>CM066031.1:1222844311-1224044311 GCA_033557465.1 Ichthyophis bannanicus
TAAAGCCTTGTGACAACCGTTCCTCACAGACGACGAATAAACCAACTGAGCACCCTGGGAATGGCCCCTAAACTTACGGTTTGGGTTAGAATTGGTTGATGGGAGGCGACAAAGGGTACAGGTAAATGGAGCTCACTCTGAGTAGAAGGAATTTACCAGTGATTTGCCCCAGGGATCTGTCCTTGGTCCAATTCTTTTTAACATCTTTGTTAGTGATTTAGCGGAAGGGCTTTCGGGTAAGGTTTTGCCTCTTTGCGGATGATACCAAAATCTGCAATAGCGTAGACACACAGGAAGGTGTAGATAACATGAAAAGGGATCTCGCTCGCTTAAAGCATGGTCTAGAATTTTTTTTTGACATCTGGGATTTAAATGTTAAAAAATGCAAGGTCATGCATTTGGGCTGTAGCAATCCAATGGAGCAATAGATTATAGGGGGTGACGGACCTTTTGTCCACTAAAGAAGAGCAGGACCTAGGCGTGGTTGTGATCCTGATGATCTTAAACTGGCTAAACAGGTAGAAAAGGTGGACAGCAAACCGTTAGAATGATGCTTGGGTGCCTACGGGGAGAGGAATGGCTGGCAGAAAAAAGGAGGTGATAGTGGCCGCTGTATAAGTCTTTGGTGGGCGGCCCTATTTGGAGTTTTGTGTGCAATTCCTGGACCCGCAACTTCAAAAGGATATAAACAGAATGGAGTCAGTACAGAGGTATTGCTTAACCAAAATTGTTAAGGATCTTCATTATACAGCATATGTGGACAGACTTAAGGATCTTAATGTGTACACCTTAGAGGAAAGGCGGGATAGAGGTGATATGTATTGAGATGTGTTAAGTACCTCCGGTTGGCATCAATGCACAGGGGGAATAGCCTCATTGTTGATTGAAAGCTTACCGAGGTGACATGGGATGAGGGTGAAGGGGGTATAGGATTCATGAGTGAATACACCGGAATATTTCTTTACGGAAAGAGTGGTGGATCCGTTGGAATAGTCTCCCGATGGATGTGGTAGAGATGAGGACAGTAATCTGAATTCAAAAAAGCACTGGCTGCCGCATCGGACACAGGGAGCTCAACAGAGCGATCATAGTTGACGTCCCTTACAGCTGCAATGGGCGGAAAAAACCCCGCTCACCCGCTCCGTTGTTGCGGGTGTTTTAGACTGGGCGCGTGAGGGACTTGGTCGTAATACTCCTCCTTGTGTGAAGGACAGACTAGATAGGCCATATTGTCTTTTTTTTTCTGTCATAATTTTTCTATGTTTCAACACGTGGAAAAGAAGAGCCTAATCCACCTGGAAAAATGCAACGTTGATCAGACAAGAAAAGGTAGAAAATAAGATTCAATTTTTCTGAGAATGAAATATGTCAGCTTTGGAAAATGTTCATGTCTTATAGTTCATTATCGGGACAAAAGGAAAAATTGGCATTTCTGTTTCTCTTTCCGTTACCGTGTATTCTTCACAGCTCAGTGTCTGTTTTTGGTGGGTTTTCCATTTAAACTTTTGTCTATAATATTTGATTTCAAATTTTTGTACTTATTCTTTAATTGGTGATGGTCCTGGTGTTTTTTTCCCATGTTGCAGGCCTAAAGTAAAGGGATTCCGTTAACCTGTTGGTTATTCTCTGTAGTAACTCAAGACTTGTTCTCTTTTTGGGATTCGAGAATATTTCAATTGTTGGATGTTCCATAGGTAGAGGATGATGCAGTGTTGAGTTTTTTGATGCTTGTGTCAAGTGTTTCTTTTGTAGGGTTTTGTGTTGTTATGGCGCACAATGGCTAGAAGTAAGAAGGGGAGATAGTGATGTTGAAATATAATTTCGTTTCTAAAACGATGAGCTGTAAATTGAAAACAACCCTAATATCTGCTGTGCATCTGCAGACAAGACTCTAAAGACCTATAGCAAGCCTGCCATACCATATTAACACTGCAAAGAATTCCACCAGCACCAGCCCCCACCTATGATGAAAAGGTGTCCAGCAATAAAACCACCACCCTCCTTACGAACACGCCATAGTTCATATTAACTGGGAAAACAGAAACCAATGTGGAGACTGACTGCAGATGATTACACCGCAAACAGCATACAGGAATACCAGGCTCCTTTGGGGTTCCAGGCGCGGCATGGGGGGTGGGGGAAGGGCACAGCCATACCCTCACGCATATATAAGATGGAGATATATAAATGGGCCGCCGAAATTGAACTGGGAACCCCCCTAAAGCCAGACTCTGCAAACACTGGAGAAATAAAAACAGAAATGTGCATTTCCTTTTTGTCCCTGAAAGGGGCAGGGAGAAGGTACAAAGTTGTGCGAGAGATACTGTACATTGTTCCCCAAAACTAACTTCCAGGTTCACTAACATTGAAAATAACATCTTTTGCCGTATATTTGCTTTTCTTGACATTTCTTTTTCTCGTAAGCCATGTCACTCCCAGTCTCTCTCGTCCTGCTTTCCCGGTCTTCTAATTTTCTAAGCAGTTCCTGGTGTGCTTTTTCCATTTCTCCTCTCTCTTTGGCTTTTTTCCATTCCTCTCCGTAGGTCAGTTGGGGGGTGGGGTGTCAGCTTATTATTGGGCACCCTTGCAGTATCAGACGCGGGGTGGGGTAATGTCCAATTACTTCCTAAACAAATAGCGCAGTGAAAATTGTCTGGTGTGGGTGGTGATGTACCGGTATCGTATGAATACTATTGACACAGGGGGCGAGGAAAATCAAAATAAAAACAAGACCATTTAGCAGAACAAAATAGTAATACATGGGGGGCAAACGGTGGACAGGGGGTGGGTGGGAGGGGGTGCGAGGTGGGCAGCGTGGCTTAATGAAACATTCAAGATCCAGTTTTAAACAAGAATAACCACATCCCACGTGCAGGTATAAATTAGAATGCACCTGTGATCAATTGTCAGTACTCACATGATTTTTAATCAACCATGGAATTATGGCTCTAATTTTTAAAATGGCCACATTCCACATCCCTGCTCCATTTTCACAATGCTGAGGACCCGATAGCTGACTCGACCCTCGAAGGAAACTAATTTTCACCACAACATCCAACTTCAAATGGATTGCTGCCAGAGCCCCGTCCCCCCTCCCCCATTTGCTTCTGGTTCCCTTCCTGGGAGAGCACCCTTTTGCAAAGCCTCAGCTCACTTGTATGCTCTGTTCATGTAATCTAGCTTATGTTATTATTCTGTCTATATTTCTGTTTTGTCAGTGTGTGTCCCTAGCTTCCTGCTTTCTTGCCCTTTACCCAGCTCCTTCCTCTTCTTGCAATGCAATTGTCCTTCCGTCAACACTTTATATGCCTCTTTCTTTTCCTCTAACTGGTACTATCTGACTGCACATTTAGGAGGTGCTCTTTTGGGTCTTTTCTTTGGTCCTTTTCTCATCTTCTCCCTATTCATCTACAAGTCCTGTCTTGTAGGTATTTACAGTCTTTATTTTTTTTTTACCTTGCCTGAGTTTTTACTAGGGCACTTTCTGTGGATTCTTCCTGCTTCCCCTTGCATTCAGGCACTTTCTTCCACCCCTTTTGGCTGCTGGGACTCGTTGTTCAGGGAATTTTTACCTCTATGATCACGTGGGCTGCTGATTCCTCCAGTTTGCTGCTTGGTTCCCCTGCTTGGGAAGAGCCCGCTCAATTGCAAACCTCAGCTCAACTGGTATGCTCTGTTTCAGCCATTCCTTTCCTGCGCCTGCTTAGAATTTTAGGTAGTTTTTCCTGCGCCTTCCCTTAGAATTTGTGTTATTTGTTTCTGTCCCCTATATGTCTTGTTTTGGTCAGTGTGTGTTCCTATCTTTCTGGTCCTTGCTCTGTACCCAGCTCCTGGCTTCTCTCTGCAGTTGCTGTGGTCTCCCCTCTCAACACTTTATTACCTCCACCCTATCCTCATCCCTGGTCTAAGCACTCTTTTATAGCCTTACCCTCTGCTCATTGATGCAATTAACTAAGTGGCACTTGAAGCTCCTAGGAACTTTCTCCCCCTCCTATGGCTCTCCTCCTTCTCTGTTCCCCTCTCCTATGTCTCCCACATCACTTTGTATTCTTGATGTTTACTCTCTCTAATCTTTTTCGCCATCATTCCCACATTTCCATGGCCCTACTTCTTCATTGCCCCTCCTTACTGTCCCCACCTTCCCTACCAGTTTTGTTCTTCCTACCATATCATCTGCCCTTGATCTTCACCTTTTTTCTCTTCTTCCTGTCCTTAAGCTATCTCCCACTCCCATCTCACTGAGGGGACCACAACACCCCGCGGCTTTCGTTCGTGGCCGGCTCCTCACGCCCCCATTCTTCATCCCTACAACCTTCTCCGTCTCTCATCCTGCTCGGTGAAAATGTTCACTCCGCGTGTCCACCCCTGGCCCTGTCTCCTAGAATGCTGTTTTTGTCATGTACACACTTCCAGTGCAGGTCCAATGTGTAATTCCTTTCTTCAGTCCTTGCTCATTTTCAATCGCATCTCCGCTCTCAGTCTCTTTCCATCAATGGCGCATTGTGGAATGCGACATGCTGTCTCCAGATACACTTAACCGTCTCATTCTTTATCTCTATCCAGTTCTGTTAATCCTCAACATTATTCTAATGCTGCTTGTGGCTAAAGTGGCAATCAATCGGCATACGTCTCAGGAGTCAATGTGACAGTGTCCAAGCCAGCTTTATTTGTTGCAGGCAGGCGCCAGTCATCAAAGGCTTCAAAAGAGAACTGTGAGGGGCATAAAGTTTACTACATAAACATAACCCATTTATACCTCTTTTTTTTCAGTGTTGGATATCATGAGAACTTTCTAATTGGTTTCCACCGCGACTTCGATTACATGCAAACTTTTGCAATTGGTTTATATATTTCCCTTCCATTATTGGTCCTAATTAGAAATCCCTCCGGAGCCTATCAACCAGCCCCCTCCTTTTGGAATTGTGCTTGCACAAGTGGTACAAGTTCTTAATCCTCGTTACTTTTATCTATTGGCCTGTTAACTTAACTTTGGTCTTCTGGAATGCATATACTGTAACATTTCTGTTCTTTACTCCACCGCAAGAGAATAATAGAAAAAAAATAGAAATAGCAAAAAAAAAAAAACAATAAACATAGAAGACTTATGAATTCCATGACAAGCTTCTTATTGAAGCTCATTTTTAAAAAAACCAGTTCTTCTTATTTTTCACCAAGATTTTTTATGGTTACTTTTCTAGTATTATTCCATGGAAAGAAATATTTCGGCATCTTATTCCCGCGTCTATCCCCTTTCGACCCTCCTCCTAGGCCCTTTTAGCCGACTCTTAATGGGAGGTGTATGATCCAGGGCTGCTAACTTACAGGCCTTTTCATATGTAGGGCAGAGTCCATATGCTAGGCCATAGTCCGTAGTCCCTCCACATTCCCTCCCTGTTTGAGTCTTATTCTCACCCGTAAGTGAGTGATAGGAAGGTGAGAATTAATCCCGATTATTAGTCAAATTACACACATGGCCTCACCTGGTGTAATGAGCATCATCATCGTGGAGGTATATGGTCTAGTGCCACATAAGCTAATACTTTCCGGGCAGCGATGGCCTTATCCGCACCCAGTTCCTAATAGTGTTACGTCCAATGGATGCGTTATCATGCGTAAGGCAAAGGGGTAGTCGAGACAAGGGACGGCTAATAGCAGGTCTACATTGCTAATATGCATTGCTAATAGTACGGATAAAGCATTATGTATAAGGGATTTCAGTTACCACGCTAAAGTCTCCCAGGGAAAACAATGAACCAAACATTACTCACTAACCCTCCATCTTTCAACTGTTTAAAGCCCGGTCTCCTGATGCTCGGACCAGGCAACAACCGGTTAGCATATCCTCTAGCAATGTATTATACCATGATCATTGCTCTCTTTTCATGCATCTGTCTGGTGTGTTCCCCTAAATCTTTCAACTCTACATTCCCATTATTATCACTCTGTAAACAACAATTACTTAGATCAGTCGTCCCACTAAACATAGATTGCTCTTATCGGAAGTCTGTATGCAAATGCACAAACAATTAACCACAACGTACTCATATAAGGACAATAATCCCAATGATTATTTTCTCAAGACATCCTTTTTATAGCCGGTGTTTGCTCAACTTCCCACTTACACAACCCTAGCCACTCGTCACGAAACTGACGAACTCAAAAGCAATACCCCAACTTCAGTCCCCCCTTGGCTACAACCAAATAGATCATTAGACACAAGCTAAGACCGTTTTGCCTCTTGTGTTTACAGTAAATGGCTGTGGTCCGCATTTGCGTGTACGTTTGCTTTGGCCAGAAGGGTTTAGTGGGCTTACTAGTTCCATTGGGTTATTTATTTTCAACAACACTTTCAGAAAAAAACAATAACAAACGTATTATCTCAAATTGATCATATTAAACCGAGTACGATATCCCTCCATTAAACCTGGCTCCCTCTAAGTAGCACGGTCGCATAGTATGAGATGATTCTCTTTCTGGTGGCCATGTCTAAGTGTCAGAGGAACGCAGTCCCGTCATGTTGTCCCCATTGAGCCTATTTTCTCAAGGCCTGTCCTTCGGCGCTGTCCGACAATTCTGGTGTAGCACAGGAGGTATGGCGTCTCCAGGTGTTCCTTCGCCAAAGCGCTGGGATGTAGGCAGACGGAAAAAAAGGAAGGTTCGTATGGGTTCCCGTACAACATGCGAGCCTCTGCTCCCGAAATGAAGATGAGTGAAGTCTTGGCATAATGTGCTGCCGGATGATCCGCAAATACCCGTACAGTCCCGGTGTTTGCTTGGCCAAGAATTATAATCTGCTTAATTATATTCCAGCTATACTGGCAAGATTTTGGGGTAATTGAAATAGAGGATTAGAAGTGTGTCAGTATTGTTGAACACAACTTCCATGACCACACAAGATGTTCTAATCTTAGTGGTAGCTGTTTAGTAGTAACATTCTTGATTTAGAGATCACGACGCGAGCATTCCGAGCACACTTCGCATAGTATAAAGGCATTGCTGTCCCATAAATCGAAGAAAAAGCATAAGTTTACTCCAAGCAATGTGAGTGTGGCCCAATACCCCATGTCAGCAGGACTGTGGTATTGTTGTATATTAAGATTCTGATTATAAAAACGGAACACGACAGAATAGTTCAGATTTCTCTTGGTGTCCTCTCCAGGCCCATTGGTCTCGGGGGGGGGGGGGGGGGGGGCCATTGGTCTTGTTCTACTCCACAAAACAAACAATCTGAAACATTGGAGACTAAATGCTAACTCCTCCCTGCTAATTCAAGAAGATAAGTTTCTCTGGGAGGGTCAGGAGGAATTATTCATAACTTCTGATTTCTATTGGCTTCTGCTGGTTCATTCCTTCTCGTAGAAGGAGTGATGGTATATCGATAAGTCGGGTGGAGATACATGGGGTTTTTGGAGTTTAATATTGCGATGGTATACAGAAGCGTTCCCCTAGGATTCCTACCTTCCACGTCTATGCACTCACCACCCTCCTGCATATAATCGGCAACGTCTCTTCCAACTTTTGTATCTCTTCGCTTGTTGCTTTCCCCCCCCAGTTGGCTGGGGTTGGCATTGTCCTTGGGTTCTGGTAGTCTGATCTTGTTGGGGCTTCTTTTCTCGTTTAGGTCCTGCCTTCTGGTGCCTGATTGAGGATAAGCGATGATGCTCCCATAAACCCTCGTCCCCAGCTGTCGTTGTCATTTTTTTCCTGTCCAGGTAGCAAAATCAGATAGAACAACAACTTACATCCCATCACTTATGGGGCAAAAATAATCATGTCTAAGGTCTGTATGAGGTTGGCTTGTAAATGGTGGCATAGCATGTATCTGTCTATCCACTGTTAGGCAACCGTCCACATCCCATTCGGGAATAGGCCTGGGGCGTCCTTCCTGGGACCACATGTATTCTTAACAGTATCACTTCTCATGGGCTCAAGTCTAGAATGCTCAACTGTCCTGGCCTCCAATCAGAACAGCCACCAAACAAAAAAAAAAATTACTTGTGGTAAGTCAATAATTCTTGTTGAATTGGCTATCACAAATCATCAAAGTTCAAGCTGATCAATTGAGTGAGGTTTTTTGTGTGATGGAGGGTAGGGATGATGGGTTTTCGTCGCATGTTCAGCGAATTGGCTATCGCATCTTCCTATACGGATCTTCGCAGGCGTATGCACTCAAATGTATATCGTTTATTTTAGAAACTGGGGTGTTTTGTCGGAGGGAGTTATATGTAACAAGTCTTACTTTCACGTTTTTCCCCCTTTTGGTCGGCAAAAAATGGTATCAGACCCTTACAGTTGTCGCATTATTATAACCCCATATGACACAGACCGGCTGACCTGTACCAGTGCAAGTTAGATTAGGAATGATAAAAAGAAAGGCACGAAACAAAGTCTGCATGATAAACGTCCTTCTTTTATGTCGACTGTGTCGGGTGGTTGTTATTGAGCAGGCTGGCACAATAGGAGGTAGAGCAAAAGTCTTTTTCCCAGGTTACCTCAGGTAATCCCACCTACGCTTCTCCAGCTACAAGAGTGCGCTCAATAGTGGAATAGAACATTGTGATTACTAGGTTCCCCTTTGAGAACGTTAACTGGAAAGTTGAGGATGTAATTAACTCTGCTGAGGCCTTCTTCTTCTGTTTCTGCTGTGATTGGTCTACGGTTATTCTGCTACGTGCCGTAAGTGTATCTACGTCACAAAAGGTATTGGAAGACTTCTCTATAAAGGGCTGGTGCCTTGGTCCCTCTCCCATCAAGGTGAATGTGCCAAAAAAAATTATTGTCGCACTCCCGAGTGTAGCTCATCGGGATCATTCCGCAATGGGTGCACAAGGAACAATGACCGCTCCATTGGCCAGTCATGAGCAGAGAAGTCCCAAAGGCTAAAAAAAAAAAAAATGGCACGCAGGGTCTTGCTGGCTTCACTTCGACTGTGGTGGATCCACGGGTTTGAACCTTACCTGCAAAACTGTTGCACGTGCGGATGTGGGGTTTTAGCGAGGATGACGTACAGGCGCCTATGGGTCGCCTTTCCAATGCGTCGCGCCAGGCCGATAGTCGCGGGGCTTTTCCCCATCCCTCTTTTCAACACCAGCCGACATGCGGGACCTGTCACTGGGCTTAAAAGAAAATGGGGGGGGGGGATTGCAGGGGGTCATCTCGGGCTCGGGGTCAGGGGTTGGGATGGTGGTGAAGTCGGTACTGCTGCAAACCCACGTTTTGGAGTTTCTGGGCAAAGAAACAGACCTGCTAAAGCTAATAGTTCTTGTCGTGTTATCCTGATATCAGATCCTAATCTGTCCTCAGTGTCTCCGCATTTATTCCTTGCCACTATGGGTTGATGGGTTCCGCCCATACAAAATCTAACGAAAAGAGAGAACTCCTAAGGATCTGGTTAAGGAGCTGAACGTAATCCCTAGAGAAGGGCTATGGGTAGAACTGGGAGCCTGCACTCTTCAGGTGTGTGTTCTCTGACAACAGCTTGTGGGAGACTGAGTTTTGCTAGGGTATCTGTTCATTTCGTTCTACTTTGCGCCTGAGCTCTGGGGTCTGTCAAGCAGTGTTTAACTTCCATTTTATTTGCAGAGCTTCTAGCTAACTGTTGAGGCCTCACCTTGTGGATACAACTGATGGACGCAGTTATCTGACCCCTATAGTTGAATGGTATCGTCCAAATCGGGGAATGTCATCTAGGAGCAAGTAAACTCTAGTGACTTCCTCGGGCTATCGATTCTCAGTTCAGGCTTGGGGTAGGACTTCTACCCACCTCGACCAAATGTGCAGCAAGAACGTAACGACTAAACATATATTTATAATCCATTTGCATGGGGCTTTCAGCACAAGTCCTACTCTGTATATCAACTCATGTGGGTCCACCCCTACTGACCTAACTCTTGGGGTTGGAACAGGACCCTTGCTTGGCATTATTTTTGGGTGCACCATATCAGGGCATTGCTGTGTCTCTCAGGGGGAAAGACTTAACTCTATAATCCTAGCAATGGTGGCGTACAGAAAAAATAGAGGGCCAATCTCACTTGTTGTTGTTATCATAGTTATAATACCGTAATGTGAGGCTTCTTGCACAGCTAGACACGGAAGAAGAGTCACCGAGAATGCTTTCAGTGATGACTGTAGGACATCTGGAAAGACCTACATGCAGGGGGTGACATCACGGAAAAGCAACCTTAGTTATAGCAAGACTCCTCCAACTCCTTTACCCGAGTCGCCTCGCTTGTAGTATAGTTCGGGACGGATTGCAACCAGGGAACTGAGGCCGGAGAGCACGGGGTGATAGGGCGCTTGCAGTACAAGACCTTTTCGGAGGCCTCACTTGTCCAAAATTGGCATGCCTTTCGGCGCTGTGGCATCTGAAAGCGTATTCACAACAGGTCGTGACTTCGCCATATAAGCCGCCTGCCGGATGACCAGTCGGCAGTGCCAATGACTGAACGCACTTGGTTTGGGGGCCCATACAGCATCGAATTAACTGCGAATATCTCGGGCCCATACCTAATGTCCGTACGCACCCTGAGGTGATCAACCCTCGTTCTAAGTTGAAGATCCACAGCTCCAGGGGCATGCGAAGTAATGATCATAGTTGGAATCTGTGTACACATTAAGGCGGAGTCCCTGCTCCTAATGGGCCAGTGCGCTGATGGAGGGCTATCATATCCAGCTTTCTGTGCAGCGAGTGCCATGGGAAGGTCAGACTCGACCGGGGCCTCAACTACCAGATCGACGCAGTCCGCACCTCTCAATATGGCACAAGTGGCGCCAGCAAGCTGCCAACCTAGGTCCGGGCTATTGGGCAACACAATAGCCGTCCTAGCAAATCTACAATAGGGTGTCTATAGTCATGGTCCTCGTAAAGGGGCATCGGGGAAAGAGACAAGGCTACAAGCAAACGACGGCTGGTGACAAGGTGAGCAAAAAGGAGTCACCCGGGTTAGATCACAAGTTAAGGAATTGCGATCAGAAAGGAAAGTGCCCCAGGGACCAATTGGGGACAGGTAAATCGTAGTGACGGAACAAACACTAAAAAAAGACTCGGCTGTATCCGAGGGTAAAAAATCACAGACCATGCTGAGACAATGCAACATTCGTGCAACAAGATGGTGTTGCAGCAGTTTCCTTTGTGTATCGCATGTGTGGTCTGGAAAATCCGGTAAAAGGCGAGGAAGGAAGTGTGGCAGGGTGCCACTGACAAGTGAAATGGAGATCCTAGTGGAAGTATGCGTCTGCGTCCAAAAAAAAGGCTGCTAAAAAGGAGATGAGCTGTTGAGGGCACAAGAGCAACTCAAACCGAAGGGGGCAACCATGTCTGCACAATATATCCCGTGTATATAGATGTCATGACGGCGAATGTGCCAAACCGGCATAACGGGAGAACCAGCGTGTAAAAGGGGCAACTCAAAAGGGGAGGAAGAGCGAGTGTAAGACTACCAATGCGATACCTTGTGACAAAGGAGACAGAGAAGAGAAGATGAAAAGGCGTCTGAACGATGAAGACCTAAAGCTGGAGATGCTCAACCACGCGTTGTTGCGCAAAGTCCGGAATGCTACATCATGGTTCGGGTCCCCGTCATATGGGGGATTGGTACATGCCCCGGGTGAGTTGGTACAGTGGTGTGGGACATAAGGGCAAGGTTGGGGGAGCCATAGATGCGACAATAGCCGAAAGGGCGGCCAACCCAGAATCGCTCTATCTTTCCGCCGAGTGGTTGGAATGGGGATAGTACAGACAGCTTCGTGGCGGTCGTGTCCCGAAACGTGATCCCTCCTCCCACTGGACAACTGGAATCCTAAATACTTGACTTCAGTTTGGCATAGTTGGGCTTTGGCTCTTGAGAATTTGTATCCAGCATCCTTGGAGAAAGGGAAGGTCACGAGTAGCGGTAGGCATGTCACTTTCTAGGTAGATAGTGGAATGAGCAAGTCAGCTCCAACACGGGGAAAGAACCCTCTTTTCTTGGTCCACTGGGTGAGCTTGTCAGAGATCTTGATTCCGGGCAGCCGGGACGAGAGTAGATGAATTCTTGAATCGCGGGGGTAATCTGGTCCAGGTGAGCTGACCCCGCCGTTCGGTTGTGGGGTCTTGCCATTCAAAAGCGAATAAAAGTTGACTGGTGGGTGCTAGGCGCCCACAGATCAAACAAAACGGCATCTTTCAACGTCCAGGAACGGTGAGATGAGTAAGCCCTCAGCGGGAGCGAAAAATCCCAAGAGCGTATAAGGGTTTGGTACTACTGGGTGTATAGGTTTCCAACTGACATCTTTACCCGGTCGCCTTAGATCTTTTGGTACTGGGCGTTAACTCCGCCTGTTCCAGGCTTCTATATACTGAGAATGGAGGAGTGAGTTCCAAGGTGACTGGGCATTCCGGGAGAGGAGAGATCCGTTACTTCAGTAGTTGTCATTAAATGGCCTTGAATTCCTTCTATGGCTGGTTCTGAGGGCTAGGATACTGCTTCACATGCACTGGTTCCGCTCCTGGCTTGAGGGGTAGGAATGACAAGGGCTATGTTCTTCGCTAGTCCAGGTGGATGTCTCTTCTTCCCATGACTGGTCAGGTGGGGCTATACATGTTGGTAGGTATCAGCAGGGACGGGTTATACTTTATTGCAAGGTGCACTAATAGGCCAACCATTCGTCTTCATGGTAAGCCCCCATCAAATCCAGCAGGTGTTTGGGTGCACAGTCAATGTCATTTCTGCTCCCCCCCTTCAGCAAAGGAATTATTTGGGCCCTGGAGCCGTCAAGCAATTTCTCGGCCCATTAGTAAATACTAGGTGCACCGCAGGCAGATACAGCTGAACTGGAGCCTTATACTTCCTGTCCCCCTAATTTCAACAACATGCAGTTCGGCAAGAAAATGGTTGTGTGGCTTTATTATAACCAGTGGCCCATCCCAACATGGTGACAGATCGGGAGTACAGAGGAGCTACTGGCTCCTGGCGTCTACATGAATGTGTCTGCTCCGGGGGGTAGGGGGTCTACCATGAATTCCATGTATTAGGGTGCGCCCGCCTATCTTGCAAACTGACCGGGCATAGTCTCACGGACAGTGTGGGACCGGCGCTCGGTGAACCTTGGTCGCCTGGTCTGGCCTAGTCTTCCATCCCTATGTCGTCCATTCCAGGTCATAGCCCGTTTGCGACTGGGTGCCACTCCCTTCAATGTGCGTCTTTCTTCCTGCATCCCTGCTGAAAATAATGTGTTTCGATTCACTTCTCCTCTCCCTTTCGGAACTCTTCCTTGCCGGGCCTCCAGGGACTCCCTCCTCCCCTTGCAGGTGCGGAGTCCAGATTTCGGGCACTCATTTCTCCCAATGTTCCTTCTTCCTTGCAGTAGGCGGCACTGATTTGCCAACCTAATGGAGGCCTTTCGCTTCCTCCAGCACGCCTCTCCCACGTCCTCTGGTCCCTTTGATTAGGAATACCTCCTCGCAATCCGTTTGGTTATAGCAGCAGCAAGAAGACTCTGCCTTCTTGCCTTCTTTCGTTCACTTTTCTTTCTTCTCTTTCTCGTTCATTTTCCACAATTCACAAATACTTTCTGAAGCTACGAGAATCCATTGAGGCGGAGCTTGTAGTCCTTGCCCGCAAAAAAATCCAGCCAGGTTTCAATAGGACTGGGGCGTTAATTCGCGGGGGGGGGGGTAGTAATCATCTCTGGGACTGACTAACAAAGGCCGCGTGACTATGCGTCAAATTTCCTGCGCGGCGGGAGTCATTTATGGCAGGTGTATACAATCTAGAAGCGTCAGGACAACCGCTCATAACAGGCCGCTGGGTTCTACATCTGGACCCTGGAGATACTTCCGATACTTTCCCTAGATGGGCAATAGGCCCCTCTGGCCTCGCCTTCTTCATGCCCGGCAATAAGGCCTGGCGAAATCTGGTTAGGCCGCCGCCCCGCCCCCCTGTCCTCATGTCGGAGGGGGTACTCACCAAGTGGATCTTCATGGTGGGGATAAGTGCGGGCGCACGTGGCCTGCTTGCGGGGGATTTCGTCCTCCCACTTTCTACAGGGTTCTCTTCTAACCAACGGAGCCCTTCTTTACGATTCGGCCTCGCTCCTCATTAGTGAAGAGGGTGGACAGAAGCTGGCGACAATCGGCCCAGGTAGGGCTGAGGGTTTTGCATAATGTGCTAGACATTATGATGATCTGTTAATTCGCTTTGGCTTGGCCTGTGATATGAAGCACAACGGCGTTTTGGCCAGTTTAATAAATCTGTGGGGTGGAAAAGGGTACATAAACTCTAAAACGGAGTTGGAATCCTTGGCTCCATCTGGCCCCTGATCATATAAAAAGAACGCAGGAGGACAGGAATTCCATGCACTTGGCGTAATGGCATTAGGTTCCCTGCTTTCTTTTTCATTTCTCCTCCTCCTTCTCTGGGAGTTACGCTTCTTTAAAATCATAAGGCTTTGTTCCCGGGCACGTAGTCGGTCCTTGGTGGGTGAACCCTGAACTGGCAGGAGAGCCTCCGCTTTTCTATCTCATCAGCGGACTTGAGGTCCCCACGGCTGTGCTTGGGCCTGACTCGTGCTTTCACCCTCCGGAGGTATGGCACTTCTTAGGAGTGTGAGTATTCAATGTCAGTATTTGCTGGTGCTCCTCTTCGGGCTCTACTACTTCAAGTCGCGGTGCTGTGGGGAACTAACTTCTGTGGGTGTCTGGGTTAACCTATCCAGAATATCTGGGGACATCTGTTTCATGAATACACATTCGGCTTCGCCGGCCCTTAGAAAGGAAACATCACACAACATTTGTTTCCCCTAGTATGGTAGCGAAAACAAATATTGTACACAAGTGCTCCTCATAACAGCGCTTCATATCCGATGGGGCTGCTGTTCACATACACACTTAACCAGGAATCTATATAGGGGAACCGTCAGGATACGCTCTCAGTATGAGCTGATGGATTCGAAAAAACTGTCTCCAAATCAAAGGTGCCCCCGCAGGCCATGAAGCAGCTAATGTCGTGCCCCTCCCTTTCACATAACATTTTTAAAATCTGGGATGGAGGCAGATTTTGTAACATAATCGCCCGAAACTACCATTACGGAAATTCTTGAATCAGAACATGCAAAACTAGGTTGCGTGGTGACTTCCGTCCCTCCCATAATCTAAACGTACCTACGTACACTACCTACGTACGCAACGTACCTGCGTACGGTACTTACCCTACGTCCCTATGTACACTTAATGACGGTAACAAGACAACGAACCTAAGGATAGGTAGTATGGCTGCAGGTAAGGGGTCCATACATCCACAGAACACTGGGGGGGCCAAACACCACTCGCTTCCTCCTGTTCGCGGAGACCTGGCGGGGGCGTGGACGTCGCGACCGGACCAGGAACTGCGCTACTTAGTAGTCCGCTCTCGCTCGTATCTGTAATTTCAAGACTCTCTCCACTCGACACACGCAAGCTATATTTCACCAAGAGTATCATATTTCAAATATCTCATGTCCACAGGTGTTTCTGACTCACTGACTATTTCAAAGACAAGAAGGGTCGATGCCTTCGGCTTCCTGCTTTACCTTACGCGGAGCTTACTAGGAACCCAGCCCTTATGGGGAGGTGAAGCAGGCTCCCTTGTCTCGCGCATTCTCATGCGAGATTTTCCCAGTTAATCATCGATACCAAATATACCAAATCATTCCTGCGCACGCAAGACTTAAATATTCCCAGGCTGTTTCTTTCTGACTATTCAAATCACGAAAAGGTCTACTCACCGGATCCCAGGGGGGGGGGTGGGTGGGTCCCCTTACGCGGACCCACGGACCACACTTCTGAGTTGGCAACCGGGACTCCCCCGGGTCGGGAGGTGGTTTGGCCACTTGGACCCGATGTCGCCTCCGAGGCAGGCGGAACCACACTCCCTCTGGCCCAAAGGGGCTGGCGGTGCCGTGAGGTTTCCCTCGCGGATCCGGACAGACATGGTTCCAACGCTGGACCAAACCTCAAGGCGAATTACGTGGGATGTACTCACTGTGAATACCATTTTACCACTCGCGACTTCCCCGGCAACACACCAAGAATATGCTGTGGCAAAGTGCAATCAAGGAATAGGTCCAGGAGTCACTTGACAGGTTCCAAGACAGTTTCTTGTGCACAGGCCCAGTCATCCAAAGCTTCAAAAGGACCTGAGCAAAGGTTTATACCTAGACATAACCATTAGGATACCCATCTTTTTCATTTTGATACATAAGAACTTTCTAGTGGTTCCAACTCGATACAATGCACACTTTTCATTGGTTTATACATTCCCCTTCATTTATCCAATTAGAAGCCTCACTCCGGGGCAGGCCTAGCAACCAGCCCCGCCGTTAAGGATTGCTTGAACCATGGTACAGGATCTTAATCTTGTTACTTTTCTAACTGTGCAAGGTTACTTTTTTCTTCTGGAAGGCATATACTGACACATTTCTTGTTCTTTTTCAACACAACAAGAAGAATAAATATAAGACTTCTAGAAGGGGAGTCATGAAGAACTGTCTTATTAAGCATTTTACAAACATTTTTCCTTATTTTTTCACATATTTTTGTGGTTCTTTTCTGGTTTTAGTGGGAGTTAGGATACACAGGCCTCAACTTACAGGCCGTTACTCAATGTGTGCAGGCCATGCTAGGCCATAGCCTACCACACTACATCTGGATGCCTTCACTGAGCCATCTGAAACTGAACATAGCCATAAACTGAGCCTCCTTAATCTTTGTCTCTTAACCCACACCTCCCCCTTTCTTTTCCTTCTATCCTTTTCTGTTTCTGTTGATAATGGTACAAAACCTCCTCCCTGTTATTTTCTTTCCTCAGCTTGCCAACTTGGGGGTCAGTCTTTGACTGTAACGATAGGCGGTGCTGAAAAAAATACTCAAAAAATGCACACATTCCAACAGATAACTAAACCTATCACTGTCTTTCTCTATAACATTGGCAAAATTTGCCTCTTCCTTTCTGAACTTATCTGTAGCAGGCAAAGCGCAGAATCCACAAACAATGATACCATGAGTCCTGTGTTTCACGAAAGGTCCAAATCATCTTATTTGTGCACAAGTCATCGACCAGTAAAACACACAAGAGGGGGGGGGGGGAAGAACTAACAAGGGCGAAAAAAAATGGGGAGGTTCAAACTGGCTGAGCAAAAGTTTTCAAGCAATTACAACAACTTTTATAGACTTCCTGTTCCATTCTAGGTCTGAAAAAAACATTTCATTGTTCCCCGGTACTTCTCTCCCGTACCTCCCGTACCCCCTTCCATTGGTCCCGGTAAAATGTAGTTTAATATATATATCCAATTATTTCCCCTTCAGTGGGCATGGCACCTGCATACCACCCACCTTCTAGTCCCAATTACAATTGTCATTTTTGTCATCAACTGAATGACTAGCTTCTCACCCTCTCCCGGCCCGATATAGCCAATTTGTGCATGCAGGGTACGGCAGGGCTCCTATGCAAGCTCCGGGGGTAGGAGGCTGTCAGCACTCCCAATTATCTTCCTTGCATATGTCCTTTTTTCTTATCAGTAAACTTTTTAAACAACATTTTCACTCGACTTCTGCCTTTTTCCATCTCTCAGTTTTTGCTTACCTAATTTATTTTAGTTTCTCTTACCGATTTCTATCCTACCATAGCCACATATTTTTGGATTTGCGATTCCTATGTCCTATGTGCCCTCTCCAACAGGCTCCATTTACAGTGTCAGGCTAGGCCATGCTGGCCTGCTTATGTTCAGACAGACCGTGGATCACAGGGCCATTCACCTACCACATTCAGCCGCCCGTTGATTAATCTCACAACCTATTATTTTAATAATCGGTTTGAGAGTCGAATCACCTTTAGAAGAATCCAATCATGATTGACGGATTTCGAAAACTATGGCCATAAGCTTTGTATACATCACCATTATTTTAGTTGCGGTCTTTCCCAGCATACTTGTACTATCAATAGGCAATTATGAATGGAACGCATGACAACAGGGGATTAAACATGGTGAGGCTAAAGAAAATAACAGCAACAATATTAGTACTAAGACATTGAAAGTCTTAAATCCTCCCCTCCAAGAGAAAAATCATGTTAGCAAACCAGGTTAGGTAATTTCAATGAGTGCCGAGTCTGTAACATGGCGACATAAGCAGGAGTACGAAGTCTTTGGCATATCTTTAGCAATTTCTTCAACTACTTGACCTTATATCATACAATATTTCAAACAGCAATTAAGTTAAATTCAGTTAATAACCACATCCTCCTCCTTAAGAACTGCTAACAAACTAATCAAGTGCTAAGCGGTTCGGATCTCAGACAGACAGTGCGCATCTGAGTACTTTGTCTAGCTAAGAGCGTAACGAGCATGGGCTATTTTCATTAGTTATGATTTCGACAAAAAAAATCAACTAGCCGCTTGTAAGCTAATGAAATACGATTAATCATATAAATTGGATTGCGATCAACCATACATACCATCACCTTTTCCAAGTTGCAGGGGCCCATAATACTCAAATTATTCTTTCTTGTCGCCAAGCATACAACCATTGCCACTTCTCCCACTTGCCAATAATCTGTAAGGTCTTATCTTTTCTGTCTTCATGCTCTCTATGGGTCGGTGGGTAGTGTATACAGGAGATATCCTAAATGTGTGGTCTCCATGGAATGTCAGTGTTTAAAAGAAAGAATAAGGTCTGAGTGATTACCTAAGACACAAATGCTCCTCCCCAGTGTTGGGGCGGGAGATTGTGTGCATATGCTTTGTTTCCACAGACCAAATATAGGCTAGGTGTTACTTGCCATGGCGGAACTTACGGGACTAAAATTTTGGCAAGGTTAGTCCATAAGCCAGCAAAGTGTCAAGAGAAATCTGGCTAATGGGTATGTAGGAGGTATCAGGGGTGTGTTGCATTACCTGTGTACCACCCTTCTGTCGTTTTATGGAGTCTTGGCATTAGAGTAACTCTTTGCTAAAGACAGACCATCGGTCCTACCTTCTGGGTGAACTGGGGTCCATTCTCTGGCATAGCCACCCGAACCAGCCCCCCGATTGATTTGCGCTAACACCCACTCACTGGTAGTCTTGTGTAATTCAATCTGATTTGTAAACTAAGAATAAGCAATTCTTGGCGAAATGCCCATGGGAGAGCCAGCCTGGTCTACCGAAAATAAAAGGAATCCCATATTGGGTTCCACCACCAGAAATAGCAAGCTGAGATCTTAAACATGCGACTACTTACTACTGCTCCAGCGAATTCTAAGAATAATATCTGTGAAGGGTGAGGGATCTCAAACATATTTACATGCATAAGCTTCATAAAAGGTATAGATGCTGTGATATTTAGAAATAGAGCTTGTGGGCTTGGGTATTCAATCTGATATCACAAGTGAAAATGATTCCGCTGGATCTAGGTGTGGGGTGCAGGCACCTCTCCAGCAAATACGCAAACCAAACTTGTATCCTTGTTTTCCATGCATGGGGATTGGTGTATACGTAAATGTAGAGGGAAACTAACAAAGTATGCAAAGGGGCAGCATAACAAATATTCGGAAAAAAAATTTATCATTTGTGGAATCATGCCTTGGAATATAAAGGTAGCCTAGGGGGAGGGGGGGGGGAAAGGAAAAAAAAAAAGGAAAAAATCAGATTTAACTCTATTTTCATGGGCATCATTTGATACCAGATGTTCCCGGTAGCTAAAAAAACACATCCCCCATAGTCAACGGAGAGGCAATCAGAGATAACCTGCTGCTGATGCCGGATAAACTATAATGCCAGGTTCCTTTGATTAAACTAGTACAACCTATCCAGTCAAGCGATCCTGTGGCACCCTCCGGAACACATGTACTTAGGGTCATAAAAAGAAGGAGTCACATCAAAAGGGTGGGGTCGAGATAACGCTTTCTCTACACGGCAGGGCCACAGGTGGAATACCACATCATCTAGCACACATGGCATGTGGAGACATTGCATCAAAATTCAAAACAGCAGGTGTAGTAATAAGTACCCTTTCCGAGAAAAGGTGTTGTAGGCCAAAATAACGGGTAGAGTAATAGGGGGGAATACATCTTCGAAAATGGAGACGTATGGAACACAAACTCTAAATAACGGTGATTACAAACAAGAAGAAAAGTGGGGAGAGGTGTAATAGAATGGAATTCTGATGTCGGATTATAGCATGCTCTGCTTTTGCCATGAGTGCAAACATTTATTTCAGTGGTGGTATAAGATACACCGAGTCAACTGTGCCCTTTGCAAGTATAGTAAGAATGATAAATGCAGAGTCTGGAGTTACTTTCAGGTCCATTTCGAGTAGAAGGAATGCAGGCAGTGCATGGAGGTAGAGCATTAAGTCGTTTCAAAACCTCCAAATAAGGCAACCAAGCCAAGCAAAAAGTAGTGAGATGCATGTTGAGGGTGATTGGAGGTTCTTCTGAATCCTCAGCTTGCTGATTCTTGATCACTACGGTCTTTTATTCTTCGTCCCGTTTGATAATGAAGCAATTTAACGGTTGCTGAGTGTTTGATTTGAAGATCCTCAGGTTGTCCAGTCAAACACATTAACCCACTGTATTAGCAATTTCAGTTGGCTTGTTGAAGATCTGGCTAGTCAATGGTAGTAATCAAAGTAGTTGTGCCAATTGCACGCAAATGGGGTTCGTTGAAACAAAACTGGTTTCTGCATGGAAAACAGCAAGCCTCTTCGAAAGACTTGCCTACTTCAAAGCACTTGTTATGAAGTGTCTAAGGCGTGCTGGTTGCCGTCTCAGAGTAACGTCGCAAGGGTGCATCTATGCTGCTCTGCTGTCCACTGCTCGGGTTCAGGATCAGCGGACGGGCTTGACGCTGCTGTGGTGGATCCAGGCGTCGATCTCGGCTACCGTTACTTGCAGTTGGGGTAGACCAGGATGACGGTATAAAACGGTCCCTTCCAATGGGGGTTCCAACGTTGTCTTCTTCTTCTTTTTCCAATCTTTGATCACAAACCAGAGGTAAACCAGCGCTGTCTAGGGAAGGCAAGAGGTTCCGTCACGTGTGGGTGGATTAGGCCAACTGGTCCTTGGATCCACAGCATGGAGAGTCATGCAGAACAAAACGAAGGGAGCTAGGAGTTCTTGTCTGGTTCGTACTTCTGAACCACACACATCTAGGGCTACAGATTTCCTTTGACTCCCCCCACTATTGGTGGGGGTTTACCATACAAAACTTCAAAAGGGGCAAATCCTGGGTTGACTTCACAGGAGCCTGAACGTATTCTGAGTAAAGCTCGGTGGGGAGCACTTGGGGCCACTGTCAAGTGTGTCTCCTGACAAAGCTTGAACAATGGGGCTGTTAAGGGTACGAATTTCATAATCGCTCAACTATTCCCTGAACTCTGGGGTCTGTCTGCAGTGTGGAGTTTCCATTGTATCTGCAAAGCTTTTGCTACTTCCTGAGTAACTTGGGAGACAAATGAGGTCCCATGTGTGTCTGACGCCTATTACTGCTGGAATTCCGAACCTAGGGACAATCTCATCTCATTAAGAACTTTGGTACCCTGTCTCGGGCTTTCTGTTCTCAGTTCTGGTTGGGAAGGCTTCTACCCACCCAGAGCAAAGTACAAACTAATACTAACAGGTAATGGTATCCATTGGCTCTTGGCATTTCTTTAACATCAACTTGGAGGTTGTGCATGGGGGTTACACCTCCTTGACTGAACTCGTGGTGCCGTTATAACAAGGCCCTTCTTGGCAGTATTTTTGGCACAGGTTATACAGTGACGTGCTACTGAAGCTGATATGGTTTGTCAATAGAAAAGGATGTAAAAATGTTGTCTGCGTGCTTTTTCCATAGCACTCTTCCCCTAGTTGGTAGCTTCAATGAAAAGCTTTGACAAAAGATGGTTCCCTAACCGTTCAGGAATTACTATTCTTGCCAGGGGGTTTGACTGCCCTCTTTCGGTGGCAGCTCAATCCATCCATCGTTCCATACTCCTTCTTCTTTTGTTAGCAGTAGTAATCCAATTCTTTGGTGGTATATCGTGGGCTGTCCCATAAAAATTCATAGGTACTAAGGAAAACATGCTGCTTGCATTGGCACAGCACAAGCTTGTGGGTCAATTTGTCCTGTCATAGCTGCTTGTCGTGCTGAGGCCTCTGCAAATCTATTTCCGCTGTGCAACTTCTCCTTATTCCTGCTTGATGTCCTCTGCAATGCATGACAGCATACATACACGTGTTGGGGCCCAAACTGCATCAGGTACCATCAATCTCCTCGGTCCCATACTTTGAACTGATTTTCCTCCGGATGTGATGAGTCCCGCTTTCTTTTATAGAGAGCTCCATGGGCAGGTGCAAGGTAGTGAAGGCACTTTGTAATCTGTATATACAGTTAGGCACAAGTTTTTCTCCTAACCATAGCGGGACATTAAAACATGAGGACAAAGATTGTAAGTGCGGAATCAAGTTCTGCTTTCTGGGCTGATGTGCACACAGAGGCTATAGCTGATGATTCAACTACTTAACATACGTATCACTGAAAGTGACAGAAACTGACAAACACAAGGGGGGGGGGCGGGGACAATGAAAAAAGACAACAGGGGTGTAAAAAAAGGGGGGGGGGGGAAAAGCGTCTTCCATAAAAAAAAAACGGCGAGTGTAGGGACCGGCTCCCATCGCAACATAATAGAATTGGTCATATGGTCTATGTGCACAATCTGTCAAGTCGGGTCGACTGGAGAACCACAGTTTCCATGACTTCGATACAGTACATGTTCTGGGAGTTCTTCAACTGATGGGTATCAAGGTGGCCCTGGCGTGTCAAGGCATGACTCCCTTTCCAGTTGTATCTGTGGGTTTTTCACATAACATGCTCTGGTACTTTCAACCTTCGGGAATTGGTGAGCCAATAATTTTCTTTCTGTTCCATAAGGGCAAGGACTGCATGTGGCACCTGACTCGTATATTCTGTCCTAGTGTGAGCTTGTCTGCTTCACTCACTAATCGCGCTGTAGCTGCAACTGCTCTCAGGCATGGTGGCCACACTTTGGCCACCGGTCCAATTGTTTCGATAGTAAGGCTATCAGGTCGCCATCCCCATGTTTCCCAATTTCTGAGGTCAACAAATGGCACTAAGGCATTCCCCTTTGCTTCCTGTACAAACAACATTTAAAGGGCTTGTGGACAACTGGTAGTCCAAGTGCTGCTGGGATGACATCCATTACTAAACCTTTAATTTCTGTAAGGCTGTATCCTGCTCCAGTCCCCCACTCCAGTGGTGCCTGTCTCTCCATCCTTTTTGTGGCTTCATACAATGTTTTAGTAGCATTTGGGCCAAGTTGGGTATCCAGATTTCGGACATATCCTGCCAAGCTCACCAGAAAGGCTCTGCCTGTGCTTTCGGGTTGTTGGAGTTGGAATTCTGCATACTGCTATTCTTTTCTAGGGCTTTTCTTCTCCTGCCCAATCGTCGGCTTTCCCTTGGGTTATACGAAAACCCAAGTATGTTCACTTCTTTTTGACATAGCTGTGCTTTTGCTCTGGAAACTTTGTATCCATCTTCATCTATTAACTGCAAGAGGTCTTTGGTGGGAGTATAACTTCACTGTCTGATATGGCATCTATCAGCAGATCCATCCACGTATTGGAGACGCACTCTCTTCCCCTGGGCTACTGGATAGCTTTGAGAATGGTCTTGATTCAGTGCAGCACTACAAGATGGGTGGAGGGGCCGAATTCTTGAATCCTTGGGGTAATACTTGGTGTCGGAAGTGTTGAGTTTTGCCCCCTCTTCCAGAAGATGGGTTCTGGCCATTCAAAAAGTCCAACAATATCTGACTTACAGGGGCTAATCTTAATGCAAAAGAATTCATCTTTTAAAATCCAGTACAGTGAAATGGTTAGCTTCAGCAGTTATCAGGCCCAGAAGAGTAAAAGGAGTTGGGTACAGCTGGATGTATAAAGTTTCAACCTAACTGCATCATTTACTCTTCTTACATCTTGTACTGGTCGGTAATCCTCCGTCCCAGGTTTCTTCTTTACTCTGGCAAAATTGGGAGTGTTTCCATGGGGAGTGACCATACATTTTAGTAGGCCATACTCCGAACAATCGATTTGTAGGTGGCGATGAATGCCTTCAATTGCAGCCTCTTGGGAGAGGGTACTGTTTTGAACGTGCACTGGTGTAGCACTAGGCTTGATGTTACAATCACTGGAGCTAGGGTAGTGCTTGGGCTTTGCTAGGCCCTGGGGGACTGCCTTCTGCCCATACGCCAGGTTGGTTGGCATGACAAGTGGTTCTTTAAAGATGGTGGGTGAATAGTTATAGGCGGTCTAAACATAAGATGTACGTGGAATACGAAAAATCTCGCGGCTGTAATACCCTCCTTTCTTCTAGATCTCGGGAAACTGTCAGCAGCATTTATTGCCTTGCTGGGGCTGGGGTGTATGGCTATGGGAATTTACTGTGTCGTGATAATTGGCATTATCTCCTCTGTTTTTTTCAGAGAAGGATATTTGTGCTTTGCAGCTTTGGGCGGTGAGCATGGGGAGGGGGGGGGTAAAACAACATCAGGAGGGGGTCCCAGTAGTGGCACTAAGGGGGGATATGTGAACTTGGGGAGTCGTAAGAATGGGAAAAGAAAAGGAAGGGAAGAAGGGAGATCAGGGGGGGAAAACTGGGACGGGATGAGGGGGGGAGGGGGGGTCATGTAAGAGGAATTCTGAGTTAATTTGTCTGTCCTCCTAGACTTGCATATACGATTTCTGAAGACAAGATTTTGTAGCTTTGGCACCAGATTGCTCCTCATATTTGTGACTGCTTTTGTAGAAAATGGGGCTATCCTTTTTTGTCTATTACTGAATGTTTGTGCTCCAGTATCAACCATAAAGTCCAATAATTTTGTCTCCTATTGTGTATTCCGACCATAGGTCTCCTGGAGACCCTAAGCAAACTTGGAGCCCGGTCCCTGTCCTAATCCACGTCATTCTCAGCCATTGACCGATGTGGCCAATGCTTGAATGGCTTCCTCCTCCTCTTTCCTCGCTGGAAGTGTTCTCGGGGATTGGGCTCCTCCTCTTTTCGTGGATAGCCTCGTCTTTCTTCTCCGCACTGATGACTGCTGTCGTCATCGTTGCTGGGACACGTCTCCAATTTGCGGGCACGTATCTCTTCCAATGTCCTTTCTTCTACTACAGTATCGCATTGGTTCCACGCCTATCTGCTGGGTCCGGCCTCCGCCTTGTTCTGACAACAACCGGGCCGCTGATCAGGGGGTGGGGAGGGGGGCTTAGGGACGCGTGCTGAATAACTACCGTCGACTATGGACACCTCCCCGTTTTCCTGTTCAACTATGGCAGCAGCCAAACAATCAGCTTTCTTCTTCCTTCTCTTTTATCACATTCTCCTTCTGTCTTTCAGTATCACTATTCACAGAAATACACTTTATGAGCGGGAGGGCTTTCAGTAACTGCGTTGCATTCCTAAGCCCGCACACACCCTTCTAATTTCTGTAATTTACGTCTAATGTCTGGTTGAGACTGTGGTTTACAAAACCGCACTTGAAATGTATCCCTACCATTCCACGCATACATAAACTTCCCTGTTGCCAAAGGTCGGGATCATAGGCCTATGCACCATTCTGTAATGCTTCAGTTAGCTCTATATCATGAAAATTCTGCTGGGCTCTCATGGCTATCACCGTAGGATGCGCGTCCTAGGACTCCTGCACACTTTGCAAGCTGGTTCATATGTGGCTGATATCTGTCCCAAGCCCTTTTCATGCCTGTTAAAAAGCCTTGGCGAAAACGGGCTAGGGCTGTGTTTCCTTTCTTCTTTATTTGGATCCCAATGTGTGGTTCTTCATTCGTGGAATTCTCTCGTGAGCTGCTTGCCCATGGTCTATTCTATCCTGCCCCTGTCTCCGGTCAGCTACAGGGTTATCTGCCATCCACTCAATAGCTGCGTATTCTAATTCCTTGCTCGCTCCTCTGGCGTGAATAGGGAAAAGGATCCAGGAGCTGGCGGCAATCTGGCCAAGTGGGTTGGTGAGTTTTTCCATAATAAGTAGTTACTGAATTCTGTCCTGTCCCTGGGGCTTGCTAGTATAGGAGGCATAATGCGAAACCTAGTCCAATCCCATTTCACAAATCATTTGTAGAGAAAGGGATCTACCCATAATTTAGGGGTCCCCGCTAAACGCACCTCATCAGGTGGGGTATCATCTTCTTTACGGTCACATCTCCCGGGACTTTTGCCGTAAAGGCAAGCATTTTGGCAGTAGGTGTCTTTTGGGATCCTAAGGGTTATTTTTTGTAATTGTCTTCGAAGGGTCCACTTTCTTTCTTTTCTCGACAGGTTTTCACTTTGGGTATAAGACTTATCTTTTGCTGGTTTGCTAGTGCTAGCCAATCCCTTGGGGGGTAGGGGCGACTGTCCTCCTCGCCTGGGGCATTCCTCTTTTTCTTCCTCCTCTACCTCCGCTTTCTGACTCGCTTTTTATCGCATCCTCTTCTTCTCATATCCCCCTCATCCTCGGGGGGCTCGTTCAAAAAATCTCTCTGTCCTCCCTCACCTTTCTCGGAGTGGGTCAGGAGCTGGATCCTGCTCCTGCCGTCGCATGGGTTCCTGGGGCAAGGACGGCCGGTGCTACTCTTACCCGGACCTGCGGATCCGCGCTGTCTGGGAATTAGTTGTCTGGAGAATCATGACATACTACCAGGATGGGCTTCCTTCTGGAATTTCTTATCCTTGCTCTTTTCATTTTGGGCTGGTTGTGTTTTCTGACTATAATCTGTCTTAGCTAACATTATGCTACTAGGGCAACTGTTACTCCTCCAAATAACAGCAATCTGCAACTCACCACAATAAAAAAAGTTAACAAAAAAAAAAAGGGGGGCGGATCTTGCACAAATACTTAACCAAAATCTATATAGGGGTACTGATCGGGTTGCGCTAATCCGCACTCTACGGTGTATTGACTGAATAATCTGTACATTGAATGCGTCTCCCTCTCCGGCCAGAGTGGGGTCTAGATCGGAGCCACTTCCCTAGTACACAAAAACTGCAAACGGGCTGCTGGTCATTTTAATACCATAATCCTCCCCGAATACCCCTCTTTACAGTGTGGCGATCATACATTCTAATAGGAGGGTGTGTTCGTGGGGGGTTGCTGTAGACCCCGCCCTACCCAATTTCGATGTGTGCAGCGCAACAACAGCCAAAGGGAAAAGGAGGGGCGGACCGTGGGTAATGCGTCCTCCACTGCCCTGGAAACGATAGGGGTACAAATAAACAGACAAACAAGACAAGACGACAATCGCTTCCCCTTTGCGACTGAACGCGGTCGCACACCCGGTCAGGACTGGAATCAGGGGTCGCGTGTGCTCCGACCTAGTCACACACTCACAAAAAGCAATAAAGCAATCAAGAAAAAAAAGGAGAACAAAAGGAAAGGGGGAGAGGTTTCACGCGGCGATCTCCATTCCCATTTCCTGTTGAGACCGGTCCCTTCACAAATTCTCCAAAACAAGGGCAGTTCCCAAGCTCTATACTCTCCTTCCCAATTAAAGGAGACACCCCGGCGACAGCAGGGGTCCGACGTCTAGACGGGGCGAACGAGGGAGGAGTCGTCGAGAAGCCGTCGAAGGCAGGACCAAGCATAGGCGGAAAGTCGTGGTAGGAAGACAAAAATACGGAGAAGAAAGCAGCAAAGCGAAGAGGCAAAAAATACAAAGAGCAGAAGGAGGAAAAAAAGAAAGGCAAAAAGGCAAACAAGAACAGGCAAAAATGCAGAGAAAAAAGGGGGGACAAGGGAGAACAAAGTAGGCGGGGCTGTGCATCCCTCAGAACTGGTAAAAAAAACAACACCGGGGTAGCCACACGGGGGAACAGGGCTCAACTGTTGAGACACTAAGGAGAAAAGGACGTGCAAGAGAGAGCTCCTTAAAAAAGATAGATGTGAGATGGGAAATCCGAAAGCGAACATCAGAGGAAAAAACAATTGACGACAGGGAAACGCAAAGGGGGGCCAGGAGCAACCTGAGCCGGAACCAGTCATTATGGTCAGGGTGCGGTGGATAACTAGGAATGACGTACCCACCAGACAAAAAAGAACCGAGGAATAAAGCTAAAAACAAGTACAAAAAACCGGAAGAGCACAAGCAGGAGATCAGAAAGAGGAGAAAAAGCTAAACCCAGAGGAAGAAAGCAAAGAACATAAACAGGCGCTCGCATGCATCCGGCAGACCTCCCCTAGGTCTCAAACTGCAAGAGACCCAAAAGCTTGCCTATCAGCCCCCAAGCCTCAGACTTTCGTCACCGAACTGCGGCCTTCTCCTATCGGGCAAAACTCGAGAGAAAGAGATGCTATATTTCTTACATCTCAAAAAGTACACATAAAACCCATTCCGTGATGTCCCCACTTTCGTACTTCTCTATTCTCTATTCTGTCTGAAAGTCAAACATCTCACCGGAATCTGGTCCTCCTTCCCACGATGAGATTTGGCTCGGACTAGACCTCACTGCGGATAATATCTGGCTTTGCCTCCACAGTCAGGCCCAGTGCTGCGGAGGTTCCGAGCTCCCATACTTTAAAAGGACGTGAGGGCACAGGTACCATGGGACTCGTGCTAAGGCGCGATCCGGAGGGACCAAGCCAGAGACGACATTGTCTGTATATAAACCGCAATACTTCATGTATCCACAATCCTACAATCAACGCACCAGAAGAATAAATATTTCCACATTTACTGGGCATAGACAAACCAATGCCTCACGAAGTGTAGGGTTAAAAACCCACAATCGTTAATTTGTTGCACACAAGTCGCGCAGCAGTCTACATAAAAAAAAAGGCTAATGTCACGAAGTCACTTAGTCTCTCATTACAAAGAGGGCGGCACAAATGATTTATACCTTCTGTGTGTAGCGCGAACAATATGTAGAGAAGAACCATAGGGGTACCTTCTGGGGTGGTACCTCTCAAGGATTATCTTTTGGAGTGAGAAAAGAAAGATAAAGTCTTAAAAAAAAAAGAAAAACCTTCATTGGTCCCGGTATATACTGATAAGTTATCCATTGGTAATTGCACATTCTTCAGTGGGCATGGCACCTGCATACCCCCCTTCTAGTCCCAATTACAATGGTCAGTGTCTCCAACTTTTTACTTCTCTCCTCCAAGGTCGCTGAGCTTGTTAAAACATATGGGAAGCAGGGCACTGTAACCTTGCTTTTTGCAGAGTTAATTAATTCCATAGAAGCTGTGCTCTCTTATCAGTACCAATTAGAGCTGTTTTCTGTCTTTTATAAGTTTCGTTTCTGCTTAGCTATGTTCAGTTAAACTGAGTTAAGTTTCAATTCTATGGTGTCATCATTCAGGGGGGTTTTCATTCCTCTGGGCCTAACTACAGGCTTCAGTTACAGGTCAAGCTGCTCAGGCCTGTCTGCTTAGTTCAATAGGCATGGATCATAGGCCGTCGCCTACCACATTCCCCCCTTTGATTATTCTCACCCGCATGTTAATAAGGTGTGAGAATCAAATCACATAATACTAGGTAAAGGTAATCACTCTGTGGTATAGGGTAGTAAGTTCACATAGCTAGCATCTTTGTAGCTGTCTTACGCTCTACAGTGTTATTAATAACTGAAGTTATCATTTGCAAGCAAAATGGCAAAGAAAACAAGGGAGCAACAGGCAGATAGTCAAAGTCCAGAGTTTGGCAAGAGTGGGAAAAAGAACTAAAGGATTAGAAGGTTCGGTTGCATCTTTGTTGTGCTGTCGTAAAGCTTCTGATTTTAGGACAGACCAGCTGTCCATCCTTCGTAGTAGATTGTGGTCCAGTCCGAACAAAACACAAACTGTCAACAATGGGGTAGGCCAATACCCACTCACTAGTAGTATTATGTTAAATCAAGTCTGATTGTATAGGATAGAATAGTTCAGTTCTTGCGTCTCCCAGGGCCACTGATCTCCCTCTTAGTTCCTCCACAATAGAAACAGTCAGAAGTGTGGAGACTAGATGCTATTGCTCCAGCAAGTTCAAAGAAAACAAGTTCTGGTGGAGGTATGAGAAATTGCAACGGTGGCTTGCATAGCCTTGTAGAAAGTCAAGATCTAGAACAACTTTTGGATTGGAGAGTATACCAATGCAAGTATAGGAAGAATGATAAAACAAGGTCTGAGTGACCTTCGGTCCAGTTCATGTTGTACTTATACAGGCTGCCCAGGGAGATAAGGCAAAAGTCATTTCAAAGCACTCCAAGGCTGCTGCCAAAATAAAGCAATAATAATAATTCATAATGGGCACTAGTCTCTGGAAAATTGGTGGAACTGTCGACTTCCACAACAGATAACAGATGTAGGGTTGATTGTAGATCCTCAAGCTTCTGCCGTACGTAGACCTACCAGCTTTTTGGCAGGAGTAGGGCTGTAGATTCCAAAGTATCACTGTCCTCTGGGATGTCTCAATTTCTTAAAATATCATAGCATAGTCTCTTAGGCTATTATTGCTTCCTTAGAGCAGTTCACTCTTTAGGAGATCAAAACAGTCTTTTCAGAGTATTTAAACACAGTCTCTTAGAAGATTCAATTTCTTAACACAACACAGTCTCTTTCTGATGATTGCAGGTTTTTTCAGATGCGAGGCTTACCTTCAGATAAACAAACAGTCTTGAAATAGTGCAGTTTCTGAGGGACCAATAAGTCTTAGGTCCGTGGTTGTTGTCGTAGGGTGAGGTTGCAATGGAGTCTCAGGATGCTGTACAGTAGTCCAGTGATCAGGTTCAAGAGCAGCTGCTGGCTTCACTTGATTATGATGGGTCCAAGGTTCAAATTCTGCGACTTTTACTGCAGTTGGAGTTGTTGGACAGGATGACGACATAGGGTCCCCTCCAATGCAGGGCTAACAGTATCTTTCTCCACTCTTTGATCCACACCGAGGACTCCATGCGTGAAAGGATGCAGGGGGCAGGCAAATTGATGAGTAATCGATTTTGTACTCAGGTATGAAGACTCCTGCAAAAACAGAAACTTAAAACCAATAGTTCATGTCAAATAATTTCAGATCCTATCTGTCTCATATCTCCTTTTATTTCCTATACAATAGGCAGGGGTTGCCCATACAGAATCTCCAAAAAGGGACACTCCTAAAGACTTAGCTGGGGCTAATTATATCCTAAGACGGGCTATGGGTAGAAGCTGGGGCCACTTCAGGTAAACCTATTGGCAAAGTTTAGACAACTGAGATTTCAGGGTTCTATTCATATATTCTACTTTTCCTAAATTCTGAGATTTATAGGCAGTATGTATCTATTAATATCAATATCTTGGGGCTATACTTAATGGACTTGCTTCCTAAGGTTATTCCACCCTCATTCTTTGTACAGGGCCCCATATGCATGCAAGGTTGTAAGGGTATACTTGAAATCTGGGTACACATTTAGACAGGGCTCTTTTCCTATTGTTAGTGCTCTAGTGAGGACTATCAGTTCAGCTTTCTGTGGTGAAGTTTCTGGGGCCAGGGCTGAGGAACTCAACTACCAAATCAGGGGTCACCACTGCATATCTAGCACAACAATGTCCATTGATGATGAAACTGCCTTCAGCCACAAAGAAAGTCTGTTCAGGGTTCTCCAGAGGGACATCAGTCAAATCCAGGTGGCTTGAGAATACAGTGTCCATAATTTCTAAACAGTCATGATCAGGGGATCAAGACCAACTGATAACATAGCAGGATGGAAAGCTTGACTGACCCTTCAGTTGTATCTGGGGTTTTCACACAACATACTCTAATATTTCAACATTCATAGATTTGTTAGCTAGTAATTTCCTTTGTGAAGGGATTTTTCTTTTAGTTTTTGCTTACTAGGAAGGCTGTAGCTGTAACAGCTTCTCAAATAAGGTCCAAGAGATTGAGTCAACACTCCCAGAACATTTCCTTGCGACTCATGAACATAGACACTGTAAGGTTTTATTGAAATATGGTAGACCCACAATTGGTGACAACATAAGAGTCTTTTTTATTCAAATAACAAAAGACTGCATCCTGTTCAAGTCCCCATTCCTCTGGAGACTTTTCCATTCCTTTGATAGCTTGATACAATGGTTTTTTTTTTTGGTTTTTTTTATCTAGCATCGCAAAATTGGGGATCCATATACAACAAACACTGTGGCACCCAAGAAGGCTCTCACTTGCCTCTGGTGATTGGAGTAGGAATACTGCATACAGATGCTTTGCGTTCTGGTAAGGGTTCCAGGCGTCGAATTCCGCTGGACAACTGGAATCCTAGGTATTTAACTTGTTTGACATAATATGCTTTGGCTCTTGAGACTTTGTATCCAGCCTCATTAAAAAGGTGCAAGAGTTCACTGGTGGCTGGTGGACATTCACTTTCTGAGTTGGTGGCTATGAGCAAGTTGTCCACATATTGAAGTAGAATTTTTTCTTTTTTTTTTTCTTGAGTTTCTGGATAACTTGTCAAATCTTTTGCTGAGTGAGGCGAGTTCTTGAATTCTTGAGGTAATCTTGTCCAGATGAGTTGGCCCCGCCTCCTTGTAGTGGGGTCTTGGGCTAAGCGTATACAGAAAAAAGGCATCTTTTTAAGTCCAGAATGATGAAATGTATAGCTTCAGCAGAGATCAGTTCCAAGAGAATATAAGGATTTTGGTACCACTGGTTGTATAGTTTCAGCTGCATCATTCATTCTTTCTTAGATCCTGCACTGGGCGGTAATCACCTGTCCCAGGCTTCTTGACTGGTTTGAGGGTGACAATGGCAGGGGCTATGTTTCTTCGCTAGGCCAGGTAGATTATCTTCTGCCCATCCTCCAGGTGGGGCTATGAGGTTGGTAAGTGTACAGCTTGTTGCTTTGGATGCAGGTGAATAGAACCGCCATTCTTCTTCTTGGGGACAGTTAACACCATCAGGCCAGCAGATTTTGAGTTTCATTTTTTTCCCCTTCAACAAAGGATATCTGTGCTTGAAGCTTTGCAAGCAGGTCTCGGCCCAAAAATGGAATAGGGCATTCAGGCATATACAGGAACTGGTACATTATTATTATTTTTTTTCTTCTAGTTCACACATGTGGTTCTGCAGAAAAGGCTTTGCGAGGGAAAAAACACAGGGGCTACTGGCTTTAGTATTCTGCTCCTGTATCCCCCATAAAAGTCCATATATTGGTCCCTATTTTTCAGACTGACTCCTGGGGACCCAGGGAAACTGGAGAGTCCGGTCTGGCCTAGTCTTCATCCATGCTGTAGCCCTCTCAGGCTGCCACTCACGCTATAGCTGCTCCACTCTCGTGCTGAAACACTGTGCTTGGTTTTATTCTGTCTATGATTCTACAATCAAGTACTCCCTCCTGGGGTGGAGTCAAGATACGGGCATTCACTTCTCTAATGTCCTTCTTTTTCTATAATGGGCGCACTCACACCCAGTTTTTCACTTCCTCTGTTCCTTCGATTAGGATAACCTCCTCACATCATTCAACTAAAATATCATTCACTTTCTCTGTTACATTTATTTTCACAATTCACACACCCTCTGATTAACTTTCATTTAACCATTATGCCCGCAAATTCATCCAGTTCTCTGCAATTTCCGTTCATTAGTTCAATCAAGTCCTAAAACTTCTCAGTGTATAATGCAGTTTTTTTTTTTTTTTCAGTTCTAAACAAGTCTGGTCAGCTGACTTTCACTTCTAGTCCGGAGGGGGTGGACATTCCCCTGTTGCAGAGGTGGCTAGCAAACTACTTGGGAATCTGTAGTCCCCCCCCCCCCTCTCCTGGATTCTGTTTCTCCTAGCAATGCTCTATCCAGGAGGTTGATTTTTTTTTTTTTCTCCTGACGGCAATCTGGCCAAGTGGGTTGGTGAGTTTCCATAATACTAGTTACTAATTCTGTCAGCTCCTGGGGCTTGCTAGTATAGGAGGCATAATGCGACCTCCAATTTAATAAATCAGTTGTAGAGAAAGGAATATACACATAAGTTAGGGGTCCCGCTACCACTTCATCATTATCATTCTTTACGGGCACTCCCGGAACTTGCCTTAAGGGAAACAGTTGGGCTGTCCCCGGCGTCATTTGGGATCTAAGGGTTATTGTCGTTGCCTTTGCAGGAGTCGCTTTCTTTTTCTCAACTGGTTTTGCTTTGGGTTTCTCTTTCACTGGCGTGCTAGTGCTAGTGCTAGCGCTGGCTTTCTCGATTATTTGTACACTGTCCTCCTCCTCTTCTGGGGAATTTCCTCTCTCTCCTTCTTCTATCTCCGCTTCTGATTCACTTTTTACATCCTCCACTTCTCTTTCCACTAATTCTTCTTTCTCTTCTCTAGGAGGGGGACCGGGGGTTGGGTCCCGCCTTGGCTCTGGCCGTCTCTGGGGTTCTGGGGCAGGACGCCGCCGGGCTATTCTTACGGGACCTGGGGTTCGGGGCTGCCTGAGGACTACTTCTGGGGAATCAGGATCTGCCAGGATGGTCTTCGTGGCTTTCTTATCCTGCTCTTTCATTCTAGGCTGTTCCGTGTTCTGTCTAGAATCTGTTTTAGCTAACATTATTCTGCACTGTTCCTCATAACAGCGCTGCGCCCAGGAGGGCGGATCTTCACAAATACTTAACCAGGAATCTATATAGGGGTACTGATCTGGGTGCGCTACCCGCACTCTACGGTGTATTGACTGGATAATCTCTACAGTGAACGTTCCCTCTCGGGGCCAGATGGGGTCTAGATCGGGCCACTCCCTAGTACACAAAATCTGCAAACGGGCTGCTGTCATTTTTAATACCATAATCTCCTGAACAGAACTACTTACAGAGAGAGAGAGAGACGAGACAGGATATCTAGAAATTCTGGGGCAAAATCCTGATTGGGACAGAGACATTTCATAATCTTCAGTAAATCCCTTACTGAAATTCTTGATCATACTTGAAAAGACACTTATTATTTCTGTAAACATAGGGCAGGCAGGAAACACTTAGATTGAGCACATACATCCATTATGCTTCTTATAGAGAGAACTATAGCTATCTGTCAGCATGTCTCTGCAAAAGAAATTATTTTTTTTAGTTCAGGAAGCAAATATTTAAAAGACATTCCGGATATTTTTCATAAAATACAGTACACCTTTCCCTTTTTTTTTAAATACAGAAAAGCTAACTGATTTGTTATTAGTAACCAGCACAGAGGGGAAGCATGCATTCAAATGACTTATACTCTTTCATAAAAAGATAAACTTTGTTTTTAAAACTTTTGGTTAAACAGAGCTAGTGAAACAATTGAACTGTGCTCATAAAAAGAGACTTCTCATTCACATGGACAGAGATGCCAGAAAAAAACAATTTAAATCAATGTTAAGTCGTGATCTAATTACTTTGTAGATCAAAGGAAAAACAAAAACAGTTCTTTATCATTTCCTATTTAAACTGTTTCAGTGCTTACTGAAAATTTGAACATACAGCCGACAGAAATTCCTCTCACTTGGTCCGCAACCCATAAGGGATTAATACAAACTTAATCCTTTTCAGGCTAAACCCAAAAACTATCGGGACCCACAATCCTGACTAAACATTCTTATTAAATGATAAATAAATGATATATATTACATAACCACAGCAGAAGGAACAAAAACATATTAAATAAAACAGGTACAATTTGCCTGAAATAAGCACAAACTACCAGCATTGAGGTTTAAGCCTGCACAAGATTAGAAAGACGACACTAGACATTCTTTCCTTCAGACACGCCCCCTGTCAGTTTTTCACACTGCAGTAGAAAAACTAACTGGGTCAGACCAGCTTTTTGATTTCTAAAAATGACTGTAGGTGTTTTGGGTCTTCATTCTGCTCTATTAATACAATTTCTTAACCAGTGAACTGTCACAAATTACTCAACAGAATAATCTCATATTTATACAGAAGGGAAACTCGCAGTTTCAACAGATAGCAAAAATCAAATACACAGGACAGACAATACACCAAACGCTTCATCCGTTTCGCGACCTAGACGCAGTCACCCGACTAGGAACTGCGCTAGTCCAGAGTCCACTCTCGCTTGGTCCGTGCTGCCAGACCTCTCATTCACACTTCATTCACACAATCATGCTAGCAACGTATCTCAGAATGCATTCCTTTCTATCTATTCTGACTAGTCTTTTTCCCAATTACAAAAAGGATGAGGGTTTCACCCGGCGAATTCCCATGCGGGGTTACTCGGCCCTTCCTTGAGAGGTGATCATGCTCTCTTACCAATTCCCAATATCTCGAGATTACAAATTCCAAGTTCCTGTCTGTTCTGACTAGACTAAATCATGATTTTTTTTTTTTTTTTTTTTTTTTTAAACAGCTGTACCTCGCGAATACTCATGCAAGGATTTTCAAACAAAGACTTAAGTCTTACCAAACAAGAAGGACGATGGCTTCACCTCGCGCATACTCATGCAAGGTTAATAGGACCGTCCTTGAGAGGGGATCAGTGCTCTCATTACCAAATTCCAAGTTCCAAGTTCTCGAGATTACAAGTTACAAGTTTCAAACTGCAGTTCTAACTCATCTGTCTAGACAGGTTTTCAAAACTATACTTACCAGATCTGGTTCCCAAGCTTCTGAGTTGGATCCTGGACTCCCCCGGGTCGGAAGTGTTAGCCAGCTGGACTCAGTGCCTGCCGAGGCCAGGCAGAACTCCCTCCGATACAAGAGGATCGGTGGGCCCAGGGAGATTCCCCTGCGTCGGATTGGCATGGTTCCAACTGGACCAAACCTCAAGGCGAATTACGTGGATTTATTCACTTGAACACTATCCACCACTCGCACTTCTCGGCCAACGCACCAAGAATGTAGCAGCAGATAAGCATGCAATAAATAAATCCAGGAGTCTTTTCAAGGATCCAAGCCAGTTTAATGTGCACATGGCTCAAGCAATAAGCAATTTCAAAATGGCTGAGCAATGGCTTCTAGTAAAACAACAACTTTTATAGCTTTCTTGTCCATTCTAAGCATAGGCAAACTTTTCATTGGTCCCAGTACCCCTCTCACCCATCTATTGGTCCCGGTACTGATATGGCTACCCAATCGGGACTCTGGTCTGGGCCCAGCACCTGGTTGCCCCCCTTCTAGTCCCAATTACAATGGTCAGTGTCTCCAACTTGTTACTTCTCTCCTCCAAGGTCGCTGAGCTTGTTAAAACATATGGGAAGCAGGGCACTGTAACCTTGCTTTTTGCAGAGTTAATTAATTCCATAGAAGCTGTGCTCTCTTATCAGTACCAATTAGAGCTGTTTTCTGTCTTTTATAAGTTTCGTTTCTGCTTAGCTATGTTCAGTTAAACTGAGTTAAGTTTCAATTCTATGGTGTCATCATTCAGGGGGGTTTTCATTCCTCTGGGCCTAACTACAGGCTTCAGTTACAGGTCAAGCTGCTCAGGCCTGTCTGCTTAGTTCAATTAGCATGGATCATAGGCCGTCGCCTACCACACTTGGACATTCCCATGGACGTTAACTATTGCCTATCAGAAAGGATTGAGCCCTAGCAGAGGCATAGCTGTGGTTTGGGGATAAAAGTGGATGCTGTATTTCATTTACCGGTGCTGTGAAGTTAACAGTGTTTTCAGTACGTGTTTTCCTTTAACCTGAAGCAAGGATATTTCTTTTCATGTGTTGTTGTATTCTGGGCTAAAGAACCTGTTTGCAAAGAGGGAGATAAAAGCCTTACAATTTCCCTATACTCGGACTGTAAATTCTTGGGAGTGTTAGTTATACAGAAGGCTACCAGGCCTGTAGAAGCCTGGGCCCTGCAAGAGAACCAACCTCCTCCACAAACAAACTTTTCTCCTCCCTGTCCACGCCCTTCTGTCGTGCCACGCCATCACCACTAGAGGGGCAGTGTGACAATATACTGAAACATTTCTGTTCTTTCACACACAAGAGAATAATAGAAGACTTATGAATTCATGAAAACTTCTTATTAAGCATTTTAAAACAGTTTTCTCATTTTCCACAGATTTTTGGTTCTTTTCTAGCTATAATGGGAGCTAGAATCCAGGCCTAACTTACATGCCTTTCATAGTAGCAGGCCATGCTAGGCTATAGCCTACCACAAAAGTACTCTGAAACATGTTTGGCTGTGTAATATCCAGGAAAGCAGGGGGTCTGGTTTTCAGGGCATTAACCATGAAAATTCATGATATATATTTGCATATAGTTTGTCTTATGGCTGATTTACATCCCTGTTGGGGGTCTAAAAAACACTGAGACTGGATTTTAGGCTATTATGAAGATATCTGCTGAAGAGGCACCTAGCCACAATATCCCATTATCATCCTCCTGTAGCAGCAAAGCGCAGACAAACCAATGATACCAGGAGTCTGTTCAGAAGGTCCAAATCATTTATTTGTGCACAAGTCTCAAGCAAGACAATTTCAAAATGGCTGAGCAAAGTTTTCAAGCATTACAACAACTTTTATAGACTTCTGTTCCATTCTAGGTATAGAAAAACATTTCATTGGTCCCGGTACGCTCCCGTACCTCCCGTAGCCCTTCTATTGGTCCCGGTACTGATAAGTTTCTCCAATTATGTTCCTTCTGTGGGCTTCTGTAGGCATGACACCTGCCTGCCCCCCTTCTAGTCCCAATTACAATGGTCAGTTCATCAACTTGTTACTTTCACACTTTCAAGGCTATGGGACCATTTGTGCGTGCAGAAGAGCAAGGTTCTGTAACTCATCTGTCAGCACTCCTCAATATTTCTCTGCAAATGTACTCTTCCTTATCAGTAACTTTAAAACACATCTTTTCTGTATTTTTCCATTTCTTAATTCTGCAATTCTGCTTATCTAAGCTAATTCAATATTTCTACTGAGTTCTTTCTTACAATAGCAGCATATTGGGGGATGTGCAATCCTATATGCCTCTCCACAGGCCTCATTTACAGGTCAAGCTAGCCATGCTGGCCTGCCTATGTCAGACACCGTGGGTCACAGGCCTGCACCTGCCACACTCCAAGCATTTTCCTTCAATATCTTAAAAGATCTTGATCCTATTCAGGCTCATTCCATCCCAGATGTATAGAGGGGGGAGTCGTGATTCTGATCCCATGGGGCACGTCTAGCCCCTGGGTCCAGAATCGTGAACAGCCCTGTACTTGCAGGCCAGGGCTGCGATTCAGCCTGCCCTGCACATACAGGGAAAGCCAGACTAACTCAGTCAGGGCTTTACAATGGAGCCGCGATGCCATGGCGTCCGGTTGCCATGGAACCATGGCTCCATTGTAAAGCCACGATCCCGGCCACTGGCTCAACAAAGGCTTTCCCCACAGCTCAACCCCAGATCCGGCCTCCTAAGGCCAGGGTCGGTTTGTGGGGAATGTCCTTGGGCCCGCCAAAAAAGAAGTCCAGGTAATTTATGCCACCTTGGAGGTGGAATAACTTCCCCATACAAGTCGCTGGCCATGGATGTGTACAGGGCCAACATTAGAATCGGCCCTGGCCTGCTGCCCACCCTAACTCCGCCCCTTCCCCGCCCCTGTCTAACCTTCCCATACAATCAGCTGGGAGGTCACGAATAGCAGGGATGGATGTCCCATTGGGACATCCATCCCCGCTATTCATGGGACAGAATTGGGCCCTTTATGTCCTGGAGAAGATTTTGGGGCAATTAAGGCATTGCCAAGGCACTTTAGTGGACCCAAAAAGCAAATGTCTTGAAGTCCATTTGAACCTTTTTTGCCTTAATCTTCTTGTGGATGTGGATTGGAGTATTCCTTCTGCAAATTTGGAAAGTAGTAAAAATAATTGTGGATGCCTTCCAAGATGCATTGCTTAGACAAATGGTGATGGAACAAACCAGGGAAAGTTTGCTGCTGGATTTAGTACTCACCAATGGAGATAGCATGTTGAATGGTTGGATGGGTGCAGGGCCGGCCCGTCCATTGAGCAAGAATGTTTTTTGCACAGGGCCCCGCGTTTCAGGGGGCCCCGCGCAAAGAACATTCTGCTTTTTTTTTTATTACATTTAAAAACAAAAACCTGGCTCTAGCTGCTGCCGCTGCCGCGTCCGTCGCAGCAGCGGCAGAATGGCGTGTCCCGCGGGGCCCCTTCTCCTCTTCGAGCCCTCTGCAAGGGCTTTCAGATTCGCGAAGGGAGAGTTGTGCTCCCTCGCGTCTCTGTAAAGCCCGCAGGGGCTAATGGGAAATTTCCCATCAGCCCCTTTAGACGCGAGGGGCTGATGGGAAATTTCCCATTAGCCCCTGCGGGCTTTACAGAGACGCGAGGGAGCACTCTCCCTTCGCGAATCTGAAAGCCCTTGCAGAGGGCTCGACGTGGAGAGGGGGCCCCGCGGGACACGCCATTCTGCCGCTGCTGCGACGGACGCGGCAGCAGCTAGAGCCAGGTTTTTGTTTTTAAATTTGCCGGAAGGGAAGGGAAGGGAAGGAGGGAGGGGGGAGGGTAGGGGGGGGGCTGATGGAGGCTGTCTGGAAGTGGGGTGTTGGGGGGTTAGGACTGGAAATGTGCAAGGGGGGGGGTTAGGACTGGAAATGTGCAAGGGGGGGTTAGGACTGGAAATGTGCAAGGGGGGGTTAGGACTGGAAATGGGCTGGGACTGATGGAGGCTGACTTGAAATGGGCTGGGGGGGGGTAAGGACTGGAAATGGGCTGGGGCTCATGGAGGCTGACTGGAAATGGGCTGGGGAGGGGTTAGGACTGGAAATGGGCTGGGGGGGGGTTAAGACTGCTAATGGGCTGGGGCTGATGGAGGCTGACTGGAAATGGGCTGGGGGGGTTAAGACTGGTAATGGGCTGGGGGTTGATGGAGGCTGACTGGAAATGGGGTGATGGGGGGTTAGGACTGGAAATGGGCTGGGGGGGGGTTAAGACTGGTAATGGGCTGTGGGCTGATGGGGGCTGTCTGGAAATAGGGTGATGGGGGTTAGGATTGCTAATGGGCTATGGGGGGGGGGTTAGGACTGCTAATGGGCTATGGGGGCGCTAGGACAGGAAAAGGGCTGATGGGGAGGGGTTAGGACTTGAGGTGGGCTGATGTGGTTAGGACTAGTAATGGGCTGTGGGCTGATGGGGGGGGGGTTAGGACTGGCAATGGGCTATGGGGGGCTGACTGGAAATGGGCTGATGGGGTTAAGACTGGAAGTGGGCTGATGGGGGGTTAGGACTGGTAATGGGTTATAGGGGGGGCTTAAACTGAAAATGGGTTGATGGGGGGCTAGGACTGGTAATGGGTTGGGGGATTGCTATGACTGGAAATGGACTGAGTGGACGGGGAGGCTTGAACTGCAAATAGCTGATGGGGAGGGAGCTTGGAATGGAAATGGGCTGTGAGGGAAGGGAGCTAGAACTGAAAATGGGCTGATGGAGCAGCTAGGATAGGACTGGAAATGGGCTGTTGGGGGGAGCTAAGATTGGAAATGGGCTGTGGTGGGGGCTTGAATTGAAATGGACTCATGGAGGGGCTAGAACTGGAAGTAGGCTCATGGGGGGGCTTGGACTGGAATTGGGCTGAGTGGAGGGGAGCTAGGATTTGACATGGGCTGATGGTGGGGCTAGGAAATGACTAGAAATGGGCTGATGGGGGGCTAGGATTGGAAATGAGCTGATGAAGGGACTCAGACTGAAAATGGATGGGGGAGCTAGGACTGGAAATGGGTTGATGGGGGGCTAGGACTGGAAATGGGCTGATGCAGGGACTAGAAGGGAATGGATGCTGGGTGAGACTGGAACTAGAAGGGAGCTGATGTTGGGGGAGGATTAGAATGGGATGGGGCTGGGAGAGTAAAATGGAGAGGGGAAAAATATTTTGTGTGGGAGGGATGAAAAATCTACAATTGGCCGGGTATTGGGAGAGTAAGTGGGGATTGAGGATGGAGGGGTAAAATTTGTGTGGATGAAATAAGAATGAGGAAAGAGCAAAAGGATAAAGATTAGTATGTTAAAGCAGATGTAGAGAGAGAGGATGGAAAGAAAACTAGAAGAGAGAAGAAAGGACAAATGGACAGCAGACGATGGAGAGTTAGCAGAAAACATGAAGAAACCAGAAGAAAGTGGCTGGAGCAATTGCAACTGAAAAAAAATGCACAAAAGGTAGAAATATATCTCTTTATTTTGAATTTATTAACTGGAATATGAAAGTTCTGGGAAATGTGCATCATTAACGTCTGCGCTTTGTTTGGTACAAGAGGAAATTGATTTATAGTTTTATTTCTACAGTGTTGTTGTACATTCCAAGTTTGGCTTTTGGGGTTCCCAGTTTAAATTATTGCCTTCCTGTTTCTAAATTGCGATTCCTTGTTTGGTGATGGTCTATGTTCTGCATGTGTAACTGAGCTGAGGTATTCTGTTTATGTAATTCCTATTTGACATTGCCACTTGTTCTCTTTCCCCAGTATTCTCTGAAATGTACTGGTTTAATATTTGCAGTGTTTCCTTTTGATAGGTAGGGACTGGTGCTTTGTGAGTCCTGGTAATGCTGTCAGGATACAGCGGGTTTGCTATGGGTTCTAAATGGGCAGCGTTTGTAGTAGTTCCTAATGTGCCTGGCGGTTGGCACTGGATTATAGTAATGTAGAAATCTTTTAGTCTTTCTTTATCCATACACTCATTAAGAGACATGTTTACTAAAAGTTAGTGTATGGTAACATTATGCAAATATTTATGCAAATAAGGCCACTTATGCAAATGAGGCCCCGCACCGAGTCTCCGCACATGGCCCCGCACCCCCCTTGGGCCGCCCCTGGATGGGTGCACATGTGAGCGGCAGCAATCATCTCATGGTGTGATCTGAGATAAAAGCCAAGGCAGAGTCCAATCACAGCAAACTCAAAGTCCTAGACTTCAAAAACGATAACTTAAGTGAAATGGCCAAGTGCCTGAGGGAGGAGTTGGCAGGATGGGAGGAAGTAAGGGAAGTAGAACTGCAGTGGACTAAACTAAAGGAGGCAATAAAAAGGGCAACAGATACATATGTAAGGAAAGTAAATAAAAGCAGGAGGAAAAGGAAACCTATTTGGTTCTCCAAAGAAGTGGCTGCAGAAATAATGGCAAAAAACCACAGCTTTCACAAAATTTAGAAATTCGCAACAGGAACACAGAAAAGAATACAGGATAAAGCTAAAAGACACAAAAAGAGAAATAAGGATAGCAAAATCCACGGCAGAAGAAAAGATGGCTAAAGATCTAAAGCATGATGACAAAACGTTTTTCTGGTATATTCAGGAGAAGAAGATCAGAGGTGGAAATTCAAGACTCAAAAGTGCTGAGAAGATTTGTGGAATGTGACATTGAAAAAGCGATAATGCTAAACAAATACTTCTGTTCTGTTTTTACTAAAGAAAATCCTGGTGAAGGACCGTCTGTGATTGACAAATATACAAATAGGAATGGTGTAGATATCACACCATTCACAGAAGATAATGTGTTTGAACAGCTTGCAAAACTGAAAGTGAACAAGGCCATGGGACCGGATGGGATATATCCCAGGATACTGAAAGAGCTCAGAGAGGTTCTGGCAGGGCCTTTAAAAGATGTTTTTAATAGATCCTTCAAAACAGGAGAAGTTCCACAGGACTGGAGAAGGGCTGATTTGGTACCTCTTCACAAAAGTGCTAATAGGGAAGAAGTAGCAAATTACAGGTCAGTAAGCCTTACCTCTGTGGCGGGCAAAGTAATGGAGGCACTCCTGAAAGAGAAAATAGTGGGCTTTCTCAAAACCAATAGGTTGCATGATCTGAGACAACATGGTTTTACCAAAGGACGATCATGCCAAAAAGGTCTGATTGAGTTCTTTGACTAGGTGACCAGAGAACTAGATCAAGGGAATGCGATGGATGTGATATACCTAGATTTCAGCAAAGCCTTTGAAACCTTTCCTCTTAGGAGGCTTATCCAGCCTGGGGATAGGTCCCAAGGTAGTGAACTGGATTAGAAATTGGTTGACTGACAAACGACAGAAGGTGATGGTAAATGGAACTCACTCAGATGAAAGGAAGGTGATTAGTGGTGTGCCACAGGGATCGGTCCTGGGATTGGTACTGTTCAATGTATTCATGAGTGATACTGCTGAAGTACTGAATGGAAAAGTCTGTATTTTACAGATGACATGAACATTTGCAACAGAGTGGACTCCACTGAAGGAGTGGAGAACATGAGGGAAGATCTACAAAAGCTGGAAGGATGCTCTAATGCTTGGCAGTTAAGATTTAATGTAAAGAAGTGCAGTGTCATGCACTTGGGATGCAAAGATCCAAGGAAATTATATGCGATGTGGGTGAAAAGTTGATGTGCACGGACCAGGAGCAGAGCCTCAAAGTGATTGTTTCTGAGGATCTCAAGGTGGTGAAAAAGTGACAAGGCAGTGGCCAAAGGCAGAAGGATGCTGGGTTGCATAGAGGAATTACCAGCAGAAAGGAGGAGGTATTAATGCCCCTGTACAAGCCATTGGTGAGAACTCACTTGGAGTATTGTGGCAGTTTTGGAAACCGTATCTCGTAAAGGATATAAAAAGACTGGAGACGGTTCAGAGGAAGGTGACCAAAATGATTTGGTGCCTGTGCCAGAAGACATATGAGAAGAGATTTGAAGATCTAAATATATATACTTGAGGAGAGGAGGGACAGGGGAGATCTGATACAGACCTTTAAATACTTAAAGGGTATTAATGAACAAACCAACCTTTTTCAAAGACAGGGAAGCTGCAAAACTAGAGGATGTAACATGAAGCTTTAAGGGGGTAAACTGAAAGGCAACGTCAGGAAATACTTTTTCACTGAAAAGGTGGATGCTTGAAATGCCCTCCTGATGGAAGTGATGGTGGCAAATACAGTGGCAGAATTCAAAATGGCACGGGACAGACACAGTGGATCCCTTTATAGCAACAGAATAACATCAAAAGAACCTTAAATCTCTCAGATATCTCAACAAATAGGGGTGACCTTCATGGAGTGATGGGTACACCCCTAAACAAAGGCATGGGGAGGGGTGACCTGCACAGAGCAGCAGGTGCACCTACTCTTGCCACCTTGCTGGACAGACTAGATGGACCATGATGGTCTTTATTTGCCTTCATATACTATGTTACAGTGTTACTATGTATTAAAAACAAACAAACATGGCCAATAATTACAAGAAACCCATTCTTGAGATATGAGTATTTCTGAAAAACAGTGCCCTCAAAAACATGAGCCACAAAGAAGCACTCCAAGTGCCACTGTATAAGTCTTTGGTGAAACTACATTTTGAGTATTGTGTGCAATTCTGGAGACCACGTCTTCACAAAGATATAAACAGGATGGAGTCAGTGCAGAGAGTGGCTGCCAAAATGGATAGTGGTCTTTGTAAAAAGGCATATCGGGACAGACAAAGATCTCAGTCTGTATACTTTGGAAGAAAGGCAGAAGAGGGAGATATGATAGACGTTTAAATACCTCCTTGCCATAAATGCAAAGGAGGTAAGCCCCTTAGTATTGAAAGAAAACTCTGCAACAAGGGAGCATAGGATGAAGGTGAAAGGAGTAATTTCAGGAAATATTTCTTTATGGAAAGAGCGGTAGATGCATGAAATAGTCTCCCAGTGGAGGTGATAGAGACGGGGACTATATCTGAATTCAAGAAAACCTGGGGCAAGCACAGAGGATCTCTTAAGTGGGGGCAGAGGGGAAGGGTCTGTAAAGCTTAATAGTTGATATAAGAACATAAGAAATGCCTTACTGGGTCAGATCAAGGTCCATCAAGCCCAGTATCCTGTTTCCATCAGTGACTGGTATAGGCCACAAGAATCTGGCAGGTTCCCAAAGAGGCACACAGATTCCACAATGTTTGTCCCAGGGCAAGCAGTGGAATTCCCAGGTCCTTTTTAATAATGATTTATGGACCTTAACTCCAGGAACTTGTCAAAACCTTTTTTTAAACCCAGCTACATTAACAAATTTTACTACATCCTCCAGTAACAAATTCCAGAGTTTGAATATGCATTGAGTAAAAAAATATTTTCTATATTAATCTTAAATGAGTTGCATTGTAATTTAATTGTGTGTCCTCTAGTCTTTCTACTTTTTGATAGTGTAAATAACCGATCTATGTTTACCCGTTCCACTCCATTCATTAATTTATAGACCTGAGATCATAAGATCATATCCCACCTCAGTCATTTCTTTTTCCAAGTTGAAGAGCCCCAACCTTTTAAGCCTCTCCTCATAGGGGTATTCTAACATTCCCTTTACCATTTTTGTCACGCTTCTTTGTACCTTTTCTAATTCAGCTATATCCTTTTTAAGATATGGCAACCAGAATTGTACACAGTATTCAAGGTGCGGTCGCACCATGGAATGATACAGAGGCATTATAATATCCTTTGTTTTATTTGCCATTCCTTTCCTTATGATTCCTAGCATTCTATTTGCTTTCTTGGCTGCCACTGCACACTGGGCAGAGGATTTCACCATACTATCCACGATGACGCCTAAATCTTTTTCCTGGGTGGTGGTTTCTAAAGTGGTACCTTGCATTGTGTAATCATAGTTTGGGTTTTTTTTTCCTAGATGCATAGCACTGCAGCTGTCCACAATAAATTTCATCTGCCATTTGGAGGTCCAGTCTTCCAATTTTTCAAGGTCCTCTAAATTTTTCACAATCCTCTTGCATTTTAACAACTTTAAATAATTTTGTGTCATCTGCAGATTTGATCACGTCACTTGTTATTCCTATTTCCAAGTCATTTATGAATATGTTAAAAAGCTGCAGGTCCAGCACAGATCGCTGGGGTACTCCACTATTCACCGTTCTTCATTGAGAAAATTGGCCATTTAGCTCTAGTCTCTGCTTTCTATCTTTTAACCATTTCCTGATCCACAATACTACACTGCCTACAATCCCATGACTTTTTAATTTCGACAAGAATCTGTCATGAGGGACCTTGTCATAGGCTTTCTGAAAATACAGATACACTGTCAGCCGGTTCACCTTTATTTACCTGTTTATTCACACCTTCAAAACAAATATAACATATTGTTGTTGTTGCTAAGTGCCGTCGAGTCGGAGTCGACTCATGGCGACCCTCTGGATAGCTATCCTAAATTGTGTTTGGTCTTCAGTCAGGCGGCTCATTGTTGACAGACTGGTACCCGTAGCTGCTGTTATTGTATCGATCCATCTCATTGCTAGCCTTCCTCTTTTGTGTTGACCTTCTATCTTGCCAAGCATAATGTCTTTCTCTAATGATCTCTCTCTTCGCATGATGTGTCCAAAGTATGAAAGTCGAAGTCTTGTCATCTGAGCTTCTAAAGAAAGCTTAGGTTTGATCTCCTCTAGTACCGACTGGTTTGTTCTTCGGGCAGTCCATGGTATACACAGTATTCGCCGCCAGCACCATAATTCAAAGGCATCAATTTTCTTCCTGTCTATCTTTTTCACTGTCCAGCTTTCACATCATATGATGTTATTGAAAATACCATGGCTTGAACAAGTTGAATCTTTGTATGGAGAGAGACATCTCTGCTCTTAAGAATCTTATCTAGGTCTTTCATAGCCATTCTGCCAAGAGCAATGCGTCGTCTAATTTCTTGACTGCTTGTTGCTTCTTTATTGATAGTTGATCCAAGTAGGTTAAAGTTGTTCACAATTTCAATTTCTTCTCCTTCAACGATGAACCTGTTGATTATGCCAGTTGTCATGATCTTTGTCTTCTTTACATTAAGGTTCAGGCCCATTTTGAGACTATGTTCTTTGATTGTGAGAAGCAAATGTTTCAGATCATCTTCACTTTCAGCCAGTAATGTGGTATCATCAGCATAGCGAAGGTTGTTGATGAGTCTTCCACCAATCTTCACACCTCTGTTGTCTTCATACAATCCTGCTTCTCTGATGATTTGTTCTGCATATAAATTAAACAGGTAGGGGGAAAGTATGCAGCCTTGTCTTACACCTTTGCTTATTTTAAACCATTCTGTTTCTCCTTGTTCCGTTCGAACTGTTGCTTCTTGATCAATGCGCAAGAGAACGATCAGGTGTTCTGGTATACCCATGCTTCTTAATGTGGCCCAGAGTTTCTCATGGTTTACACAGTCAAAAGCCTTGCTATAGTCGATAAAGCACAAATAGATATCCTTTTGGTATTCTTTAGTCTTTTCAAGGATCCATCTCACATCCGCAATGATGTCTCTCATTCCTCGCCCTTTCCTGAACCCTGCTTGCACTTCAGGTAGTTCTTGTTCCAGGTATGGTTGTAGTCTCTTTTGAATAATCTTCAGTAGAATCTTGCTGGCATGTGGGATCAGAGCGATTGTGCGATAATTTCCACAGTCAGTTGGATCACCTTTCTTTAGTATTGGTATAAACACAGATCTTTTCCAGTCAGTTGGCCATGATGTTGTCTTCCATATTTCTTGGCAGAGCCTTGTGAGTACGGTAACAGCTGCATCAGATTGCTGCAATACTTCTATGGGAATGCTATCAATGCCTGGTGCTTTGTTCTTTGATAAGGCTTTCAATGCTGCTTCAACTTCTTCTTTCATCACCAATGGTTCCCGATCATAAGGTACAGGTTGAAACGGCTGTTGGTCCACTTGATCTTTATCATATAAAAACTCTGTATATTCCTTCCACCTTTTCTTGATCTTCTCAGCATCATTCAACATAGAACCTTGAGCATCTTGTAACATTCCAATTCGAGGCTGGAACTTTTTCTTTAACTCTCGTAGCTTTAGGAAAGCCGATCTTGTTCTTCCTCTAATAGTTTCTGCTTCTATTTCCTTGCAAGTGTCATTGTAGTACTTTTCCTTGTCCTGTCTTGCTGCACGTTGGAAATCTCTGTTGAGTTCTGCGATTGTCTTTCTTTCTCCTCTGGCTTTAGCTTCTCGGCGTTTCTGAGCAATTTTCAGAGTTTCTTCTGTCATCCATTTTGGCCGTTTTTGCTTTTTCACCTTTTGTAGAGAGACTTCTCGCTTTCTTCCAACACAACCTTCTTGATGTCATTCCATAACTCTTCCGGAGCTCTGTCATTTGTATCTAAAGCAGCAAATCGATTTTGCAGGCAGTCTTTAAATTCCAGTGGTATATTCTCAAGGTCATATTTTGCTGCATTCATGAGTGGTTTGCTCTTTTTCAACTTTTAGCTTGAGTTTGCATACTAGTAGTTGATGATCTGTACCACAGTCAGCTCCAGGTTTTGTCTTTGTTGATGTTACAGAGCTTTTCCATCGTTGACTTCCACATATGTAGTCAATTTGATTTTTATATAATCCATTGGGTGAAGTCCATGTGTACAGTCGCCGCTTGTGTTGCTGGAAGAAGGTGTTTGAGATGAATAGATCGTTGGTCTTGCGGAATTCTATCAGTCTTTCTCCAGCTTCATTTCTGTTGCCAAGTCCATATTTTCCAACTACTTTGCCTTCTTCTTTGTTGCCAACATTTGCGTTCCAGTCACCCATGACTATCAGGATATCCTGTTTGCATGTTCTGTCAATTTCAGCTTGTACTTGTTCATAGAACTCTTCAATTTCATTCTCTTCTGCAGCTGTTGTTGGGGCATATACTTGAATTATAGCTGTGTTGATAGGCAATCCTCGCAGACGAATAGAGATTAAGCGTTCGCTGACTGCATTGTATTTCATTACAGTTCTTACAAGTTTCTTCTTTATTATAAATGCAACACCATTTCTTCTTTGTCTTTCATTTCCAGCATAGTAGACCATGTGATCATCTGATGCAAAGTGCCCCATGCCAGTCCATTTCAGTTCGCTGACACCCAACAGATCAAGTTGTACACGTTCCATTTCATTCTTGACCACCTCCAACTTCCCTTGGTTCATGCTTCGTACGTTCCATGTTCCAATGTGTAAGACATCTTTACAGCTTCTGACTCTCATTTCATGCGCAGCTACATCAGCAGTCAGACTTCCCGAGGGCTTTGATCCAACCACATCATAAATTCTGGCTTTACTCTGAAAAGTCTTCAGCTCTTCCCCAGTAGCTAGTTGAGTGCCTTCTGACCTGGGGGTCTCATCTTCCAGCACCATAGCACAATTTGTTTTGTTGTAACTATCCATTGGGTTTTCATGGCAAGATACAGAAGTAGATTGCCGGGCCTTTCTTCTGCGCAGTTTAAGTTTGGTGTTGTTGCCATTGTCACAAAAATGTGATCCTCCGCCGTCAACACTGTCCCATTCTGCTGCTGCCCAGATGGGTGGTTTGAACATGTAGATAGCCATGGTTTAATGGGAGAGAGCCAACATGGATTTAGCCAAGATAACATATTAGTAAGACAATATTTTCTTGGCTAAATCCATATTGGCTCTCTCCCATTAAACCATGGCTATCTACATGTTCAGTAATTTTATTCTTTATAATGGTTTCTATCATTTTGCCTAATACTGACATCAGGTTCACTGGTCTGTGGTTTCTCAGATCACCCCTGGAACCCTTTTTAAAAACTGGTGTTACATTGGCCATTCACCAATCCTCAGGTGCTATAGATGATTTTAATGATAGTTTACAGATTACTGCAGTCTTATATTTCAGTTCTTTCCACACCCTTAGATGCAAATCACTTGGACCAGATGGTATACTACTCTTCAGTTTATCAAACAGTTCTAATACATCCTCCTGGCATATCAATATTTCTTTCTATTCTTCTGCTACATCACCTTTATATACCATTTCAAGCATGGGTAACTTCCCTACATCTTCTTCAGTAAAGACCAAAGCATTCAGTCTCTCCACTATGGCCTTGTCCTCCCTTAGCACCCCTTTTACCTCTCTATCATCGAATGGTCGAACTGACACTCTCTCAGGTTTTTTTGCTATGAATGTACTTGAAAAGGTTTTTATTATGCATTTTTGCTTCCACGGCAAGCTTCTTTTCAAATTATCTCTTTGCCTGCCTTATCAATGCCTTGCATCTAACCTGCCAATGCTTACGTTGTTTCCGATGTTTGTCATTAGGCTCCTTTTTCCATTTCCTTAAGGATGCTTTTTCAGCAACAGCTGCCTCTCTGACCTGACCTTTAAACCATGCTAGCAGGTTTTTGGCCTCCCTTCCATTTTTCTTAAAGCATGGTATACATCTGGTCTGGGCTTCCAAGATAGTACTTTTAATCAGCACCCATGCTTGATGTAAATCTTTAACCTTTACAGCTGCTCCTTTTAGCCTTTTCTTAACTAGTTTCCTCATTTTATCATAATTTCCCTTTTGAAAGTTAAAAGGTAGTACTGTGGATTTCCTTGCTGCCTTTCTTCCATTTATTAAATCAAATGTGATCATGCTATGATCACTATTGCCAAGTGCCCCCAACACTTATCTCTTGCACCAGATGCTGTGTTCCACTAAGGACTAGGTCTAAAACAGCTTCCTCTCTTGTCAGTTCATGAACCAGCTGCTTCAAGAAGCAGTCATTTATTTCATCTAGAAACTTTATCTCTCTAGCATGTCCTGCTGTGACACTGACCAAGTCGATACCAAGGTAATTGAAATCACCCATTGTTACTGTGTTGTAACTTTTGTTAGCCTCCCTGATTTCTTTTAGCTTTTTATCATCCATTTGTTCATTCTGGCCAGGCGGTCAGTAGTACACCCCCACTGCCGTTGCCTTCTGCTTTACATGGAAGTTCTATCCATAGAGATTCTACAGTGTATTTTGTTTTGTGCAAAACTTTAATCCTATGTGATGCAATGGTCTCTCTAAAATAGAATGCAACCCCCCTCCACCAATTTGATCTACTCTTATCACTGCGATATAGTTTGTACCCAGGTATCACAGTGTCCCATTGGTTTTCCTCTTTCCACCAGGTTTCTGACATGCCAATCATAACTAACCTTTCATTTAGTGCTATATATTCTAGCTCTCCCATCTTATTTTTTTAGACTTCTAGCATTTGCATACAGGCATTTTAGAGGTTGTATTTTATTCATATTAATCTGGTTGATAGGTGTAATTTAGAATTTTATTTATTTATTTTTTATACCGCACTCTTTAGAATCAGTGCGGTTTACATGTATACTAACAGGTACTTTTTTTCCCTTGTCCCCGAAGGGCTCACAGTCTAAGGGGCATGTTTACTAAACGGCGCACCTGTGCGGGGCGCACCTGAGCGCCCTAAAATGATGCATTTAAGTGCTCTTAAACGCCCCGTACACGTGCGGGTCACATTAACGGGCCCCGCACACGTGCGCCGAAAACGCGCACGTTTGCGGGGCGGTAATGTGCGAAAGAGGCGTGCCAAGGCGAAATGAGGGCGGAGGAAGGCCCCCTAGGGGCGGAGAGACGGGGTCAGTGGGCGGAATGTGGGAGGGGAGAGACTCGCCGCACAGGAGCGTGCCCGAATCTGCAAAGAAATTTACCGCCAGTGAAACACTCGCGTAAGAGGTGCTGTGCAGGGAAAAGAAACCGTTTCCGTCAGCAATGTGCAGCACAATAGTGGAAGCCCAAAAACCGTGAGCAGTGTGATCTATGTGCACAGATCAAACGCCGTAATGTCACAGGGCACTAACCACACGGGCGCCGCGCACCTTAGCGCATCTGTCAATCACAGCTTCTGTTCTTCACGACGGAACGCCCACTCCTTATACGGCACCCGCTCGGTACCGCGGACCGCACAACACCGGCCTTTAGTAAACAGACCCCTAAGTGTAGCTGAGACAATGGAGGGTTAAGTGACTTGCCCAAGGCCACAAGGAGTGGCCCTGGGACTAGAGACCCCAGTCCCTCTGGCCTGAGGTTGCTTGTCCCCATGCGGGAATTGAATCCCTGGCCCTCTGGCCTGAGGTAACCTGTCCCAACCACTGAGCCACTCCTCCCTCCAATCTTTTGGCTCTGTACTGAAGGACATCTGGGTTACTTTTAAATATGTTAGAACCTCTCTGTCGGGATGCCCTAACTTTCCTGTTTTGCTAGTATCGTTAAAGAATGCATCCTTCCGAACCATGAGCTCTTGGGTGACTTTCGGCTTTCCCCTACAATCTAGTTTAAAAGCTTCTCTATCTCCCGGTTAAGGTGGAGCCCATTCCTTTGGAAGAGCCTTCCATTCCCCAGAATGTTGCCCACTTCCTAACGAATCCAAAACTCTCTTTTTTGCACCACAGTCTCATTCACGCTTTGAGACTCCGGGGCTCTGCCTGCCTTTTGGGTCCTGCGCAATGAACGGGAAGCATTACAGAGAAAACTACCCCGGAAGTTCTGGATTTCAACTTCCTGCCTAAAAGCCTAAATAAGGCCTCCAGAACCTCCTTCCCACACTTTCCTATATCATTGGTGCCAACATGTACCAAGACAGCATACTCCTCCCCAGCACTATCTAATACCTTGTCTAGGTGGTATGTGAGGTTCGCTACCTTCGCACCTGGCAGGCATGTTACCAGGCAGTCCTCACGTCGACCAGCCACCCAGCTATCTACATGTCTAATGATCAAATCGCCAACTATAACAGCTATCCTAATCCTTCTCTCATGGGCAAATGGTTCTGGAGAAACCTCCTTGGGGCAAGAGGGTTTTACATCTCTTGGCGGACAGGTCCTAGCTACAGGATCACTTCCTGCCACACCAAGGTGATGCTGTCCTGTCACATGACCTCTCTCCTCTGTGGCAACTGAAAGGCTGCCAGATTGGAGGTGGGACTTCAGTACTACGTCCCTGTAGGTCTCATTTATGTACCTCTCTGTCTTCCTTATGTCCTCCAAGTCTGCTACTCTAACCTCCAGAGATTGGACTTGTTTCCTGAGGGCAATGAGATCCTTGCACCTAGTGCACACGTAAGACACCTCACCAACCAGGAGAAAATCGTACATGTGACACTCAATGCAAAAGACTGGATAGCCCCCATCTCACTGCTGGATTGCTGTCTGCATCTTAGTTTTAAAGTTTTGTTTAGCTATTTAAGTTGTTTACTTAAAGTTGCTAGGAATACTTGTACTGATAGAACTATACCAATTACCTTTAAAGGACTTTGTTCACCTCAAGATTTAAGTAACTTCAGGGCCTTAATCTATTCCTGGTGATGATAACCAACTGAACCTGAAAGTGCCTTTGACCACTCTTCCCCCTTTAACAGGTTTAAGAGCTAAGCTAAGTTCCTAAGCGTCCCTCCAGTCCAGTCTCTTTCCTCTGGGTTGTGCCCCCCTTCCAGCAGCATGGAGACTGAGCACATCATCTTTTTGATGACCCTGGGGTATAAATAGACCTGGCACTTCCTACCAGCTCTAGGTTTTGCTCAGTCTCCAAGCAGCTGAAGGGGGTCAGTAAGCTAGGGAATAGGCTTACTGGAGAGACATAGGATTTAGTGCAGGTCTTGGGGTTCCTGTGTCTTTAATTTCTTAATTTCTTTTTTCCTTTAGTCCTCTAGTTGTTAAAACTTGGTTTGGAAGACTTCCCCTTCCCCCTCCTTGCTCGGGGGATTGGAGAAGGAGGCTTGGGCAGCCCGTGGAAAGTTAAAAAGAAAAAAAAAAGAAAAACGGTGTCTGCCTGGAATCCTGCCGTTGCAGTGCCCATGCTGTCTTGCCCGCCTCGTTGCTGAAGCTCTCCAGGTGACTGAGCGTGAGGGCGGGAAGACAAGGAACCAGCTAGAGGAGGCAGGAAAAGGCCCCTTTCGCAAGTAGATTGTACAGCGGAAGTCAGAAGAGGAAGCTGGTGAGTGGCGGCGAAACGCGTGGTGCTCGGACAGCTGTGCGATCGCCGGCCACGTGGTGCAGCGGGGCCTGCAACACTCGGGGGACGTGTGTAGTGGCGGAGAAGGTACGCTTCGCCTTCGTTTCGTGCGCTTGTTGCAAAACCAGCCCACATAGGCAGTTTTTTGTGCTAGAATCACTAGTTTGTCAGTTTTAGTTTAAGAGTTTGAAAAAAAAAAGAAAGAAAGAAGAGGAGTTTAAGGAAAGAGCTACAATTAGTTATTTAGGTTTACCTCTTAGGGTTTGATTTTGAATAACTTTCTGTACCCTACTGGGGGGCATTACCATGCCAGCTAGGACGCAGTGCTTAGTCTGCGGGACCCACCGGGGGGGGGGGGCAGTGTCAGAGACCGGCGTGTGCAGAGGCTGTGCTGCAGAGGCAGCCTCTGTGAAGCAAGGAATGCAGGTGGGTATGGCTCAAGATCCGCTGCCTTCCGCATCCCAGGAATCAGTGGAGCCTCTGGAGGTTATGTTCCGGTCGGGGTCTCCCCATCCCTTGTCTCTGGAGCAGTCCGCCCTGACGCTGCCTCAACCCGGACCTTCTACCTCTTTGGGAGGTTTGGAGGTTCAAGGTGGAGGGGGGTTTCCCCGGAGTTCGTCTTGCTGCTGCATAAGGCGTTCTGCCTGTGTCAACAGGGGATACACTGGCAGGGAGTGGCACAGGCATGTTCGAAAACACAAGAGTCTGACCCCAGGGGGCAGGAGGAGACAGGCGTGCCACCTAAGCGGGCTAGACTTGCTCAGGAGGAAGTTCTCCGCTCCCCTCTCTCAGAGCCTTTGGAAGGGGAGGTCTTGGACAGAGAGTTGGGGGAGGATGAGGAAGAGCTCGAGGAAGGCGAGATCCCCGAGGAACAAGCCAAGATTGTTTGGGTTTTCTGCCACAAGGAGTTACCGGCTCTGATCAGTGAATCTCTAAAAGTGCTTAATATGGCGGCGGAGGTTCCAGCAGAAGAAGAGGTGCTGGAGGACCCGTTGATTCAGGCGGTCAGGAAATCGCAGAAAGTGTTCCCAGTGCACCGAGTTGTTAGGCAGATGATCCAAGAAGAGTGGGATCAGCCGGAGTCCGGACTAAGGGGGGTGCGGTCTATGTCTTGGTTGTACCCTTTGCCGGAAGGTGAAAAAGAATTACTCCGTTCGCCTAGAGTGGATGCTGTGGTATCGGCGGTCAGAAAGAAGACTACAATGCTATGTAGGGCAGCGCCGCTCTCAAGGATACCCAGGATAGGAAGCTGGACAAGCTGTTGAAACAAGCTTTTGACATTAGTACCCTAGCCCTCCAGGTATCGGTTTGTAGGGCTTGGGTGGCCTGAGCCTGCTTGCGCTGGTCCCAACAGCTCCAGCTAGCTGGTGACCTTCCCAGCGAAGCTCCTGGGGAGGCAGCAAGAATTGAGTCTGGCACGGCGTATTTGGCTGATAGCCAGTATGACCTCATCAGAAGCTTAGCAAAGAATATGGCTTCGGTTGTGGCAGCCCATCACTACCTCTGGCTCCGCAACTGGGCTGCTGATGGTTCTTCTAAGGCCTGGCTCAGCAGGCTCCCTTTTAAGGGAAAGCTGCTTTTTGGGGAGAATCTGGACAAATTAGGAAGGAGTTTGACGCCGCTTCCTCCATCTCGGGGTCTAAGAAGCCGCAATGAGACCACGGGGGCCCAGGAGGGAGTGCTGCCAGTGGGGGGCAGTTCTCCTCCACCTGGGCCCGGGTCACGTCAGACCAATGGGTCTTAGAGGTGGTGCAAGAAGGCTATGCTCGCGAATTTGCAAGACCTGTTCTTCCTTTCTTCATGCAGTCCCCTTGCAAATCTCCAGCCAAGGTTGCAGCAGTGGAGGAGATGCTAACAAGGCTGTGGTTGCTGGGGGCGGTCGTGCCGGTCCCCACAGACCAATGTGGTTGTGGTCAATACTCCATTTATTTTGTGGTACCCAAAAAGGAGGGTTCGTTCCATCTGATCCTCGACTTGAAGGGGGTCAACCGTTGCCTCCGGGCCCTTCATTTTCATATGGAAACTCTGAAATTGGTGATGGTAGCGATGAGGCAGGGGACAGTTTTTGACATTCCTCAACCTCACAGAGGTATATTTGCATATTCCCGTCCGCGAGTCACATCAGCAGTTCCTGAGGATTGAGGTGCCGGAGGGGCACTTACAATTTCAGGTGTTGCCTTTCGGTTTGGCGACAGCGCCGCGCACCTTTACCAAGGTCATAGTGGTGATGGCCACAGCCCTTCGCAAGGAAGGGATTCTGGTCCATCAGAATCTCGATGATTGGTTGATTAGGGCGAAGTCCGAAAAAGAGAGTCTAAAGGCCACATCCAGGGTGGTCAGATTACTAAGGAGTCTAGGATGGGTCATCAATCTGGCGAAAAGCAAGTTGGTTCCCTCGCAGGAGATCAAGTATCTGGGGGCAAGGTTCGACACTGGCAAAGGCAGGGTGTTCTTGCTGGCTCAGAGGGCAAGGGTGTTAAGGAAACTGGTGCGCCAGTTCTTGTCCATGAAGACACCCTCGACCTAGTACTAACTTCAAGTGCTGGGGACCATGGCAGCAACGATAGAGCTGATACCTTGGGCCAGGGCCCACATGCGGCCTCTTCAGTGGGCCTTGCTCCGTTGCTGGTCCCACAGTCGTCAACTCATGTCCGTGACACTTCCCTGTCCATCGGGGACGAAGGAGTCCTTGCAGTGGTGGCTCCGTCTAGGGACTCTGGAGCGTGGGATGCTGCTATGGTTGCATTTGACGATGGATGTCAGTCTTTCCGGATGGGGGGGCTCACTGCGAAGGATGTTTTGCCCAGGGTCTCTGGAGTGTGCAGGACGCCCAGTGGTCTATCAACATGTTGGAGATGCGAGCGGTTGCTCTAGCCCTCAGAGCGTTTGAGCACTGGATCTGCTGGAGGGCGGTCCGGGTGCTGTCCGACAACATGACCACGGTGGCATACATCAACCGTCAGGGCGGCACGAGCAGTCCTCTCCTGGAGGAGGCGGCGGAAAGTCTGATGGAATGGGCCGAAGTCCATCTAACAGCCTTGTCGGCGCAGCACGTGGCCGGAGTGGAAAACATAATGGCAGATTACTTAAGCCGAAACAGAGTGGATCACGGAGAGTGGGAGCTCTGCCAGGAGGTGTACGAGCAGATAGTGCGCCGATGGGGGACTCCCATCATGGATCTTATGGCACGTTGGGAGTCGGCCAAGGCGAGCCGATTCTTCAGCCGGAGAAAGGAAAGGATGTTGGAGGGCTTGGATGCTCTGGTGCAAAGGTGACTGACCGACGGTCTGCTGTATGTGTTCCCTCCATGGGCTCTCATAGGCAGGGTTCTGCAACGGATAGAGGCCCACCCCGGTTGGGTGGTTCTCATTGCCACGGATTGGCCTCCATGTCCGTAGTATGCCGACCTCATGCAACTGCTGGTCGATCGCCTGTGACACCTTCCAGTGAGGAATGATCTCCTGGCCCAGGGCCCAGTGCGTATGCCGCAGATGGATTGGTTCTTGCTTACAGCCTGGCTATTGAAAGGGCTCGACTGCGGAAGCGAGGTTTACTCTGGAGCAGTGATATCCATTTTGCTGAACTCCCATAAACGTTCGACCTGTCTTTCCTATGTGAGGGTCTGGCGTATTTTTGAAGGCTGGTGTGTAGATAAGCAGAAAAGGCCCCTTTCAGTGTCTGTCCCAGAGGTTCTGGATTTCTTACAGGCAGGTTTCAAGAAGGGTCTTGCAGCCAGCTCGTTGAGGGTTCAGTTGGCAGCTATTTCTTGTTACAGGGGCAAGATTCAGGGCAAGGCCTTAGGGGAACATGTGGATGTAGGGCATTTCCTGAGGGCAGTGCGGCGGCTGCGGCCCCAGCTGAGGTCTTTGGTTCCTCCTTGGGGGACCTCAACCTCATGTTGGATTCTCTAGCCGCGAAGCCTTACGAGCCGATGCAACGAGCGACTATGAAGTTCGTCACTCTTAAGACAGTCTTTCTGGTGGCTATCTATTCGGCCAGGCATATTTCAGAGCTGCAGGCTCTGTCCTGCCGTTTCTCTCATTTTTTAAGGAGAAAGTAGTCCTCCGGACGGTCCCTTCCTTTTTGCCTAAGGTGGTCTCATCTTTTCATGTGAATCAGACAGTTTCTTTCCCTTCCTTCTCTGGGACGAGTCGGGGGGGGGGGGGAAACAATGCGCGTTTACGCTGTTTAGATATGCGCAGAGTCTTGAAGCGTTACCTGGATTGCACTGAGGCTTTCCGTAAGTCAGAGCGGTTGTTTGTCTTGTTCGGGGGGGGGGGGCCGCGTAAAGGTGAGGCAGCAGTCAAGGCTTCAATTTCCAGATGGATCAGGAAAGCCATTGCTTCGGCATATATCCGGAAGGGAAGGCAGGTCCCGGCCTGGCTCCGGGCTCATTCTACTCGAGCCCAGGCGGCCTCATGGGCAGAATTTAGTTTGGTCCCACCACTTCCTGGTCTTCCCTGCACACTTTTGCCAAGCATTACTGGTTGGATGTCCAGGCCGCGGGAGATGCGGGGTTTGGAGGAGAATGGTGCTTTGGTCCAGCCTTGCAGGGCCCTCCTAGGTTTGAACTGTTCTGTTACATCCCAGAGGAAAGGGACTAAACTGGAGGGACGCTTAGGAAAGAGTAATTAGACCTTACCTGCTAATTAGCGTTCCTGAATAAACTACAGTCCAGTCCCTGATCCCGCCCAGGTTTTGGTTTGTTTTTTCCTGACAGGCATCGCCGGCCCGAAGCGATAAGAGAAGGTAAGGGTCGGAAAATTCTCTGCTGGGGTTACATAAGAACATAAGATATGCCATACTGGGTCAGACCAAGGTCCATCAAGCCCAGTATTCTGTTTCCAACAGTGGCCAATCTAGGTCATATGTACCTAGCAGTTTCCCCAAGGGACACAGGTTCCACAATGCTTGTATTGGTTCAAGCATTGATATCCTAGGTCCCTTCTTAATAATGGTTTATGGTCCTTTCCTCCAGGAACTTGTCCAAACCTTTTTTAAACCCAGCTACATTAACAGCCTTTATTACATCCTCTGGTAAAAAATTCCAGAGTTTGATTACACATTGAGTGAAAAAATATTTTCTTTTATTAGTCTTAAATAGTTTACCCTGTAGCTTCATTGCATGTCCCCTAGTCTTTCTATATTCTGATAAGGTAAACAATCGATCTACGTTTACCCATTCCACTCCGTTCATTAATTTATAGACTTCTATCATATCTCCCCTCAGCCGTCTCTTTTCCAAGTTAAAGAGCCCTAACCTTTTTAGCCTTTCTTCATAGGAGTATCCTTCCATCCCCTTTACCATTTTGGTGGCTCTTCTCTGAACCTTTTCTAAAATCGCTATATCCTTTTTAAGATACGGCGACCAGAATTGCACACAATATTCAAGGTGCGGTCTCACCATGGAACGATATAAAGGCATTATAATATCTTTTGTTTTATTTTCCATTCCTTTCCTTATCATACCTAGCATTCTATTTGCTCTCTTGGCCGCCGCTGCACACTGGGCCGAGGGTTTTAACATGGTATCCACAATGACGCCTAAATCTTTTTCCAGGGTGGTGGTTCCTGATGTGGAACTTTGCATCGTGTAACCATAGTTGGGGTTGTTCTTCCCTAGGTGCATAACCTTGCACTTGTCCACATTAAATTTAATCTGCCATTTTGATGCCCAGTCTTCCAATTTATCAGGATCCTCTTGCAATTTTCCACAATCCTCTTGGGTTTTAACAACTTTAAATAGTTTTGTGTCATCTGCAAATCTGATAACCTCACTCGTTATTCCACTTTCCAGGTCATTTATGAATATGTCAAAAAGCAGCGGACCCAGCACAGATCCCTGGGGTACACCACTATTCACCTTTCTCCATTGGGAAAATTGGCCATTTAGCCCTACCCTCTGCTTTCTATCTTTTAACCAGTTCCTGATCCACAATAGTACACTGCCTCCTATCCCATGACTCTTTAGTTTTGCCAAAAGTCTCTCATGAGGGACCTTGTCAAAGGCTTTCTGAAAGTCCAGATACACAATATCAACCGACTCACCTTTGTCCACCTGATTATTCAATCCTTCAAAAAAACATAACAGATTAATAAGACAAGATCTTCCTTGTCTAAAGCCATGTTGGCTGTCTCCCATTAGGTCATGACTATCTACATGCTGAGTAATTTTATTCTTTATGATGGTTTCTACCAATTTTCCCGGTACTGATGTCAGGCTCGCCGGTCAGGCTCACAGGTTCTGGTGATGAGGCGGTGTGGACGGGCAAGGTGCCTGGGTAAGGGCAAGTTCGGTCTCAGGTAAGCCTCCTCTTCTGTGGGGGCGGTGGGAAGCTCTTCCGGGGGAGGTGGGCACTGGTATTTTGCAGTTTAGTTATAGTTCAGTATTATCTTGTTTAATTGTCTCTCTGTTAAGTCTGCTTTGTCAATAGGATACTGGAGCTGGTGGGAGGTGCCAGGTCTATTTATACCCCAGGGTCATCAAAAAGATGTTCAGTCTCCATGCTGCTGAAGGGGGGCACAACCCAGAGGAAAGGGACTGGACTGGAGTTCCTTCAGGAACGCTAATTAGCAGATAAGGCCTAATTACTCTATTATGCCTCGGGTGGGTTAGAGGAATTAGCACTTAGTAAAGGCTGTCTTGCTACACAGGTCCCAGACCTGTGTATCTAAGGCAGTGATGGCTAACCTTTTTGAGCCCGAGTGCCCAAACTGCCGCACAAAACCAAAGAATTTCCTCAAAGTGCCAGCACGTCAATTAAACCTTAACAACAAGATTTTAGTATCTAAAAACTCTTTATAAAGCTGCCTGAACTATGTAACATCATTTGTAAAGGTTGGAATCTTTGTATTGTCAGAGAATCAATTTGATTCACAATCCTTTGGTTTTCATTTCAATTTATTGGCAATTTATAATGTTTTAATGATTTCATTCAATTTAATGAATTTAAGAAGAATTTGATTCAGTTACACAATATATTTTAAATGTATTATTCACATAACATGTCAAATGTATCCTGAGTAAAAAAAAGATAAACTTCTTAAAACTGTTAACTGTGTCAGGACTCGGTGTGTATTCCCAAAGAATCTATACATGAAAAAAATTAATGTGATGTTTGTTGTTGCATGCATGCTGATAACTTGTCAATCCTTGGCTCATAATGCGTTAATTTCAGAGCAACACATGCAGCACTCATGTCATCCGTTAATCTGTTTCTAGCATCACTTTCCCATCACTGAATATAGCACCCACTACAATATTAACAGCACTGCCTTTTCCTATGTAGGATTCTTATTATGTGAGTTTTGGGTGTTAGTGCTGGCATGGTAGATTTTCTCTAAGTCCCGAATATCCAAATTACAACGTATTAAAAATATGGCCATAAAACGTCTCCATAATGCGTCTAAATTTGACCTTGTGACTTCTTCGCTCATTAAAGGTCACTGGCTTCTCATTAGTTATCAAATAAAATTTAAGATTCTGATCTGACCCATACAGAATTTTATACAGGAATTCCTTTATATTTGTCCAGTCATTTAATTGCTTATAAATCTAGCCTATAAAGCCATACCTGGAACAAGAACTACCTGAAGTGCAAGCAGGGTTCAGAAAAGGTCGAGGAACGAGGAACCTGATCATTCTCTTGCACAATCTGTACATTGATCAAGAAGCAACAGTTCGAACGGAACAAAGAGAAACAGAATGGTTTAAAATAAGCAAAGGTGTAAAACAAGGCTGCATACTTTCCCCCTACCTGTTTAATTTATATGCAAAACAAATCATCAGAGAAGCAGGATTGTATGAAGACAACAGAGATGTGAAGATTGGTGGAAGACTCATCAACAACCTTCGCTATGCTGTTGATACCCAGGGGCTGCTCAAGGCAATCTGCTGTCCGAGGTGAAGAATGAGATGGTGCCCCCCCACTTAGAGGGAGGAAGGGCTTTTTCAGAATTCCAATCAGGGACTGAACCAAACCAAAAAGCCGTTTAGATTATATGGAGGGAATGTGAGATGTTTGCACACAGGGCCGTACCAAGCTGCTATCGTGCCCTGTGCGACTTGCAGCTTGGGCACGCCCCCCCCCCCTCCTCCCCATATCTCCATCCAGCACTGCTTGCTCTTTCCCTGCTGCTGCCGCCCTCTGTTTTTTTTTCACGGCGGCACCGGCAGCAGGGAAAGAGCAGGCAGTGCTGGATGGAGGTATGGGGAGGAGGATGGGGGCATGCGCCCCATCTGAAAGGCGCTGGCACTTTAAGCAGATCTGTCCCTACCTGCTCTGACATTGCATCAGAGGAGGGAGGGACCAGACCTGCTTAAAGTGCTGCGAAAAGGCTTGGGGGCACAATTTGGCTGCCTTCTATTGTCCTGCCAGCGGCAGCAGGGCAACAGCATACAGCCAAAATGTGTCCCCTAAGCCTTTGCGCCCTGTGCGACTGCACCGCTTGCACAGGGCTAGGTAGGTCCTATTTGCACACCAAGGAGCTAAAAGAGAGCAAGAATCAACAGCACAGTTTATAAAACTAAATTATAACTGATTTTTATTTTGTTGTTATAAACTGCATTATGGTTCTTGCTTTTTCTTTTTCAACATATATTTTGCATCCACAGTAGGTGCAGAGCAGAACCAGGACATTCACCCACAGAACTCAATATTTAAAAAAAGAAAAAAAGTCTGATTCTGATCATCTCACTAACAACAACAACAACAACAAGCACTATTCTCAAGTACCAGGCATATTGTGAACTAATACAAAACCCTACAACAAAGAGCAAACCTACCATACCATACCATATCAGCACAAACTTCCAAAACTCACATAAGGAGTCCATCAAAGTAAAATAAAATTATGTAGACAAAATTTAAATTGAAACCCCAAGAAGCCAGAGTCCACATGCAGTGCAACATCAAATAAATAAGAGATGCAGTTCCCCAATATAGTGTAAAATATAAAAATATGCGTGCATTATCCTTGCCCTGGAAAAATGGGAATTCCACTCACCTCTGATGGTGCTCTGGCACGAAAATAGGGTTTGGCACGGCCTTTCTGACATCTTGGGGAGCTTGAGTGACCAAGAACAGGAACAGCAGCATGACCACAGCATGGATTGAAACAAGCAATATCTGGCTTCTGGGCTCCAGCGCAGTGGTGGGTCCTGTTTGTCATGCACTGGAGCAGAGTTCAGTGCAGCCATGGAAGCCGGGATGGGAGCAGCATGTAGACGGCACTAGAGCAGCATGCGGTGACCAGTTAAGGCCCGCTAGGAGAGACTTGACTGCTGCAAGCTGTTTTTTGAGTGGTGCTGGCTGCCTCCTTCCCCAACCCCCCTGGAGTGTTACTGATGAACTTGTCTGCACAGGGTCATGCTCTTTGAGCTTACAGTCTAAAACTGGGAGATACAGAATGTGAAGGATGCTATTGCCTGCATGCACTTTCCTCACCAGAACTTGAGGGCCTTTGATGGATTTGGCTGGAGTGGCAAGTATTTGATCATAGAAGAGTTAGTCATGCCATCTACAAGCCAGTTTGCCTCTGTTTTTTGGGGGGAGCTGGTGTGGCTGAGTGTTTGTGGTTAAAGCTAAAGAGAGTGCCTTTTTTTTCCTTGGATGACTGTGTGCTGGATTGCCTGTTAGTCCTTGTTTTTCCACTTGTGCCTGGGTGCTTTTTTCTCCCAAGGAACATCCTGTGAGTGGCCCCAAGTCCCATCCAAAGGATAGGAGGGGGGGGGGGGGAAGAACCAGAGGAGCAGCAGACACTCTTGTTCCGTGCGAGTGATCTTCAGTTTAAATAAAAACCAAGCCAGCGCAGAGCCTTCCTGCCTCTGAGGAGCCACTGTGCAGATGTGTCCCGCCCCCAAAGGAAGTTACATTAACTTCCTTTTTGGGGCGGAATGCATCTGCATGGGCTCCTTCACAGAGACTGAAGGCTGTGCACCGGCTTGGTTTTTATTTAAATTGAAGATCAGCCGCAACCGCCACCGCCGCCGCCGCCGCTAGAGAGGGTGAATCTGCCACTGCCGAGAAGCGGCCTCGGCAGTGGAACAAACTTGAGCGTTTTAATTTTTTTTAAATCTTTTTGAAGGAACATAGTCTTAAAATGGGCCCGCGTGCCAGCTGCAAGGCCTTCGCGTGCCACAGCTGGCACGCGTGCCATAGGTTCGCCATCGCTGATCTAAGGTAATCTGTTAATTTCCTGTGTGATTCACACAGTCCTTGGTTTGATAGAGGAACTTTTCAAATTACCCCTTTGACCTTTCACTTGACTTTAACACTTATTTAAAACAAATTCCCAGATCTCTTGCCTCCTAAATGGAAAGCCTCTTGTAAAGGTATCTAGAAACAATGTATTTCTTTCAACTCAAACAATATTTTACCCTATTCTTCCTTCTAAGCTAAGCTATACTCAGATTCAATTTAAATTAAACGTTTTCTGCGTTTATTAATTTAAACTAAATGCTCTGCTGATACTAGGCCATGACTGAGTTTTAAATTTAAACTAAGAGCTCTCTGCTGGTTTTAAAAGTAAACTAAAAGCTTAAACTGAAAGCTCTCTGCTGGGTTTCAAATTTAACTAAAAGCTATCTGCTGATACTAGGGCCCTGATGGAGTTAACAAATACAATGGATTATAAAATACACTTTATCATTTTTAACCCAAAGAATTTCCTTTTTCCCAAGATTTAGAGAATTTCCCATTAGTAAATACTTACAAGTGCAGATTTCTTTCCAGCAGTAGTCCTTCCAAGACTGGATAGACCATATGGTCTTTATTTGCCATCATGTTTCTATGTTTCTGTCAGTGCATCCCTCTTGCCATCGGCTGTGCACCTGGAGAGAACTTATTCTACCTTTCATAAGAGAACGAAAGCTTGATTATTTGGGATGAGGTTATTACGACTGGACAGAGGCGAGGTCAGCTTGCAGAGGAGTGAGGCGAGAGAGACAAGAATTGTATTTTATGGGTGGTTGTTGATTTTAATTGTAACACATCTTGTTCTAATTGATAAGGTGTAAAAATCAAATAGAAAAAAATAGGTATCTCTGATATTAATCATCCTGGAAGCAAGAAACTGACAGTAAGCCATTTTATTGTTCATGTTTTATGGAATTATATTTCTGTAACATGAAAGATATAATATGCCCACATTACATCTACAAGCAACTTGGTAATTAAACATACTTTGCTGTACATCAACCTTTTGTACCGATGAAATTATACATCATAGAACTGTTCTGCAGGTAGGTTGGTTATGAATGTTTACATAAACTGATTATTACAGTACCACAAAACCATTTTGTTGTTTACTATTTTCTGTTTATTTTCCATGGGGATTATAGTGCTGGTCTCCACCTTTACACCTACAAAACCTGGAACAGTAAATGACTGATTTTCAGCAAAAAACAGTTTCACATACTTTGCAGATGTAAATAGTACAGGCAATTCTACAATACTTTCTGTAGCCAAAAGATCACAACCATCACCTTGTCAGAAATATGATACTCCTAATCTAATGGATGCAATGCAGACACACTAAAGTATAAATAAAAATATATTCCTTATTGTCCCTCCAGTCCAGTCCCGTCCCGCACCTCTGATAGTGCCCCTCTTCCAGCAGCTTAGAGACTGAGCATATCATCTTTTGATGACACATGCATACAAATATACATACATACACGCCCTCACCACTCGCCTCCAGCTTAGAGGGTTGTGGTTGTATAAGGAACTTTCCCCTTTCAGCCTTAACTGACTAGTTCCCTGCAATGCTTTCTAGGAAATGTAGTTTAATTGCGATATATATGGGCTTCAGGTAGAAAGCTGTAGTCGGGCTCCTTGGGTAAGGCAATGACAGAAATTTATTGAGCACAAAAAAGGTTCATAAATACCACATTCAGGCATACTTCTCCAGACATCTTCAAAGTACAACAGGTTATAAGCAAAACAAAAACCCAAAACCAAAGTGCAGCTTAAAGTATTCTTCAGCTCAGAAAAACATAGCCTTTTAACAGCAAGGCTACCAGCTTCCTTTAGCCTTGCTGGTTTAAGCATAAAAGACAAAACAGGCTTTCTTCTGTGGCAGTTTGCCTTCTTTTCCAGTCTCAAACCTTTCCAGGCTGTTTTCCAATTTACAAGCAAAACAAAAACTCCAAACAGGAACAAACTTTCAACGTGCAAGCAAAGTTCTATTCAGGTTTCTCAGGAAAATTCAAGAGCAAAAAGAAAGCTTTTTGGCTTCTTGCCGTCTCACTTCACAGGTAGCAGGTGGTTAACAAGCACAATTCACAACTCCAGCTTGTTCTTACATCTTAGTAAAACTTCCCCTCTTTACCATGTGGGAATTTACAATCCATCTACCTGCTTCTTATGGTTACCTTTCTCTAGAGGGCTTCCTTTCAGGGCTGGCTTTCCTTCAGCCCTTCTGTGGCTAAGGCTTGACACAAAGAGCAATCCATGAGGGTGTCTTCCTCATTCAGCTCAGCATCAGGCTCTCCTAGCTGCATAGATTCTGACTCTCCTTCTGGCTCACTGGGCTCAGCTGATAGCCTCTCATTAGAGCTGAGAGTGTCTCCTGCACCTCTGCACTGCCTAGCATTAGTCAGGCTTCTCCTGCTCTGCTTCGAATCAGGCTTCTTAGGCTCGTACCTGTGCCTCGGCTTGTATCAGCTTCTCTCTCTCTTTCTCCTCTTCTTGCCTTTGCCTCAGCCCTTGCTTCTGGAGTTTCTTCCACCCTCTCTCCTTCTCCTCTTTCTCCTGCTCCTCTACTATAACCTAGCATAGGCTTATATCGCCAGGGTTCTAGCCCCACCTCCTCTCTTCCCAGGTGACGGAGATCACTCTGCCTTCTGGCACCTGAGTAATCAGGGAGCTTATTGACGTAAGGGTCTTCGACCTTAGGTCTGTATTCACTCTCCCTTATTTCACTAGGGGAAACATGAAACCTGTTCCAGCTGGGGGTTTTCTGGTTCCTAGGTGAGGTTGTGGCTTTGTTATCCTGACCTTGCAAAAGGGGCCCTTTTACTAGTGTGAACTCTTTGCCTTTTTCCCTTTCCCCTAAGTCAGGATAGGCTTCCTTACCACAATATATATATATATATTGTCATGATGCGGGCACTAATAAAGTTGGTTTTAAGAAAAGAAATCCTGTTTTAGAAGAACTAGATGTGCAATTACCTCCAGGCACAGCTAGAGGGAGCAGGAACAGACATACTGGTCTTAATGAACCTAAGCTCACTGATGACCTGCAGCTGAAAGGGAACCAGGAAGTCAGCAGTAACGGTTCACTTTATAAGCCAGAGCAGAATGCTTCTGGACAGCAGTGGCATAAGCAGAGGAAGCAGTGGACACAGCAGGAGCTGAGGAAGGAGGAGAAAGAGGAAGAAGGAACTGGAGCTGGACTAGAAGGAGAAACAGCAGAGAAGCCTGGAGGCTATCAAGGACATAAGCCCGATTGCTGTGAAAGAAGCCAATCTGGAAGCTGGAGGAGAAACAGACCTCACAAGGTGGGAAGCCAGAAAGCCCAAACTGGACCTGTTGTGCAAGGGGAGTTTGGTGGAAGTTGCTCCAAGGTGAGAGGCTCTTCCACGCCTAGTTCCTATACTCTGCCTGTTTGTAACATAGAGAGAAGAAAGCTAAGAACCAGAGAGGGAGGTTCTGACAGAAGCTTATCTCTAGAGAATCATTACCCAGTTTCACCTATTCAGAGGGAAAAGCAGTTTAATAAGCAACGGAAGTTTTTACTCAGTGAGCCAAGGTATGAGTCATTGAAGATTAACTGTAATGATTGCACTGCTAAAAGTTATACTAAAAGAAGTATTCCTCCTAGGAGAAACAAGAGTCAAGACTGGTTCACTAAACTACCGCCAGCCTTAAGAGTCCCTGGTTATGTGAAGCCAAACTCCCAAGTAGTAGATTACCATGCTGAAATAGACAGGGACAGTGGAAGCCCTTTGAATCAGTATAGGGGAGAGGATTTGATGGAAGTGGATTCTCCCAGCACTATTCCCTCACCTTTGCCTGAGGAAATGGAATGTGATTGGTGCACTGCCTATCCTCCAAAGTGTGTATGCTCCACAGAAGAATAAATGAAGTATAATTTGATGTTTATTATACTGAATATTACTTTGAAGAAAACCTGCTTTAAACTGTGAAGTAACAGTTAACTAGCCAGTGAATATTGGTACCTTTTGAAACAAAGGACTGTTTCTGTTATCTAAAATATCTCTTAGTTGAACCTTGCTTTAAACGGGGAATAAAAGCCTTTATTACCCTACACTTGGACTCTTTGTTCTTTAACAGCGCTACCTAGTGGCGTATAATCTTTGTGTCACCGGCAACCGAGTGACTATATATATATATATATATATATATATATATATATATATATATATAGTGACATAGTGGGTCCTTCCAGTCCGTTAGAAGAAGCTAAAAAGCAGGAAACAGGAGCAGTGCTGAGATGTAAACAAGAGCACATGGCTTCTGGTTACCACAGAAACCAAGACAAGGGAAAGGGATACGCCGGTGCTACCACTTAGAGAATGAGTCACAAGTTGATTCAGCACACCTGTTAGGGGGAGGAGTCAAGCTCTACCCTAGAATTCACTCTAATAAAGAGGTCACAGTTGAGCCTATGGAGTTAGGAGAAGGCAAAGGCAGAGGCGAAGGAGGTGAAGGAGGTGAGACGAGCAGCCAAGCAGGCAGCCAGGTGGGCTACGAGAGCTGCAGTGAAGAGAGCAGTGAAAGGAGAAGGCCAGAGTCTCCGTGGAAGGGTGAAACGGAGTTTCCCTTCAGGAAGAGAACAGAAACCCCAAGGAAAGGATACAGCAAAGGCAGTCTGGATTACCTGCCGTATTCTGGGGAGTACAGAAAAGAAAGAAAGCCAGGAAGGCAATTGAAAGCTTCTGTGCACAGCTCAGGTTGGGAACCTACAGCCAGTTTCAAGCCACAGAGAAAACCTCTACCAGCTAGGTTTAAAGGTAAGCCTAAAGGCTGGGGTGCTAATGATTACAGTGATTTCATTTACCCAGAAGGTTGGGGCTGTAATGAGAAGGACTGTACTGAGAATGCTTACTTGAACCAGTATTTAATTCAGGAGTATCATAAGAAGCCTGGAGCACTAAGGAAAGGCATGGCACCAGGGTTGCAGTTACAAACATTTCCTGTTGCAGAGGAAGAATTAATGGACATTGAGCCAGAACATGTAAATACTAAGGATGAAGTAATGGACTGTACGATAACTTTTTCTAATGAGATAATATCATTACGCTGAGCTTATGCTTTAAAGGAAAAGGCAGCAGTGCTTGGAGTTAAAAGCATACAGCTGTGAAGAAACAGAACTGTTACCTTGAAATGCTGGAAATTAATGTGTTTATGCTGAAGTAAGCATTTGTGTTGAAAACCTTTAATTTGTCCTTATACCAGAAAGTACCTGGTTTTGTGTTACCTTATTTCCTGGTTAAAAATCCAACCCCAGGAGGGGAAATAAATCCTTTGTTTGCTTGAACCACTTTTGAATCCACAACTGCTCCTCATTGGTCAGCGAAGGGACTACATCTCCCAAGAAGCTCTGCTTTAGGATTTGTGAAAGTAGCTGTTCAGTGGGGAAAAACCACTCGCTTAAACCCTACCTACTGATACTGGGGGTTTTAAAGGGGAGTTGGTCACAATATATATATAACTGGCACCGCCTACCAGCCCCACTATGCTCAGTCTCCAAGCAGCTGGAGAAGGTAGTGAGCTAGGGTGCTGGACTCACTGAAGGAACAAATAAGGAACTTAGTTAGTGTGAGGTTTCTAGGTTTATTTTGGGATTTTGGTTCCCTGTCCTTACAGGTGTAATTTTTGTTTTTAAAGCTAGTGAAAAAAAAAGAAAAATCGAAGAGGAACCTTCCCCCCCCCCACTTCCCTTCCAGGAACCTGTGCAGGGTCAGGAGGGCGCAGTAAGGTGGGATCCTCGGGCAGCTCCTGATACCGGTGGCGGGTGAGGAGCCGCCGAATCGGGGCGACTGACAGTCTGAGATTCTCCCCCCCCTCCCCCCAGCACCAAAGCCCTGAGCGTGCGGCTGAGTGCGGGGGAAACAGCACTGAAGAAGGAACAGCAGTGCAGCGAGTAACAGTCTGGTAAGCTCGGGGATCATTAGTGGGGGGCTGTCCCGGCCGGAAGCAGCGGTGTGGTGAGTGGGGGGACAGACGCAGTTCGCTGCAGCGAGGTAGAGGCCTAGAGCACGTGGTGTTGGGTTCCCGCTAGTGCGTGGAGCAGCCTGCAGTCGGCCTTCCTGCCCATACAGTGTGCGTGGCTTAGTTTGGCCCGTGTTCACTGATTTTCGCCAGGCACAGCTGAGGGTTGCCACGGTTTGGTGGCAGGCCTGGTGGCTGTTTGAAACTGCAGGGGGTTTTCTTGCTTAATTTAATTTATTTTGGGTTAGAGTGCTTTAGTTTTGTTTTTGCTGTTTTCTCCTTCAGGGTTTGCTTGGCTTATTTATTGGGCTAAGGAATTGGAGGAGTCAGTGTTTAAAAAAAAAAGACAAAGAAGAAGGTGAATTGAAGGAAGTGGAGACCGCTGCTTCCCTGGTTCACGAGAGCCCACCATGCCAGCCAGGCCTCAATGCCTGGTTTGTGGGACCCGCTGGGGGGCAGTCTCAGAGGCCGGAGTATGTGTTGGTTGCACACAGGAGGCTACCTCCCTGGAACAGGACCTACAGGACAAGGCGAGTCTGGGGACCCCCACCCTGGCACAGGATGGCCAGGAGGGAGGGGATTCTGCTCTGTCGCTGCCTGGAAGGGACCACGGTCCATCAGCTGCTCCGGGACCCTCCACGTCTCTCCCCCGAGAGGTAATCGGCCTCCCGAGGGATTTTCACCGGAGTTTGTGTTACTGTTGCATAGGGCATTTTGCTTGTGCCAGCAAGGCTTGACGGGTGGCCCTTCTTTGTCGTCAATGTGGTCGAAAAGGGCAGTGAGTGCAGCAGATAGCAAGATGGGAGTCCCGGCTAAGAGGGCCAGGGGCCTTGAGGAGTAGCACACCTCATCAGAGTCGGAAGGCCCAGAGGGAGACGACTTGGACACGGATCTGGACCTTCCAGAGGAGTTAGAAGATGGCGAGTTTCCGGAGATGGAAGATCAGGGCAGGCTGTTGAAGATGTTCCATCGGGAGGAGCTCCCAGTGCTCATCTCAGAGTCCTTAAAGCCACTGAATATGCCCCACGAGTCTCCCGGTGGAGGAGACTTTGGAGGATCCTCTGCTCCAGGCTGTTCAGAAGTTGCAAGCAGTGTCTCCAGTACACAGAGTGGTCAGGCAGATGATATAGAAGGAATGGGATCTGCAAGAGGCTGGCCTCAGGGGCAGGTGGACCTTGTCGCGCCTTTACCCCCTGCTGGAGCATGAGCACGAGCTCCTGCAGTCTCCAAAGGTGGACACGGCAGTGTCTGCGGTTACTAAGAAGACTACGATCCCCGTAGAGGAGAGTGTGACTCTCAAGGATGCCCAGGATAGGAAGCTGGACACACTGTTGAAGCAGGCATTTGATATCTCCGCCTTGTCCCTGCAGGTCTCCATCTGCAGGGCATGGGTGGCTAGGGCTTGCCTCTGCTGGTCACAAAGGCTTCAGGGCCCGGGGGACTCGGAGCCCGCCTTGTCAGGAGAAGCGGCAAAGTTGGAGTCGGGGGCGGCCTATCTGGCGGACACACATTACGATCTCATCAGGGGCCTTTCCAAGAGCATGGCTTCGATGGTGGTGCCCCACCGTTACTTGTGGCTTAGGAACTGGGCAGCGTACAGTTCCTCTAAGTTCTGGCTTAGTAAGCTGCCCTTTAAGGGGAAGCTCCTCTTCAGAGAGGACTTGGAGAAGTTGGTTAAAGACTTGGGGGAATCCAAAGGGGGTCGGGTTACCCGAGGACAAGTAGAAGCAGAGCTGTAGTACTTCTTTGGCTCGAAGTCAGCTGAGGGAGTTTAAGTGCTTTCGTACCCCTTGCTTCAACCAGGCTCAGAAGGGTAGATTCCTTGCCAGAGGACAGGGTTTTCGTGGTTTCTGAGGAGCATGAAGAGGCTTTGGAGCCACCTCTACCTTAGGGCACAAAAAAGGACAGTGAGGCGAGGGGGGCTCAGGCAGGGGTGTTGCCCATGGGAGGTCGGCTGTGGGAGTTTTACTCTGCCTGGGCCCAGATAAACGTCCGACCAATGGGTCCTGAAAGTGGTCATAGAGGGCTACGCCCTGGAATAGATCTGTCCAATAAGGGAATTTTTCATCCAGTCCCCCTGCAAGGCTCAGGACAAGTTGGCGGCTGTAAGGGAAACCCTGTCGCGCCTTTTGCAGCTGCGAGCCGTCATACTCCATTTATTTTGTGGTGCCCAAAAAGGAAGGCTCCTTTCGCCCGATCCTTGATCTCAAAGGGGTCAACCGCTGTCTGCGGGTCCTGCATTTCCACATGGAGGTCAGTGATAGTGGCAGTAAGGAGCGGGGAATTTTTGATGTCACTAGATCTCATGAAAGTGTATCTACACATTCCCATAAGACCAGATCACCAGCGGTCCCTTCGCTTTGCGGTGCCCATGGGTCACTTCCAGTTCCGGGCATTGCCTTTTGGGCTGGCAACAGCGCCACGCACCTTCACCAAGGTCATGGTGGTGGTGGCAGTTGCACTTCGCAAGGAAGGGATTCTCATGCACCTCGATGATTGGCTGATTCGGGCCAAGTCCAGGGAAAAAAGCGACAAGGAGAGTAGTGGAGTTCCTCCAAAGGCTCGGTTGGGTAGTCAGTCTGTCCAAGAGTCATCTGAGTCCGACTCAGGATCTCGAGTATCTTGGGGCATGCTTCGACACCTGGGCTGGCAGTGTGTTCCTGCCAGGGGCACGAGCGCACGGACTGCGAGGCTTGATATGCCACTTCCTGGATTTGGCAAGCCCATCGGCCTGGCATTACTTGCAAGTTCCGGGAACCATGGCGGCCACGATTCAGTTGGTCTCATGGGCAAGGGCATATATGCGCACCCGTTGCAGAGGGCATTGCTTCGTCAGTGGTCCCACCAGCGCCAGCCTCTGACCCAGGTTCTCTCTTATCCACCAGAGGCCAGGAAATCTCTCAGGTGGTGGCTGCGCCCAGAAAACCTAGAGAGGGGCAGGCCCCTTGAAGCCCCAGGGTGGATCCCGGTGGTTACGGATGTCAGTCTGTCCGGCTGGGGGCCCATTGTGAGGGACACGTTGCCTAGGGACAGTGGGACCCTCTGGAGGCTCGGTGGTTGATCAACAGGCTCGAGATGCGGGCAGTGGCTCAGGCCCTGTGCAGCTTCGAAGACTTCTTACAAGGAAAAGCAGTGCGGGTTTTCTCAGACAATGCGACCACGGTAGTGTATGTAAACCGGCAGGGGGCATGGGCATCTCAGCCCTGAAGAAGGAGGCCAAAAGACTGTTCGGTTGGGCCCGGCTGCAGGCAGTGTCGGTGGCACACTTAGCGGGAGTCCAGAACATGCAGGCAGACTATCTCAGCCGGGTTCGGGTGCCTCGACGTCCTAGTTCAGAGGTGGCTCGAAGGGGGGCTTCTCTAGGTGTTCCCCCCCATGGGTGCTCATAGGCAGAGTGCTGCAATGGATAGAGGCGCATCGGGGGTTGGTAGTTCTGGTTGCCCCTGATTGGCCTCGATGCCCTTGGTACGCCGACTTGGTTCGTCTCCTGGCGGCCTGACCATGGCAACTCCCGATGTGCAAGGACCTGCTAATACAGGGTCCAATATGCATGCCCCAGGTGGATCGATTCTCGCTTACGGTCTGGCTCTTGAGTGAGCAAGGTTAAGGAAAAGAGGGTACTCAGAGGCAGTGATAGCGACCCTGCTGCAAGCCCAAAGGAAGTCCATGTCTCGCATATATTTGCGTTTGGCGTATCTTTGAGTCTTGATGCGAGGATAGGCAGACACGTCTGTCCACTGCTTCAGTCCCGGTCGTCCCGGCCTTTCTGCAGATCGGCTTTGACAAGGGTTTGGCTGCTAGCTCCTTGCACGTACAACCTGCGGCGATTGCCTGTTATCGGGGAAAGATCCATGGGGTGCCTTTGGATTCGCACCCTGACGTGCTTAGATTTTTGAGGGCTGTGACACATCTCTGACCTCCGCGGAGGGGGCTGGTGCCCTCTTGGGCTCTAAACCTCATACTTAATGCTTTGGCAGGGGAGCCGTTTGAGCCCCTGGGGCAGGCTTCCCTGAAGGACCTGACACTGAAGACAGTCTTCCTGGTGGCAATCTGTTCGGTGTGCAGGATTTCAGAGCTCCAGGCCTTATCATGGAGAAGGAAAAGGTCATTTTGCAGCCGGTACATTCCTTTTTGCCTTGGTTTTTCATGTGAACCAAGAAGTCTCTGCTGGCGTTAGCTATGGGAAAGGATGGGTCGGCCTCGAGGCAGTTGTGCTGTTTGGATGTGAGAAGGGTCCTCAGGAAGTATTTGAGGAGGACCGAACTGCTTCGAAAGACGGATCGGCTATTTGTTCTTTTTGGAGGGCCGCACAGAGGCAAGGTGGCAGCAAATGCCTCCACTTAAAGGTGGATCCAGAGAGCGATTGCATTGGCGCACATCCTGAAGGACAAGCCGGTGCCATCGGTATTAAGGGCGCATTCCACAAGGCCGCAAGCGGCTTCTTGGGCAGAGTATAATTTAGTTCCGCCTGTGGATATCTGCAGGGCGGCAACTTGGTCGTCGCTTCACACCTTCACTAAGCATTACCGCCTGGATCTCCAGGCGGCGGGGGATACTTGCTTTGGATCAGCAGTGCTTCAGGCCGGTTGTGCAGGTCCTTCCCATTAATGAACTGCTCTGTTACATCCCAGAGGTGCGGGACTGGACTGGAGGGACGATAAGGAAACAGAAATGAGACTTACCTGCTAATTGTGGTTCCTTGAGGAACTCCAGTCCAGTCCTGAATCCCTCCCTATTGTCGTGCTGGTTGGGCATGTGCGCCCCAGGCCTGAAGCTAGTTCCTTGGGGGAAGGAGTTTGCCGGGTGGAGCGGGGTCCTTGAATGTAGTCTGTTCAGCTGGGGGGATGGTCTCTGGAAGCTGTCATTGGCTACCCCCTGGGGTGGGCGGTAGTTCATATAGAGAGCAGCAGCATCTCTCTTCCTGGTGGGGAGGGATCAGGGTATCCTTCCTGGGGAGGGGGGGGGGGAAAGGGTGATTGTGCAAGCATAATTCTGTTTTTGTCTTGGCATTGGTTTCGACTTAGTTGTTGCTGCTGTGAGTCTGCTTTGTCAGTAGGATATTGGGGCTGGTAGGCAGTGCCAGCTATACATGTATGTGCCGGGTGTCATCAAAAGATGACATGCTCAGTCTCCAAGCTGATGGAAGAGGGGCACTACACAGAGGTGCAGGACTGGACTGGAGTTCCTCAAAGAACCACAATTAGCAGGTATTTATTTATTTAAAAGGATTTATATACCGCTTTGTCCTGAAATCACAGTAGAGTGGTTGTGGGAGTGAAGGCAATGATTTCTTGGTGAGGTATTTACAGGATGATTTATGTACAAGTAGTTATATACAGCTATGTACAGGTAGTTATATACAGGGATGGAGGGGGTGCGGAATGTTAGGTAGCCATGGGCTAAGGTACAGGTTCATTATGTAATGTCACTATAGTGTTCAATAAAGAGCATGGTTTTGAGCTACTTCCTGAAGTCTGTCAGACGGCTGCCTGGGTGAGAATCTTCACAGTCTTGTCAAGTGCATATATCTATATGATTTGCAAGGTATTGTGGGCAATGTAGTTCATTCACACCAGACACAGCTGCTGACAATAATTTAGTTGTGCTCTTGGGTAAAGCCAATAAGATATTTATTTATGGGGTTATTTCTCCCAACACAGATATGCTTGGTAGCACATAAATTAGGTAACTTGCTTTCAGTGTTAACTTGGAAAAACAAAGTCAAAATCAGGAAAACAACAAATGAAAAGCCACAAAGCAAAAAAAACCAAACTGTTCTTTTCAGGTTAACTTCTGATTACTTCCCACATAGATACAGAAGTGATTCTCTCCTAGCTCACAAGCAATTAGGTAAGGCTTAATTGCTAGCAGTCACCAGCTGAAACCCCTTAGCTGGCTTGCCTTCCACTGTGTGGGTCAAATCCTGCTTCAGGAGCTTTCTGAGTAGATTAAAGAACAAATTTGTATTTCTTTGTGATGGTTGCTGTACTTTATAACAGAAAGTTACCAACGGAGTTTAGATAGAGAGCAGTCCATATAAACAGGATCCTCATCTGCTATTATTCCCCCTTGTTCAACAAGCATGGGTTCAATATCATGGATTGGCACAGATGAATCTCTCAATGGAGCATTTTCAGGAGAATACTTGTTTCCCTGCTGTCTTTCAAGGTTATAGCTAGAGCATAGATCAGTGTTCATACCTGAGCTTCCATTGCTGCTAGAGTTCCTCTCTATATAGCCTGGCCAGTATGTAGTCCAGTTCTTATGTCCAGCCTTCCAATCCAGATCCCTGGACACTGGATCTCTCTTCACATACCTTCTGGCACAGGTCTTAGGGTCCCTTCCACATGCAGCCGTCTCCCTCACAGGTAGCGTCTGGAGATTCCTAGCTCTGCAGCACCATTCCTCTGGATTTCCCCAGTCCAATGGTGTATGCTGGCCCTTGGAATACCTCCCAGTATACGTACTGCTTTGGACTCTTCTAGACCTCTCAAAGGCTTTTCTCCTCTTTCTTCCAGAGGGTCTCTTTCCCTCTCTGTCCGTCCGGTTTGGCTTCTGCTTCTGATGATCCTTCAGATGAAACTGATGATCAAACTCAAGCTGATTCTCAGGATACTGAGGACAATTCTCTGGATATCTAAGGTGATCATGAAGATGGTCATCTGTAGAATAAACTCTACTCTTATTCTGCTTAGATGAGTGATCCTCCCTAACACAGCGCAGCTGTGCTGAATCAGGCCCTGCCCTTTGAGATGAGTGCTTAGGGATTACCTCATAGCCCTCCTGATTGAACACACGTTTCCTCACTTCAGCTCCTCTAATGGCTGTTGGAAACCTGGTGCATTCTGGGACTGGTAGTCTTTTATGGGAAAATTCTGTTTTCTTATTTCTACCAGAACTGACAGGTTGCTTGTTCAGAGTCACTTCACCTTTTCTATAGCTCCTTCCTGAGCTATGATAAGCTTCCTTATCACAAGTCCTTGATGTCTGTAGTTGATCGTAGGTCATCTGGGAGGGAGTTCCAGAGAGCGGGGGCAGCCATGGATAGTGCTCTTCTTGTCATGTCTTGCCTTGCTTTGGTAAATGTTACAGGGGTGATAATGGATCCTGAGGTGCCTCTCCTCCTTGGTCTGGTGCTTATGTCAGATTTGATGAGGGGTAGTAGGCTGTTTGCTGAGAGGTTGTGTTTGATTTTAAAGATGTTTAGTATTGCCTTATATCTGATGCGGGAGCTGATAGGGAGCCAGTGGAGTTGGTTGAGAATGGGGGTGATGTGAGGAGTGTTTGTTTTGAGAGTCCAAGGTAGATGGGGTTGCCAAAGTCTAATATGGGTGTGATTAGAGCTTGACAGATAGAGCGGAAGTGATCCTGTGAGAGAATTGGCTTGAGGCGTCAGATGGTTCTCATTTTGAGGTATGCATTTTTGGTGGGTCTGCTGATGTGCGACTGTAGGTTCAGGTCTTTGTTGAGTGTCACTCCGAGGTACTTTACTTCAGTCTTTATTGGTATGGTGATGTTGTTCAGTCTGATGTCGGGAGGTGGGGTGATTAGTGCTTCCGTCTTGTTGCAGTTTATGGTTAGGTTGTTTTCTAGCATCCAGAGTGTCATTTGCTAGAGGCAGTCTGATATTTTGGTGTAGTCTGGGTTGTCAGGATTGATTGGAGTGTATATCATGATGTCATCTGCGTAGATAGTGTATTGTATATTGTGGTTCTTGATTATGTTGTAGATTGGTTGAATGTAGAGGTTAAATAATAGCGCAGATAGGGCGGATCCTTGTGGTACACCCTGGTTGATTTTTATTGGTTGGGAGGTGATGGATTAGGTAAATCTAATTTCTCTTTCTACTACTTACAGGATTGAGGGAATGTTTATTTAAATACATACTAATTAACATTGGTGCACATTTTCAAATTTTAAATATTTGGCATGGCATATTGGTGTACTCTAAAATAGAAGCACTGCAGGATGTAAAGCTCTCATTACCACCTATATTGTAGAAATGCATCTTTCAGTATATTTGGAGTTCTCATTTTGCAAATTTGGAATTATTTGTTCCCCAGTATGAGATTCATGTTCCACAGCTGAATATTCTGTCTCAACTTAACAAGGCCAGTGTAAGGGTACTGGGCAACCTTCAGCCTTATGCTTCCCTCCACCCCAAACACACATTACGATTTTGACAAGAATTTTGATCATCCCAATACCACCCCTCCCACTACAATCCTGTAAGCATGCATAATTGGACATCATACTTTTTTAAATTATTAAAACCTTGGCTGTGTGTGTGCCATTCTCCTGCAGGTAAAAGAATGTGCTGATGGCTCTTTATGTGGCTGTAAGGATCTATTATTTTGCTTTGATAGTTGCTGCCAGCTGCTGTTCTAAGCAACCACCTAGTCTTGCCTAATAGTGGTTTCAGCCATGCATCTTGTGTCACATTCAGAAATAGAATGTAGAGCTGGGAGATTTTCAACAGTGCTAGCATCCAAAACTTTCAAAGCACAGACTGGAGTAAATCACCATCACCAGCCACAATTCCTTAAGATCTGTTGCTTCTGTATCTGAAGACACCTGGATTTACCTGTTGATATTGACCTGTGGCATGCAAGGAGTCTTGTCTCTGAATTCTGGACTCTGCCTTTCCTACATGGCAGCTTCTGAGTCATCCCTGGAATGCCCACTTCCCCTCTTAGCCAAGAAATGTGGTTAGTCTGACCTTACCTGCCTCAGGACAGGTGATGATGGATGGCACTATGGGTAAGGATATTCAGCTGGCCAGAGGCTCCAGTGACCATGCTGTGAGCTGCTCTTCATCCTCGAGGGGGTCTGTGGCAGCTGTGCCCCCTGGTGTTAGGTTGCCTTATCCAAAAGGAGAACTTCCGCACTGTAGGTTGTCCTCCCCAGAATGCCTTCCTTTTTTACATCAGGCTTGGTTCTTCTGGTGTGGAAATTCAGACCCTGCAGACTCTGGGTGCCTCCGAACACATTCTCATGCCATACAGGCTGAAAGTAGAAGCCCTGTACGCTTACCTTTTTCTGAAAGTCCCTGACGAAGTGCACTCCCTGGAGATGGAAAACAGCTGGGAACTAGCAGAAATGTTGAAAATGCCTCAGATGCTAATGGGCTATGCTGTGGATGAGGGAGTGCTCTCACATTCAGAAGATTATGCAGAGGCCAGCGTTATTGACTACTAGAGTCTCATCTGCTTTTAAACTTGATGGATGTTTCCAATACAGAGCAGGAGCCGAAGGTACACCTGCTCCTTCAAGGGGGTGCAGAAATCCACTACTGTCTTCCTGTTCCCGGAAGTGATCAAGGATATGATCTGATCCAAGTGAGACTCCCCTAACTCCCTACCTAAAGGGTTAAAGGTGTATAAGAAGATCTATGCTCTTCCGGAGGAGCGTGTCAAGTGGTTTGACATTCCCAGAGTGAATGCGCAGGTTACAGCGGTTACCAGACAGACCTCCATTCCTTTGGAAGACTGATCAGCCTTAATAGCTTTCCTGGACTGCAAGGTAGATTCCTTGCTGTGGAGCCAGTTCGCTGTGGCGGCGGCTATTCTACATCTGCACCAGCCTGACATCTCAAGCCCTGCTCCAGTGGATTCAATCTCTTCTGCCTGATGATACTACCCCTCTTTTGGAGTCGGCTGCGGCCTCTCTTTCTGATGCCATGTATGACCTGGTACATCTGGCAGCTAGGAATGGTGCCCTGATGATGGTTTCATGGTGTTGGATTTGGCTGTGGTACTGGGTAGCAGACACATACACCAAAGCCTGGTTGGTTCAACTGGCCTTTAAGGGGAAGCTTCTGTTTGCAACTGATTTGGAGAAGCTGGTGAAGGACCTAGGCAAGACGAAATCTTATCGCCTCCCAGAAGACAGGTCCAAGGAGCCTGTGGAGAGGGCTTGTGCCCCTTCTTCATCAGCTTCTGCCTGGCCAACAAGGGCATGCTGGCCAGATTCCTGGGGTCTCAGGACTATCGCCATTATCAACCTGGAAAATCTTTCTTCCCTTCTGCTTTCAGCCTTGGGTTCATTCCTAGTTCTTTTGTGGAGCACTTGGGTTCGGGGTTTTGGTCCCTTCAAGAGGTAGAGTTTCCCCAGGCTGCACAATGAAGGTTTTGGGGGCCCATTCCTTGGTTCCTCTGATGGGCGGCAGGCTTCACCTTTTCTTTCAGGGATGGGCCCAGGTCACTAGCTGGGTGCTAGACATCATTTCAGTTAGACTATGCCCTGGAATGCAGAGAGATGATTCTCAATGCCTTCATCATTTCCCCATGTGGGTCTGCGATCAAAGGTGCCATTGTGCAGACCACCTTGGAAAAGTTGCTATGCCTGAAGGCATTGGTGCCTGTCCCCCTAGGTGAGTAGGGCAAGGGCAAGGGCAGATGCTCCTTCTAGTTTGTAGTGCCAAAGAAGGATGGGCCCTTCTGGACCTCAAAGGGGGGCAATGAGCACTTGCGCGTTCTGCGCTTCTGTATGGATACCTTGCGCCCCATGATTCAAGCAGTTTGCCGAGGGGAATTCTTGGCATCTCTGGATCTGGCAGAGGCATATTTTCATGTCCTCATCTGGGCGGATCAGCAGAAGTGTGAGTGGAGGAGTGGCCTAGTGGTTGGGGCAAGGTACTTCAGGCCGGAAGGTCAGGGGTTCAAATCCCACTAGAGGACAGCAACCTTGGGCTGGAAGGACTGGGGTTTCTAGTCCCACAGGTGCTCCTTGTGGTCTTGGGCAAGCCACTTAACCCTCCATAGCCCATGTTCCCTGTAAAATAGTTACCTCCAAGTTATAATGCCCTGTTCAATGTAATTTCAGTTTGTTCAATGTAAACTGCACTGATGCAGAATAGCATGGTATATAAGAGAATGTAAAAAAATAAAGTGTCTGCATTTTGCTATTCCAGGCTCTATCAGTTTGCTGCCCTCCCTTTCGGGCTATCCACCTCCCCAAGGACATTCTCCAAGGTCATGGTGGTGATGGCTGCGGCACTACGGCACCAAGGGATCTGTGTCCATCTTTATCTGGATGGCCGTCTCATCTGAGCCCGTTCCCTCTCAGAAGCATCTCAGGTGATGTCCCAAGCAATGTCCTATTTGGAATACCTTGGCTGGGTGATCAACGAGGAAAAGAGCCAGTTGTTGCTCCCAGAAACATTCTCGAGTGGGTAGTTTTTTCCTGCCAGGAGAGAAAGTCGCCTGGTTCTATTCTTTATGCAGCAGGCCCCAGATTCTAGGATTATCTTCAGCTCCTCGGATTGATGACGGCAACCATAGCAATGGTGCCATGGATGTATGCTCACATGCGACCACTCCAGTGGTCCTTGTTGACTGTATGGTTCTCAATCTCTCAGGAGTTCAAGCACTGGCTTTCACTCCCGTTAATGGTGAAGGTCAGCCTGTGATGGTGGTGGCAGACTTCCATATGAGGAAGGGCATATCGCTGGACGATTGCTCCTGGATCCTGCTCATGACAGATGCCAGTCTTTTGAGTTGGGGAGACCATTGCCAAGAACATATGGCTGTTGGAACTACAGGGAAGTGGTGTGGTCCATCAGCTGCCTCAAAGCGAGACCATCAGGTTGGCTCTTCATTTCTGGCTCCTTGTTGTGGGTCGGGCAGTTTGAGTGTTTTTAGACAATGCCACGGTGGTAGCTTATGTCAATTGGCAAGGCAGCACAAGGTGTGCTGGGGTGGCGCCGGAGATGGCTCACCTGTTTGCCTGGGCAGAGAAGAATCTCCTAGCCTTGTCAGCCCAGCACATTGCCAGGGTGGACAATATGGAAGCTGACTTCCTCAGTCTGCAGTCTCTGAATCCTGAAGAGTGGGAGAGTCAGGAGGCATTTCAATTGATTCTGCAGAGTTGGTGACACCTCGAAATGGATCTGATGGCGACCCACTGTAATGCAAATATTTACCACTTCAGTCGCCACATGGAGATGGGGTCCAAGGGCAATTGCAATTCAATTCATTTTGTTGCCCTCGATCTTGACCTGTCTGGCCCCTCTATAAGATACTTCATAATACAACAGTTGCATTTTACACAGGATCTTTCATTGTTTGGCTGGGATTTAACCATGGGATTCCCCATTATCACTGTCCCTATTTGCTTTTAGTTTTTTCATAACTGACAGCAGCGGTCATGTTGACATTCCGCATTAGCATATTTTATTTTAAATCCATCGGATGAACAATAGTTTCAACCAATTTATTTCATTTCATTCCGACACTCATAATTTTCATTTATCACATAATCTGCTATTTTTATTTTTTGTTGTTTTAATGACAGCACATTTTTAACCTTTGACCTTTTGGTGGCAGGAAAGATGACTTGTGTTTTAAAAGCAATTTGTCGGCTGGCATTCCTTTTCTGGTCATTAGACCTGAGATATTACTATGGCACAATTGTTTGGTAAGCTTCTATATAGTTTTACAATAATTCCTTCCCCAATACAACAAGATATGGTTCCATTATGATAGGTTTTTTATTTTTATTTTTTTACAGCAGTGTTAATCATTACACAGTAGCATGATTTTAATAAGTATTTGTGACTCCTCTGGAGCGGTTTTAAGCCCATGCTATATAGTTGGTGGTCCTCATCTCTTTTCCCTCCCTTTGGGGTAGTTACTATTTTGTTGACACCATTGGTGACTCACTGTAGATATCTTTCTGACATAGCTCACCATGCAGGACATGGATTCATGTTTGGTAACCACAGTATATGCACTAAAGTGGTTTATTTGTTTTTTATAATTTGTTTTATATTTTATAGCATGATGGTTTTATGTTATTGTATATTACATTTTTTATAGTTTTTTCCATTTATTTTGTGATGTTTTTATATTTTGTATCTATGTTATGATTATTATGTATTTTCATTGGTTTTATTGTACTTTCTTGAGGTTTGTTATCTTTTTCCCCCTGAAGGCGGCCCTACAGGCCAAACGTGTTGGGGCTTAATAAAAAACTGAAATCCACCAGGTTGTGTACCAGCTTTTTTTGGTTCTCATTACTACACTGCAGGTACTTGGTTGCTCTCCCTTGGTTGTTCCTGACCCAGCCTTGACAAGAGTCAATGGCTGCTGTATGTGTTTCCTCTATGGTCCCTGGTGGGGCATGTAATTCGGTGTATAGAGTGCCACGCAGGCAGGATTGTTCTGGTAGCACCGGATTAGGCCATGGATAGCATGGTTCAGATAGCTGATGCAGCTCCTGCAGATGCCTCCGTTTTGGGGGCTATTGTGGCAGGGACCAATCATCCTGAAAGACCTGTCTCCCATCTCGCTATTCTTCTACTGGGAAAAGAGAACAAGTGGGACTGTCACATAGAAACTACATGAACAGAATACTGCAGCTCGGTTACACATGCAAAACATAGTCCATCACCAAACACAGAACAAGGGATCACAATTTAGAAATAGAAAGACAATAAAACTAGGAACCCCAAAAGCCAAACTTGGAATGTACAACACTGGAGAAATAAAACTATAAATTAATTTCCTCTTGTATTAAACAAAACGTTAGCGATGCACATTTCCCAGAGCTGACATGTTCCAGTTCATAAATTCAAAATAAAATAGTTTTTTTTTCTTTGTTGTTTGGGCATTTTATTTTTCAGTTGCAATTGTCCCAGTTGCTTTCTTCTGCTTTCATGTCTTCTTCTAACGCTCCATTGTCTGATGTCCATTTGTCCTTTTTCTCTTTAGTTTTTTTCCCATTCTCTCTACATCTGCCTCTAACATACTGATCTTGCCCCCTTTGCTCTTTCCTACATTTCTTTCTTTATTCCTTTTTCATCCACTCATATTTCACCCCTCCATCCTCAATCCCCACTTACTCTCCCAGTACTCATCCAAGCATAGATTTTCTTCCCTCCCCCACAAAATATGTCCCCCCTCCCCATTCCCCCAGCTTCTTGTTTTCTCCTGCAAGTCCCACCCCCAGCTACCCCCACCCCCTTCTGGTCCTCCCCCAGCATCAACTCTTCTAGTTTCAGCCCCTACCACCATTCACTCCCTCCAGTCCCATTCGCCTATCCCCCCGCATCAGCCCATTTCCAGTCCTAGCCTCCCAGTGTCAGTCCTCCTCCAGTCCCTCCCAGCATCCGCTCCCTTCCAGATCCAGTTCTCCATCTACCAGTATCAGCCCATTTCCAATCCTAACCCCCCAGTATCAGTCCTCCTCCAGTCCCTCCCAGTCCCCCAACATCGGTCCATTTCCAGTCCTAACCCCCAGTAGCAGTTCCCTTCCATTCCCCCATCCCCAGGCCATTTGCAGTCTTAAACGTCTAGCATCTGCTGTCTTTCAGTCACAGTCCCCATCCCCCAACATCAACCCATTTTCCAGTCCTGCCTGTTCTAGCCTAGTCCCTCCCCCTTCTCATTCTAGTCCCGTTCCCCTCCACCACACACCAAAAGGGACCCTGTGCCCGATTGGCTTCAGAGGGAGCCAGGAAGGCCCAAAGCCCCAGCTGAACTCTGGACAGCCGCAGAAGTAAAGAGTGGTGGTTTGCCTTCTCTCCCATGGCTGAGATAAAAAGGAGCCCACTGGTGCGCAGAGTGCCAGGAGGTCAAATGGGGGCATAACCTCCAAGGTGCAGGGCCATATGCAGGCAACATTCCCACACAATGGACAGGCCGGCCTTGCTTCTTAACGCTCAGTGGTGGTGTAGCTTTGGTACATCCCAATGGACTGGACTGGACTGGTCTAGCAGGATGAGATGGAAGGTGACCAGATCAGACCAGTCCCGGTCCAGGGTCTTTTCCCCTCCCCCCTCACTCATATCATCTGCTGCAATATGCATGGGTCCGCTATGATTTTTATACTTCACTCTGCAGGTTCATCTTCTACAGACAGCCTTCTGTTTAGGCTTTTCTGTACATAGTTCTAGACTATTAATTACTCCTTGTTGAGGTTTGCTGTATTTTTTCCAATATGCTTTGGGACAAATACAAGAGACCTTTGATGGCTGAGGCAAATAGAGGCATGTGAGTTATGTTATTAAAACCTGGGCTTTTCAGTTCTTTATTGCCATCAATCTGCTGGAAGAGAACACCACGCTTGTATAAACTAGTGTAGCAGGACTCAAGGAAAGGACATTAACTGGCAAGTAAAATGACACCTTCTGTATCATCCTGCAAGCCAAGTTCAGATGAGTGGGGTTATGCTCCCTTGTCAGCAGGTGGAGACAGACTTGAGCATCTTTCAGTGATGTCATCAGAAGGTACAACCACTGTTGCAGTACTGAGAGAAGCTGGTAGTTTCTGCTTCCAGCAGTTCACAAGGTGTGAGGACTAGTGCAGCAATGCAGATTTTTTTCTTTTCTTTTTATAGCGCTTTATCATTTCAGTCAACATGGTTTACATTGTACCTTAAACTTGGTAATGTACATTAAACAGGGCCCAACACTCCTGACCCACACTCTAGTGCAGTAACCTAGGAACGAGTTTGATAGAGCCTCAAGCTGACAACCACCCTTAATCCAGCACTGTTTCTTGCAGGTTACTAGTGCTTGGTGAGCTGACAAAGAGCAGGACCACTCCAGAGCCCTCTGAGGGAGACTGGAAGTAGGGCTCAGGCTCCCCCTTCCTTGCTTACTAGTCTTTTCCAAAACTTCTTTTTCAAAATTTTCTTGCCTTTTTTTTCTGCTTTTCATTTTTCCTATGGGCTTATTTACATTGGGCAATATTTGGCTCTATTACATAAAACAACTTTTAAAAAAAAGCCACCAACACACACACACTCGGCATTTGAGGAAGCCTAGATTGAGTTTCCCACCTGGCCTGTCAGGTACAGAGAAAGCATAATTACTCACCTGTAACAGGTGTTCTTTGGGGGACAGCAGGAATTAGTCCTCACATATGGGTGATATCGACACTGTCTGAGCCCATGCAGAAGCTTCAAAGAAAGCCTATGGAAGATGTACCACACATATGTGATCCCTTTCCCACCCAAGGGTGCCATCTTTCCTCAGTCAAATGACATAGCTAAAGACAGAAAAAAACTGACAAAAAAAGCAACTCCACAGGGAGGAAGGAGGATTAGGAGGACTGATTCCTGCTATCTCCAGAGAACCCCTGTTACAGGTGAGTAACGATGCTTTTTCCATGAACAAGCAGGAAGTCAGCCCTCACATATAGGCCTCCCTAGCTACAGGCTACCAAAAACTTGTAAAACGCCATGGGTGACCAGAAAAGGTGAGCCATGAGGAGCAGCAGCAGCAGCAACTGAATCCTAAGTTAACAGACTCTGAAGCAACCCAAGTGTCCAGTGAAGAACCAGCACTCCGGTAGCCTGAACACAGAAGGGTGGGAGTTGCCTACACCCCAAATAGATGATGGAGTACAGCCTGGCCAAAGGTGCTGTCCTGTCAGGACTCCCTTTCCAGGCAGTAATGAGCTGTGAAGGTATGGACCAAAAAAGACCAGGTAGCAGCCCAGCATATTTCTGTTACAGGAACAGAATGCAGGTTTACCACGGATGCTGCCATGTCCTTAACACTGTGCGCCATAACCTGGCGTTCCATTGAGAGCCCAGCCTCTTGTAGGCAAGGGCAATGCCATCGGCCACCCAAGTAAATACAGTATGCTTCATCATCGCCTCACCCAGCCAGCTGGGATCCTAGGAGACAAAAAGCTGTGGCTCTGGTTACAGTGGAAGTAGGACAGGGCCCTCTTACAATCCAGGGTATGAAGAATGGTCTCCACTCTGCTGGCATGATGCCGTGGAAGGGAGGTGGGAAGCACCACCTCTTGCTTGAGATGGAAAGGGAACACCAGCTTGGGAAGGAACTAAGGGTCATGCTCTGTGCACACCCTATTCTTATAGAACCTTGTGTAAGGCAGATCCACCACCAAAGCTTGAAACTCGCTGACCCTGCAAGCAGACTTGAGCGCCACCAGGAAGACAACCTTCCATGAAAGGTAAGGCAAGTGGCAGGTAGCCAGGGGCTTGGGCCCGTGAGCACCACATTTAGGTCTCACTTCGCTGCTGGTGGGTAGACAGGGGGTTTGGATAACAGGAGGCCCCACAGGAAGTGGGTTACTAGGGACTAGGCAAAGAGAGGCTTGCCCTCGATGAGGTGGTGGTGTGTCACAAGAGCACTCAGGTGAACCCTGACCGAGTTGGACTTCAGTCCTGCCTGAGACAGATGAAGCAAATATTGCAACACAAGCTGCACAGACCATGAGAATGGGTTAATCCATTGCTCTGCGCACCACACAGAAAATCTGTACCATTTAAAAGCATAGGCCAGGAGGACCTCCTCAACCTCCCCTGAAAGGTTGAAAGGGGCCAAGGCTACCCTTTTAGCAGCCCAGCCATTAGCACCAGAGACCCTAGATTAGGGTGTAGGATGGAGCCCTCTTCCTGTGACAGTAGTCCCGAGTCGCTCCTCAGGGGAACTGGGGGCACTAATGACATGGAAAGGAGCAGTGGGAACCATGGTTGCCTGGACCACAGAGGGCTCACCAATATCAACGACACCCTGTCCCGCTGAGCATTGGAGAGTCTTGGCTATCAGCAGTGTGGGTGGGAAGGCATAAAGGCAGTCCTCTGCCCATGGGATGAGGAAGGCATCTGTTGCCACCTGGGACAAGTATGGCTGTCAGGAGAAAAAGTGGGGCAACTGCAAGTTGGCCAGGCTGATGAAGAGGTCCAGCTGTGGATTTCCCTAGAGCTGGAAGAGCCAAGAGGCCACTCTGGGATCCAGCTGCCACTCGTGTGGCTGGAGGACCATGCTCAAGCCTGTCTGCGAGGGCATTGTCCTGGCCCAGCAGATAAACCACCTTCAGGAGCATCCCATTGCAGTTTGCATACAAACAGAGGGCTACTGCCTCCCGGCAGAGGGTGTATGACCCTGTGCCCCCTTGCCTGTAGATGCAGAACACTGCAACCTGGTTGTCTATTTGGATCGGCACCGATTGGTGCTGCAGATGGTGGCGAAAAGCTCAGAGAGCCAGGGATATGGTCCAAAGCTCCAGGAGGTTGATCTATTGGTTTTCTGCCTGCAACCAACTGCCCTGACTGCAGAGGTCCTCACAATGAGCTCCCCAGCCCAGAAGGGAGATGTCCGTGGTGAGGACTCTTTTGGGGGTGGGGGCCTGAAAAGGCACCCCAGCCTGAAGGTGCTGAGGCACTTGCCACCAGCTAAAGGAGTCCGCCAGCTGGCAGGTCACCATCACTCTGTCTCATAGCAGCTCGTGGCCTGGGTCCACTGGGAGCAGAGGCACCACTGGGCCATCCTCATGTAAAGGTGGGTGTCTGAGATAACATGGACCATGGATGCTATGTAGTCCAGCATTCTGAGCAGAAGACGCACCAACAGAGCATCAGTGCTGCACGTCTGTGGCCAACACCCTGAGGCGGTTGGCTCTGTCCAGGGGCAGGAAGGCTCTGGCTTGAACGGTGTCCAGCCGTGCTTCTATGAATTCTAGATACTGTGTTGGGAGGAGATGGAATTTAGGGTGTTTTATGACAAACCCCAGATACTGAAAGATGTGGATAATTGCGGGCTGTGGCCTACTGCCCTTCAATGGCCGAGCCCTCTCTTATGAGCCCGTCATCCAGGGGAAGATGAAGGCCCCTTGGAGGCAAAGGTGGGCTGCGACCACCACTAGGCACTTGGTGAAAACTCTGGGGGTGGAGGCTAGGCCGAAGGGTAGCACCCTGTACTAATATTGGCCGCCCCCCACCATGAACATGAGGTACTGCCTGTGGCTGGGGTGGATGAGGATGCGAGTGTACACATCCTGTAGGTCCAAGGAACATAGCCAGGCTCCCTGCTGGGGGTATGGCAGCAGTGTTGCAAGGCAGAGCATCTTGAACTTCTCCCTCACCAGGAACCTGTTTAGGTCCCACAGGTCTAGGATGGGCCATAGGCTCCCCCCCCCCCCATTCTTTTGGGTAAGAGGAAGTACCAGGAGTAGAACCCTTTGCCAAAAATATGTGGAGACACTGGTTCCATTGTCCTGTCCTCTAGAAGACCTGTGAGTTCCTGCAGTAGCAGGATCTGGTGGAGGAGAGTCCTGGGGGGCTCTCCCAGGAAGACTGGAGGGGGTGTCTGCAGCAAGTGGAGGAGGTAACTTTCCATGACCACCTTCAATGCCCAGGCATCGGTGGTGATGGATGGCCACCTGTGAGCTGCTGGAATGGGCCTCCTGTGGGTGGAGAGGCTATGTCCAAGGAGTCAAAGGCTCCCACTAGGCTGGGCTTGAGCTGGTGCCTGGGTTTTGGGCGCCTTTGGCTTATGAGGGCCATGCCCTTGTCTCTGGGTCTGCTGACCCTGTTGGGGAGTTGGGAAGGCCTTATACTGGAAGTAGTTTCCATAAGCCTTGCCCTTCCTCTAGTAAGGGGGCTTTTTACTAGAGGGCTTCCATCGGGGAAGGGTAGTGGGTCTTCTTGGAGAGCCTGTTCCTCATCAGAAACTCGGTCTCCAACTCTGCAGCCTTATCAGTCATGGATTTGCTGAAGAGATTCTCTCCCTGGCAAGGGACAGCGACCAACTTGTCCTGAACCCATTGCTCCAGGTTGGAAGACTGTAGCCAGGCCTGATGCCGGGCACTGACACCCACCACAGCTAGTCTTGCCACTGACTCAAAGCCGTCATAGGTTGCCTGAGCCATAAATTTGGAGCATTCTCTGATACCAGAGGCCAGGGCCCAGAACAACTGGAGGGGCTCCTTGGAGAAACCAGCCAAGAACCCAGTGAGCTCCTTTGCCAGATCTATCAGATACATGCCCATGTATTTATTTATTTAAGAGTTTTTATATATCGCGCTATTTATCATCAGTGTGGTTTACATTGAACATAAATTACCTAGACAGAAAACTGAAAACTGTACAGCTGATATGCCTGGATCCAGCTGATAAGCATCAAGCCCTGGTAGCAGTTTCTGCCCATGGTATCCATAGCGCGGGCCTCCCTCCCCAGGGGTATCAAGGAATGCATCTTCTGGCTCTTGAGCTGACGCATGGCCGACTCCACCACCATGGAGTTATGTGGCAGTTGTGCCTTCTGGAACCCAGGTCTCTGGCGGACTTGGTACATCGAGTCCAGCCATCAGATCACAATGGATACCGATGTGGGTGTCTCCCACATGTGGAAGAGTAGCCGTTCCAGGATTTGAGGGATGGGCACCTTGATTGTCTCTTTCAGGGGAGGCCTCATACTGAAGGATCTCAAGCTCCTCCATTCAAGGATCCTCCTCAGACTCTGTCGAATGCCAGTGCCTTCGCTATGTCCCACACAAAGCGAAGGAAGGCCATATGGGCGGGGACCAGCACCAGGTCTCAGTGGGAGACTGAATCGAAGGCAGACTGTAGTGGCATCAGGTGTCCAGGGACTTCTCTGTCTCCCAGTCTGAGTCATAGTCTGTTGAGGTATTGAGGGTGGTCCAGGTCCTGGACCAGAGGCCCCGTATCCCTCAGAGGCCCTGCGATCGGAGCTGCGGGCACTCATCAGGGAGGATCTTGGCCCAGAGGCTCAGGACCGAAGCCAAGGGGCATCTCGAGACTGGTAGCACTTGAGGACCGGCTCGACAACCAGGGACGTCCTCAAGGTTGAGGGCCCGGTGGCTGGAGCCAATGAACCGGACATCAAGGCCCACTGCTGGGACATTAAGGCAGACAAGCAGCACTCCAAGGCCGCCATTCTGGTCTCCAGTCCAGACAGATCCATAGTTTTGGCACGGGCACAGAGGATTTTGGGCCCAGCGCCAGTTCCAATGAGGGGGAATTCTCAACGAGGATGGCCGCGGGGGTCCGAGGCCAATCGCCGGAGGCAGACGATTCCTTATGGGCCCCTTAGTTGGCCACTCCTGCTCTGTCCCCTTGGAAGCACGGTGAGGGCTCTAGGGCCAGGAGTGACACTTACCCACCTTCCCTGACCCATCTCTTGAGGCAGTTCTGTTCAAAGGACCTGTGGCCTCGGGATCCCGTGTCAAAGTCACCCCGGGGTTCCAGAGAGGGCCTTGGAGCGTCGTGACTCTGGGGCAGAATCGGACCTGTGGAAAATCTTTTTCTGCTGCTGCTGCTGACTCTTGGTGGCCTTGGAAGACATTTTTTTTTCTTACAGAGGCCACAATCCAAGTGGTCATGGTCCAGCCTGAGGCAACGGAGACAGGAATCATGGGGATCGGTGAGGGACACGGTACGATCGCACCGATCATACCACTTAAAGCCACTGGTGGAAGCCATACGGAAAAGGGCCCCAGCAAGATTGAAGACCTTAGGCCTAGCCAGAAAAAAAAGGGCACAAAAACGTGCTGGTCAAGTGTCTCAAAAAAAAAGAAGAGAAAAATGAAAGAACCCAAGACACGACGCCAAGGCAGATGGTTCAGGAGCGGGAAAGGGAACCGGTACGCGACCAGAGAAAGAAAGTTGAGAAAAAATTAGCACTTTTTCTGGGGAAAACAGACAGATGTCTGAAGGGCTCCACTGAAAAAAGGAGACTGAGGCAAGATGGCACCCTTGGGCGGGAAGGGGACCATGCATGCTTGGTGCATTTCCCAAAGGCTTTCTTTGAAAGCTGGGGGAAAGCTTCCGCCAGGCTCCATTGGTGCAGACATCACCCATATGTGAGGACTTACTTCATGCTTGTTTCCAGAGAACCCCTTTTGCCGCAGCTGCAGGTGTTTTTTGTGGCGTCAGGTTTTCCGTGGCCTGCACGCTATTATTTTATTTTATTTTTTTTTTTTTTAAGGCCTTTCTGGTGCCTTTTATCTTGAATTTTTCATAGCTGTTTTTTCCTCAGTTATGTGGAGCAGAGCAAGTGTGCCATGTGCCTGCTGCTGTGCCACTTGAGGCACCCACAGGGTCAGCTCCATGGCAGGCTCCTGTTTCCTGTCTACATCTGCTGCTTCTGTGGAGTGCACAGCTCTCACAGAGGACCTCCAGGGTGCCTCGCGGAGGGATGAGAAGGCTCCAGCAAGTTCAAGTGGGCTTCTTAGGGCCACAGAACCACCTCTTGGTTGGTGGGGGAGCAGCAGCGCCTGAAACAGTTCTTGGGCTGTTTTTTATGCATGGCAACCCCCCCCCCCCTTTGCAGGAGTCTGGGATCCTGACCTCTCCTACGGGGGGAGGAGGGGGGAGTCTGGGCCCTCAGGTGGTGCAGACATGGCTGTTCTAGGGTCTAAGCACCCCACCTCACCAATTTGCTCCTCTGGGAGCCCAGCCTTATCTATGGGGCTGGCTGGAATGTGAAAGAAGATCCCTTTGCATATGGAGGACTATCATATTTTATTGTAAACTGCTCCAACATTACGAAGGATAGTATATCAAATTTTTAATAAACAAACAATAGGCCTGAAGGAGGAAGGAGACATTCCCCTTAAGGAGGGCAAAGATTCATCTGTGATCTGCCTTTTGCATCAGGAGGATCTCCCAGTGCTGATCCAGGATGCTATGGAAGCCTTAAGCAGCCTACATCAGCTCTACCATCATAGGGGAACTCCATTCTGGAGACTATCAGACATCTACTGGGGTTCTTCCCTTTAGCAGAGCCCTTTGAGCAGCTCCTGGTTTCTTAAAGGGAGAATCTGGAATTGGCTCTCAAGGGGCCAAAGGCCATGGCTCAGTTATATCCTCTGCCTCAGGTCAAGCTGGACCGCTCTTTAGGCTACCTCGAGTGAATGCTCTTGTCATGGCAGTGAAGTGCACGACTATTCTAGTTGAAAGAGGGGCTGTGCTTAAAGAGGTTTTTTGATAGGGAGGTTATAACCCTACTAAAGAATGCCTTAATAGCCTTGATCTCCCAAACAGCCCTTTGTGCAGGCCTTGTAGCCAGGATACGTTTGCTCTGGGTTCAACAGCTGCTGGACAACTCTTACACTGCCAGGCTATAGTAGGGAGCTGCGTTTAAGGCTGATGCCCTATACGATCTTAGAGTATCCTCCAGATCTATGGCAGTAGTGGTTGTGGCTTGGCAGTGGCTCTGGCTTCACAACTGGTCAACGGATGTGGCCTTTAAGTTGTAACTCGGCCAGCTCCCCTAAATGCAGCAGGATGCCAGAAACATTCCAGGAAAAAGAAGGTAATCAGCTGCAACCCTCACCCAAGAGTAGACTCCACCATATGCTGAGCTGCCATAGCATCCTAATAGAGCACAAAGAGAACCCATTAGCGAAAGCGTAGTTACTCACATGTAACAGGTGCTTTCCAGGGACAGCAGGAATCAGTCCTCTCATATGGGTGGCATCGGTGCCCATGGAGACCACGCAGAGCATTTCCCTAGCTTTCAAAGAAAGCCTTTGTGACATGCTACCACGTATATACAGTATGGTCCCCTTCCCACCCAAGGGTGCCATCTTGCTCAGTCAGATGACATATAATATAGAAAACCCCTGATATAGGTAGTACCAGGTAAAGCAGGGGTCTCAAACACGCGGCCCGCGGGCCGCATGCGGCCCGCGAGAGCATTTTCTGCGGCCCGCGACACCACGGAGTATTGTTTACATTGCATTTTTGTCCTCCTGCTGTTTCTATATTTTTTTTTTACCTCGCGTGATTCCCGGGGCTGCATGGTGTTTCTCACGTCCGCGTCACACGCCTGCCCTCCACCAATCAGCGACAGGCAGGAGGAGAAAAAGGAGGGGGGGGGGGCCGGGCCCAGAAGCAGTCTGAACAGCCTTGAAGAATCGCCTGCTTGGATCGCCTGTTGGAGGATCGCCAGGGTGCACAGCTCTCCGCAGCAGGTAAGGAAGCAGTCTGCCCAGCCCTGCCTCCCTCTGTCCCTCTCCTCTTCGGCTTTCAGAGCCGCGAAGGGAGAGCTTCTCCCTCGCGACTCTGTTAAGCTCGAGGGGGCAGAGGGGAAATTTCCCATAAGCCTCAGCCGGCTTAACAGAGTCGCGAGGGAGGAACTCTCCCTTCGCGGTTCTAAGCCCGAAGAGGAGAGGAGGGAGGGAGCGAGCCTGCCTGCCTGCGATTTTAGGGAGGGAGAGGGGAGGCCTGTGATTTTTGCCAGGGAGGGAGGGAGGCCTGTGATTTTTGCCAGGGAGGGAGGGAGGCCTGTGATTTTTGCCAAGGAGGGAGAGGGGGGGGCCTGTGATTTTTGCGAGGGAGGGGGGGGCCTGTGATTTTTGCCAGGGAGGGAGGGAGGGAGGCCTGTGATTTTTGCCAAGGAGGGAGGCCTGTGATTTTTGCCAGGGAGGGGAGGGGGGGCCTGTGATTTTTGCCAGGGAGGGCCTGTGATTTTTGCCAGGGAGGGAGGGAGGGAGGGAGGCCTGTGATTTTTGCCAGGGAGGGAGGGAGGCCTGTGATTTTTGCCAGGGAGGGAGGGAGGGGCCTGTGATTTTTGCCAAGGAGGGAAGGAGGGAGGGAGGGAGGGGGGCTGTGGGCTGGAGGGAGTCAGAACAGGTAATGTGCTGTGGGCTGGGGGGGGGGGTCAGGACCATTACCTGTTGGGACCCCCCCCCCAGCCCACAGCACATTACCAGTTCTAAACCCCCCAGCACATTACCAGTGGACTGCATGAAAAAAAAACTAGAAGAGAGAAGAGAGGACAAATGGACAGCAGACGATGGAGAGTTAGCAGAAGACACGAAGAAACCATAAGAAAGTGGCCGGAACAATTGCAACTGAAAAAATGCACAAAAGGTAGGAAAATATCTCTTTATTTTGAGTTTATTAACTGGAATATGTCAGCTCTGGGAAATGTGCATCATTTATGTCTGTGCTTTAGTACAAGAAATTAATTTATAGTTTTATTTCTACAGTGCTGAGGTATTCTGTGTAATTCCTATTTGACATTGCTACTTGTTCTTTTTTCCCAGTAGGTCATGTATTGTTCTCTGAAATGTATTGATTTAATATTTGCAGTGTTGCCTTTTGATAGGTAGGGTCTGGTGCTTTGTGAGTCCTGGTAGTGCTGTTATGATACGGGGGGTTTGCTATGGGTTCTAAATGGGCAGTGTTAGTAGTAGTTCCTAATGTGCCTGGCGGTTGGCACTGGATTATAGTAATATAGAAATTTTCTAGTCTTTCTTTATCCATGCACTCACAACATTATGCAAATATTTATGCAAATGAGGCCCCTTATGCAAATGAGGACCCGTGTCTTATGCGGCCCCCGGGTTACTTTACAAGTCCTCATTCGGCCCTCAAAGCAATTTGAGTTTGAGACCCCTGAGGTAAAGACTGAAAATAACAAACCACCAAAGAAGTCCCACCCCAAGAAATATGTATATAACAAACTTTGTTTTTGTCGGAGGGAGCCACGGGAGGCTAGAACTGAGATCTAACCACACCTGATGGCACCATCCATTTTTAAAAAAAAACCACATGTGTATAAAAAACTTAGCTTAAAGCTCCGATAGGTAATTCAGCAACTCAGAGCATAGCACGATATCCAGTGAATAAGGCGCGACGTGCACGTTTCGGGTAGTGCTCTCTGTATCAAGCGCATTCCATTCTCTCCAGTGCTGCTCGCCAAAAAACACCGAGTGTTCACCACTCAATATATCCTTCAGGGGGGTTTCTGATTGGCTACAACAAACATCGCTCAAATGCAGAGGTCCAATCAAACCTCAGGATTTTCAGCGAGGTCAGGGCAGGGGCGGTCGGGCCCGACGGGGCTATCAGATGGACGACTGGGATCCACCGGTTACGCGCCCAACGGGCTCGGCGCCAGAACAATCCATAGTAGTTAACCTTCTGGGTCGAGCCTTGACGGCCACCCAAGAACGGGTACTCAACTTCGGGCTGTCTTTTGTCCCTACTAAACGCTATGATCCTTTTGACATGCGGTTTCACCTTCATAAATTCATCCGCAAATTGCAGATTCTTCATTATTTTTTGGATAAGCCTGTGGCACCTGATAATTCTTTTGTGACCCCCCGATCTACATGGATGCCACCTGGGGTGCCCGACCTCTTAATCACCTCATTTCATAATCTGGCGCTGAAAGATCTCCATCAACTTGAACGGAAACCTTGGCGGCAGTGGATCAATCTACATAGGGATGAATGGCAGTCGTTACATCAACTGAGTTTAGATCCGGCCATCACTATCCGGAAGGCGGATAAGGGTGGCGCCATTGTGCTACAATCAACATCTGATTATTTGAGTGTTTGGAGAACGCATTTGTTGGACTCGACAGTATATCGACTTTTGGACACTGATCCCTCTTTGGACCTCCAGCGGGACATTAAATCCTTGGTTGATATGGGGGTTGACAAAGGGTGGTTAACTAAGAGAGAACATCGTTTTTTACTTCAATTACATTCGAAGATGCCTGTTATTTACATGGTCCCTAAGATCCATAAATCTTTGGCGTCTCCATCGGGTCGACCTATAGTCTCCTGCCGAGGTTCTGCGCTTGAACCTTTATCACAGTTTTGTGATATCTTTTTACAAAAAGAGGCTTGTCGTGTTCAGTCATATGTGCGGGACTCTACCCATTTTATGTAACAACTAGCATCAATCACTTGCCCTGTCCAAAGTGTGCTTATGGTCACTCTGGATGTTACAGCACTGTACACAAATATTAATCAGATAGAGGTTATGTCTCTATTGCAACGGCTATTTACTTTTGCCCCGCCTCGGCTTCCTCGCCAGTTTTTGATTGATTTGATGGAATTGGTTCTTACACGAAACTACTTCTTGTCTGAAGGCAAATACTATCAACAGATTTTTGGCATTGCCATGGGGGCATCGGTGGCACCGTCTATCGCCACCCTCTATATGGCAGAGTTTGAGGAGCTGTTTCTATATACATCGACTCATTTCCAGCAAGTTGTCTTTTGGAAACGATTTCTTGACGACATCTTTTTTCTCTGGGAAGGGAGTTGTTCTGCTTTGGATGTTTTCTTATGTTGGCTGAATGCCCTCAAGCCTAACCTGACTTTCACGGCACACATCCATGAACATAGCATTGAATTTCTTGACATGACTGTGTTAAAATCTGATGAAGGATTTGGCACTATGCTGTTTCGGAAACCTGTTCAGGGTAATAGTTTATTACATTACAACAGCTTTCATCCGGGCCCTCTACGGAGGGGGCTACCTTATACCAATTTTTACGCTTACGGCGTCTCTGTTCATCACTGATGGATTTCAAACATCATGCTAAAAGTTTATGCCTCCGATTAGCCCAGCAGGGTTACCCCCACAAAGTAATTCGGAGGGCATACCTTCGTGCCTCTTATACCCATCGTGAATGGTTAATCACCGATGTTCCCGGGGATGGCCCTCCTGTTGTGACTACTGAGGCGGTTGTCGGTATATTACCATTTACCACTTTAAGTTCTGATGTGGTAAGGATATTACGTAAACATTGGCCCCTTTTGGGTTTACATCCCTGCTTTGAGAAACCTTTACGGATTGCTTTCACTCGTGGAACTAACCTTAGGGATTTAGTGGTTCATTACATTCCTGAGTTGGATCGACCTTCTCCTCCTCCTCCACGTGATGCCTGTCATATTAGTTGTGACCAATGTCAATTTTGTGAATCTACTTTGACTGGACATGTGTGGACGCACCCGGGTATGGGTCAACAGTATTTTCGTAAATGGAACACTGACTGCACTTCCACACATGTGGTATACTTGTTACTGTGCCCATGTTCACTGATGTATGTGGGCAGAACCTCTAGGTTGATCAAGGTTCGCCTGGCTGAGCACGCCTCCCGGGTCCGGAATAAAACGCTGACGGCCCCTATCGTTGATCATTGTGTAAGCTCTGGCCATGAGTTTTCTCAATTGTCTTGGACAGTCATTGATCATGTCCCCCCTAACCCACGAGGGGGTGATCGCATTGCTATTTTGCAACGTCGTGAGCAGTCTTGGATTTTCCGACTGAATACAGTGGCCCCGTCTGGTCTAAATAAGGAGATTGATTGGGCGAGCCTGTACTAGCTATCCCTCCATGACGTAATGGGTTCCCCTGTTTCAGTGGGGCGCCCTTACAGTTTGATTGGACCTCTGCATGTGAGCGATGTTTGTTGTAGCCAATCAGAAACCCCCCTGAAGGATATATCGAGTAGTGAACACTCGGCGTTTTTTGGCGAGCAGCACTGGAGAGAATGGAATGCGCTTGATACAGGGAGCACTACCCGAAACGTGCACGTCGCGCCTTATTCACTGGATATCGTGCTATGCTCTGAGTTGCTGAATTACCTATCGGAGCTTTAAGCTAAGTTTTTTATACACGTGGTTTTTTTTTTAAAATGGATGGTGCCATCAGGTGTGGTTAGATCTCAGTTCTAGCCTCCCGTGGCTCCCTCCGACAAAAACAAAGTTTGTTATATACATATTTCTTGGGGTGGGACTTCTTTGGTGGTTTGTTATTTTTAGTTTTTTCAGTCAGATGACATAGCTAGGATGGTAAAAAGCAATAAAACAAGGTAGATAGTCAACTCCCAGGGGAGGAGGGAAGATTGTGAGGACTGATTCCTGCTGTCCCTGGAGAACACCTGTTAAAGGTGAGTAACTATGCTTTCTGCAGGAACAAGCAGGAAGTCAGTCCTAATACATGGGACTCCCTAGCTCCAGGCTGCCAAGGACCAAACCACGACAACACCAACGGCGACCAATCGGGTACCCGTAAGTTGCAGGTGAGTCCCCACTGAGAGACTCTATAAGACCCTAGTATCCAGTGACACTATCACTCCGGTATCTTGAACACAGAAGGGTTGGAGGGCAGGAGTTGCCTACACCCCCAGAATATTACAGAGTTCTGTCTGGCCAAACACACTGTCCCTGTTGGACTTGCTGTCCAGGCAGTAGTGAGCCCGAACGTATAAATTGAAGACTATGTGGCAGCCTTGCAGATCTCAGTCACTGGCACTGAGCAGAGGTTGGCCACCAACGTGATGCACTGTGATCCGGTGCTCAAGGAAGAGACTAGCTCATTCATAGGCGAGGGCAATACAGACCACCACCCAAGTGGACAGAGTTCACTTAGTCACAGGGAGCCTCAGTCTGCTGAGGTCATAAAACACAAAAAGCTGAGGAGCTTTGCAATGGCCCTGGGTCTGCTGTAGGTAGGACAGGGCCTGTTTGCAATCCAGTGTATGAAGTACTAGTTTCTCCCTGCTGGCGTGAGGCTGCAGGTAGAAGGCGGGGAGGACCTCCTCTTGGTTGAAGTGGAAAGGAGATACCACCTTCAGGAGGAATTTAGGGTGTGTGCAGAGCACTACGCTGTTCTTATAGAACCTTGTATAAAGGTGGATCCGCCACTAGGGTCTGGAGTTTGCTCACTCTTTAAGCAGACATGAGGGCCACCAGAAACACCACTTTCCAAGACAGGTACATTGTTAGCATTTTTTTTTTTTTTTTTAGTGCCATCAAGTCAGTGTTGACTCATAGCGACCCAGCTACCTCTGGGTTTTCTTGGCAATGTATCACCGGAAGTAGATTGCCAGTCTTTTCTTCCAAGGCAATGGAGGGTAAAGTGACTTGCCTAAAGTCACAAGAAGTGCCAATGGGAATCAAACCCTTAATCTTCTGGATACTAGGCAGTTGCTCTAACCACTAGGCTATTCCTAAACTCCATTGTTAGCATTAGGGACCCCAAATTGGGGTGCAGGAGGGAGCACCCCTCCTGAGACAGGAGATCTGGGACTTGGCCCAGCGACACTGGGAGTGCTACTGACAGGGAGAGCAGCAGTGGAAACCAGGGCTGCCTGGGCCACCTGGGGGCAATTAGTATAACTGATGCCTCTCGCTCTGGACCTTGAAGGCCAGCACTGAAGAGTCAGAGGTCTCTGGAGGACCTGGGGTCTGAGTTGCAGAAACTAGCCAGGGAGGACCAGATGCCTGAGGACCGAGACCTCGACCGGCGCCAAGAGCTTACCCAAAGCCAGTGGCACTCCGAACTTGGCTCGACCGGGGACTCCCCCAGTCGGAGGCCCGGTCGTCAGGGCAAATGAGGATGAATTAGCCACCGTTGCCTGCTGCAGGGCCAGGATAGCAGTGATATTCTGCTCGAGGGCCGCCATTCTGGTTTCCAAGCCAGAAGGTTCCGCAGCTTTTGGCGCAGGCACAGAGGATGTCAGGCCCGGTGCCAGCACTCTCATGAGTGCGTCCTTGACGAGGACTACAGCCTTGAGGAACCTCGCACGGTCTCAGCTGACTGAGGAATCCTTCTTGAGGACCTTGATAGGGCACTTCTTTGAGCTACCTCTCCTGGCAGTTTTACCAGGTTTCTCCGGTGCAACCTCAGTGGATTTCGAGTACGACTTCTTTTTCTTGGGGTCAGAGGTCTTCTCGGAGGAGCCGCTGCCACAGGACTCCCAGGATGCTCGGGCCTCATGGGAGTTGCTGGGCATGGAGCTTGGGCATCAGGGAGGCTGGGGCAGAGTCGGACCTGGGGAACGTTTTTTCCTACAACTCCGACCTCTTCTTGTTGGTCTTAGGCATCACGGCCTGGCACAGGTCACAGGAGGTGCTTTGACTGCAGCGGTCACATTTTTTGAACCCACCTGGGGACCCCTGGGTGAAAAAAGGCAAACAAGTCATTCGAGGCAAGCCTCGATCAAAAAAGGGGCAGAGAACAGTGCTGAGTTCAGCGCTGGATCAAGGCGGAAGAGGAACCAGTAAGCAAACCGGGAAAAACTACCTTTAAGGATATTTAGCAAGGATTTTTTCCAGGGAAACAGGACAGACGTTCGTTGGGCTCTGCAGAAAAAAGGAGACTGAGCAAGATGGCACCCTTGGGTGGGAAGGGGACCACGCATGTGTGGTAGCATGTCCCAAAGGCTTTCTTTGAAAGCTGGGGAAATGCTCCGCGCAGGCTCACTCGGCGCAGACTTCACCCATATGTGAGGGTAGGGCTAAATGGCCAATTTTCCCAATGGAGAAAGGTGAATAGTGGTGTACCCCAGGGATCTGTGCTGGGTCCGCTGCTTTTTGACATATTCATAAATGACCTGGAAAGTGGAATAACGAGTGAGGTTATCAAATTTGCTGATGACACAAAACTATTTAAAGTTGTTAAAACCCAGGAGGATTGTGGAAAATTGCAAGAGGATCTTGATAAATTGGAAGACTGGGCATCAAAATGGCAGATGAAATTTAATGTGGAGAAGTGCAAGGTTATGCACCTAGGGAAGAACAACCCAAACTATGGTTACACGATGCAAGGTTCCACATTAGGAACCACCACCCAAGAAAAAGATTTAGGCGTCCTTGTGGATACCATGTTAAAACCCTCGGCCCAGTGTGCAGCGGCGGCCAAGAGAGCAAATAGAATGCTAGGTATGATAAGGAAAGGAATGGAAAATAAAACAAAAGATATTATAATGCCTCTATATATCGTTCCATGGTGAGACCGCACCTTGAATATTGTGTGCAATTCTGGTCGCCATATCTTAAAAAGGATATAGCAATTTTAGAAAAGGTTCAGAGAAGAGCCACCAAAATGGTAAAGGGGATGGAAGGCTACTCCTATGAAGAAAGGCTAAAAAGGTTGGGGCTCTTTAACCTGGAAAAGAGACGGCTGAGGGGAGATATGATAGAAGTCTATAAATTAATGAACGGAGTGGAACGGGTAAACGTAGATCGATTGTTTACCTTATCAGAATATAGAAAGACTAGGGGACATGCAATGAAGCTACAGGGTAAACTATTTAAGACTAATAAAAGAAAATATTTTTTCACTCAACGTGTAATCAAACTCTGGAATTTGTTACCGGAGGATGTAGTAAAGGCTGTTAGTGTAGCTGGGTTTAAAAAAGGTTTGGACAAGTTCCTGGAGGAAAGGTCCATAAACCATTATTAAGAAGGGACCCAGGATATCAATGCTTGAACCAATACAAGCATTGTGGAACCTGTGTCCCTTGGGGAAACTGCTAGGTACGTATGACCTAGATTGGCCACTGTTGGAAACAGAATACTGGGCTTGATGGACCTTGGTCTGACCCAGTATGGCATATCTTATGTTCTTATGACTGACTTTTTGCTTGTTCCTGGAGAAACAGGTGAATCAAAGACCTCAGCCTTTACCCAGAAAAATCACCTTGTCCTCAGACTTACCGTCTGGCAAAAAGGATTTTTTCTCAAATCCCTTATCCAACTCTGTAGGGGTTAAGGTGGAGCCCCTGGAGGAATGGATTAGCGAAAGGGTGAAGCAGGGGCCATGATCCCTCTAACTGCCTGAGACAGAGGCTGTTGTGGGCCTTGGGTCCCCCTGTAGGGAAAGCCTGGGGACTTGGGCCCCCACAAAGAGGGCTGCCAGGCAGCTAACAAAGACTGATAATAGCCTGCAAGTTGTTTCAGGAACTGCAGTGTAAGCTGGTTGAAGAGAGAGCCCGGGGGGGCCCCAGAGGGCCTGTGACTAGGGCCACCCCACCAAGCTCCACCTTTGTCAAGACCAGCAGCCATTTCCAATGACTGCAGTGCCAACCAGCAGGGAAAACCAAAGTGAAAGAGCAACAGGGGGGTCACAAAATACAATGCCAAAATACAAAATGCCAAAATAAAAAAGGTGCCGCAGCAAAAAGAGTCCCAACACCTGTTGAGTTGACTGGGGCAACCCAAGCAGGAAAGCCGCAAATGCCCATGAAGGTGTGGAAAGCCCAGCTACTGAAAAGCAAAAGGCCTTTTTTCTCTCCCCAATTTAGAGCTGTTTTATTAAAAGCAATAAGAGCCAAATACGTCCCACTGAAATTAATGGGAGAATAAAACACACAGTAGAAAAAAAAAGGGAAAACTCCAAAAAGCATACAGCGGACAGCAAGAGGAAAGGGGGGCCCAGGCCCAACTTATCAGCCCCCCCCCCTCATGGGGTCCCATCTGCTCCTCTCCAGTTCACCAAGTGCTAAAAACCCATGAATAACACTGGACTCAGGACATGCAGTCGGCTCCAGGAGACAGGGACGTATCCGAGCTCCAAGCAGTACTGGGCTTATAGGTGTCAGTCACACAGGCCACAGCACCATGGTGTGGGCCAGGAGAGAGGCCTGTCTGCACTGTGGCACAGTCTAAACAACTTGCCACCTGCTGGAGGAAAATACTGGATTCTCTCAGTGCTGAACCAGTGGCTAAACTGAATGAAGATATCACTGAAAGGTGCTCATCTGCCTCTACCTGCTGGTAAGGGAGCATAACCCACCTGTCTGGACTGGTCTCGCAACATGATAAGGAAGGTGGAATTTACAAAATAATACACTCAAACCATTTTGATCACTTGTGATTTCACTTCTTTAGCTTCCAAATACATTGGATTCCTTTGGTATCATTGTTGTGTGCTTGCGAGTCAATGCAGACTCCCGGCGACCCAGCCATGGGTTTTCTTGGCTTCCGAGATCAAACAAAATCAGGCTCATTCAGGACAGCAATACATTAAATGCACTATAAAAGGACATTTAATAATGTAAAAGATGAAATTAGACTTACCTGCTAATTGTTCCTGGAGGAACCTCCAGTCTAGTCCCAGACCTCTGAGTTTAAGCACCTCCTCTCGCAGCTTGGAGACTGAGCACGCCACCCTTTTTGGGTGTCACCAGTATAAGTAGTCCAGGGTTCGCCCATCTGCTCCAGTAACCTATTGACAAAGCAGACTCACCAGAGCAACAAGTAGAAAATACTCATAAAATACATCTAAAACTGCATAACTATAAACACTTCACCCATTAACCTGGTAACTTACCCCGGCCACTTTTTTTTTCTTTTTTCTAAAGGTTCACACTAATACCTAGTTCGCCCTGTCCCCAGAAGCACCCAGCACACACTGCCAACGTTGCTAGAGCCTCTCCGAGACCAACCAAATTGCCTCCTTCCTACCAGAACCACAGCCAACCCAGCGGAAACCGATGCTGAGCGTTAAATGTTAACCTCCTTCAGGCTGCTGTACACCATACTAGATCTGGGAGGGATATGGGACTAGACTGGAGGTTCCTCCAGGAACAACAATTAGCAGGTAAGTCTAATTTCATCTTCCTTATCGTCCCTCCAGTCTAGTCCCAGACCTCTGAGGATGTAACAGAGCAGTGAACACTTTAACGGGAGTGACCTGCCAGACCAGCCTGAAGAACCGCCGATCCAAAACCAGCATCCCCTCGTGCCTGCACATCTAACCTATAATGTTTAACAAAGGAAGACAGCGATGACCATGCAGCCGCCTTACAGATCTCTACCGCCGGAACTAAGCTGAACTCCGCCCAGGAAGCTGCCTGAGCCCTACTCAAATGGGCCCTTAAGCCCGTCAGAACGGCCCTGCCCTTCAAGATATCCGCCAACGCAATAGCCTCCTTGAGCCATCTTGCAATAGACACTTTAGACGCTGACTCACCTTGCTTTGTCCCGCCAACCACCACAAACAACCGGTCCGTTTTGCGGCAAAAGGCCGTTCTCTGCAAATAAACTCTTAAGCTTCGACTTACATCCAAGCGATGCAAACGACCTTCGTCTCCCCTCCTTGCCACCTTTCGCAAACACTGGCAAGGACACGGACTGATTCACATGAAACGCGGACACCACTTTTGGTAAGGAACTGTTCATAAAACCACCTTTGTTTCAAAAAACGTCAAAAAAGGCTCCCTACACGACAAGGCCTGCAACTCTGAAATTCTTCTTGCCGAAGAAATAGCCACCAAAAAGACCACTTTGAGTGTGAGATCCTTCAAGGTCGCCTTGGACAAAGGTTCAAACAGCGCCCCTACTAACGTCTCCAACACCAAATTAAGATCCCAAGCCGGCACCTCTTTCCCACGCATTTACCGCGTGGCTCTGGCCTGCCCGCTTTCCGGTGCCTGCTCCCAGCCACGCCGGCCCTCCAAAGCTGCACGCGGCTCGAGGCACGTCTCTCAGCCGCCCTCGCACCGTGGCTTATATACCACCCAGAGTTCTCAACAGTGCCTCTTACCTCTGCCTGCTTCGCGGCCCCGAGGGCTCCTTCCTCTGCTCCACACTATCCGTGCATCCAGGCAGCTTCCGTCTCCGCCGTTGCGCGTCTGCACGCTCCTCAACAGCCCATCACCTGACTGCTGGTTCGAGAGCCGGAGGCCCCACAAACACTCCCAGACACTTCCCTGCCCGTCAGTCCCCGCAGAGAGGGGGATATTGTCGGCCTGCAGCTCTGCTCCAGCAACCCTGCCAGGGAATTAGCTGCCGCTTCACAGAGGTTTACAGGGCCCCTTGTTTTTTGTTTTTTTTAATCAACACTAAACTTTTCCACTATCTAGCCCAAACTCTCCTTAATCATTCCTCCAGTGAGCTCCGGACCTCAAAGCTCACGGACTCCTCCAGCTGCTTGGAGACTGAGACTACTGGAGCAGATGGGCGGACCCTGGACTACTTATACTGGTGACACCAAAAAAGGGTGGCGTGCTCAGTCTCCAAGCTGCGGGAGGAGGTGCTTAAACTCAGAGGTCTGGGACTAAACTCGAGGGACGATAAGGAAGAGCCATTCTTTTGTCTGTTAGCCCATCTGCGACATGTATGTCATAGGCAGCCTTAGTGGACAGATTGAAGCCCCACACCTCCCGACACTCCTCACCTACATCTTTCCCACTAATGTACACATCCCAAACCACCTTCCTGGGAGCAACTGTAAAACAGGCACTTTTTCCATATGAAAGTAACATTAAAAAAATAAATCCTTTGTTGTATTTTTCTTTATTAGCATTTGTTGTATTAAAAATAAAAATGACACTGAAGTAAAAACAATTAATCATCCTGTTCTCAGCTTGCCCCCCCCCCCCAACCTACATCACTGAACTCCATAAAAGAGCTGTAAATATTCAAAATCCAACACAATAATAAAAAAGACTCCTGGCTCTTTCATCAACATACAAAAAGTGAATACACAACACTACAAAGGTTTAAAATAAAAAAGTAAACAATGACATGTAAAGCCAAGTGGTAAAACATTTTGAACAGTACAATTTTATCTTTGTTCCCAATACTCTGCAATCATGTTATAAGCTTCTTTAAAATAAGAGCAACTTAAATTTGTGGCAGTTTGCAAACATGAAATAAGAAAAAGGGCAAAATATAAAATAAAATGGTTCTCTTCCAGTGGTTTGTTCGGTTATCAGATCTGCTAGCTTATTAGCTCATAGACCACATCTGGTGAGAGATTAGTGACTTAGAACAGACCTCAGAATATCCACAAGCCTCTTCCTCACAGGCCTGCCTGCCTGCCTGCCACAAATGAAGAGGTTCATAGGACTGAGGAGACAGAAGCTGCAACATAAGACTCAATTCAAATTCTAAGTAAATAATACATTTTTAAAATATCATAATTTTGTGGTCTACAGCAAAATCTTTGTATGTGTTCCAAAGAACCAAAGCCCCCCTCAAAAAATAAACAATTTTAATGAATTAAATTTTCCCATATTCATGCTAGATATCACTGAAACCAAGTGACAGTGGTTACTACAACTGATAATTTACTGCCTTATGTGTGTGTGTACATATATAGATTAAACACACACAGATATGGATACTTTTCACTAACTGCTATCAGATTTAATCCACATAAACAACTATTAATAAAATTCTCAAAGTCATCTATTTTTGATGCACAGTGCAAGCTATTTTCTCCAGTTAATATATTGTATAAGGTGTTGGGGCAAGTCTGGAATCACTTGCACAAGGCATTGCAGCAAATCTGGAACCACTCTGTGATATGTTCTGGGACGAAGGGAAACTGCACATATCAGCATGACAGGCAGACATCTCACAGACAGTACTGCTGATGACCACTAAGTGGCACTGAATGCTAAGAAACATGGACAAAACACATTTCTCACCTTCTTGCCTTGGAAATTAAGGAGAAAACCCCCCACATTTGGTCAACGTTTTTCTTATGGTAACAGAATCTTCAGATGGCATCTTTCCCTCAAATAATGAAAACATATTTGTATTTTTCTAATACCCACCCATCAACATGGTAAAGCAGCATTTTCCCTTGGCCAGTGTTGGGTATGTTCAAATGTTACCCTGTGATGTGCACTACAGATCTTTCTAAAGCAAACACACTGCTATTTAGATTATTTTTTTTAATTTAAGTCTTGATGTACTAACTCTATTCTCTCTTTGGAAAAATTCTACTGCCTTCAGTTTTTGGACCTGTAATGGAGCCTGTCCCTATGACACCCCAAGATGGTGTCTGGGGGAAATGAAGGGGGCAGAGGGAACATATTGTGAGTGTTAAAGTCCAATGCAGTCCTCAAAATTAAGGAACTTGAACCATTTTTAAAAAGTTCATTGGGTGCCTTAAGAAAGCGCAGGTCACATCTGGAAGGCTCCCATTGTAGTCCAGCAATCTTGTTAGTTTTATTGGAGCTACATGCTGCTCTAAAATTAGAAACATACAAAGATAGGTAGAAAATGTGCACAGGTAGATTCGTCATCCCCCTCTTCCTTGGGAATATCCCTTTAGAATGAGCAGTAGACATGGAAAAATGACATCTCAGGATTTTGATCAGTTTGTGTCAGTGGTAGAGGCTAATATGGTTTAAATAGCTGTGTGATCATATGTCATCAAATACCCACCCTTATCTGCAAGTAGTCTGTATACCCCAAACACAAGTAGTGCACACAGCTCAGACAATTCCAGAGCACATCGTTTAACATTCCTCTCCCCCTAATATACCATTTAAAATAGATTTGATTAAAATGCATATCTGTAATGAGCCCTCCCCCCCCCCTCCTCTCACCCTCCAAAAAATTGAAGCTAGAGATGGGCTCCTAAAAACACTGTTTGACCATTAGGCTTTAGGCCTAATCCCACTGGCTGCATTTCTTATAAAGACGGACATTCCTTTCAGTGATAACAGATGTTTAGGATTTAGGGGGGTTTTATTTGGGGGGGAGAGGGGGCAGGGGAAGAAGGTTGCCTTTGTTTCTATAACAATGTCACTTTGAACTGGCATGTAAGACACACACAGTATGACAAACAATTAGAGGGTAATAACTGTTCCATCCTCCTCAATGCCTCCTCTGGGGATAACCAAGCTGTGTCGTGGGTCAGTTTTTAAAGTGCTCAGTAATTTGTGGATACTGCCATTGCTTTCCCGCCCAGAGTGGTTGAGTACCAGGTCTCTCTGCAGCCTGTGGCTAAGGCTACTGCCATTGATCCTGGACAGGCTACTGGAAGGGAGGCTGTGAGACTTCGGAATGTGTAGAGGTTCCAGGCCACCCTCTATGACAATATCAGGCTCCTCATCACTCTCCATATCATCAGGGTGAAAGTTCTGCAGCAAGTGGGAAGAAGGCAAACTATGGTGACTGGCCGTGCTATCTGTAGACTGCCCAGAGCTACCGGACATCCTACTGCTCCGAATAATATTGTTCCTTTGGTTTGCTGGCTTGACTGTGATGATAAGATTGTAGCTGTTGGCAATCATCATGTCTGTGACTTGGTCAAGAGTTTTTCCGGCTACCTCAATGCCATTGACCTCCAACACCTCATCGTTGACAGCCAGGAGCCCTGTGCTTTCTGCCAGGCCTCCAGGAACCATACGCGAGATGAAAATGCCAGGCACTTTTTCCAGCCCATGAGGTGTCACCCTCACACTGGTCCCATCACGAATATAGAATCCAAGTGGCTTCTCACAGCCATGTCGGTACAATCTCACCCTCCTGTGCGTCTCAGGAAGAATGTCTACATCAATAATGGAGGAGACGGGCCTGAAATCGTGTGGCATACTGATGTCAATGTGTGGCCGTTTGCGCAGGGTGTCGTTGCGGAGTGCTACCAGTGCCTTCTTCCTCCGGGTCAGCGTGTTGGTTCCAAAATTGCTGTAGTCCACTTCCTCTGGAATCAGATAAGAAAATAATCAAAAGTCATACCTGTGTAATTATACGATAGAGAAAATCAATTTTAAAAGATGCATAAAAGTTAAGAACTTAGTTATGTGCCATATCAGTCCAACTTATTACCCATAATGCATTACCAGTATACAATAAACACAAAAGGCCCAATTTTCAAAAAGGTCGATATCCTGTCAGCCGTGACACTTAAATATGAGTGGGATAGTCAGCAGCAGTATCCAGATTGTAGCTGCTGCTGAATATTCAGGTTACTCAAAAAAAAATCCCAATGTTAGAGATACAAGCAAATGCCCCACCAAAATAATCTCCCAAAGACTCCCTAATGAAAACTTGATATATCTTTTTGTTGGGCCGCAGTGAGGGAGGTTTAGATGAACTTCAAAACCACACCAGACTGCTGCGGACCATTTTAATCACCAAACAGTTCTTTAGTGAATCATATGAAAAAGGTGAAAACTTATCTTAAAACGTGAAGAGAAGCAGCACAAATCATATGGAATGTCCAAGTTCAAAATTACAAGTTCAGAATCACGACGTGCACATTTCGGGACAATGCAGCCCCTGTATCAAGTGCTCTCACACAAGTCGTAAAAGTTTGGTTCTTCTCTTATGCATATCCAAAATGGCATTCGCACTCCATTTAAAAACCCCCGGTTCACACCGGATAACCAATCACAAAAAGGAATCGGTCTTATAACCATTGGTCGGCCAAATTGTCGTTCTTCAAGGGAACCAAAGAGAGGTAAGGGATTCCCTGCAACGATCCCTTAACCTATTGGATGAACGCAGGAGAATATATGTCATCACATCGCATATTACGCTAGTTTTCATCCAGTCTCATTGAAGAAGGGCTTACCTTATGGACAGTTCTTGCGCTTGTGTAGGATATGCTCTTCGATAGGGGATTTTCAACATCATGCCCGGGAGCTGAAACAACGATTACTCCTAAGGGGTTACCCCCATCCGATAATATTACAGGCTTACAAACGCGCACGCTACATGCACCGTGATTGGATCATGCAGTCTTCTAGTGCTTCATCGAGTGATTCTGAAAAGAAGATAGTGGGGGGTTTTCCTTATATGGTTCATAGTAATGCAGTAGTGGGAATCCTCCGTAGACACTGGTCCATTCTTTCGGTACATCCCAGTTTAGCTCATCCCTTTATGCCAGCTTTCAGCAAGGCTACTTGTCTTCGGGACATTTTGGTGAGTTCCACTACCACAATTGATAAACCACCTGGTTTGAACACAATAGAGGGCCATTTCCCTTGTCAACATTGCAAATTTTGCTTTAATACCATGTCTGGAACCATGTGGGTTCATCCGCACACTGGTCGCACCTACACACGACGTTGGTCCACTACCTGCTCCTCGTCATTTGTGGCCTACCTGATTCAATGCAGTTGCCCTTTTATTTATGTGGGCCGCACGACGAGATCAATCAAAACCAGAATTGGTGAACATGCGTCCCGCTTACAACAGCAGGTTTTGTCAGCTCCTATAGTATCTCATTGTGTTGAGCAGGGGCACACTTTTGATGATCTACGGTGGACCGTGATTGACTACATTTCGGTGGACCCTAGAGGAGGTGACAGGATACTCAGACTTCAACGCTGCGAGCAACGGTGGATCTATGATTTGGCCAGTGTGCATCCAGGCAGTCTCAATCGTGAAATCGAGTGGTTGAGTGTTCTTTAATTAAAGCTCAAGGGTCGAGGGTTTCCCTGGTGTGGTGGGAATCCCCTTCATCTTGAGCTGTTCTTTAGTATTTGCTGAACTGAGCCATATGCGATGTGATGACATATATTCTCCTGCGTTCATCCAATAGGTTAAGGGATCGTTGCAGGGAATCCCTTACCTCTCTTTGGTTCCCTTGAAGAACGACAATTTGGCCGACCAATGGTTATAAGACCGATTCCTTTTTGTGATTGGTTATCCGGTGTGAACCGGGGGATTTAAATGGAGTGCGAATGCCATTTTGGATATGCATAAGAGAAGAACCAAACTTTTACGACTTGTGTGAGAGCACTTGATACAGGGGCTGCATTGTCCCGAAACGTGCACGTCGTGATTCTGAACTTGTGATTTTGAACTTGGACATTCCATATGATTTGTGCTTCTTCTCTTCACGTTTTAAGATAAGTTTTCACCTTTTTCATATGATTCACTAAAGAACTGTTTGGTGATTAAAATGGTCCGCAGCAGTCTGGTGTGGTTTTGAAGTTCATCTAAACCTCCCTCACTGCGGCCCGACAAAAAGATATATCAAGTTTTCATTAGGGAGTCTTTGGGAGATTATTTTGGTGGAATATTCAGGTTAAGCACTGCTATCCAGATTGCAACCCAGGACAACTTTTCCTAAGTTAACTGGATAAATGATGACTGAAAATCAAGCTAAGGCCACATGAAAAGGTGTCCTAGATTGCAGTCTGGATAAGTGCTGGCTGAAATTCACTGTTATCTGGATACTGTCAGCACATATCCATATAGTGCTGATACCGTCCTTGCTCTGCCCACCAACTGCCTCTGCACTAATGGATAGTGCTGGGGGCAGTCTGTGAAGATATTCAACAGCACCTTCCAGATGGTGTTACTGAATATCGCATTTAGAATCCTTATCTGGATTGCCTCCTATTGACTTTATGGCTAAGGGTTTTGAATATTGGTTCAAAAAAATTATATACAGTACTTGTCAGATGGGAAGGACTCTTGGAATAGGTTCCAGGGCAGTAGAAAATGGCATGTGATTTTGTTTACAGCAGATACTTACAAACTAGAGAAAGGTCTCACTCATCATTTAACATTCTGTAAATCTAAATTCACACACAGTACATGAAAAGGTACCATCTAAAGAGTGCTTGAAAAAGCACCAAAAAATGGTAAGTTCTGATATGCTAAACCTGCAGCTTTGACTGCTTGAAGCTGCATTTAGTGTCAAATTCTACCAATGCTGGAGGGGTGCAACTCCCTATGAAAAGAAGAGGGCATTTTACCTTTACTGACACACATCATATTGGCAGCTACAAATATTTAGCATTGCTTCCCTAAAATCCCCCTCAATGTGCACACATTTTTGCCACTTTCACAATAAATTTCTAAAAAATCTCAAAAGAAACTTCAATTTGTGAAGTAAGGTTGCATTTTGATCTGTCACATCAGTCTGTCTGGCTTTTCTCCAGGTCCTTAACGATTCTGCATGGATACCTCTTACATAGCTGCATGAGAAGACAAACTCGGCTCACCATTCAAAAATGGTTCCACTTCCCTTCACTAAGAAGGCAACAAATGAACTTTAAAAACTAAATTTAGATTGGAATAATATAGCTCCTTGCAAGTTTTCACCCCCTTGTACATTTTTCATACTCTACATTCTAAAAAAAATTCAATTCGAAATGCATTAGTAGTTTGTTTCATTGATCTGCACAATAGACTATGTTTTCAATGTAAAAGAACAGTTAACATGGTTGCTTCAAAACTCATATGATCATGTTTGAATTGACCTTGTACTCTATTGTATGCGGCCCCTGTTTTGTCTATGCAGGTTGACGATGTCATATTCATTTTTTCCCTTTTGACTATCTGTTAATGTTATGTTTAATTGTTGGATTGATGCACGTTTTGTTTTGTTTTAATTTATATTTTAGATGTCTCTCCGTTCTCGGTCTAGAACTTCATTGTAAACCACTTAGATGCCGTTATGACATGCTTAAAGTGGTATAACAAATAGTTAACAAATAAATACAAAGTAATTAAGAATAAGAAACCAAAAAGACCTGATTGCATTCATCTTCACCCTCTTTCTCATAGTGACCTCAAATTAGCTCCAGTTCTAAAAACGACCTCAACAAGGCCCATCATAAGTAGTTCCACCAATACAAATGCTCCTGGATGAAGAATCAAACTGTTTCAGTTGTATAAAGTGAATATGAAGCAAAAGTCTAAATATGTCTAAGATAAGACTGGAGGAAGACTATAAGAAAATTGTAACGTGCTCAAAAGAAGTAATTAGGTCTTACCTGCTAATTATTGTTCCTGAAGGAACGACAGTCCAGTCCCTTACTTCTGGGTTGCGCAACCCTTCCAGCAGCTTGGAGGCTGAGCTCATCCTTTTTGAGGATGGGACGGTATAAATACCGCTGGCACCACCCCCAGAACCCAGTATTCTAATGCAAAAGTAGGCTTAAACTGAAAACCAACATATTAAAAATTAGTCCAAAGAAACACACGAAAAACCAAAAGGAAATTTTTTTCCCCCCCAAACTTGTAAAGGTAGGAGGTAAGAAAAAAACGGGTGGGAAGGAGGGGGGGGGGGGGAAGGAGGAAGTTTGTCAGAGTTTGCCAGAATTCTCCTTCTCCTGGGCCTCCGACCCTGGTCCAATGGTCTTTCTGTGCTGGTTCGGCCCTGCCTTCGGTCCGCTGTGCTTTACCTACATATTGGAACATAAAACGGATCTGGGAGGGAACAGGGACTGGACTGTCGTTCCTTCAGGAACAATAATTAGCAGGTAAGACCTAATTACTTCTTCCTTATCGTCACTCCAGTCCAGTCCCTTACTTCTGGGATGTAACAGAGCAGTTCAGGCCTGGGAGGGATCCGCTATCCCGGACCGAAGAACCGCCTCTCCAAACCGAGAATCAGCAGACCCCTGAATATCCAGCCTGTAATGTTTGGTAAAGGTATGCAGAGTGGACCAGGTGGCCGCTCTGCAAATGTCCAGCGGCGGAACTAGGCTATACTCCGCCCAAAAAGTGGCCTGTGCCCGCGTTGAATGTGCGCGCAGACCCCCTGGAACCTGCTTTCCCTTCAGGATATAGGCCGAAGCAATAGCTTCCCTGATCCACCGAGAGATAGAGGCCTTGGCCGCCGCCTCCCCTTTGTGAGGTCCTCCAAACTGAACGAATAGACGTCTGGACTTCCGAAAGGACGCCGTGCGGGAGAGATAAATCTTCAGTGCTCTGCGGACGTCCAGGAGACGTAGTTTCCCCCCATGTTCTCCTTGCTCTTCTGCCGGGAAGGACGGGAGCGAAACCGTCTGGTTCACATGAAAAGGGGAGATGACCTTGGGTAAGAAAGAGGGGACTGTCCGCAAGACCACCTTCTCCCTGAAAAAGGTAATAAAGGGGGTCTGAGAGGACAGAGCTTGAAGTTCGGAGACTCGTCTGGCCGAGCAAATGGCCACCAGGAAGACTGTCTTCAGAGTGAGATCCTTTAGGGAGGCTCTCTTTGCCGGTTCGAAAGGCTCCCTGGTTAGGGCATTTAGTACCAGATTGAGATCCCAAGGGGGTAAAACCGATCTTAGCTGCGGCCTCAGGCGTCTAACTGCTCTTAGGAATCTGGCCACATCCGCGTGCTCCCCTAAGGGCTTACCACTAATCCTACCTCGATAACAAGCGATAGCAGCTAACTGTACTCGTAAGGAGCTGGGAGAAAGGCCCTTCTCGAAACCAGCTTGTAAGAATTCCAGGACCTCCGGAACCGAAGCAGACAGGGATTTCTTTCGGTGATCCGCACACCATGCCTCGAAGATGCGCCAGACCCTAACATAAGAAAGACAGGTCGAGCGCTTTCGAGCGTTCAATAAAGTAGAGATTACTGAACCCGAATACCCTCGCTTCAGGAGCCGTGCCCTTTCAATAGCCAGGCCGTAAGCGAGAATCGACCCACGTGAGGCATCAGGATCGGCCCCTGCCTCAACAGACCCTTCCGGCAGGGGAGCCGCCAAGGTCGGTCGATCGATAGTCTTATTAGGTCCGCGTACCAGGGTCGGCGTGGCCAGTCCGGAGCTATGAGGATAACCAAACCTTGGTGGGCTTCTATCCGCTGTAGAACCTTTCCGATGAGGGCCCAAGGGGGAAATACATATAGGAGACCCTCCGAGGGCCATCTCTGGGCTAATGTGTCTAGGCCCTCGGACATCCTTTCCTTCCTTCGGCTGAAAAATCTGCTCGCTTTGGCTGAGGCATATCGTGCCATGAGGTCCATGACCGGGGGCCCCCAACGAGCTACAATCTGAAAGAAGATCTCCTGATCCAGCTCCCACTCCCCCTGGTCGATGATGACCCTGCTGAGGTAATCGGCCATGGAGTTGTCCGTTCCCGCGTTTTGTGCCGATAGGGCCTCTAAGTGGACTTTGGCCCACTGGAACAGGCTACCCGCTTCCTTTTCCAAGGAGGGGCTGGATGTACCCCCCTGGCGGTTGATGTAAGCTACCGCTGTGACATTGTCTGAGAATACGCGAATCGCCTTGTGACGAACTAGGGGCTCGAGAGCCCTGAGCGCCAAGGCTACCGCTCGGAGTTCCAGCCTGTTGATGGACCACTGAGATTCCGTTAAGGACCACAGACCCTGGACGAACTGGTCCTCGCAATGCGCTCCCCAGCCTGTCAGGCTGGCGTCTGTCGTCAGGAGAGACCACTGTGGGGGCTCGAGAGATATTCCGCATTCCAGGATCCCTGGGCAGTGCCACCACTGCAGGGCATTCCTGGTTCGGGGAGCACAGGGCAACCGCATGGTCAAAGGGTGATGCTGAGGGGACCACCGACGCAACAGGGCCCTCTGCAGGGGACGCATGTGCGCTCTGGCCCACGGGACTACCTCTATTGTTGCTGCCATGGTTCCTAGCAATTGAAGGTAATGCCACGCCGTAGGAATTTGTCTGTTCAAGAACTGCGACACCAGGGTCCTTAAGCCCCTTGCTCTCTTTTTGGACAGAAAAACTCTTCCTCTTCTGGTGTCGAACCTCGCTCCGAGATACTCGAGCTCTTGAGAGGGGTTCAACTTGCTCTTTGCCCTATTGATGACCCAGCCCAGCTCCTCTAGTACTTCTACCACCCTGGTTGTGGCTGCGCGACTCTCCTTCTCCGACTTCGCCCGGATCAGCCAATCATCTAGGTAGGGGTGAACCATGATTCCCTCCTTCCTCAGGGCAGCCGCGACCACTACCATTATCTTGGTGAAAGTCCGTGGAGCTGTAGCTAACCCGAAGGGCAGCGCTTGAAACCGAAAATGACCTCTTGGAACCGCGAATCTCAGGAACCGTTGGTGGAACCTTCGAACCGGGATATGTAGATATGCTTCCGTCAGATCTAATGCAGTCAGGAACTCTCCTTTCCTTACTGACACTATGACCGACTTTAGGGTTTCCATCCGGAAGTGAGGTACTTTGAGGCATCGATTGACCTGCTTTAAATCCAGGATCGGGCAAAAGGAACCTTCCTTCTTTGGGACTACGAAATAAATCGAGTATCGACCGGAGCCGCGTTGGTCTGGTGGGACAGGGGTCACCGCTCTGAGGTCTATGAGTCTTGAGAGAGTGGCATCTACCGCCGCTCTCTTTATCGGAGATCCGCAGGGAGACTGAACGAAGGCTGGGCGTATCTGTTTCGCAAATTCGAGGGCATACCTCTCTCGGATGACCTCTAGGACCCATTGATCGGACGTGACTCGGGACCAGGCGGAGGGGAACTGCTTTAGATGCCCTCCAATCAGCAGGCCCCCCACCTGGACTCCCGCTTTCTCATTGTGGTTTTCTAGGTCCTGCGGAGGCAGAGGACCCAAAACCTCTCCCCACACCCCGGAAGCCTCTGAAGCTTTGGGACCTCGAGGGAAAACGGCCCCTAGGAAAGGAGTTCGATCTGACTGAACGAAACCTCCGGGGGTCCCTAGGCTGGCTCCGAACCGGAACTAGGGGGCGAACCTGTTTTGGTCTGTCCTCCGGAAGCCTGCCGCCTTTCGATTCCCCAAGATCTTTAACCAACTTATCCAAGTCTTCCCCAAACAACAATTTACCCTTAAAGGGGAGACGACTTAGGCGTGATTTTGAAGAAGCGTCAGCTGCCCAATTCCGCAGCCATAGGTATCGGCGAGCTGCTACTACCGAGGCCATATTCTTAGCCAGGCTTCTGATGAGGTCATATTGGCTATCCGCTAAGTAGGCCGAGCCTGACTCCAATCTGGCAGCAATAGACTGGGCATCTCCCGAGGGAGTCTCTGCCAGTTGGAGTTGTTGTGACCACCTCAAGCAGGCCCGAGCCACCCAAGCTCCCGAAACCGAGGCCTGGAGGGCAAGAGCACTGATATCAAAGGCTTGCTTCAGTAGTGTGTCTAATTTTCTGTCTTGAGAATCTCGCAAGGCCGCGCTACCCTCGACCGGGATTGTAGTCTTCTTTGTCACTGCAGAGACCGCCGCATCTACCCTGGGCGACTTCAGCAGCTCCTTGTCCGGTTCCGGCAATGGGTAAAGTCTGGTCATAGAGCAGACCCCCCTTAAACTAGATTCTGGTTGGTCCCACTCCTCTTGGATCATCTGACGCACCACCCTGTGCACGGGAAAGACCTTTTGAGACCTTCTCACTGCTTGGATTAAGGGATCCTCTAACGCTTCCTCCTCAACTGGTGCGTCTGAGGTCACGTTGAGTACCTTGAGAGACTCGTTAATCAACGCCGGAAGCTCCTCTCGCCTAAAGACCCGCACTATTCGTGATTGGTCCTCCTCAGGGATCTCCCCTTCTTCGAGCTCCTCCTCATCTTCCGCTAGATCCTTGTCTGAGGCCTCCTCTTCCTGGGTATCATGTGAGAAGGCCAAGAGAGGCTCGTCACTCACCAGCCTCATGCGCTTGAGTGGAATCTCGGAAACCTGGGAACTGGCCTTCAATGGTCTGGACCCCAGGCCTTCCTTGGCTGCGCTCGGCTCAACTGGCCCAAGGCCCCTCTTGCGCATACAGTAGGCCTTGTGCAGTAGGAGGAAGAAATCGGGGGAGAAAAGGTCGCTGGCACTCCCCTTCCCCAGGGTAGGGGGCAGGGAGGGAGGGGAGGCAGGTAAGTCCGAGGTCGAAGGTGGAGGGGAGAGGGGTTCCCTAGCTCCTTCCAGAGGGTCCCCTGACCCTTGCCCGGCTTGGGACATGGACAATAGAATGCCCTGCTCCACAGAGGCAGCTTCTGCAGCACAACCCTTGCAGATTCCTGACTCTGAGGCCGTCCCCCTACGTGTGCCACAAGATGGACACCGCGTCTTGCCAGTCATGGCCTTATGGCAAGCTTAAGGGATCTGCAAGTCAGTAGCCAATTGTAGCCTGTAAAAGGTGGACTAAACAATAACAACTTGCCGAAGTTCCAGGCAGGAAGGGCAATAAAGGAAAAGGCAATGCTTCCTCTCCTCTCCTAGACTGGGCTATGAGATTGCAGAAATCAAATTAACTGAAACCAAATAAAAACAAACTTAAAATCAAACTTAAAGAAACTAAAAGATTAAAACTACACCTAAAACTGTCTAAAATATGTGCCCCAGTACTTGCGTTTCAGAGTTCCTTGTAGACGCGCTGCTCCGCGGCCGATCGCCGCACTCCGGAGGCTCCCACGTGGAAGGCCTCAGCCACGTGGAGCACTACCGGTCGGCGATATCGCCGGAAGTTTTTCCCCCCGGCCCGCAGGCCTGAATGGGGCTGGCAGCGAGTGGTGTCCAACAACCCCGAACGCTCCGAATCTGCTGCGCCAAGCCGGAGAAGCAGGGAAGTGGAGCGCTGCCGCCTCAAGTGCTCAGCCGCCGGAGGGCTTCGGCGCGAGGTCAGGCAGGTCTGTGTACAGGTCCGTGGAGCCGGAAGACTCAGCAGGAGGGGAATAACGTGGTCCTTTGCCTCCGTTGACGGCAGGATTTCCTGGGCTCCGGACGCCTGCTGCTACCCCGGATCAACCTCCTCCTCAGCCGGGTACCAGTGAGAACGGACGGGGGGGGGGGGGACTTAAAGGAACAGAACCTAAAGGGATTCCCCAAAGGAAATAAATGAAATAAATGCAAGAAATAAAGAAATAAAATAGGAGAAATAAAACTATAAGGAAGACTCCAGTAAGCCCTTGGCTTACGGAACCCTCCAGCTGCTTGGAGGCTGAGAATACTGGGTTCTGGGGGTGGTGCCAGCGGTATTTATACCGTCCCATCCTCAAAAAGGATGAGCTCAGCCTCCAAGCTGCTGGAAGGGTTGCGCAACCCAGAAGTAAGGGACTGGACTGGAGTGACGATAAGGAATATCCCTTGAAGCATCGTCAGATCCATTACTATAAAGTAAAAGAGTGATACTATTAAGACACTGTCTCGATCAGGCTGACCCTGAGGAAGGCCACCATGATGCTTAAGATTAAAAGAACTACAGAGGTTTCTAGCTGAGGAGGAGAAACATTTTCAAGATTATTGCACACAAACATAGCCTATATGGGAGGATGGCAAAAAGGGTCCCATTGGTGACAGTCATTTGATATGCCAACTTAGGAACACTGCACTCATGTAGGAGATTTTGTGATCTGGCAATATCAAAAATGAAACCTGCAAATCACCCTACTAAACCCATCTCTATAGTAAGGCATGGTGGAGGCAGCATTATGTTTTGGGGATGCTTTGCAGCAGCAGGGACAGGAAGGTTTTGGATGACAGAGGGAAAAATGAATGATAAAAGAAGAATTAATTAGACCTTACCTGCTAATTAGTGTTCCTGAAGGAACGACAGTCCAGTCCCTTACTTCTGGGTTGCGTAACCCTTCCAGCAGCTTGGAGGCTGAGTCTATCCTTTTGAGGATGGGATGGGATAAATACCACTGGCACCACCCACTGATCCCAGTATTATAATGACAAGTAGTTTTAACTAGAAACCAAAACATTAAACAACCAAAAAACCAACAAGATTAGGAAACACAGCAAACTAATAAGTCTTAGTGGCATATCCCCCACCCCCCTCTTCCAACTGCAGAAGGTAGAAAGGAGAGAGGAGGAGGAAAGAGGGAGTGGAAGGGACGGAAGAATCCTTGTCCAGCGTTTCCTTCTCCACGAACTTCTTGGTTAGCTTCAAGGACACTTATGTTGTCCTTCGGTTCTGACTTCGGTCCACCGCTCCTCACGTGATCCCTGAAATACTCAGATACAAGACGAAACTGGGAGGGAACAGGGACTGGACTGTCTTTCCTTCAGGAACACTAATTAGCAGGTAAGGTCTAATTAATTCTTCCTTATCGTCACTCCAGTCCAGTCCCTTACTTCTGGGATGTAACAGAGCAGTTCAAGTTTGGGCGGGTTTCGCTATCCCGGACTGAAGTACTGCCTCCCCAAAACGAGTATCTGCTGAACTCTGAACATCCAGCCTGTAGTGTTTGGAGAAGGTATGCAGTGAAGACCAGGTGGCCGCTCGGCAAATGTCCAGAGGCGGGACTAAGCTATACTCCGCCCAAGAGGTAGCCTGCGACCGCGTAGAATGTGCGCACAGACCTCCTGGAACCTGTTTCCCCGTCAGGATATAGGCCAACGCAATAGCTTCCTTGATCCACCTGGAAATAGAAGCCTTTGCCGCGGCCTCCCCCTTATGGGGCCCTCCAAATAGAATGAATAACCGCTCTGACCTCCGAAAGGACGCCGTATGGGAGAGATAAAGCTTCAACGCTCTCCTAACGTCCAGGAGTCGCAACCTTCCGGCATGAGCCTCTTGCTCCTCTGCCGAGAAGGCCGGGAGCATCACTGACTGGTTCACGTGGAAAGGCGAGATGACCTTGGGTAAGAAGGAAGGAACCGTCTGCAAAACCACCTTATCTTTGGAGAACGAAAGAAAGGGGGGCTGAGAAGACAATGCTTGCAGTTCGGAGACGCATCTGGCTGAGCAGATGGCCACAAGGAAGACCGTCTTGAGAGTTAGGTCCTTTAGGGATGCTCTCTTAGCCGGCTGGAAAGGCTCCCTGGTCAGGGCATTTAACACCAAATTGAGATCCCAAGGAGGGATCACCGACCTTTGTTGCGGGCGCAGACGCCGAACCGCTCTTAGAAACCTGGCTACGTCCACGTGATCCCCTAAGGGCTTGCCACGTACCTTACCTCTGTAACAAGAGATAGCAGCTAGCTGGACCCGCAAGGAGCTGTGCACTAGGCCCTTATCAAATCCCGCCTGTAAGAAGTCTAGAACCTCCGGGACAGAGGCCGAGAGAGGTTTCTTCTGGCGCTCCTCGCACCAGGCTTCAAATATGCGCCAGACTCGTATGTAGGAGAGACAGGTCGAACGCTTTCGTGAGCTCAATAAGGTGGAGATTACCGAACCAGAGTATCCCCTCTTCCGGAGCCACGCCCTTTCAATAGCCAGGCCGTAAGCAAGAACCGATCCACGTGAGGCATCAGCACTGGCCCCTGTCTCAAGAGGTCCTTTTTGCAGGGGAGACGCCAGGGACGGTCGGCCGATAATCTCACTAGGTCCGCATACCAGGGGCGCCGGGGCCAATCCGGAGCAATGAGGACTACCAGACCTCAGTGGGCTTCCACTCGCTGCAGGAGCCTTCCTATGAGGGCCCAAGGGGGGAATACGTACAGGAGGCCCTCCGAGGGCCACATCTGGGCCAGAGCGTCTAGGCCTTCGGACATCCTTTCCTTCCTTCGACTGAAGAATCTGCTTGCCTTGGCCGAAGCGTACCTTGCCATGAGATCCATGACCGGAGGACCCCAAATGGCTACTACCTGATCGAAAACGTCCTGGTTCAGCTCCCACTCCCCGTGGTCGATACTGAACCTGCTGAGGTAATCGGCCGTAGAGTTGTCTGTTCCGGCCACATGTTGAGCCGAGAGAGCCAATAACTTGTCCTCGGCCCACCGGAACAGACTGTGTGCCTCTTTCTCCAAGGAGGGACTGCTTGTGCCTCCCTGGCGGTTGATGTAGGCCACCGCGGTGACGTTGTCTGAGAAGACGCGAACTGCCCTCTGATGGACTAAGGGCTCGAGAGCCCTTAGCGCCAAGGTTACCGCTCGCAGCTCCAGCCTGTTGATGGACCAATGGGACTCCATAGGGGTCCACAGACCCTGGGCGAACTGATCCTCACAATGTGCTCCCCAGCCCGCTAGACTGGCATCCGTCGTCAGCAGTAACCAATGCGGTGGTTCGAGGGGCATCCCGCGGCCCAGATTCCGAGGACACCGCCACCACTGAAGTGCACTCTTGGTGCGAGGAGCACAAGGTAGGCGCATAGCTAGCGGGTGAAGTTGGTGAGACCACCGCCGCAACAGGGCCCGCTGCAGGGGGCGCATGTGAGCTCTGGCCCACGGGACTACCTCTATAGTTGCCGCCATGGTTCCCAGCAATTGGAGGTAATGCCACGCCGTAAGGTTCCGTCTGGCCAGGAATTGTTCCACCAGTATCCTTAGTTCCCTTGCCCTCTTTTTGGACAGAAAAACTCTTCCTATTCTGGTGTCGAATCTCGCTCCGAGGTACTCGAGCTCTTGAGAGGGCACCAACCTGCTCTTTGCCCGATTGATGACCCATACTAACTCTTCCAGGACTTCCACCACTCTGGCAGTGGTGGAGTGACTCTCCTCTTCCGACTTCGCCCGGATCAGCCAATCGTCCAGGTAGGGGTGAACCAAGATTCCCTCTTTCCTGAGGGCCGCCGCCACCACTACCATTATCTTGGTGAAGGTCCTCGGGGCCATTGCTAGCCCGAAGGGTAGTGCCCTGAATTGAAAATGACCTTTTGGTACCGCAAATCTCAGGAATTGCTGGTGAGAGCTTCGAACCGGGATATGCAGGTAGGCTTCCGTCAGATCCAAGGACGTCAGGAACTCTCCGCTCCTTACGGCCACGATGACGGACTTCAGAGTTTCCATCCGAAAATGAGGCACTTTGAGGCAGCGATTGACTTGCTTTAGATCTAGGATAGGACGAAACGAACCTTCCTTCTTTGGTACTACGAAATAAATTGAGTATCGACCGGAACCGCATTGGTGCGGTGGGACGGGAGATACCGCTCCGAGTGCCCTGAGTCTTGAAAGTGTGATCTCTATCGCCGCTCTCTTTTCCGGAGATCCGCATGGAGACTGAACAAAGGCCGGGAGTAATTGCTTTGCAAATTCGAGAGCATAACCCTCTCGGATCACTTCTAGGACCCATTGATCGGACGTGACCCGGGACCAGGCGGGGAGGAACGGCTTTAAGCGGCCCCCCAACGGCAGCTCCCCCACCTGGACCCCCGTTTTCTCATTGTGGCTTCCTAGGTCCAGCGGAGGAGGAGGAGGCCCCAAAACCTCTCCCAGCTCCCCGAAACCCTCTGAAACTCTGCCCCCTTGAAGAGAAACGGCCCCTAGCAAGGGGAATCGTTCTGGCTGGCCGAAACCTCCGGGAATCCCTAGGCTGGCTCCGCCCCGGGGCTAGTGCACGAGCTTGCTTCGGTCTGTCCTCCGGCAGTCTGCCCCCTTTCGAATCGCCAAGGTCCTTTACTAATTTCTCTAAGTCCTCTCCAAACAACAACTTCCCCTTGAAAGGGAGACGACTCAGGCGTGCCTTTGAAGAGGCATCGGCTGCCCAATTTCGTAGCCATAAGTATCGCCTGGCTGCAACCACAGATGCCAGGTTTTTAGCCAGGCTCCTGATGAGGTCATATTGGCTATCCGCTAGGTAGGCAGCTCCGGACTCCAGCTTAGCTGAAATAGATTGAGCCTCCCCGGGGGAACACTCTGCCAGCTGCTGAGCCCATCTCAAACTGGCCCGAGCCACCCAAGCCCCGGACACCAAAGCCTGTAAGGCGAGAGCACTGATATCAAAGGCTTGCTTCAGCAGCGTGTCCAATCTTCTATCCTGAGAATCCTTCAAGGCCACGCTACCCTCGACCGGGATCGTCGTCTTCTTAGTCACCGCAGATACCGCTGCATCCACTCTGGGCGACCTCAGCAGCTCTTTGTCCGGTTCCGGCAAGGGGTAAAGTTTTGACATCGTGCGCACGCCCCTTAAACTGGATTCTGGCTGATCCCACTCCTCCTGGATCATCTGACGCACCACTCTGTGCACGGGAAAAACCTTTTGGGATCTCCTGACCGCCTGGATCAGCGGATCTTCCAACGCTTCCTCCACTGAAGGAGCGTCGGAGGTCACATTGAGCACCTTGAGGGACTCGTTAATTAGCGCCAGGAGCTCTTCCCGCCGAAACACCCTCACAATCCGGGATTGGTCCTCTTCTGGAATCTCTCCCTCTTCGAGTTCCTCCTCTTCTTCTCCCAGCTCCTTGTCCGAGACCTCCCCCTCAGGCGTATCCTGGGAAAGGGGCAAAAGGAGCTCCTCACTCACCAGCCTTGCGCGCTTGGTAGGGGCCTCAGAGAACTGGTGGCTAGGCTTCAGAGGCCTAGTGCCCAGACTTTCCAGCATTGGGACAGAGTCCACAGCTCCAAATCCTTTCTTGCGCATACAATATGCCTTGTGCAGTAAGAGGACAAAGTCCGGGGAGAATAAGTCAGTGGCATTTCCCTCCTCCGTTGCCGCAAGTGGAAGGGGAGGAGGGGGGCCGACAATCCCGAGGTAGGAGTAGTAGGAGAATGGGGTTCCCTTTCCAGAGGGTCCCCAGACGTCTGTGCCATATGGGATATAGCTAATTGAAGATCTTGTTCCACCGAGGCAGCCTCTGCCGCACAAACCCTGCAGACTCCTGCCTCGGCTGTAGTACTCCTGCGAGTGCCACAGGAGGGGCAACGCGCTTTGCCAGTCGTGTTCTATGCTGGATCAGATCCGAATGTAAGGATTTGTAAATCCAAGATCAATCTTCAATTAAGCAAATCAGCAAATAAACAAATAAACTAATAACGGACTCAAATTAAATAAATTAACCTAGAGTAAAATAAATTACTTGTGGAAATCCTGAAAAGGAAGACCAACCTCCCCCAATGCGCTCTATCTCCGCGCTGGCTAAAAACTGCTAAGGCAGGAGATCAGGAAGAAACAAAACAAAACAAAGCAAGTAATTTAAAATGTATTTAAAATGTTTCCCTCTGTTAAACTCTTCCCCAGTACTTGCGATTTGTAGCTTTCAAGCAGCGCGCTGCGCGGCGGAAGGCCGCTGTCCTCCGGGGGCTCCCACGTGGTAGGCCGCAGCCACGTGGAGCGCTACCCGGTCGGCATTTCTGCCGGACTCTCCTTCCTTATTCGCAGGGTCCGATCAGCATCAGAAACCGGCCTTGGAAGATGCGAACGACCCCGACGCTCCTGACTGCCGGGGGCCCAGCCGGAGGAGTGGAGTAACGTCGCGCTGCCGCCTCAAGCGCTCAGCCGCCAGAGGGCTTCGGCGCGAGGCAAGGCAGTACTCCGGGGTGAATGAGGCCCCAGCCGGGGGATGCGATTGCGGTTCTCTCCCCCGCCGGAAGGGTCCGGTACAGAAAACACCACCAGCTCCTCTGCCCCGTACAGGACTCGAATTCTTCAGCCATGCAGGGGGGAGGGGGAGGGGGAGGGAGGGGGGGGGGAGAACGGAGGATTAAAGGAGCAGTTACAGGAAATGCTAAAATTAAAGTAAGAGGGATTCCAATAAAGTAAATTAAAAGTAAATGAAAGTAAATGAAAAGTAGATTAAATCAAATGAGATAATGGAGACTCCAGCAAGCCCTTGGCTTACGGAACCCTCCAGCTGCTTGGAGGCTGAGAATACTGGGATCAGTGGGTGGTGCCAGTGGTATTTATCCCGTCCCATCCTCAAAAGGATAGACTCAGCCTCCAAGCTGCTGGAAGGGTTACGCAACCCAGAAGTAAGGGACTGGACTGGAGTGACAATAAGGAACAAGCAGATTCTGGAGGAAAGCCTGTTCCAGTCTACCATAGACTTGGGACTGGGGAGAAGATTCACCTTTCTGCAGGACCATGAACCTAAACACAAAGCAAAAGCAACAATGGAGTGGCTCAGCAAAGAAGAAGGCGGGTGTCCTCCAGTGACCCAGTCAAAGCCCAGACTGAATCCAACAGAATATTTGTGGGATGATTTGAAGACTGCAATCCACAGATGTTTTCTAGCCAACATGAAAGAGCTTGAGCTGTTCTGCCCAGAACTACTGACAAAAACTGCACCATCCGGCTATGTAAAGTTGGTAGACACTTATCCTCAATGAGTCATGGCTGCCACTGCTGGGCACAGTCAAGGGATGTGGATACTTATGCAATCACAGTTTTTTAATTTCTTATTTGTAATTATTCTGAATATTTCTAGAATTGTTCATTCATACTGAAAGCATATAGAATATTGTGTAGATCGGTGAAACAAACTACTACTTTAATTCATTTTGAACTGCATTTTTTAGACAGCATAATGTGAAAAACGTACAATACCTATGAATGCACTGTAGCCTGAATTTTGTGACTGACCGCATAAAAAGTAATCATTTTGGTGATGAATGCCATTTAAAGAGTGACTTTTAAACATTGCAATTTCAAAAGCATGACAAACAGAAGTAAACTGGTGGTGGTACAAAAGCTGACATAGGATGACACTATTCACATGAAATAAAAAATTAGAGATTTCCTGAAACAGCACCAGAAGCACCCCCTCCCATTGCTTAGACAGCTGCTTTTCATGAGAACTTGTCTGCCAGATGAAAATACCAGTACACAGCCAGATAAGATTATATAAACAAGCCCAAAATTCCACAGAGAAGCAGACCGCCAGACTTTTGTACTAAGGTTACTGTTGGGCACAGTCAGCATGTGTGTGTGTGTTTAATGAATTTGCTCTTATTATTTCCTCTGGGAGCTCTGGAACAGTACTTGACAGCTATGGAAAGTAGTTGAAAAGGCAGAATTACTTCCACTAAGGAGAGCAGCACTTCCAGGAAGCATGGGACTGGCGCCAGCACATTAAATGAGCCAGGCTCCCTTAATTAGTTGTTAGTACATGGGTACCCCTCAATGCAGGACTATGGCTCATGCTCAGAATCTAAAATTGCTCTCTTAAAACAGGGGGCAAAGAGTCCATTTTTTTATGAAGAGAGCACATTATGTCTTAGATTACTTCTTTTTCTGCTCCTCTTAGTGATTTTATAAATTGCTCTAACAGTGGTAAGGAGAATTGATGGCCATATTATACAGCAATTTTCCTGTAGGTTAATAGATTAAAATAATACTGTTACAAAAGCCCAAAAAAAAGAAAAGAAAAAGGTACAGACTTTGTTTTCTGGGCAAAGAAGGTAATACAAAGGGAAGAACGTGATCTAATAGCGGAAAAACTTTTATTGCTCTGTAAAGCTGCACTCTCATTGGAAATAGCAGATGATCCTAGTAGTTAGAAACCAAGAGACCTGGCTTCAAACCATGCATACATAACACAGTAGATCAGGGGTCTCAAACTCAAATTGCTTTGAGGGCCAAATGAGGACTTGTAAAGTAACCCGGGGGCCGCATAAGACGTGGGGCCTCATTTGCATAAGGGGCCTCATTTGCATAAATATTTGCATAATGTTACCATACACTAACTTTTAGTAAACATGCCTCTTAATGAGTATGGATAAAGAAAGACTAAAAGATTTAGAAATAGGAAGACAATAATTAAACTGGGAACCCCAAAAGCCAAACTTGGAATGTACAACACTGTAGAAATAAAACTATAAATTAATTTCCTCTTGTACTAAACAAAGTGCAAACATTAATGATGCACATTTCCCAGAGCTGACATATTCCAGTTAATAAATTCAAAATAAAGAGATATTTTTCTACCTTTTGTGCATTTTTTTTCAGTTGCAATTGCTCCAGCCACTTCTGGTTTCTTCGTGTCTTCTGCTATCTCCATCGTCTGCTGTCCATTTGTCCTTTCTTCTCTCTTCTAGTTTTTTTCCATTCTCTCTCTCTACATCTGCTTTAACATACTAATCTTTCTCCTTTTGCTCTTTCCTCATTCCTATTTCATCCACTCAAATTTTACCCCTCCATCCTCAATCCCCACTTACTCTCCCAATACCTGGCCAATTGTAGATTTGTCTTCTCTTCCAGACAAAATATTTTTCCCCTCTCCATTTCACTTTCCCAGCTCCATCCCATTCTAATCCTCCCCCAACATCAGCTCCCTTCTAGTTCCAGCCCCACCCAGCATCTGCTCCTTTCTAGTCCCTGCATCAGTCCATTTCCAGTCCTATCCTAGCCTCACCATCAGCCCATTTCCAATCCTAGCTCCCTCCCCTCACAGCCCATTTCCATTCCAAGCCCCCCTCCCCATCAGCCATTTGCAGTTCAAGCCCCCCTTCCACTCAGCCCATTTCCAGTCCTAGCAACCCCCCCAGCCCATTACCAGTCCTAGACCCCCCATAGCCCATTACCAGTCCTAACCTCCCCATAGCGCACTTCCAGTCTTACCCCCCCATCACCCCATTTTCAGTCTTACCCCCCCCATAGCCCATTACCAGTCCTAGTCCCCCCCATAGCCCACTTGCAGTCGTATCCCCCATCACCCCATTTTCAGTCTTACCTCCCCTCATAGGCCATTACCAGTCCTAACCCCCCAATCAGCCCACCTCCAGTCCTAACCCCCATCACCCCATTTTCAGTCCTAGCCCCGACCATAGCCCATTACCAGTTATAACCCCCCCAGCCCATTACCAGTCATAACCCCCCCCTGCCAATAGCCCACTTCCAGTCCTAACCCCCATCTGCCCATTTCCAGTCCTAGCCCCCACCATAGCCCATTACCAGTCATAACCCCCCCCTGCCAATAGCCCACTTCCAGTCCTAACCCCCATCTGCCCATTTCCAGTCCTAGCCCCCACCATAGCCCATTACCAGTCATAACCCCCCCCCTGCCAATAGCCCACTTCCAGTCCTAACCCCCATCTGCCCATTTCCAGTCCTAGCCCCCACCATAGCCCATTACCAGTCATAACCCCCCCCCCTGCCAATAGCCCACTTCCAGTCCTAACCCCCATCTGCCCATTTCCAGTCCTAGCCCCCACCATAGCCCATTACCAGTCATAACCCCCCCCCTGCCAATAGCCCACTTCCAGTCCTAACCCCATTACCCCATTTCAGTCAGCCCCTCCATAGCTCATTACCGGCCAGCGAAGGAGGGAAACAAAAAAAACACAAAACCCTGGCTTCTGCCGTTGCCGCCGTGGCAGCGGCAGAATCAATTGTCAAATTTAAAAAAAAAAGACTTCTGCTGCTCAAGCAGCAAAATCAGCTGTCCTGCGGCCCCTTCCCCTGTGCCTGGAGATCCGAGTCTGCTCTATCAGCGGCGTGCTTTTCAAGCTGCGAGGGGAATACTCTCCTCGCGGCTTGAAAAGCACGCCGCTGATAGAGCAGACTCGGATCTCCGGGCACAGGGGAAGGGGCCGCAGGACAGCTGATTTTGCTGCTTGAGCAGCAGAAGTCTTTTTTTTTTAAATTTGACAATTGATTCTGCCGCTGCCACGGCGGCAACGGCAGAAGCCAGGGTTTTGTGTTTTTTTTGTTTTCCTCTGTCGCGGGCCGCACAAAGTTGTCTCGCGGGCCGCGTGTTTGAGACCCCTGCAGTAGATGATGGAAGACAGCGGCCAGCTGGTCCATCCAGTTAAGGATAAATTCCAGCTACCAACTATAGAAACTGGAACCATCTGTAAGACAGCACTTGCTATCCAGAATGTATCTGTTTATAGTGATCAACTGTTAAATGTAGCAATTGTATCTCATCACATTGCACCAATTTACCTGTATATAGATAAGGCTGTATAGAAAACCAGTTAAATAAATAAATAAAAATAAAATAAAAATTTGTAGATAAGCATATTAGAGCCGCTATTTAAGTCACACCCAGTACCCTCTTCCTTCCCAAATCAAACCACAACCGCTAGGTCACCTGCCAGACAGAACTGGTTAAGTGCTCACCTTCATTTCCACCACAGATTTCTGATTATTACGGCATGTTAATTATTTTTATAAAATATTTTATTTGAGGTTCCACACCTCTGACGAAGGCACTAGCTGAAACACGGCCGTGTAGGGTAGGATCATAGAGACAGCAGGAATAAGTCCTCACATATGCGTGACGTCCTCCAATGGAACCCACCTGGGAACGCTCCCCAGCTCCTATTGAAAGCTTTGGGAGGCTCCACTGTGCCTGTGTGCCTCCCTTCCCGCCTGCTGCCACAGCACCATCTTAAACCAGTTTGCTAGCATAGCTGTAGCAGAATACATCTCCTCAGGGAGGGTTGTGAGGACTTATTCCTGCTGTCCACGAGAACACCTGCTACAAGTGAGTAACTACCTTTTCTCCACAGACAAGCAGGAATGAGTCTCATTTATGGGACTCCCTAGCTACAGGCTAACAAAAACTGAGGAGAATGTAGACATAACCCAACAGGGACAACAACCCATCTGCATAATGGCAACAGGCCTTTGCAGTCAAGAAACCAACTATGTACAATATGAGCGATTCTCTTTTTTCCCCTTTTTTTGGGGGGGAGGGGGGTAGTCTGGACAGAATAGAATGGGCCTAGAGGGGATGGAGTTGGATTCTAATCCCCAAATAGATTCCGGAGTACAGATTGGCCGAAGTTGCTGTCATGTTGCTGTCATGATCGCTGGAAGGAGCGGTGTATAAATGTATGCCAAATAAATAAATAAATAAAATCCCCATCTAGACAGTAGTGAGATGTGAATGTGTGGACAGAGGACAACGTCGCAGTCCTGCAGATCTCTTTTATGGAGACAGAGCATAAGTTGGCCACTGACACAGCCACAGCTCCGACATTGTGAGCTGTGACATGGCCATTAAGTCTCAGGCCTGCTTGGACATAAGCAAAAGAAATGCAGTTTGCTAGCAAACTGAAAGAGCGTTTGGAAACAGCAACCCCTAACCTGCTGGGGTCAAAAGAAACAAAAAGTTGGATGGACTTTTTATGGATTTTTGCCCTCTCCAAATAGAAGGCTAAGGCTCGCTTGCAGTCCAACATGTGCAATGCAACTTCCCCTTTGTGGGCATGAGGTTTTGGGACAAATGTTGGTAGAACAACTATCTTCTGGGGAAACTGCTAGGTACTTGTGACCTAGATTGGCCACTTTTGGAAACAGGATACTGGGCTTGATGGACCTTGGTCTGACCCAGTATGGCATATCTTATGTTCTTAAGATGGAAATCTGATACCACTTTTGGAAGGAATGAAGGTTGAGTATGGAGGACCACTCTATTATGATGGAATTTGGTATAAGGCGGATGAACCACTCTGTACTGAAGTGATGGCCACCAGAAACACCACCTTCCAGGTCAAGAACTTCAGAGAACAGGAATTAAGCGGCTCAAAGAGAACTTTCATGAGCTGCACAAGAACTACATTGAGGTCCCAAGACACTGCGGGAGGTTCGTAGGAGGCTTCAAGAGAAGCAACCCCCCACATAAAGGAACAACTAAAATGCTGTACCGAGACAGACTTTCCTTCCACACCTTGATGATAAGCTTCAATGGCGTTGAGGTGGACCCTGACGGAGTTGGACTTAAATCCAGACTCGGCGAGATGCAGAAGATACTCAAGCAGTTTTTGTGTGGGACAGTTGAAAGGATCTAGCACCTAGCCATTGCACCAGACAGCAAACCTCTTCCATTTGCAGGAATAAGACTCTCATTGAGGCCCTCCTAGAGGCCAAAATGACATCGGTCACACCAGTTGGCAGGTTGAGCTCAGACAACATTAGCCTCTCAACATGCATGCCATGAGGGCCAAGGACTAGATGTTGGGATGCAACATCATCCAGTCTTCCTGCAAACTCAGATCCAGCACGTAGCACACCCGGAGTGATTCCTGACAGGAAAGTTGTAGCAGGAGAGGAAACCAGGGCTGTCTGGGCCAGTAGGGAACTATGAGAATTATCGTGCCTCCATTTCTTTTGAACTTCAGGAGGTCTTTGCAATGAGAGGTATTGGAGGATACACATAAAGGCGACCCTCCTCCCATTGTAAGAGGAAAGCATCCGAGGCTAATCTGCTGTGTGATCTTACCCTGGAACAGAAATGATCCACCTGGGCATTCTGTGGAGTGGGGAACAGATCTACCAAGGGGGTGCTCCACTCTCAAAAGATGCAAGTCGCAACCTCGCTGTCCAGTGTCCATGCGTGTGGTTCGAGGACTCAAGTCTGTCTGCCAGAGCGTTTTGTTTGCCTGGCAGGTACATGGCTCTCAAGTCTATCCTATGTGCAATGGCAAACTTCCACAACCTGCTTCTTAACACAGGAGATGCAAGCCTGCTCCTCCCTGCTTGTTAATGTAGAACATGGCGACTTGACTGTTGGTCTGAATCAGAAAACTTTGGTTGGGCAGCCGATCTTGGAAAGCATTTAGAGCATTTGCCACGGCTCTTAATTCCAAGAAGTTGATCTGGTGGAGACTTTCTTGCATGGATCAATCACCCTGGGTGTGAAATTCATCGAGATGAGCTCCCAACCCCAGCTTGGATGCATCTGTCGTCAAAACTTTTTTGGGTGGAGCAATTTGGAAGGGAAGACCTCTGAGCAAATTGCGGTGGATTGTCCACCATTGCAGTGACTGAACGAGAGGAATGGTGACATACATACAAGCCCCAAGTTGACCCGTGGTTTGGGTCCATTGAGCCCTCAGAGTCCACGGAACCTGCCTCATCTGGAGGCGTGCCAGGGGTCTGACATGCACTGTAGAGGCCATATGGCTGAGCACAGTCAACATCCAGCAAGCAGACACCCACTGACTCACTCAAGTCTCCCGCAATAGTGCTGTCAGTCTGAGAAGTTGGTTGTACTGGAGAAAGGCTCTCACCTGAGACAGGTCTAGCAGGGCTCTTATGCAACCCACCCAACAGTTGGAATTAAGGTGGGACTTGGGGTAATTTATAACAAACCCTAGTAGTTCCAGCATCTGAACAATCGTGTTGATTCTTGAACCCCTCCCAGAGTAATATTCTTGATCAGCCAATTGTCCACATAGGGGAAGACAAACACTCCCAGTGTCTGGAGGTATGCAGCTACTACCGTAAAGCACTTTGTGAGGCACTGACGCTAGGCCAAAAGGCAACACTCTGTACTGTAAGTGTTGTCCCTCCAGGACGAATCTAAGATACTTCTTGTGAGCAGGAATGTATCTGTATGTTGGTATACACATCCTTCAGATCCAGGGAGCATAGCCAATCTCCTTTTTGAATGTAAGGAAGCAGGGTGCCTAAAGAAATCATTCTGAACTTTTCTCTTACAGAGTACGTGGTTCAGATGTCTTAGGTCTAGTTTGGGATGGTATCCCCCCATTTTCTTGGGATCAGGAAGTACTTAGAATAAAACCCTCACTCTTGTTGCTCTGGTAGCACGAGCTCCATTGTGAGATCTGACAAGAGAGTGGCGATTTCTCTCTGAAGTAGTTCTTGATACAGAGGGTCAAGGTGATGTACCCTTGGGGGGGGCGGGGGCAATTTGGTGGCAGATCCAATAAATGTAGTTTGTAACCGCTTTGGATTATCTGTAGAAGCCATTAGTCTGAGGTTATGAGGGGCCACCTTTGGGCAAAAAGAGTGAGTCTTCCTCTGACTAGAGGGTTTCCTACTGCAGTTACTGGTGGAGTGGCTATGCTCCAAAGGAACCAGTCAAAACTCCACCCCAGACTTTGTCCGAGGAGCCAACTGGGCCTTCTGAGGCTTCTCTCAATGTTGTTGTGGGCATGGAGCCTGCTTGGGCTGGGTAATTTGGGGCCCAGGAAAGTACCTATGCTTATGAGAGAAACGGGTCTTTTTCTGTCCCCCTCCTTGGTACCTCCTGCGATAGGAGGCCGGCTCGGACGGGCACCTTGAGAGATTACAAAGGATGACATGCTGATTCTCGATGAAGCCAGCTTTCTCTTCGACTTGTTCTCCAAAGAGATTCTCTCCACGGCACGGCATGGCATATCAGCAAGCTTGATCAGCACCAATTGTTTCAGGTCTGAGGATTGGTGCCAGGTGAGTCTCCAGGCTCCAATACCTATGGCAGACGCTCTCAATGCCATAGGTCACCTGGACCATGAACTTCGAGCAGTCCTTAATGTGAGCCACTAGGGAACAATACTGCTCAAAGTCGCACATGATGAACATGCCCATGTAGAGCTGGTAAGAGGCCATGTGGGCTATGAGATTGGGACTCTGAAAATACCTTCTCCCTAAACAGTCCATGTCCGAGCCTTCCTCCCCGGGGGTGCCGAGAAATGAGTCTTGGTACTCTTACATCTCTTAAGGGCAGATTAGACTATCAAGGAATGGTGAGGAACGGAGGCTTCTTGAATCCAAGAGCCTTCTGAACTCTGTACATGGAGTCAAAACTTCTATTGACTGGAGGCACGGTGAGGGGGCTTTCCCACATTCTCATCTTTGCTCTCTGCAGGATGTGGTGCAAGGGCACTTGTCACCACCTCCTTAGGGGCTGAGGAGTACTGCGCATCTCCAACTCTTATGCCCTGGGTTCATCCTGTCTTCAAAGAAAATGGTATGGTTTTCACCATGTCCCTTACAAAATCCTGGAAGATTATGTCCTCGAGAGGGGAGTTATGCTATTCATGAGGTGGAGAAGGGTCCGATGGAAGTTTGGGAGACCTGTCCTCCAACAAGTCTTCAGATTTCACATCTGTTATCCAGCCTTCTGAATCAGACTCAGAGGAAGTTTAAGTACTTGCGAGTCTTTGCCTGGATCTCTCTCTGGAACAGAGGGGATCAGGAGCTCCTTCAGAAGTGATGATGCACTGACGCTCTTCTAGATTTCAAGGGTGCATCGGTATTCAAAACACTAGAAAGGGATATCGGCTGGGCAGACACTGGTGTCAGGGCCCTTTGATGCCCCAATATTTATGCTTTTCCCACAGGCAAGGCATGTGTCTCGAGGATCAACTCTACGGTGGTCGATGTTGATGCAGTCTACATCAAGGCCCCAGCATGCTGCACTGCCAACAGCTCCGCGATGCATTCTCCTTGAGAGCTTGCAGAAGGCGTTTCTCCATGGCTGCCCATTCTGAAGGCTGTGGGGCCTCAGCAACTTTAACCGATGTACCCAATATCTGTACAGGGGTATCAACGGCTTGGTCTCTGCTGTCGGTAGGCTGTCTGCCCCTCCAATACGCTAGAGAATGAACTCTCCTCCCTTCGGGGCAGCTTCAAGGAGTGCTCTCACAGACCCTCATCACTCTCGACGCCATGCTTTAATGGGCTCCGATACCATGAACCAGAGTCTTCACTCTGTGCTCGGTTCAATCACCCCTTTGACGTCAAAGCCAAATCTTTCCTCATATTCAGGTGGAGATCTATCGAAGGCGAATGCTCTGGGACACTAAGGGAGATCGTCTCTGAGTGAGCTCGAGAACTCCTCGATGTTGATGCACCGCCAGTGTCTGATGCAGCCTTTGAAGCCATTGAGACCATTGCTGTCAATGTTGATGACAATGCATCGGACTTGTGGGCACCTAAAAGTGATTTGTGCTGCTTCTCTCGACCTTTGAGTTCTCTTCTTGTCATCTGCAAACAGCAATTACAAGAAGAGGGCTGATGATCAGATCCCAAGCACTAAAGGCATCAACTTTAGGTATGGTCCTAGCACGTTAGGAAAACTTTTTGAAACCACTGGCAAGCTGCTGGGACATGTCTGGCGCTATATTCTTCTGGAATGGTTATGCGCTGTTACAGCGCATAGCCATCGCCACCGACCTTAAACCCAGCTATTCAATTCAGGATCATATGCGGCCCCAGCATTGAATAACTGGGATCGCCGCAAAGCCTCCACAGCTGCAGAAGCTAACTGGGTAGCAGCAATATTGAGCCGCTACCCAGTTAGCTCCTACGGGTAAAACTAGACCAGCTTTTGCTGCGCCTAGCTTTACCCATGTATTACTAACCAAATAGCGATGCAATATCACAATAAGCAGTTAGCATTGGGGCATGTAGTAGCATTAGTAGGGGATAGTCAGCGGCACTAACAGTGTTAGTACCGTTGAATATCCCATTCAGCAGCATTTACACGGTTTACGAGTCAATAAACCATGTAAGTGCCTTGGAATATCGGGACAGTCATCTGGAAAGATAGCCGCAGCAAAATCAAAACGATAACGGCTGGTGCACCAGTGCCTACGGGGGCTGAGGTGCCATGGAAAAAGAAAGAAAAATGACCAATAAGGATAAAAAAACACAAGGGAAAAGAGAAAAACCATGGCGGCAGGTGATCGCCAAGTAAAATCAGAAGCACAAGGAGTAAAATGAATTACCAAGTGGAGAAGACCAAACGTGTCCATATGGCTCTGTGGAAAAACAAGACTGGTTTAAGATGACACTCTGGTGGCAGGCGGGAAGGAGGTACACAAGTGCTGTGGAGCCTCCCAAAAACTTCCAATAAGAGCTGGGGAGCGTTCTTGCATGGGCTCCGTCAGAGGATGTCGCCCATAGGTGAGGACTCATTCTTAATTGTCCACTGAGTAAGACTCTTAGATTATATCCACCTTGTTAGTGATTCTTCACCTTGCTCTTGGTACTATAGCAGAGACATAAGACAGTCCCTGCTCATCAGAGCTTACAATCTAGTCAAGAACGACATCACAACAACTGGGGACTAGGATATGTCTCAGGGAATGACAAGGAAACACATAGTTGGCGAGCAGAATCAGGATCCAAAAACAGCCTTGAAGAGGTGAGTTTCTAGGTCAACTGCATAGCTTGGCAGACAGAGCTGACTGTGCAAGATACCCATTATGATATTTACAGCTTAGCAGAAAAATCCAGGTACTAGTTTAATTCTATAAATCGCAACCTATGATGCCATGTCCTGTACTCATCTCCCTAAAAAAATTTAGATATTTATATTTTAGAGGTTTTCTTCTCAGCATCATCTTTCATGCCAACACATGATATCTAGCTTAGGGGAATAAAGTTATTCCAGCCTTTCCTAATCCTTAACAGCTCAGCTCCCTGGTAGGTTACAAGGCTGTCATCTTTCTAAATGAATCAGAATGATATGTGGAAGGGATGGAGTTCTCCCCTCTACATTAAAATTGGTACTGATTGGTCCTATAGTGATCATCTACATCTTTCTGTGAGAGGAAAAGTGAGAAATGTATCCCAAGTGAGAAATTTAAACACTTGTCAGCATATGATTTGATCTAGAAGAGGAGGTGGATGGAAGCCAAAGGATTTGGTCCATCGCTCCTGATAAATTGTAAGAAAAATGAAACAAGGAAAGTGAGGCATGTATTTAGTCTACATTTGACCAAAGGGAATAGATGAGAGAAACAGGTATGAGAACAGAGTGTAAAAAGCAAGGCAAGGAGAAACAGCAAGAATGTTACAAGCACCCATGCTTGTAGTCTAAGCAAAACAATTTCCAGATCTAAGCGCCTTCACATCAAAGGGAGACCTGAATATTGTTGCTGTCACTAAGACATGGTTTAATCAATCCCATAAATGGAATACATACTTTATGTTATGCTTATAAATTTGACATCACCCCCCACTGCTTTTCAACACCGGTTACCAATCATATGGTGAAATTAGGCCTCACCTGCTAACTTTCTTTCCTGTAGTCTTTCTGGTCCAGTACAGACAAGTGGGTTATGCTCACCAGCCAGCAGGTGGAGAATGAGAAACACAACTCTCAGATCAGTACAAAGTAGCCTATGCCCACTGACCTGAGTCAGTACTTTGATACTCACAAAACAGAGACTGGAAACAGAACTCTTGAGACTCCAGGCATGAACTAAAGGAAGCCCTTTCTATGCGGCACAAGACCACCAAACAGATGCCTTGATAAATAGGATACTGTCCAACTTAAATTCTGCGCTCTTAATCTCTCATCTCTTTGTGTTTATTGCAAAAAAAAAAAGTTTCACAACACTTCCCTTTACTTTCTCCTTGTTTACGCCACGCGCCCCCCCCCCCCCGTCCTTGCCCGCCCAGCTATGCGATTCCCTCTTGTCTACCCTCTCCGAAGCTACCCTTCTCTACCCTCACCTTCTGATTCTAGGGAACTTTAATATTCACGTCTATTCCCCTTCCACCCCCAGGGACCTTGCTTTTCTGACCCTCTTGTCTGACCTTTCCCTTAGCCAGTTCGTCTCCTTCCCCACCCACTCTGCTGGGCACTCTTTAGATCTCATCTCATATATCACTTTGCCTCTCGTTCCTTCCTCCCTATCCCTCCCCTAGTCCGACCACTCCTGCCTTCTCTTCACCCTTCCTATCCCTTTCCCTTAATTCCCTTTCTAGCCCTGCCCCTCCCTCCTATTCCCATCGTATTAATGCCAACACCCTCCTCCAGTCCCCCCCGACTTCCACCTTCTTCCAGCTGACATCCAGGCGCACACCTGGAACATGACCCTCTCATCTGCACTTGATACCCTTGCTCCTCTTCGTCCCTGCCGCACTTCTCGCATCCCTACTCGTCACCCCTGGTTCACTCTTCTTTTTCTTCACCGTAGATATCTCCACCGAGCAGAGCGTCTCTGGCATAAACATCCCTGTCCCTCCAATCTGCTTCATTTTCATCTGTCATCATCACTATCGTTCTCTTCTTCATTCTGCCAAACAGGACTACTTCTCTAAACTGTACTCTCTTCTCCGCTCCCTCTCAGCACCCCATTCTTCTCCTGCTCCTCCTTCCTCCCTCCCTATCCCACTTCCCTAGCGTCTCATTTTGTTTCCAAAGTCCTCTCTCTTCATCTTTCCTTTCCCTCTTGCCCCCTCCCCTTCCCCCCTCCCCTGGCCTTAACTCTTTCCTCTCCCCTCCCCCTCCTCCTCCTCCTTCCTCCCCCCCCTTCCCATCGCTGGTCTACCTTTGAACCAATCTCTATCACTACCCTTTCTAAAGTCTTTGCTTCCACTCGGAAAACCACCCGAGTGGCTGATCCCATTCCCTCTCACTGATTATTAGAATCTTCCCTTGCTCTTTCCCCTTTTATTCTTTCTATTTTCAACTCTAGTCTATCTGCTGGTATCTTTCCTTCCTCCTGGAAGCATGCTTCAGTTTGCCCCATCCTAAAGAAAGGTTCACTGGACCCCTTTTTCCCATCTAACTGGCGCCCCATTTCCAATCTTCCTTTCCTATCAAAAGTCTTGGAAAAACTGGTCTTCTCCCAACTTTCATCTCACCTTGAAGCCTCCCTTACCCTTCACCCCTGGCAATCTGGTTTCCGCCCCGGTCATAGCATGGAATCTGTTCTTCTCTCACTCCTCAACGAACTGTATGCTGCTCACGATCATGGTACTTTTCCCCTTGCTGTTTCTCTGGATCTCTCTGCTGCTTTCGACTTGGTTGATCATCACACTCTCTTAAGCTATCTTCAGGATGCCGGCCTCTCTAGACTGGTTCTGCAATGGTTTTGTTCTTTTCTTTCCTGTCGCTCCTATCTGGTTCTGCTTCTTCCCCCTCCATTCCCCTTCCTTGTGGTGTCCCCCAAGGCTCTGTTCTTGCACCTCTTCTTTTCAACATTTTTCTGGCCCCCCTCACCCTTCTAGTCCAGCAACATGGTGTTTCTGCTTACCACTACGCAGATGACGTTTTTCTTCTCCATCATACCGATTCCTCTGCTCCGGATATCACTTCCCTCAATGCCTGTCTTTCCTCTGTCGCCTCCTGGCTCTCTTCTAACTTCCTCCACATTAACCTCACTAAAACCTCTGCGATCTGGTTCACCTTTGGATGCCCCCCCCCCTCCTCTTATACCTCTGCTTTCCTTCTCACCTGTCCCCATGGTTTACTCTCTAAGATATTTAGGTGTCACTCTCGACTCTTCCCTCTCTTTCAAAGGTGACATTTCTTCTATTGTCCAACGTTCCTTTTTCACTTTGAAACAACTTCACGCTGTCCGTCCCTTTCTCTCCTCTTCTTCCATGACTACACTGCTACTTTCCCTGGTTCTTTCACGTCTCAACTATTGTAATGTTTCTCTGGCCGGTCTCCCTCAGTCCCAGCTCCTTTGCCTGCAATGTGTTCAAAATACTGCTGTCCACATCCTAACTCACGCCTCCCACTTTGATCACGTCACCCCTCTCCTACTGCACCAGCACTGGCTCCCCATCACTTATCGGATACAGTTCAAGTTTCTCATTTTTTTGTTCATAGGGCTATCTATACTGGTACACCTCTTTACCTCGCCGACCAGGTCCACTTTCACACTCCTCACCGTTCTCTTCGATCAATTCACGTCAACCGCATGTCCCTTCCCTCCCCTTCCCAGGCTCACTTGGAATCCACTCGGTCATCAGCTTTCTACTTCTTTGGTCCAAGACTCTGGAACTCCCTCCCTCCCAACCCTTCGTCTTGAATCTTCTTTCAATTCTTTTAAGGCTAAATTGAAAACTCACCTCTTCTGCACAGCTTTCAATCTCCCTCCCCCTCCCTTACTCCTCTCCCCACCTCTTCACTGACCTATAGTTTTTCTTCCCCCTCCCCCCGTCCCCTTCCCCGCGCTGAGGTACGTCTCCCTAGTCCCTCCTGTCTACCCTCCCTCCTCGTATTTTTATTTTTGGTCTTTCCTTCCCTACCTGTTGTTCTATCCGTCCTCTCTATTTCTGTCTCTGGCTTCCTCTGTCCTTTTAAAAAGATGTTATGGCATTCATTTTCCTTTTTCGCAGCTTTTTTAATTCTTGATTTAATTTTGTTTGTAAACTGCCCAGATGCTTCTGTAATGGGCAGTATATAAAGTTTTAAATAAACAAACAAACAACCTCATGAAAACACAAGCACTAACCAACCATATGGGAATCTGAGCTCACGGAACCTGACAGGATCGCGTGCATGCTCACACCAAAAACTCTCAAGCAAAACATGTCTACTCACCAACAGACTGAAATCTTCTAATGAAGGTCCTGGACTGTACTAGAGGGATTACAGGAAAGAAAATTAGCAGGTAAGGTCTAATTTCACCTTCCAGTGCATCCCTCCAGTCCAATCCAGACAAGTGGGATGTAGTGTTACTCCCACCACTACCTCTGGGGCTAGATAGTTCAAGTTTTCCCTGTTTGAGTGGTCATACAGTATCCAGCTTATACAGAGTGTGGTTGGGGAATCAGAAAACTAAGATCTGACTGGAATACCCCTTGCAGAGAACACAGCTAAAGGATAAGTGTTTTGGGAATTTTCAGATGGTATGAGATAGCGTAGTTACTCACCTGTAACAGGTGTTCTCCAGGGACAGCAGGAATCAGTCCTCACATATGGGCGACGTCGGCACCAACGAAGCCCTCATGCGAAGCAAATCCCCAGCTTTCTAAGAAAGCTTTTGGGAATTGCATCACACATGCGCAGTCCCCTTCCCGCCCAAGGGTGCCATCTTGCTCAGTCAAATGACATAGCTAAAAAGACGGCAAAATGAACAAAATATAATAGGACTGCAACTCCAGGGGAGGAGGGTCGTGAGGACGGATTCCTGCTGTCCCTGGAGAAAACCTGTTACAGGTGAGTAACTACGCTTTCTCCAGAAACAAGCAGGAAGTCAGTCCTCACATATGGGACTCCCTAGCTATAGGCTACCAAGAACCCATAGCTGAAAATAGGCTCCCTCTAGAAGAGCCACAGAAGCCATAATAGGAGTTCAACTGAGAACGTAACACTCCGGTAAGCTTGACACCAAAGGGTCAGAGGGTAGGAGTTACCTAGACCACGAACAGATTACGGAGTACCACCTGGCCGAAAGCACTACCCCATCAGGACTCCCTATCCAGGCAGTAATGTGCTGCAAACGTCTGACCCGAAGACCAGGTGCAGCCCGGCAGATGTCTGCCAGCGGAACAGAGTGTAAGTAAGCCACTGATGCCGCCTTAGCCCTGACCCGGTGGGCCGTGACTCGACCCTGCAACGGAAGATCAGCCACCCTGTATGCCCAGGCTATACAGTCCACCCTTTTATGTCCCCGCGTACGCTCTATTTAGAAGGCTAAAGCCCTCGTACAGCCCAGGGTATGCAGCACTGCTTCTGCCCGACTGGCATGCGGCCTGGGAAAGAAGGTCGGAAGTACCACCTCCTGGTTGAGGTGAAACAAAGAGACCACTTTCGGAAAGAATTTGGGGTGAATGCGAAGCACCACCCTGTTCCTATAGAACTGTGTGTACGGTCTATCGGAAACCAGAGCCTGCAGCTCACTCATTCACTCGTCTGGCTGATGTGAGCACCACCAAGAAAAGCACTTTCCAAGAGAGGAAGCGGAGATGGCAGGTAACCATCGGCTCAAAAGGTAGGCGAGTGAGCCGCTCTAAGACCATATTTAAATACCACTCGGTCGCCGGGGGACGAACCAGGGACTTCAGCAGAAGCAAACCTCTCAGAAACCTGGACACCAAAGGGTGTGCAGAAAGAGGTTGTCCTTCCACTGGAGAGTGGTATGATAAGGCACTATGGTGGACTCGGACAGAGTTTGACTTGAGGCCTAAATCTGAGAGGTGAAGCAGGTACTGCAGCACCACTGGCACTTGAAAGGGTTTTCGCTCTGCTTATCACCACCTCAAACCTATGCCACTTAAACGCATAGGTCTTCCTAGTCGATTGCCTTCTTGAGGCGAGCAGTACGTGTTCTACATTTTTAGGGAGGAGAAGTGGTGCAAGGACTACCCTTTCAACAGCCATGCCATCAGGTTGAGAGACCTGAGGTTGAGATGCAGGAGAGTTCCCCCCCCTCCTGCGAAAGGAGGTTGGGATGTAATTCCAGAGGAATTGGGGCCTCTGCCGCCAGTTGAAGCAGCAGAGGAAACCATGGCTGCCTCAGCCATCTGGGGGCTACCAGGATGACTGAGGCTTTGTCCTGCAGGATCTTGAACAGAGTCCTGGCCACCAGAGGCGTGGGAGGAAACATACAGGAGGCCCACAGACCATAGTATCAGAAAAGCATCTGCAGCCACCCTGCACGGGTGTGGCTGTCTGGAGCAGAAGCGGGGCAACTGGCGATTCTGTGGGCTCGCAAACAGATCTATGGATGGTCGCCCCCAGCACTGAAACAGCTGCTGGGCTATGCTGGGATCCAGTTGCCATTCGTGCGGCTGGAGAATTCTGCTTGTCGGCTAAGACGTTCTCCTGACCTGTTAAGTAGACTGCTTTGAGATGCATACCCTGCTTGACTGCAAAGGAGCACAGGTCCAGGGTCTTTTGACATAAGGTGCGAGACCCTGTGCGTTCACATAGAACATTGCCATCTGGTTGTCCATCTGAATTAAGACAGACTGGTGAGCCAGGGTTTGACAAAGTCCGTAGAGATAGGCGGATAGCTTGAAGCTCTAGGAGGTTGATCTGTTGTGTGCTCTCCTGTGGAGACAACACACCCTGAGTGCACAATTCCTGGAAATGGGCTCCCCAGCCCAGCAAGGATGCATCTGTAGTCAGCACTCTCGTGTGCGGAGGAGGTTGAAATGGCACTCACTCCAGTAGGTGGTGTGGTTGAAGCCACCAGGTCAATGACCGCACCAGTCATTTGGCTACCCTGATCCTGTCTCTGAGTTTGCCTGTGTCCACTGGTCCCTGGGGCACCACTGAGCTGTTCTCATGTGGAGGCAGGCATTGGGTGTCACATGCACCATGGAGGCCACGTGACCGAGGATGCGCAGAAAGTGTCTTGCTGAGATCTGGGATCTGCGACTCACTTGCTGCACAAGGGCCAAAAGTCTCTGTGCCCTGTCTTCCGGTAGATAAGCCCTTGCTTGAAGGGTGTCCAGCCTTGCTCCTATGAACTCCATCCCTTGAGTGGGAACCAGAGTGGATTTCATGTAATTGATCACAAACCCTAAGTGTTGTAGCAACTGAATAGTGCAAGACGTGGCCTGTCGGGCTTCCAGGGCTGACTGGGCTCTGATGAGCCAGTCGTCCAAGTAGGGGAAGACAAATACCCCTTGGTTTCTTAGGAAGGCTGCCACCACCGCTAGGCACTTTGTGAACACCCTGGGTGCAGAGGCGAGGCCGAAAGGAAGTACCTTGTACTGAAAGTGGTTTCCTCCCACCACAAATCGTAGATATTGTCTGTGGTCTGGATGAATTAGGATGTGTGTGTAAGCATCCTTTAGGTCTAAGGAGCATAGCCAGTCTCCCTGGCAGAGGTAAGGCAGCAATATTCCAAGGGAAAGCATCTTGAACTTTTCCCTCACCAGGAACTTGTTTAAGATGCGCAGGTTGAGGATGGGTCTTAGGCCTCCAGTTCTCTTTGGTATCAGGAAATACCTGGAGTAGAAGCCTTTTCCCTGCAGGTGGTGGGGCACCAATTCAGGTGGTGGGGCACCTTCAAGAGGAAGTCCCTGTGAAGAGGGGGTCTGAGAGGCTCCCCTGGAAAGTAAGAGGGAGGTGCCTGGGTGAGATGTAGCCGATAGCCCCTTTGGACTATCTGGAGAACCCAGGTATCTGTTGTGATGGCTGGCCACCTGTGGGCATACAGAGTCAGCTTTCCTCCTGTGCATGGCCTTACTTCTTTGGAAAGAAGGACTATGCTTTGGGAGTCAAAAACCCCCTCCAGGCTTGGCCAGAGCCGGTGCCTGGGGGCTTTTTGCTTACACGGGCCATGCCCCTGTCACTTGGCCTGCTGCCCCCGTTGGGGAGCTGGGGAGGCCTGATATGTGGGGTAGTTGTGGTAAGCATTACCTTTCCTCAGGAAAAAGGGCTTCTTACCAGAGCCCTTCTTCTTAGAAGGGGCAGAAGTCTTCTTCGAGAGCCCTATCCTGGTCAGGTACTCGGCCTCTATCTCAGCAGCCTTCTCTGTCATGGGTTTGCCAAAGAGGTTTTCACCCTGGCAAGGGACATCGACCAACTTGTCCTGTACCCATTGCTCCGGGTCTGACGACTGTAGCCATGCCTGGTGGTGTGCACCGATGCTGGCCGCAGCTATCCGGGCCGACGCCTCGAAGCCATCATAGGCTGCTCGAGTCAAACTTCAAGCACTCACGGACCCCAGTGGACAAGGTCTTGAAGCGCTGCAAAGGTCCCTCGGAGAGACCAGCTGAGAACCCAGCAAATCTTCTTTGCCAGGTCTCGCAGGTACATGCCCATGTACAGCTAGTATGTCTGGATTCGGCATGACAGCATTGAACCCTGGTAGCACTTCTTGCCGAGGGCATCCATGTTGCGGGCCTCCCGGTCAGGAGGCACTGAGGAGTGCGTCTTCTGGCTCTTGAGCCTGCGCATGGCCAATTCCACAACCATGGAGTTGTGCAGCAGTTGTGCTTTTTGGAACCCAGGGCTCTTGCGAACTCGGTAAATGGAATCGATTCGCCTGCTGAGCACCGGCATCGAGGCCGGTGTCTCCCACATGCGGAGCATCAGCCATTCCAGAATTGGAGGTACTGGTACAGTAAGAGCTTCCTGAGGGGGAAAGTCATACTGGAGGATCTCAAGCTCTTCGGCTCGAGGCTCTTCCTCGGCCTTCGCCAGGAATGACAAAGCCTTGGCCATATCCCGGACGAAGTCCAAGAACCGAGTATCCTCTGGGGGGACCTTCTCCGAGGCTCAGATCCCGGGAGTCCGAGAGGACGTACTTGGTCCAATGGGTGTCCGGTGACTCCTCATCCTCTGTCTCCCATCCTGACTCCTCTGAAGAGGAATCGAGCCGCTCCAGCTTCGAGGGCTTTGGCCTCGACCGCCCCGACGAGGGTGGAATAGGTGTTGACAACCTCGGTCCCGAACGGGAGGTCGAGGGGGATCTCGGCCGAGGATCGACTCAAGTTCTTAGGGTCTCAAAAATAGACTTGGCCTCCAGGGTCGACTTGGACGTCGAAGTCCCGGTGGTTGGGGCGGATGGACTGGTGAGACCGGCAATCAGCACTCGCTGCTGGTCCATGAAGGCAATAAATATCAAAAATAGAAGACCCTCAAGAGGTATTTAAGAATCTACTGATGAACTGCACTATTGATCAAAATCATCACAAACCAAATGGATATACCCGATGAATTGACCTACCAAGTGAATTATGGTCTCAGACTCACACTGGTACTGCTTTAGATTCAGTCATAAGCAGAGTACCTTCTGGCATCAACGACCATATAACATTCACTAGGATTATCGAAAATGTTGTGCTTTATGCATTCACCAGATTGCTCTTAAATTTTTCTAAAGTTTTCGTTTTTTTTAAAGCATGTTTGTAGAATAGAGAATGTGCTTATCTTCTAAAGTCTTCATTATTTTCAAAGCATGTTTGTAAAATAGAAGAGGTGCTTATCTGAAAATCACTGAAAGTTGCTGGCAGGTTTCCCCGACGCTACCAAAAGGGTACCGCTCACGCGTTTCAAGTTCTTCCTCAGGGGGAAATTTCATACCCAAGCACACTCTTTTTCACTCCGCGGGACTTTTGAGGGTCTTCTATTTTTGATATTTATTGGTTATAACCCTCTGATAATAAGACCAACGCAAACAGTGTTTACACAGGTCCATGAAGGCAGACATGCTGCGCTCCAAGGCCACCAATCTGAGACCAAGCTCAGAAGACTCCGCAGCCCCCGGGTCGGGTCCCGATGCCTTCGGGCCCAATGCCGGTTCTCCCGGAGGAGAGTCCACAATGAGGACTGTGGTTACCTGCCTCGGCGTCTCCGGTTCCTTACGAGGGAGTTTCGCTGGGCGCTCAGAATCCGAGGATCCGGGGTGGCGGTCAGGACTCCGCGACGGACCAGGCTGCTCGGAGCCATCCAACGACGCCGCCCTCACAGATTTCTTCTTCCTCCGGTGTTCCCGCGAGGGAGATCCCCTTTCAGAGGACACCCGACGGTGTTCAGGATCAGAGAGCTCCCGAGATGTCAAGGCTTCTGATGAGGTCCGGGCCCGGGCGGGTGCGGACTCAGGAAAAATCCTATCATGTTGCTGCTGCCTGCTCCTCAAGGCCTTGGAGGACATTTTCCTACAAGGGCCACAGACCTTTGTGTCGTGGTCGGGCCTGAGGCATCGGAGGCAGCAGTCGTGTGTGTCGGTGAGGGACATTAACTTTGTACACCGATCATACTTCTTAAATCCGCTGGCAGCCATTGGGTGAAAAAAGGCCCCTGCAAGGTCAAAAGACCGGGCTGCCAGTGAAAAAGAAAAAGAGCGCAAATGCTAGTCACGAAGGACAAAAACTGAAAATTTGGACCGGACTCGATACCGGTGTACCGAGTCGAAGGCGGGAAGGGGAACTGGCGTCGAACCGGTCAAGCAGAAAATATTTTTTTTTAAATTTTAAGCACTTTTTTTGCGAGGGAACTTGGACGATGTCCGTTGGGCTCCGCAAAAAAAAGGGGACTGAGCAAGATGGCACCCTTGGGTGGGAAGGGGACCGCGCATGCATGATGCAATTCCCAAAAGCTTTCTTAGAAAGCTGGGGATTTGCTCCGCATGAGGGCTCCGTCGGTGCCCACGTCACCCATATGTGAGGACTGACTTCCTGCTTATTCTTGGAGAAATCATGTTCTGTTCCCAGGTAAGTATTACAATTAGGTAAGTATACAAACTCTCAATTTGTGAGTAACGATGTTCCAAATGTATAATGAATCAAAGGAAAATAAGTAAATAAACATGTAGTTACAATTAAAAGGTAATGTGTGTTTTTTCTCTTTAGTCACTGGAAGATATTTGAGCTGAAATATTATGAGGATATGTGCACACTGAAATCAGTACTTATCCCCGTTGTCTTCTCTGTTGGGGCCCAGAAGTTGTAGTACATTCTGATGGAACGTGTGGCGTCTCTTCCCTCCCTTAGAGCTCTAGAATTCTTCCTCAGGATCTTGAGATGTCTTCCAGCTTTTCAGGAGATCGAAATTGGTTTCTCTTACCCTAACTCTACCCCTATCTTTACACTAAATAGTCTTCAACTTTTCTAAAAAAAAAGTCCTAACCTCACCTTTCAAAATAAGAAGGTGAATAGACAAAAAATCATCTTACTGTTGCAACTTGCAAACAAAAAATACATCTCTCTCTATTACTCTCCTATTCTCTCTCTCAAACCTCACTTACTCTCAAGAAACCCACTTTTCTCCAGGAACAAGCCAAATTTAGGCTTTTAGGTAGGAAGCTGAAATCGAGAACTTCCAGGGTAGCATTCTCTGAAATGCTTCCCGTTCCACGTGCAAGACCCCAAAGACAAGCAGAGCTCGAGAGTCTCAGTGTGTGGATGAGACGATGGTGCAAGGAAGAGTGTTTTGGATTTATTAGGAACTGGGCAACATTCTGGGGAAAGAAGGGGCTTTTCTAAAGGGATAAGCTCCACCTTAACCGGGATGGAACCAGGCTGCTGCAATTAACCTTTAAAAAGAAAATAGCAGCTTTTAAACTAGACAATAGGGGAAAGCAGACAATCGCCCAAGAGTGCATGGTTCAGAACAATGTATCCTTGAAGGATACTAGCAAAAGATTGAAGTTTGGAATCTCTCTGTCAATATGCCCTAAGACAAAAGTAACCCAAATGCCCTTAAGTACAGAGCAGATAGAGCTTAAAGATTCCAAATTACTCCTGCCTACCGATAACCAGATTAATATGAATAAAATACAGCCTCTAAGATGCTTGTATGCAAATACTAGAAGTCTAAAAAATAATATAGGAGTGTTAGAATATATAGCACTAAATGAGAGGTTAGATATGATTGGTATCTCAGAGATATGGTGGAAGGAGGACAACCAGTGGGACACTGATACCTGGGTACAAACGATATTGTAATGATGGAGCAGATCAAATTGGTGGAGGAGGCAAACTATGTTAGAGAGGGCATTGAGTCAAAGGATTAAAGTTTTGCAGGAAACAAAACACACCGTAGAATCTCTATGGATTGAAATTCCATGTAAAAAGGGGAAGGGGAAAGCGATGGCAGTGGGGTTGTACTATCGAACGCCTGGCCAGAACGAACAAATGGGTGATGAAATGCTCAAAGAAATCAGGGAAACTAACAAACCTTACAGCACAGTAATAATAATGGGTGATTTCAATTACCCCGGTATTGATTGGGTCAATGGCACGGCAGGACATGCTAGGGAGATAAAGTTTCTAGATGAAATAAATGACTGCTTCTTGGAGCAGCTGGTTCATGAACAGACAAGAGGGGAAGCCATTTTAGACCTAGTCCTTAGTGGAACACAAGATATGGTGCAAGAGATAAGGGTGTTGGGGGCCACTTGACAATAGTAATTATAGCATGATCACATTTGATCTAATAAATGGAAGGACAGCAAGGAAATCCACAGTACTACCTTTTAACTTTCAAAAGGGAGACTATGATAAAATGAGGGAAATAGTTAAGAAAAAACTAAAAGGAGGTGGTGCAAAGATTGAAGATTTACATCAAGCATGGTGTTTTTTAAAAATACTATCTTGTAAGCCCAGACCAGCTATATTCCACGCTTTAAGAAACACAGAAGAAGTCCAAAAAACTTCCAACATGGTTTAAAGGTGAGGTCAGAGAGGCTATTGCCAAAAAAGCATCTTTCAGGAAATGGAAAAAAAGGAGCCAAATGATGAAAACTGGAAATATAAGTATTGGCAAGTTAGATACAAGGCATTGATAAGGCAGGCAAAGAGAATTTGAGAAGAAACTTGCCGTTGAAGCAAAAACACAAGACCTTTTCAAGAACATCTGTAGAAAAAAAAACTGTGACAGTGTCAGTTGGACCATTAGATGATAGAGGGGTAAAAGGGGCACTAAGAGGGGACAAGGCCATAGCGGAGAGACTGAATGAATTCTTTGCTTCGGTCTTTACTGAGGAAGATGTAGGGAGGTTACTCATGACTGAAATGGTATTTAAAGGTGATGCTGCAGAAGAATTGAAAAAAATATCGATACACTAGGAAATTGTATAACAACTATTTGATAAACTGAAGAGTAGCAATTCCACCTGGACTTGAAACTGCTAGGTACATATGACCTAGATTGGCCACTGTTGGAAACAGGATACTGGGCTTGATGGACCTTGGTCTGACCCAGTATGGCATATCTTATGTTCTTAAGGACTGGATGGTATACATCCAAGGGTGTTGAAAGAACTGAGCAGACCTACTAGGAGTGGAGGAGTGGCCTAGTGGTTGGGGCAAGGTACTTCAGGCCGGAAGGTCGGGGGTTCAAATCCCACTAGAGGACAGCAACCTTGGGCCGGAAGGACTGGGGTTTCTAGTCCCACAGGTGCTCCTTATGGTCTTGGGCAAGCCACTTAACCCTCCATAGCCCATGTTCCCTGTAAAATAGTTATCTCCAAGTTATAATGCCCTGTTCAATGTAATTTCAGTTTGTTCAATGTAAACCACACTGATGCAGAATAGCGCGGTATATAAGAGAATGTAAATAAATAAATAAATAAATACTATTAGTAATCTGTGAACTATCATTAAAATCATCTGTAGTACCTGAAGATTGGAGGATGGCCAATTGAATGCCAATTTTTAAAAAGGGTTCCAGGGGTGATCCAGGAAACTACAGACCGGTGAGCCGGACGTCAGTACTGGGAAAAATGGTAGAAACCATTATAAAGAACAAAATTACTCAACATGTAGAGATAGTCATGGCTTCATGGGAGACAGCCAACATGACTTTAGCCAAGGAAAGTACCGTCTTACTAATCTGTTATGTTTTTTTTGAAAGTGTGAATAAACAGGTAGACAAAGATGAGTTAGTTAATATAGTGTATCTCGATTTTCAGAAAGTCTTTGACAAGGTCCCTCATGAGAGACTCTTGGCAAAATTAAAAAGTCATGGGATAGGAAGCAGTGTACGATTGTGGATCAGGAACTGGTTAAAAGATAGAAAACAGAGGGTAGGGCTAAATGGACAATTTTCCCAATGGAGAAAGGTGAATAGTGGAGCACCCCAGGGATCTGTACTGGGTCCGCTGCTTTTTAACATATTCATAAATGACTTGGAAATGGGAATAAGGAGTGAGGTAATCAAATTTGCAAATGACACAATTATTCGAAGTTGTTAAATTCAAGAGGATTGTGAAAATTGCAAGAGGACCTTGATAAATTGGAAAACTGGATGTTAAGATGGCAGATGAAATTTAATGTGGACAAATGCAAAGTTATGCACCTACGAAATAACAACCCAAACTATGGTTACACGATGCAAGGTTAGGAACCAAAACCCAGGAAAAAGATTTAGACATCTTCGTGGATAACATGTCCTTCACCAGCTTATCCAAATCAGCTCCAAACAGAAGCTTCCCATTAAAAGCCAGTTGGGCCAATCAGGCTTTGGAGGTGGTGTCCACTGCCCAGTGCTGAGGCTAATCAAATGCCGTGACACCATCGTCCAGAGCACCATCCCTGGCTGTCAATGTACCAGGTCATGCATGGCATCAGAAAAGACCATAGCAGACTCCAAAAGAGGGAAAGTATCATCCGGTGGAAGAGACTGAATCCACTGCAGCAGGGATCATAACATCAGGCTGATATATACCATTAGCTGCAGAATTGTAATCGCAATGACGAGCTGTTTCCACAGCAATGAATCTATCTTATGGTCCAGAGAATACTTTAAGGCCGATCCGCCTTCCACAGGAATGGTGGTCAGTCTGGTAACTTCTGTAACCTGCGCATCCACCTTAGGAATGCCAAACCACTCAATGCACTCCTCCTCCGAAAGAGCAGAGATCTTCTTACACATCCTTAACCCTTTAAGCAGGGAGTCAGGATAGTCCCACTCCAACTGGATCATATCCTTGATCACATCCAGGAATGGGAAGACTATAGGGGATTTTTGCACCCCTTGAAGGAGCGTGTGTACCTTCAGCTCCTGCTCCATGCCAGAAGCATTCATCAAGTTCAAAGCTGATGAGACCTGGTAAACAACACTGCTGGCTCCTCCTTCTGAGATATGAGGATCTCTCCAGCCTCTGGTACAATCCTCTGAAGGCAAGAGTACTTATTCATCCACAGTACCGAGCCATCTGAATCAGAGTTATAGTCAAAATCTTGGACAGCTCCCAGCCATTCCACATCTCCAGGGCGGGTGCCCCTTGCCAAGGACAATTAGCCAAAGATAATCGAACAGGGCTTCCACTCTCAGCCTGTCCTGTATGAGGCTGTGCCCAGGGGCACCTAAGGGCCATAGGATCTGAATTTCCATGCCAGAAGGACAGGCCTGCTGCAAAATGGAATTCCAGGGAGGACAATCCAGAAGCTCTCCTCTCAGACACGACTCCCCAACAACAGGGGGCATAGCTGTCACAGACCCCTAGAGAACGATGAGTGGCTCCTTTGACCGTCTGAATATTCTTATCCATAGCACCATCCGTCACCTCTGGCTCTGAGGCAGGTAAGGTCGGAATAACTGTATCCCCTGGCTGAAGGTGGGAGAGCAAACCCTCTTCTACTTTGAAAAACTTTCCCTTCTGGCACTGCCTTTTTCACTCCTCACTTTTCTCCCAGCCAGCTTCTTCCCCTTGGACAACTGAATGTAGCCACAGAGTCTCCGTGGGCAGGGACCCCTCTTGGCTGCCACTGCAGCACTCTACCACTCAGGTTGTACCAGAGTTCACCATTGCAACACTTCAACATCCAGGTCCCACCTACATTTCTTCTGTCAAGCACTCAGAAGCTGTCATGAAAGAAGAGCAGAGCCCAGAATATGGGGATGAGGCACCACATTTGCCACAGGTCAAACAACGTTTCCTGGAAGAAGATAGAGAGGCAAATACCACAACAGCGCACGCTAAGGCTGCGATGGCCTGAAGGCACATGCTAACTGCACTTTTATGCAACGCACTTTACAGGCACTAGGGAAGGAGAGCACACTGGAGCTGCTTCGGCAGAACACGCTTTAGGACTGTGCGACCACCAAGTGCACAATAGGTAAAAATTCTATTAACATGTGCAGAAAACTGTGGGAAACTCCCACACCCTGCCAATGGTCACCAGTGGTCCACCCCAAACTGTATCCCAGGAAGACGGGATTAGGAGCCCCCAACAAGAACAATGACGAGGTCAAGCCTTGGTACTCACCTCCTGAGAGCCCAAGGCAGAGGCTCTGTGCTGGGCGCAGCTGTACTTCCCTGAAACTGTATTACTAGCTGGCTATGCAGCACTGCGTTTAAGGTGATCGGCAGGCAGATCCCTCTGAAAGCCTTCAGCAATCTTTGGGAGAGAGCAGGAAGGACAGAGGAGAAGGGATGAGGTGCCGAGGTTGTGTAAGGCTGCTGCACTCTTCCAGATCCTTTCAATTTTGTGTCTGCTCAACAGGCTCTTATGATAAGAGCATGGAACTGAACCAATTTTCCCTCCTCCTATGGCTACTGAAAAGACCACAGTCTAGTGGAGCTTCCCACGTCGCACTCAAGTAAGAGAGTCACCTTTGTTTCTCAAGATGGTCATTCACAAGCATTTAATCAATCTTTTCCTCCCAATCCTCAGATTTTCTTCAGAGAAGAGAAAATCCAGCCACCATCTGCTGGAGACAAAGAAATACTGAAGGGACCTTTTGGGTGGCTGAGGCGAATAGAAGCATAGGAGTGATGTCATTGAAACCTGGGCTTTTTATTGATTCGTCTCCACCAATCTGCTGGTAGGAAAACACAACCCACTTGTTTGAACTGGTCTAGCAGGACAATATGGAATTCCCTCTTTTGCTTCCAAGAACTTTCTCTTCTGACACTGCCTTTTTCACTCCTTGCTTTTCTCCCAGCCAGCGTCTTCCCCTTGGCCAGCTGTGGGCAGCCACAGATTCTCTGTGGGCAAGGACCCCTCTTCGCAGCCAGAGTTTGCTGCTGCAACACTTCACCATCTAGGCCTCACCTGCATCTCTTCTGTCAAGCACCAGAACTGGAATTTTAAGAGTCTTGGATTTTTTCATTTCTGGCAGCATACATCTGGAACATTCTGTCTGGAAAGAGCAATAACTTTGCAAGCCGAGAGGATTGTGAAAGCAATAGCTGAGGAAGCTGGCACTAAGAAAAACAGCAGAGGTATGTAGGTGATTGTACAAGTTACTGGAACTATCCTTAGCCTTTGTTGATTTCCACTTGCTCACTTTTGATCTACCTCATAGGATGATATGCTAATAGACTGTAAATATTTTTCCTGCTACTCTCTTCAATACTCCGTCTTGTGAACTACACACACTGCGTGCTCTCTCTTTACTGAGCAAGTGAGCAGAAGTGGCTTAAAGCAGGCCTCGACAGAGATCTAGAAGCCAGCTCAAAAATTTTGGAGCCAGACTTTGAACAGCTGGAAATGTATTATATACATTTACAAACGACACACACATTCATATTATGCTCAAGGTAATATATCTCTTCAATTATATATTACAAAACCTCGTGAAATCAATCTATAAATACCCACCCACAAAATCGATTTCCTTAGAATTACTAATCTATTATAAGAACCGGCTAAACTAACAAATTATGAATGTGTATGTATATGTAGTATTTTTGTTGGATCACTCACCATGAGGGGAAATTCCTCTCTTGCAGCGAATCCTCCATTTTATTTAAATATAAAAGACCTCAATAGGTCTAAATATCGGATTCGGACGCATAATTAGCTGCCGTTCCAAAGTGGAATGTTAGAACTAAGTGCTTCAAAACTTCTGTCTTCTCAATGTACCAATCTTGCAATCTTCTGTTAGACTGAAGCTACCCACAGCGGACCAATAACGAATGCGGCTGGTGTTATAGCTCGGAAAGGTGAACTATCATCATCGCTATAGGACTGAAGCTAACATCTGAATTAGCTAAGTGTTAAAACATACATGATTTCATGTTATTTAAAGCAACATTGCAAGATTGGTACATTGGGAAGATAGAACTTTTGAAGCACTTAGTTCTAACATTCCACTTCGGAACGGCAGCTAATTATGCGTCCGAATCCGGTATTTAGACCTATTGGGGTCTTTTAAATTTGAATAAAATGGGGGACTCACTGCAAGAGAGGAATTTCCCCTCATGGTGAGTGATCCAACAAAAATACTACATATACGTACACATTCATAATTTGTTAGTTTAGCCGGTTCTTATAATAGATTAGTAATTCTAAGGAAATTGATTTTGTGGGCAAGGTAATTTATAAGCAAGTTAATTATTACAGTTGTATTTATTTTATGTTTATACTGCAACAAAGGCTGCAGTTGCTGACAGTAGGAAATAGAGAGAGGCAGAGATTGTATCTCTTAGGGATTGGGTAGGGGTGCACCCACTTACCCGTCCCCAGTGGCCACAGCCTAAAGCCTCTCTTCATCAGCCAATCACCCCCAACAGCAGCCTTGGTATCACCACTCCCTAAACAGCAGATTCTCTCATGCCCTTCCTCCCCCTCCCACACACAGCAGCCTCTCAAATCTCCTCTCTCCCCCCCCCCCCCCCCCAAAAATAGGCCATTTGACGTTTTTAATTGGATCCTACCTTCTAATCTCCTGAAGTGTGCTTTACCACAAAACTGCTGTGGGTAAACTGCCTCTGCCACCCCTCAACAAACAATGCTCCACATAGACTGCTTTTATCATGTATGCCAGCAAGCCCATTGAGGTCCCTATGCCTTACACACCTCTGTTTGGCTGGTGCCGGATGACGACACTGCCAGCACTGAATCAACAAGTTTGTGCTACTGTTCTCTGTATGTAAGGCTCTGGCGCTGGGTTGATTCTTAAGTCACCATGGTGACCTGGTACCTGGGGTTTGTCAAGTCCTAGTTTAAAGTCTCTGAAATTCACCAGAGGCCTTGGAGATTCCCTCTTCGAGCAGGAACTGAACCCCAGCATTCTTTTTTTTTTTGGCAAAATTAGGAGTTGGGGGAAGAAGGAAGGCACTATGCAACATCTTCCTATAAAGATAAACCCTACAGTGTTCTGCTCCTACACAGGATGTCAGAGTAAACAAAACAAACAAAACAAAACAAAAAAAACTGGTAAGCAGACACCTGGTCTTGTTTCAGGTTGCTGGACCACCATGAGCAAAGATCTGGCAAAACCTGGAATACTTAAAGAAAACGACATGACGGGCTACTATCATGTCAAGCAAACTAACTATATAATCACATGTGAGCTCTCACAATGCTAGTCTTGGGCAATTCTCTTAATGAGAGGAGGGACTGTCGCAATGACCAAAAGCAGGGTAAAACAACGAGAATAACCACCATTCTGTTTGATTCCAGACAAATCTGCAACCTTTCTGAACACTACCAATTCAGCCTCTTCCATCTCATTTCTTCCCTTTCCAGGGCCTATGTCAGTGGTTCCCAAACTGTGGGTTGGGACTCCAAATGGGATCACATCATCAGTGGATAGGGTCATAGAAAAAAAGAAGAGTTGTTCGCTGTCTCTCTGAACCTCTCACTATGACCTATACTCAAGTAATGATAGTAAGCATAGGATCTGTGAGTTTGTGAATGCTCCTTCTGTGTAAACCTTTTGTTAGACTGGTGCTGGGGTCTGTGAGCACACATTGTGCTCACTACTGATATTACCTTCATGCTTTGGATAAGTGAGAGGAGGAGGAGGAGGAAGTGGATACAAGAAGGGAATGGAATGGATAGGAGGCTTGAGATTCTGATTTAATCATCATCTGGCGGTCACGTGAATTTTTAAGTGTCAAAATGGGGCCATATTGGACAAATGTTTGGTAAGCACTGGCATACAGTATGTACTAAGAGTGTGCTAAGAAAGATCTCCTACAAATGTGTTGAAACAAAAAGCTTATTAAATTAGCAGTAAACCTAATGATACAGTGTGTGAATGCAGGAAAAAAGATGCATTAAGCATACTGTGTTGCTCAGATATAGGCCCCAGCACCGCCTTCCTCCCTTAGCTAACTAGCCCACAGATGGCCCCAGGAATTCCACTCCTTTACATCCCCCCCCCAAATGCCATTTTAAAAAGCATGGTAAGGCTGAATTTGTAAGGAAAGTGTTTTACTTTCCTCTGGGCTCCACTTCCAGTAACCATCTAACATCTAGCATCATTTTGAACCATAAGTAGCAGCAGAGGTCATGTCTATGGGCTGGGGGAGAGGGAAGGAAAAAGGAGAGAGGTCTAGAACACAGCCTCCTCCTATTTCTAAAGTGCTAACCAATTTGGCACACTATCAGGTTACTAGAGCCCTGGGATCAAGAGCTACATTTTGCATGCTAAAAGTATACATTAAGATGTAGCTTCTGCTAGCAGGCCTTAGCCTGCTATTGAAATAGCATATGCAGGTATATTAAACTGCATAAGAACATAAGATATGCCATACTGGGTCAGACCAAGGTCCATCAAGCCCAGTATCCTGTTTCCAACAGTGGCCAATCTAGGTCATATGTACCTAGCAGTTTCCCAAAAGACACAGGTTCCACAATGCTTGTATTGGGTCAAGCATTGATATCCTGGGTCCCTTCTTAATAATGATTTATGGACCTTTCCTCCAGGAACTTGTCCAAATCTTTTTTAAACCCAGCTACACTAACAGCCTTTACTACATCCTCCGGTAACAAATTCCAGAGTTTGATTACATGTTGAGTGAAAAAATATTTTCTTTTATTATTCTTAAATAGTTTACCCTCTAGCTTCATTGCATGTCCTCTAGTCTTTCTATATTCTGATAACGTAAACAATCGATCTACGTTTACCTGTTTCACTCTGTTCATTAATTTATAGACTTCTATCATATCTCCCCTCAGCCGTCTCTTTTCCAGAATAAAGAGTCCTAACCTTTTTAGCCTCTCTTCATAGGGGTATCCTTCCATCCCCTTTACCATTTTGGTGGCTCTTCTCGGAACCTTTTCTAATAACGCTATATCCTTTTTAAGATACGGTGACCAGAATTGTACACAATATTCAAGGTGCAGTCGCACCATGGAACGATACAGAGGCATTATAATATCCTTTGTTTTATTTTCCATTCCTTTCCTTATGATTCCTAGCATTCTATTTGCTCTCTTGGCCGCCGATTCAGTGGCACTGCCACACGCTATGCAAGTTAAGGCTTCCATCAATGGCCCCTGGGGAGAATCCCAATTATCATGCAACGGTGACATCTAGTATCCAGATTTAGGGCCCATGATGCAAGGGCTTCGAGAGGAGCCCTAGTGTGTGGCACCCAGCCAACGTCCATCAGTGCTATGACTGGGGTAGTTAGGGTTCAGAGGATATACCGTAACAGAAGAAAAATAGAAAACAAAACAGACGTGCTAAAGAGCACGTATTTTATCCTGCGTTATAAACTTAGTCCCTAGTGCGTTAATCACAAGGGTGGCCTTTGGATGGCGCTGAGCCTCACTATGAGGCCTCATCTGCTTAAATATTTGCATAAGTCAGTAGGGGCCAAAAAGGGAGGCAATGTGCAAAAAACATGGCTGCTCCTGCAGAGAGCCGGTCCTGGCTCATTATAATTTGTTTTTAGAATATAGGCCTCTTTGTTGTGAAAGATATGCACTGGATGTAAAGGGTCACACCAACTTTGGTTCATTCACAGTACAAGATTAACATTACCATGCTGGTACCTCTCATCAAGTTTCTGATGGGACATCTGTTGGAAAAATGTAACTGCTGGAGTCTGGGAGTGAGAGAATGAAGGCTTTCACCGGATGAGAAAAGAGAAAAACTGAAACATACAAGACTTTTCACATCTCCCTCCACTGAGTGATTTTGAGATTAACACGGCTCAGCTCTTGCTTAAAAAAAAAGGTATATGAAAATACTTAGCATCGACTCCCCTGGACCACTTTTCATTAAAAAGTGTGCCTCACTTACTGAACAGCCTGCAGAAAAGAAAGATGTTCAGACAACCAAATGTGAGTCAGCAGTTCACAGGGCATTCCTCCAGCGGCAGGCATGCACAGGGTGAACGCGGCATACTTCCCCTGCAGGGACGATGGGAGGAGAGCTCTCCTCTGCAGGCAAGAATCAGGTTCCATTCTGCAGAGTCAGCAGGAATCCAGTCACAAAGACAGCTTTCATACTTCCCTACGCTGAAAATTTCGTAACAAAAATAAAAAGGAATTTTAAAAAAATATGCATGGGAGTCCTGTCTTGAGTCACAACTTGTCTATATCTGCCTACCAACTGGTTACTTGCTTCAAAGGAAACCGAGAAAACCCCACATGGCCTGTGAGGGAGTAGAGGAGGTAGCTGGTACCCATCTTCTCTCCTTAAGCTGTCACACTGGGAGCAACAGTTACACAAGTCCCTCACCACTGATACTGAACCTAAAAAATGTGTTTATATAGTAGCTATCCATTAAAACTATTCAATTAGAGTACTACAGACCCATAAGCTGATTTTAATTAGCGCTTCTGATTTTAGGGCTTTATAAATTGTAGATTTGTGCGTTTACTTTCAAGCCATTAAGGTGTTTTGGTGGGGTACTAACATTCTGTGTGCATCAGTGCTTTCACACAGCAAAACAACATCATAGGTAGTTTCCCTATCTCTCATCCCCCTCTGGCTCTGCAGTCTCGTCGTTGTATCCCCCCCCCCCCCAACCAAGCTATCCTCACAGGCCCCACTGTCAACTAGTTAGCCACTCAATCTCCCAATTCCCAGGCATCCCCCCAGACAGCTAGTCAGCAGGCATAACACACATAAATCCCTTTCATATCTGATATTTCTGTTTCCACCACTACCCCTCCCCCCAAGAGCAGCTTTTAGCAGGTTTGAGTCATGTGGTGCAGGAACTCCTGTGCTAGTCTGGCGGGCTCGAGTCTCCCGAGGCTATAAGCAGCACCCCGGATTCTACACTGGGGTGTTGTATTGGGGTTTTTCAGTTTTAGCTGAAAATCGGAAGCCCTAATTATAAGCCTGCCTCCCTGCTGTTGAGGGAGTTTGGATTCTAGTTTTCCTACAGGGACATCACATGTCATTCACACCAGAGTACACCTGCATTTCTTCCAGCATTTATGACAAAGTCAGCAGGGGCTGAAGCAGATGCAATACAGGCACAGGTATGGAAACTAGGGGCACTGCAGCGCCTCAGGACAGCGCAGCTCAAAAATAGTTTCCCACCTTCCCACGGGCCTTCATGAAGACCTCCCATTTTCCCTCCTGTGTATCCACAATTTGAGGACTGTACTGACTGTTCTGAGCAAAGGTGAAGGGGATAGGAGGAATGAACTGCAGTTTCCTTCCGAGCCAGATGTTCAGTGCAGTCTTGAGCTGTCACTGCTGTGTCAGTTACAAGCTCCCTGCCTCACAGGGTCTCCGATCACAGCCTCTGCTAAGATCCGATGAGCAGGGAAGAGGAACCAGAAATTGAAGCTGGGTTCCTTATTCAACTGCCATAGGCTCTAAATCAGGAGCATTTTTCACAATCCTTAAACATCAATAATCTCACCAGAAATGACATTTAAAAAATGTCTGCCTGGGCACAAACTAACTTTTTGAGAACAAAACAGAATAGGACCAAATTCAGCATGTGAGAAACATAGGGGGGGGGGTAGAAGCACAAAATTTGAAATGCCCTAAACGCCCAATTAACTAAAACGCAAATTTGCCAATCTGTATCATGTAAATCTTGTACATAGTTATGTAAATAGTTATCTGTACTGTTACACCCGTAAAACTGTTATATGTAACTTGTTTGTTTTATTGTAAACCGCCCTTGATATTCAGAAGGGGCGGTATAGAAAAATGTAACAAATAAGTAAATAAATAAAAATGGGCCTGATTATCAAACAATTATCTGAATTCCTATGTGAAAGAGTTCCAGCTGCTCCAGCACAGAAACGTTGATAAATAAATTGTATCTGGTTTTGCTATATCCTTTTTCTACCAGTCAAAACGGTTTACAGGTAACAAGGCGCGAACATTACGACAATGAAAGTAGGAGGTATACTAAATGAAACAATTAAAGAATTGCTTCTTTCGCCACCCTGAATAAGCCTGATCTCCGCTGATCTCCAAAGCTAAGCAGGATCAGGCCTGACTAGTACTTGGGTGGGAGACCACTTGGAATACCAGGTGCTGTAGATTTACTGTGCTGAAGAGAGGCCTGGCAATCTATTTCCAGTCACACCTTGCCGAGAAAGCCCAGGGGCTGGGTTGCCAGGAGTCAGCATGTACTTGATGACACATACTTTCACTTTCCTTCATACTGCCCCTCCCCTCTGACTCAAATACACAGACACACATGCAAACACACAAAGTGAAAATCAGACACATGAAGAGGCATGTTCTACATGCTTTTCTTACCTCCTTTCCCCCTAGGCTCCTGCCCTCTCTCTGGTTTGATAGACTCACTGATTATGATGTGTATTTCATTTTCTTTGTTGTAAATTCTACTGTGAAACCTGGCAACTGATCAGTACCTTTCTTAATGATTGCTATGTACAACGACACATAGTAAATGGATCATTTAGTTTGCTATATGTATGGCCTCCTAGTAGTGGAATATCTGTTGCCTTAGTAAATGGCATCCTGTAGTTTAATTGTAAATGCACTATGAAATCTGTTGATGGCAACATCTAATTGTCAGATATCACACTTTTTTCATTTAATTCTTCTTTCTAAACCAAAAAAATGTTTTGATACTGCACCATTCAAATAATACATCCTCTCTCCCCTAAATGTCAGAGACAAACACAGATATACACACAAGCAAAACATATACAAACTCATGTACACACATTCACAAGCGGAGGTGTCTGAAGAAATTCCAGGAGCCATGCTCTGCATGCTTTCCCCACTTGTTATTCAGGCAACATAATCCTGAGCTCATGTTACATCAGCCAAATTAAAGGAGCATCAGTTTCAGAAACTAAGTCACCCGTTTTATTGGTGTAATAATGCATTTGTATCATTTACAACCTGTTTGCAGACCTTTATTTCTAAGAAGCATGGTAAAATCTTTGCACAATCTAATAACCTGTAAAGACTGTAAGCTCTCTAGGCAGGGATTTATTGTGCTCGAATGTGAAATGTAGGAAATTTGGATTTCAAATTAAGAGCATGTGTGAGAGAGAAACTACTCAAAGGAAAAAAGTGATGAGAGCAGAGAGGTACACAGCTGTGAGCATCCTTAAGGTGCTCTGTTTTTCAGGCTTCTCTAAGCGAACAGTTATGAGACATTTACATGCCTGTGATCAACAGAGTTAATCTGCATATTTTGGTTCTCCTGGAAACCTGACAAGTTGGAGGTACTGGAAAACTGGATGGGAACCTCCAAGTACTGAAAATTTTGAAAACAAGACAACTTTGTGTTTTATCCTGAGCAGAATGAATTGACGTATCAAGAAGTGTAGGTCTTTCAACAATCGCATTTTTCACTTATCTAAGTTGGAAGTTGGACCTGAAGGACTGGAAAAGGCACATGTGGTCCCTCTACACAAAAGAGAAAGTAAGGAGGAAGTTGGTAACTACAGACCAGTTAGTCTGACCTCTGTGGTTTTTAAATTAATGGAAATGCTGCTAAAACAGAGGATAGTAATGTTTCTGGAATCCAATGGATTGGCAGGATCTGAAACAGTATGGCTTTAATAGAGACAGGTCTTGTCAGACGAATCCAATTAATTTCTTTGACTGGGTGACCTCAGAGTTGGATTGATGGAGAGCACCAGATGAAGTATGCTTAGACTTCAGCAAAGCTTTTGACTCTGTTCCGCACAGAGCACCCTATGGATGGGACCTAAAGTGACTGAGTAGGTTAGAAACTGGTTGAGTGGGAGGCAACAAAGGGTACTAGTAAACAGAGTTCACTCTGAAGATAAGGACATTACTAGTGGTGTGCAGTAGGGAGCAGTCCTTGGACCAATTCTTTTCAACATTTTTGTAAGTGGTATTCTAGAAGGGCTGTGAGGTAAGGGTTGCCTTTTTGTGGATGATACTAAAATTTGCAATAGGGTAGACATCCAAGAAGGTGTAGATAACATGAAGAGGGATCTAGGGAAGCTTGAGGAATGACTGAGAATTTGGCAGCTGAGATTTAATGCTAAAAAAATGCAATCATGCATTTGGGCTGCAAAAATCCAATGGAGCAGTAGAGCAGTATTGTATAGGGTGTTAAGAACCTCTATCCATGAAAGAAGAACAGGACCTGGGGGAATGTTTCAGATTACCTAAATGTGGTCAAACAGGTAGAAAAGGCAACAGTAAAAGCCAGAAGGATGCTCAGATGCAGATGGAGAATGGCCAGGAGGAAGGAGGAAGTGACAGTGCCTCTGTAAAAGTCTCCGGTGAGACCTCATTTGGAGTAGTGTGTGAAATTCTGAAGACCGCACCTTCAAAAGAACATAAGATGAAGCCACTGCAGAGGGCTGCTACTAAAAGTGCCAGTGATTTTCATCAAAGCATATGGGGACAAAGATCTCAATATGTATACTTTGGAAGAAAGGAAGGTGAGGGGCTTCTGGCACACTCTAGGAAAATAGAGTTCCTCCTTTACATTCAGGGGTGTCAATCAGAGTATTCATAATCAGATCAGAATTTAACATTATTCTAAGATATACGAGGGTTGTGGCTACATCCTTTAAGCTGTGCTTACTGTGTAGGCTGAAGCGTTTTCTGGAGCTCATTGATTTTTGAGCTGTCCTACAAGCCATGGTACTCTGTTCTTGACTAGTGTAATGCCATCTATTTTGGTCTGGCCACCGTTTCCATGCATCGCTTGAAGATTGTATAGAATGCTGCTGCAGTGCTTATTATCAATTGTTCTTGATATGACCATATTATCCCCAGCTTGCATATCCTTCATTGGTTACCTATATCTCAATGTTTGCCATTTAAATTTGCATTTCAATTTTATTTTTTTGGCAGTGTGCAGTTTTAACTTATCTACACCATATTTTACGTTTCTCTCAACCCGGTACTCATGGAGATACCCTCATGTAAGTTGCTACATAGAGATGGATGTTTTATGTTTGCTGGTCTTCAGATGTGGAATTCTCTTCCATTAGAAAGCTGTTGAAAACATTTTTTTTGAATGCCTTGGATCCAGATACTCGACCTTTTACCTTTTTTATTTTTGTTGTATTTGTTTTATTTGTGTTGCTGTTTGTTTTTATGATTATTTCAGATGTTAGTTTTGCTACCCACCAAGAAGAGTTTGATTGGCAGGCTATAAATGTTATAAATAAAATTATGGAAGAAAATCACTCTCAACTGCGAAGGACTGAGCTATATGGCTAAATATGAAACACTGACGAAAATGGCATACATGCATGTAGACATTTAAGTAGAGAAAGATGACAAAGGATCAAGATGGATACCAACACAGCAATCAGAGGAAGTACATGTGAGCACAGAATTAAAGTGCAAAATAAAAAAGAAGCTCTTTGTTAAGGCAGAACCACAGAACATAACACCAACCTAAGCAGCTGGGGGGGTGGGGAGGGGTCCCCTCTCCAATGAGATCACAGACCCAGGGGCTGTCTCTCAAAGCATGACTGGCCAAGGTTACCCCCTTACATTCAAGGGGGAGCTTTCTCTGCTCCTCATTCCAGTAACCAAAAGTGGAGGATTAGCCTGACAGCTGCTGACAAATGAGGGAATCAGCAGCAGTACTGGGAGCACATTTCCGATTCCTCTGCCACTGATGATGGTGGAACTGCCTCATGTGTTAATTGTGAATTCATACATAGGTTGTATACCTCTGCTTATCTACTGCTGGACTAATGTCAGTAGCAGAAACCCTGTACAAAGCAAGTCTTTATACCCAAGAGGATGACTGCGGTCTTAAGAATTATTCACAAAAATGGACGTGGACTTAGACGTTGACAGGGCTAAGACAGGAGGACACAGCAGTAAGCTATATGAGGTGAACAGCACTGGACCTTTAAGACTCTAGACAAGCTATAGATGTCCTAGCAAACAGTGTGACTTGTCACAGATCGCAGCTGATCTAAAGGGCAGGGGACACTGCACAGATAAGCACCATCTGCACACATTAAGGTGACAGACTCAGGACAGACATCCAAAAGGAAGAAGGTAAGACATAAAAAAGGAAATGAAATAAGATTTTTGGAGAAAGTAAATTGAATTTTAAAACAAAATCACTTTTGCTGGGAAAGTTAAAAGATTCTCTCACCTAAACAGCCAAAAGTAAGTAACTGGATTTGGGTGTCTGGCATTCCTCTCTGGCAGTTAGAAAAATGAAACTGAAGGTTAAAATACCTATTTAATGGAAAAAAACCGGTTAGGGCTGTGTCAGTCTGTCTATTAGAATAGCGAGAGCTGTCCCATGTGAAAGTGGGTGAAAATCCGAGAGCAGTGGTGGGCAAGTGACAGGCTGTGAGCCGCTAGTCTACGGCGGTGAGATGGACTCTGCCTCATGCCACTGCAGCACGTCACTCACCGGCCGGAAGGAATGTCACCACTATGCACCTCTTGCTCTTCTCCCTTTCCCACATTTGAGCTTTCCTGGACACACACTTGTTTTCCAGTGTTGGCCAGGCCCCCGATACAGCCCATAGGTTCACACATTTGACCCCCCCCTCCCCTCATCCTACAGCCTGCACATTAAAATAAATAAATACAAATTAAAACATTGCTATACCGTCAGGTGCCATAGCATTCTAGGTGGTGTACAATAAGAAAATCTCCTTCACATGACAGTCCCAATCAACTAAACTCCCTCCCCCACCACCAAAATAAACGAAGGGGGAACAGCACTGCTCAACTGTGGGATGAAACATGGAAAGCACCAACAGATAACTCCTAGAACAGTAGCTCCCAAACCTGTCCTGGGGTTCCTCTTCCACTTGGGTTTTCAGGATCCCCACAACGAATATGCATGAGAGAAATCTGCATACAATGGAGGCAGCGCATGCTAATTTCTCACATGCATATTCATTGTGGATATCCTGAAAACCTGACTGGATGGGAATTCTCCCAGGACAGGTTTGGGAAACACTATCCTAGAGCTATCTAAGGGTGAGATGAGATCTGCGAGCAGCTTCTCTCATGCAGTTTATTGTTCGAGAGCCATTACCAATTTACTGAGCTGTACGGCTAAATATGAAACACTGTGTGTCAGTCTCCCCTTTTCTCTACAATGTTCCATAGTAAACTTAACAAACGCGCTCTCATTCCTCTTGCCACGTTGAAAAGAAATGGCTTCATAATCAAAAGGACGAGGAGCTTTATTCTGAGATTTTCATAAGCAATCATTTCTATGATAACTAGGAATTACATTTCCAAAAAAAACCAAAAAGTAAGTTTGTGAGCCTTGCAATGTAGTGATCCATTGTGCTAACCTTTCACATCTAGAAAGATCTGGGGAAAAAGGAAGACAAAACAGAGGGAAGCTAAAGTTGATACATGTCCACACCATAGCTCTGGCCTAAACAGTTAAACATTAAACTCTATTTAATAAATGAAAGAGTGACCTAGGTGATATATTGCTCTAGGCTCTGGACATTTGAAGTGCACTCAGCTAAAAGCACACTGAAGGGCTAATCAAAAACCTTGATGTACCCAATGTCTTTATCCCCTTTACCTACTCAGAGATCTGACCGAGAACTTAAAATCCACAAGCAACTAACTAGGTATTCTTTTCTAAAAAATTCTGAATAGATATTATTCTGTCCCTTGCTCCTTCAAAAAAGGCTATATGCCGAGTGACCACCTTGTAATATCAGGTGCTGTAAACCCAGGGACTGGGTCGCCAGGAGTCAGCATTGACTCAATACACACACTCTGCAACAAGTTGGAGAACCATATCAAGGCATGGCTTGGAGTTCACTTTGAAAAAAGGGATATTACTAGCGGTGTGCTAGAGGCAGGGTTGGCCCATCCACTAGGCAGCCACCTAGAGCGGCAGATTTCTGTGGGCAGCAGTCCATGTGCTTTCGCACACATAGCCTGCTGCCTCCCTCCCGCACACCGCTGCCCCTGATTCTGGCGGCAGGGGGGGGGGCGGCTAGGCTCAGCAGCAGGCCATGTGCTTCAGTACACATGGCCTGCTATTTCTGAACTCCCGAAGATATGTCGGAGGGGGGGCAGAAGCAGCAGGCCATGTGTGCCAAAGCACATAGCCTGCCACCAAGCTGCACCATGCCCCCCCCCTTGACTCCGCCGCTGGAATCTGCAGTAAGCGTGGCTCAGCATGGAGGGAGGGGGCACAGTTCGGCCTCGCTGTCCCCTCCTGCTGCTGGAATCAGAAAGTGATACCACAGGACTATTGAGAAAGGTTTGTCTTTTTGCAGGTGATACCAAAATCTGCACAGGGTAGGCCCACTGGTAGATCTGGAAAATATAAGAAAGAATCTAATGAAGATAGAGGAATGGTCTAGAGCAAGAGTTCTCAACCCAGTCTTCAGTCAGGTTTTTGGTTTAATCACAACAAATATGCATGAGAGAGATTTGCATACAATGGAGGTAGTGCATGTAAATCTCTCTCATGCATAGTCATAGAAACATGACGACAGAAAGACATCTTCCATATCAACCACTACAACAGTCCCTTTTTTTACCTTTAGAGATCCTCTGTGTTTGTCCCATGCTTTTTTGAATTCAGATACCGTCCTCATCTCTACCACCTCCATTGCGAGACTATTCCACGGATATTTCCGCATATCATTCCTGAATCTATCCCCTTTCACCCTCATCCCAAGTCCCCTCGTAGCAGAGCTTACTTTCAAATTGAAAGAGGCTCTCCTGTGTATATATGCCATGGAGGTATTTAAACGTCTCAATCATATCACCTCTATCCTGCCTTTCCTTTAAGGTGTACATATAAAGATCCTTAAGTCTGTCCTCATATGCTTTATAATGAAGACCACTAACCATTTTAGTAACCACCCTCTGTACTGACTCCATCCTGTTCACATCCTTTTGAAGGTGCGGTCTCCAGAATTGCACACTATACTCCAAATGAGGTCACACCAAAGACTTATACAGAGGCACTATCACCTCCTTTTTTCTGCTAGCCATTCCTCTCCCTATGCACCCAAGTGTCCTTTTAGATTTTGCCATCGCCTTTTCTACCTGTTTAGCCACTTTAAGATCATCAGACACAACCATGCCTAGGTCCCACTCTTCTTTAGTGGACAAAAGTACTTCACCCCCTATACTATATTGCTCCCTTGGATTGCTGCAGCCCAAATGCATGACCTTGCATTTTTTACCATTAAATCTCAGCTGCCAAATTCTAGACCATTCTTCAAGCTTAGCTAGATCCCTCCTCATGTTATCTACACCTTCCTGGGTGTCCACTTTATTGCAGATTTTGGTATGATCTGCAAAGAGGCAAACCTTACCCAACAGCCCTTCTGCTATTTCACTAACAAAGATGTTAAAAAGAATAGGACCAAGGACAGATCCCTGGTGCACACCACTGGTAACCTCCTTCTCCTCAGAGTGAGCTTCATTTACCTGTACCCTTTGTCGCCTCCCACTCAACCAATTTCTAGCCCAAGCAGTAACTTTAGGGTCCATCCCTAGGATGCTCAGTTTGTTTATAAGTCGCCTGTGAGGAACGGTGTCAAAGGCTTTACTGAAATCTAAATACACCACATCTAGGGCTCTCCCTTGGTCCAAACTCTGTGTGGTTATCCTGAAAACATGACTGGCTAGGTGTGTCCCAAGGACTGGGTTGAGAAGTCCTAATCTATAATGTTTTTAAAACTAAAAAACAACCCCCCCCCCCCCCAAAAAAAACCAAAACGACATCTCATGCATTTTAGGCTGCATAAAACAAAGGGAGCAGCATTGTATATGGGGAGAAGTTCTGTGCACAAAAGAGCAGGTATGGGGGTGATCGTATCTGATGATCGCGGGGATGGGGTGAATAATGTGCACATGTGTGCCTATCACATATTAAAGCAATGGAGATTTTTTCAGGAGGGTTCATTCTCCAAATATACTGACCCAATGTTTTGGTTTTCAGATTGGTCTGAGAAATTCCTATTTTCTTCCAGTGAGCTAAATTTGCTCCAAGACACAACTCTCCACTTCTTCACAACTTGAATATAAGTTCTTATGCTTTTGTTAAGTTACCCTGCATGCCATGTTACCCCCCCCCCCTTTATGCCCTATAATGTAAACAGTTTTGAGTTGTAATGTAAAGCACTTTGACTTAAGGCGGTGGTGTATAAAACCTGTTAAATAAATAAATAAATGTGGTACGTTTCCCTCCCTTTGTTTAGAAAGAGTTCTTTTGTCCCTAGACTGGCGCACATGGACCCCTTTACACCATTCCTTTCGGTATTCCGCAGCTTGGCAAGCATGAGTACAAGGATGCAACACTGGTAGTTTTCAGCTAGTACTCAGCTATTTGGCACAGCAGAGAAAATGTGATGTTAAACATACAATATGTTTCCTACGATCCTTCCCCTGTCCCAGACTTGCAGTAAAAATAATTTTACAAAAAGACAGCCAGATGGTAAACTACTGCCGGGTCTGTCGCTTAAGACTATCAATGGAATGAATTAGATAACACATATCCTCCGTTTTACAAATTCCACTGCAAATCTTTAGATAAATAGTTCAAGGAACGGCTATACAGTAGAAAACAGTAAATAAAATTGCAGTTGCATTCATTTCTTCCTTCGGCAGTTGTTTTACAACGTACTGCATATTTTGCTCTTCTAAACAGTAAATACAGAAAAGAAGGCACTTGATAAGCTTTTTTTGTTCCATAGAAAGGCTGTCCATCGTCTAGGCTGCTTATTTGGAGACCTTGATATGATTTTCATTCCTGTTGCTCATCACGCTTGAACCAACTGCCTCAGTCCTAGAGGGACTGGGTCTGGGAGAAGAGACAATTACACCTACCACTCCCAAGGGCATTCTGCTTAGCACAGAATTATTACAGAATTTTCCTCCTATGCAGGATTTCTGCAGTTCTCCCACAAAATCTGTCATGTGGACTGGGAGGTAGCAGCTACAACAGCCTGAATGCTGAAGGGGTGGGGGGTAATGGAATCAGTGTGAACTAGAAGGTCAACTTTGGGGAGGGGGTGTAAGAGAACTGGGGGCGAGCAAAGAACAAGTTGAGGGTCAGAGAGGAGAACTGGAAGAAACTGGGGGTCAAGCTGTAAGGGTGGAGGGGAGAGAGATCTGGGAAGGACAGGGCTAGAGAGAAAGCTGGGGATCTTGCTCAGAGTGGGTGGTAGGAGAGAGATCAAAGAAGAGGGGTTTGAATCTGTGAGATGAAGAGGGGAGAACTGGAGCCTTGCTTTTTTTTTTTGGGGGGGGGGGGGTTGGAATTGAGCCCTGTGGCACAGAGAGAGAAAGCTGAGGGATGGCTGAGCATGGAGGGAAGATGGTGGAAGGGTCATCTTTAGGAGATCTACCTTGGGGGAGGTAGGGGTCAAACCAAGGTGGTGGCAGGGTGGGGGTTAATCCAAAGAAGAGCTGTAGAAGGGCAAACCTTAAGATGGGGACCATTCTACAAACACAATTCAAAAGTATGCATCATTGAAAAACTCTCTCAATTGCATTGTACTCTCAGCCACCCTTCAATGACTGCTGTGATCTTTACGAAGGAGATGTGTAAGCAGAGCTTAAATGTTTTGGGGGGTGGAGGGGGCAGCTGGCCCAGAATGCAATTCTGCAACTTCTTTTCAAATTCCCGAGGCAGAGTGTTGTGCTCCAGCTTTCCTCCCTTCCAGGCAAAAGGAGGGAAAAGAGTGAGCCTGGCGCAGATGGAGCAGAGACGAGGAGGGGCGAAGACGACACTGCAGAGCTAAGAACAGACGTATTAAAAAACAAACTGGCAAATTAACAGAGGTTTGAAACTGGTGAGCAATCATGGCAATCTTCAAGACTTCAACCCTAGTCTTAACTGAAATTTCTGTTCACCACTTTCAAACTTTTGTTAAGGAAGGAGGGGGGGATAGTGCCTCTGTAAGTGTCTCTGGTGAGACCTCATTTGGAGTATGGCATGCAGTTCCGGAGACCACTCATTCAAAAGGATATAAACAGGGTGGAGTTGGTTCAGAGGGTGGCTACCAAAATGGTCAGTGGTCTTTGCCATAAGATATACAGGACAGACTTACAGGTCTCAATATGTACACTTTGAAAGAAAGGCAGGGGAGGGGAGATACAATAGAGATGTTTAAATACCTCTGTGGCATAAATACACAGGAGGAGAGCCGTTTTCAATTGAAAGAAAGCTCTGTAATAAAGGGGCATAAGATGAAGGTGAAAGGAGATAGACTCACGAGTAATTTGAGAAAATATTTCTTTATGAAAAAAAAAAAAAAAAAAAAAGAGTGGCAGATTCATAGAATGGCCTCCCAATAGGTAGTAGAGACGAGGACTGTATCTGAATTCAAGAAAACATGGGACAAACAGAAGATCACTAAGGGGGGGGGGAGGAGACTATAAAAGCTTAGTAGTTGGTATGGAAGGACAGGCTAGACAGGCCTTATGGTCTTTATCTGCCATTATTTTTCTACATTTTAACTCCTTTTTGTGACCCTTACCTAGGGGTTAATTTCTGACAGAGCAACCTGGAACACACTACCTTTTTCCCTGGGCCTGGTAGCATAAATCAGTTCCAGCACCCCTATGGAACCAGAACAGAGCTTCCAGCAGTGTAGATCAGTTCCAGCATTTTCCTGGAAATGGGGTAGAGCTGCCAGAGAGCATGGATCTGTTCTGGCCCCTTAGCTCCATGGAAAGTAGAATCAAGTCAGACGTGTTGGAGCTGCTTACACTTAGATGAAAGCAGTCATATAGCCTTTCTGCATGATTCCCCCCATTCTCCTCACACATACAACTGAGGTAGCCAAGAGGAAGAATGGACACAAACATAAAAATATGCCAGCAGAAAAAGACTATATGGTCTATCTAGTCTGCCCTTCCATATCAAATACTACAGTCCCTTTTTCCCCGTTAGAGATCTTCTGTGTTTGTTGCATACTTTCTTTAAATTTCCATACTGTCCTCATCTCTACTACCTCCAATGGGGGTCTATTCCATGCATCTACAACTCTTTCCGTAAAGAAATATTTCTGCATATTACTCCTGAGTCTATCCCCTTTCACCCTCATCCCATGCCCCCTCGTTGCAGAGCTTACTTTCAATTGAAAGAGGAATGCTGAAGATATGAGGAGTGAATGTCTGTCAGGTCCTCTGCTTCTTCTGCTACTTGATGTGTTGGCTTCCTGGCCTTGCTGTAAATTGTGTTAGCTTCATGAGTCCCACCACCTTTAATTTATCTATTTATTTATCTGAATTTATTTCTCACCTATCTAAAAATCTAGATGAGTTACAAAAGACATATATAAAAGGTAATAAAATGGCATACAATAAAACCAAAAATATCTAAAAGATATAACGTAAAACAGCAAAAAACAGCATATGCTAAAACACTGGCGTAAAACAGCAAAAAACAGCATATGCTAAAACAATGTATCTTAAAAACAAAACATAAAACAATAATAGGATGCCTCTTAATCCATTAGTTATGGACCATTTAATTCCATAACAAAAAACCTGCATCTGATGACCACAATAGGGAAGAAGAAGAGAATGCGTGAAGAGATCAGAGAGATGAACAGGAGAGTGAGGGGGAGTGAGGTAATAGATCCCCAGTGATCCACTATTCCCAGCCCCTAGTACAGCTCAGCCTCCAGCCATCCTTTGTGCTCCCAAACCTATTCTGGGAACCCCACAGCCAGCAGGCTTTTCAGGATATGCACAAAGATTATGCCCGAGATAAATCTGCATACATTGCAGACCCTGCAAATGCTAATTCATCTCACACATATTCATTGTGGCTATCCTGAAAACCCAACTTGTAGGGCCCCCTAGGACAGGTTTGAAATGCCCTGGTGTAACGGAGCAGGCTAACAGCGGATGCCACCAATGACAGATTGTTCTTGGACAAAAGGAAGGATACAGCTAGAGAAAATGGCTGGGACTACCACCTCATCCAGGTCGACTCAGGGAGGCTGATCCACTCCTGGTTTTGTCCCACTATATACATGGAAATGTGCTTCCCTAGGAAAATTTAAAGCATCAGCCTCCATGTAATGCGGCAAAAACTAGAGGTTTGGGGTAACCTGGGTCAAACGGCATCATCGCAGTGCAGCTAATTTCACAAAATTGAGAGATGGGGAAAGAACTGTGGATTTGTTGCTGAGAACCATTTCTCACAGAATGTCTCTAATTTCTTTATGACAATCATTAGACTGGGTCTATGCTGCCACCTCACATCCTCTAATTGTAGCCTCCCTAACAGATGCATGCAGCTTCAGGATAAACGGAGAGTTTTAAGTGTGACCAAGAGAAATATAAAGCTACAGCAAACCCCAGGAGAGAAAATGAAAGAGGAAAGTAAAAATAAAATGCAAGGAAGTAAAAAACAAACAAGCAAGCCTCCAGTAGAATAGTATTCATTCCACATTTTCCCACTGGCTCTGAAAGTAATTCATGCACTGTTTCAATGCAGTCGATCCTTTTCTGGGATCTAAGAACCTACTCAAAAAGCTTCAGTTTCTAGAAACGGCTAGCAAAAAATGCCAGCTGTGTTCCTACAAAACAACCTTAAAATATATTGGATGTCCTTCTCATCTGACCACTTTTTTAACATTATACATAATTATAGTGGCCCCTCTCTCCAAGGAATTCTCTTTGGTGCCGATAAAAATATCCTTATATGAACATTCTTGCAACAAGAGTTCTCAGAAGTGAAAATATATACCTTTCTTTGCCAAGCCTCCATCTTGACATGTGCAACCAGTTATTTCCTCAACCAAATACAGCATTTCCAAACCAAAATCATTTCGTCTCTGCCAGAGGCATGCTTTGGAAGAATGCAACAATTGCAGCCATGGCTAGACAGATTTTTGGGGGGCTTCAAAATGAAGCCAGCACGAAAAAAGGAGAGAGTATGAAGGGTAACAATTTTTCAGACTCTTAACAGGAAACTGAAGCATCCATCCCAGCTTCTGCAGGTCAATCAACGTTCTTTTTCTTAACCAACCAAGCGTAAGTGCTGCTGGATTTCAATTGCAATGTGCACTACTGTAGAGTTCAAAAATTATGGCATTAAACCCCTCTCCCCCTAGTAAATCGTTGTCAAACTCATTGGACAAACATTAGTATTTATTACCCAAAAGCTTAACACAAAAAAGCATGGGATCACTCTGAAGTCCAACAAAATATTGCTTTTCTGATTCTTCCCTGCCAAGGCTTTCCAACCGATTCTAAGTGTGCCATCAAGGAAAGCCTTCTGTTAGTTCACTCATTTAGGTCCAAAACTGCTCCTGAGACTAACAGCTGCAGCTCCTTACAGAGAAACCTGTAATTCCGTTTTCCCTTTCCTCCTTGCCAGACCAATCCAGACAAATGGGTCAGCTCCTCTTCCGGTAGGCGTAGAAAGAGTAACACTATTGGCCCTGTAGCCTGCACCCCCCCCCCCCCACCCCCCAAATCAGCTGATGAAGCTGGAGGAAGGAACAGTCCAAAGCTGCATTTTCAAGCTGGCCAGCAGACACCACAATTCAGGAAAGTAGATATTGGAACCTTTAAACCCGATTGAGATCGGCTGCTGCCAGGGCATTTAAACAGTAGATGTAGGTGACCAAGCTTAGCCACTTTAATTTGCCATCAGAGGCTTTATTCAGCTTTTTTTGCTTGTCTTTGCAAACACTGCAAGCAATGGAAAGGGGTAGACACTGCTGGATTGAAAGGAAAGCAGAAGGATTCCCATAATGGCCAGCTCTTTTGACCAAAGGTGTGATGGGGAATAGGAAGAGTGAAGTGGCATTCCCTTAGGCCAGGAGGTGAGGGAAGAAAGATTCAGACACAAACCTTTCATGGAGAGACCTGCAGAGCTGGCAGCCCAGGGAGTGAAGCAAGATCAACCCTCTTTTGGGAAAGGGAGGCTACTACTACTACTACTGAACATTTTTATAGCGCTACCAGTCATACGCAGCGCTGCACAGACATAAGAAACAGTCCCTGCTCATCAGAGCTTACAATCTAGTCAAGACAAACACAGAAGATGTAAGCAGAGGTAGAACAGGGGTAAGAACAGGGAAAAAGAGGGTAAAACGGAGGGGGGGGGGGGGAGGAGATCAGGTGAGTCAAGATCCAAAGGCAGCAGCAAAGAGGTGAGCTTTCAACCTGGATTTGAAGAGGGTTAGAGAAGGTGCCTGGCGTACAGACACGGGTAGTTTGTTCCAAGCGTAAGCTGCAGCAAGGTGAAAGGAGCAAAGTCTGGAGTTGGCAGTGGGAGAGAAGGGCAAAGATAGAAGCAGTTTGCTAAAAGAGCGGAGTTCCCGAGGGGGGTTGTAAGGAGAGATAAGAGAAGAAAGGTACTGAGGAGCCGTAGAGTGAATGCATTTATAGGTCAGCAGAAGAAGCTTGAACTGGATGCGAAAATGGAAAGGGAGCCAGTGAAGGGACTTGAGAAGAGAAGTAATATGGGCATGACGAGGCTGGTGGAAGATTAGCCGTGCCGTGGAGTGTTGAACAGATTGAAGGGGAGAGAGATGATTCAAAGGGAGAACAGCAAGGAGTAGATTACAGTAGTCAAGACGGGAGGTGATTAAGGAGTGGATAAGCGTTTTAGTAGTGTGTTCAGAAAGGAAAGGGCAGATTTTGCTAATGTTGTAGAGAAAGAAATGGCAGGTCTTAGCTATGAGATGGATATGTGCGGAGAAAGAGAGAGAGGAGTCAAAGACAACCCCCAGATTGCGGGCCGAGGAAACAGGAAGGAGTACAGAGTTGTCCACAGAGACTGAGAAAGGAGGAAGTGGAGGGGAGGTTTTAGGGGGAAAGATAAGAAGTTCAGTCTAGGCCATGTTCAATTTCAAGCAGCGGTGAGACATCCAGGCAGCGATGTCAGAAAGGCAGGCAGAGATCTGGTTATAACTTCCTCACTGAAGTATGAGTGCAGCTGCCAGACCAACTTCAGCTGCCCATGTATCATCCAAACTACTTTAGAGATTTGGGCCTGCAAAGTCAATTCAGCATCTAACTGCCTGCCCAGATCCTGAATTTCATCTTTATATTCCAACCTATGGCCTTCAGTACAAGGATGCTCAACCAAAGTCTCCAAATCAAGCTTCTCACACACCAGCACCTCAGATTTTTGCACACATTCAGAAACATGTGGTTATCTTTTAACCAAAAGGCCACTTCCACCAAACACTCATTTAAGCTCCTTGATCTTTTGGACAATATTTCTACCCAAAGGTATCACAATCTCAATATTCAAAACCCAGTAACCCTGGTTTGTAAATAGCTGCTCTAGTTAAAATAAATTGGAAACTGGATAGAGCCCTGCGGTACCCTACATGGTTAACCGTAATAGCAGAATCTTCTCCCTCCATTTTACCCCCAAACCCTCCTTCCTTGCAGAGAGGAGGATATCCATGCCAGGACCTTCCCAGCCATCCCCAACTGTTGACACCTTCACACCAAAATATTCCATGCCACCAAATTAAAGGCCGCCCTTAAATCTAATGTTACCATCAAAACCACCTCTCCTTGATCCCTGGCCTGATAAATATTGGTTACTACCACCAGCACTATAGTAGCAACTGCCCAGGGACTGGACTGGAATATATCCAGTCATATGCACCCTCTATTACTTCCACCAACTTTTCCTGTGTCGCTGATGCAAACCTTTCCCACTTAACCTCCCACTCCTCTCCTACTGCAGCTCCACATCCTGTACCTATCTGTATTAAAACCCATCCTTAACCTACATACGTTTTCCCCACAAAGTACTCTGCTACTTCTACCTCTATCGCCCAATAGCTGTTTAGCTACCCAAAACAAGCTCCTTAGGACTATTACCTGCTACCATAATTCTAGCTAACATTTTCTTTTTGGCTTCCTGCACTAACTTCCAATAAGCATTTGCTTTCTGCATCCACAATTGCCTATCCACCCTTCCTCTTGATTTCGTCTATCTTTCTAATTGTCACAGACTTAAAGCAGCGAGACCAGCATAAATTCCTCCCCACACAGCTCAAGCTACATGCGGAGCTGATCGTGGTGGAGAGAAGAACAGGTGCAGGAATGGTCAGGGACATCAGGTGATGGCTGCGGAGGCAATGCAAGAGAGACACACACATGGGGTGATGGCTGAGGGAGGGCGATATGAGAGAGAGCCAGACATACACACGCACACTGGATGATGGGGCCAAGAGATTTTTTCTTCTTTTTGTTTCATGTATTTACCAGACCATGGTGATATGCAAAACAAAAAAAGGAAGCCTCAGGTGCAGCTCTACAGTGTCACCAATAAGCTGCTGAAAACTTACTCATTGGGAGTGGTGGGAAGGAGAGGAGATGGGTCACTGCCTTCTGTTGGCACTGTCTAATGACATGTTAAGGGCCTGATTTATTAAACTTTGTTTTCCCATAGAAAATGGGAAGACAGTAAATCAGGCCCTTTAAAAAAAGGAGCTGTGATACACCTTTTGTGGGGTAGGGGGCACTGTCAGAGGTCTCAGCAGCTAGCTCCTAAATATTTAAGCTGGTACCTAGATTCCAAGGAAATTTGTCGAGGCCTGCCATAATTTGATCCTCTACATTCTCCTCCTGCCCCTACCTACGCCCTGCAACACCCTCTCCCAAAACTGCTCTTCAATTGCTCTTCTAAACCTCACAACCTTTACCTACTTTCCTTATCCCACCTTCATGCCAATTAAAAATAAAAAGAAATAACAACGGTCCAACCAAGGAACCTCTTTACCTTTATTTACTCCAGTTGAGCTAACTCCATTACTTTCCTAGTCTCAAAAATGAAATCTAAAATTATCCCACACATGCGTAGGTTTATTCACCCATTGCTCATACTTCAAGATCAGTCAAGATTGAATAAAGCACAGTTACTTACCTGTAACAGGTGATCTCTGGGAACAGCAGGAATAAGTCTTCACATATGGGTACGTCGGTACCGACGGAGTCTGCGCGGGAACGCTTCCCAGCGTCCAACCAAAGAGCTTTTGGAAGCATCCCACCACGCCTGCGTGCTGCCTTCCCGCCTTTCCCAACTGCCTCTCCTCAGTTAAGTTTTAAAGCTGAGACAAAGAGAGAGAGAGAGGAAAGGAAAGATAGATACAACTCCTGGGGAGGTGGGTGGGTTGTGAAGACTTATTCCTGCTGTTCCCAGAGATCATCTGTTACAGGTAAGTAACTGTGCTATCTCCAGGAACAAGCAGGAATGAGTCTTCATATATGGGGACTCCCAAGCTAAGATGCCTGGAGTCCCAGCATGTTATAGATTGGAACATGCTACACCTCACATCGCCAGGCATCTTCAGGATGGAGGGTAGGAGTTGAAACAGAAAGGTGCTGTAAAGACAGCTAACCCAACATAGGACTGCAGGCAAGGAGTCCTTGTATGGATGACAATTATCATCAAATATTGCAATATGGACCTCTCCTAACAGGATTGCAGGAAAGTATAGAGGTTCATGGAATCTACTGGGGAATCCAATAGAGGAACCTCAAGGAGGACCTCACTGAAAGTGGAGGTAATAAACCTGTAGGACAAACAGTGGAGGTCAGAATCCTGAAAGGTGAAAGGTAACCCCAGGGATCAACTGGGGTAATACAAAAATGGTAGGCCTTCAGCAGAAGGCTTTATGGAAAAAGCCGAAACTCTTTTGGCTGCAGAATGGCTCACTCTTAGGAGCAAAAAGAGGAAAGGCTGACCGATTTGGACAAACCGGCCTAGTCCTTGAGGGAAGAAGGGGTATGGAAAAAACCTTGTATCCCAAAAAGAAAGGACAGGTGTCTGAGGCATTACAGCCTCAGATGTACTGAAGATCCGCCATGTCTTTCCTAACTGGTAGTAGCTAGGAAAGATACTGGAACATGGAGAGCTTCAGGGGTACCTAACCCTTAGGATTATGGTAGAAAAGTTGTTAACTACCACGGGAGTGGTTGTGTGTGTAGCACCCCAAAACATGCTGGAACAGCATGAGTATGGGTAGAGCCCAACTGTCAGAATCATATAGAGAGATATATATCTATATGAGCATAGACAGTCAGATAGATAAGTATGTAAATACATATCTACAGATATATATATAGATATGAATATAAAGGCCTATATATAGATGTCTGCAATTAAGCAGACAGAGATATGCCTATAGAAAGTATATTCACATAGGAGATGTGAAGAGGAAAGATTCATCTAACAACAAGAAGGTGGAACCTACTTGAGAAGATATATAGAGAATCTATTCCCCCTGGTTATGATGGAAGGAGTCAGGAGAAAAATCTTCCTGACAAGGAACAGACTAGATTGCTGCAGAAATGCTAGCTAGTGAAATAACCAGGATGGTTACGTGAAAAGCAGAGGATAATATCAGTCTGCAGGCAGCAAGTCCCGAGTCCTCCAGAACTCTAGCATGCAATGTTCCCTCTAATTTTCTGTAGGCTGTGTGCGCATAAAATATCAGCTGTGTGCAGCTTTTGAAGGAAGGTTAAATTTTTGTGCGCCACATAACGACACTCGGAGTTATATACTTTAAAATTTGACTACACGTCAGAATACAGTATGTACACCACATTGATTTTAATCAAATTAAATGAAAATAGACGAAGCGGGAAATTTCTAGTAATTACAATCATAACTTTTACATTTTAAGACGTCTGTGGTGTTTTCTATCAGAATCAGAGCGGTAATTTTTGTGCGCTCTGTTGTAAAGTATGTGCGCTCACTCGGCGAGGTGTGCGCGCGCGCACACGCGCACAGCTTAGAGGGAACAGTGCTAGCATGGTAAATGGACAGAAGACGCATAGGAATGAGAAACCAAGTTGACCTACTTGAGGGGCAAAAAGGGTATCATGCGTTCTTTAGCTAAATATGCGCTGTCCATGAGGGATTAGGATACCATGAGGACGAGCTGCAAGGAAAAAAAAAAAAAAAAAAAAAGAGTATATTCCCGGTGGGAATCCTGAGGACCAAACCAGGGAATTGAACAACTCTTTAAGCTTTCACGTAAGAGAAGGCCCACGTCCTTTGTTTTAAAAAGGAGATAGTAGGGTAGGAAGAACCCTTCCAGTCATGAGGGGCATGACTGAGGGAGCCTTTTCCAAACATCTAGGACAGCTGTTTGAGGAAAACCTAATGCTCTCTAGCAAAGGCCCATGGTGGAAAGCTTCTCTGTAGAATTGCAGAGAGCATAATGCAGGAGAGTTAGGAGATAGAACTGGCTGCTGGAAAAGCCAGTACCTACGTCAACTATGCTGCCAAGCCCAAGGGAATTGGAGATGGCAAGAATAGAAGACAATCCGAGAAGCCTGTAGTGATAAGGTTTCCCAAGAAAGATGAATCCAATGTCTTGGAGTCACTACTAAGGCCAGAAAGAATGTAGTGGAGGACAACTCTGGATGCTTGTGGAGAAGAACCAGTGGTCCAGTCAATAGGGCTCCTGCATGGGCAGCTGCTGGTAAGACAGCAGAAAGAATCTTTCTGTTTAAAAACAGAAAGAACAGACAGAACAGGAGTAAGAAAACTCTGGAGCTGTCTGATAAGCTGCCCCAAAGCAAAAATAATGGAGACTTACAATGTGGTAAGTCTGTAGAAAGGAAAAATTCATGCTGATACAGAAAACTCTCATTTGATAGTTGTTAAACCTCTTTCCCTAGCAGGAAGAAGAGGAGAAACCTGTGACCTATAGGCATGAATATCCTAAGAGCTCGTATACAGAGAAAAAATGGATGTCTTGTGAAAAGAGATCCATGCCTAGAGTTTAGAATGAAAACAGTGGAAAGCTTCTACTGAGAAGAAGCCAACTGCAGGTTCTAAACCCCAAGAGGCACAAAAATATGATGATGATTAATCAGAAACCCTGCGGTTGCTGGGTTTGCTGAGCCTGGTGAGAGTTTGGATTCTTCAGACCAGGGGGATGTTTCCCCTGTTTGGGAACATCTGTATGATGGGCAGAAGATGAATAAAACCTTCTCCCCCTAGGGGAAGAAAGTTTGGTAGGACATTTCCTACCTACTGGGAAAGAAGGCGGCGTAGAACAGCCCTTAGAAACAGGTAAGTCAGTGAACCACTGAGTAACCTGACGTAAAGACTCCTTATTGAAGAGATTTTCTCCAGTGCAAGGAGTATTACTCAGTCTTTGTTGTGCCCATTTGTCTAAGTCTGAAGCTTGGAGCCAGGCTCTACGTCGTGCCCCTATAGCTATAGCAGAAGTTCTGCTAACAGACTCAAATGAGTCTAGGGAAGCACGAGTAAGAAACCAAGAGATATTTTGAATATGACTAAGCAGTGAGGAATAGTCTGCACTCTTGGGCTTGTGATAAGGAAGCTTATCATAGTTCAGGAGGGAGCTATAATAGAGGTGAATTGGCTCTGAACAAGCAACCTGTCTTTGCTGGTAGAAATACTAAAACAGAATGTTTTCATAAAAGACTACCAGTCCCAGAATGCACCAGGTTTCAAACAGCCTCTAGAAGAGCTGAAGTGGGGAAACGTGTGTTCAATCAGGAGAGCTATGAGGTAATCCCCAATCACTCATCTCCAAGGGCAGGGCTTGATTCAGCACAGCTGAGCTGTGCTAGGGTGGAGTATCCCTCTAAATAAGTTAAAAGTAAAACATATTCTACACAGATGGAGTGGAGGAACTCAGAGATCAGGAAGCAGCAGCAGCAACGTGGAAGAAAGAAGAGGAAAACATCTTGGAGGTCTAAAGAAGGAGCCCCACAGCAGTACGTGTGTTGGGAGTCATTCCAGAGGCAAGCATACTCCATTGGACTGGAGGAAGCCAGAGGAGTGGGGTTACAGAGCCAGGAAGTCCCAGATGGCACCTTTGAGGGAGACGGCTGCATATGGAAGGGGCCCTAAGACCAGTGCAAGAAGGTATGTGAAGAGAGACCCAGTGTCCAGGGATCTTGATTGGAAGGCTGGACATAAAAGCTGGACTACTTACTGGCCAGGATATCTGGAGAGGAAACCTAACAGCAAAGGAAGCTCAGGTATGAACACTGATCTATGCCCTAGCTCTTCACTTGGAAGACAGCAGGGAAACAAATGTTATCCTGAGAGTGCTCCATTAAGGAATTCCTCTGAGCCAGACCATGATATTGATTCTATGATAGTTGAAGGAGATATTTTAAATGATCGGAATGAATACATGGATTGCTCTCTGACTAGGCTGCTGTGGTAAAATACTTTCACAAATACAACAACCATCAAAAGGAACTATAACTTGTTCTTTTATCTACCCAGAAAAGCCTGCAAGAAAGCTTTAGGATAGGATTTGAGCCACGTAGAGAAAGTGAACCAGCAAAAGGGGTTTGCAGCTGGCTAATTATTGGTAATTAAGCCATGCACAGTTGCATGTGAGCTCTGAAAGGAAACTTCTGTTTGTGTGTGGAAATTCAAGAAAGTTATCCTTGAAAAAGAACATTTTTTGGATACTTTTGGGTTTTGTTTTTGCTTTTGGAGCACTGCTAAAAGTTATTAGCAGGAGCCCTCAAAAAAGACCTTTTCTGTTTCCCATCAAGGTCTTTATTATTTGATTGCTTAACAAGTTCAGTTGCTGATATCATGATTTGTTTCTCCTAAAGTACAATACTGAAGCAAGTGTCCTTTTGTGTTACCAAGTAAATCTGTGTGGGAGAATTAACCCCATGAATAAAATATATTTTTCTTTGCTTACACTCGAGCAACACAACTCATTATTTTGTGAACGGCTGATTCTGGTATGAATGGACTACATCTCCCACAATCTTTTGCAAGTCATAATAGTATTTTGCCTTTGCCAAGACTGTGGACATTCACGCCCAGCGCCCCCGTTTACAGGCTCTGAAAGAAAAGGAGTCAAAAGATGTAATTTCTTTGTGACCTCCTCAAGAGATAGACTCATATAAAAAATATATGAGAGAATTCTTGCTGAAAGCATGGATGTCTGGAAGGTTTGATGTCCAAAGGCATCTAGTGTCTTAGACTCATGACCTGGCGGATAAGAAGAGTGCTTTTTCTTACTCTTCACCCGCCTCATTGCTGATTCCACTACAATGGAATGATGAGGAAGTTGAGTCTTTTGAAACCCTGGAGAGGGGGGCACCTGATATAGGAGATCAGTTGCTCTGGAAGGTGGGGGTACCCTTAAAGGTGCTTCCCACATTCCTAGAAGAAGATCCTGCAAGGAATGATGCAAAGGAAGCATTATGTTCTCCTTTGCTTCGGTAGAAACAGAGCCTTGTGTAGGATCATGGCCAGGGATAGGAATGGCAAGTGATCTTGCCAGATCCAGGAGGAAACTCTGAAAAGAAGGATCTCCAAAGAGAACCTCCCCTGGACATGCTAGATCTGAAGAACTAGCCTGGGCACCGAAGGATCTGTCAGAGTATATAGGAATATAAGATCCTGCACGGTGCAGTATGGGATCCTTAACAGATGGACGCTGATACTGGAGGTCAGGACCAGCGACAGTCAGTACCACATCGTCCATGCCAGGTATCGACTCCAAACTTGGTATAGAAGGGAGCGATCCTGTTGAAAGAAGCATGGAAGGAGCTGGCCACGATTCTGCTGTGGATACCGGTACTGATACCAATACTGCTGTCGGAACCGCACCTGACACAGACATCGGAGCAGCAATCGGTGACAGCCCAATCGGTACCGAGGTAACCGAAAGTCTTCGGCAGTCACCCTCGGTACCGAGCGTCCGGTACCGATAGGTGTCGGTACCAAGACGTGTCGGTACCCAGTCTTCCAGACTAGAGATCGATTCCAAACTCGGCATCGAAGGAAGCGAGTCTATCGATGCACGTCTGGAGGGTACCGACGTCGGTGGTAGTATCGGTGCCGGTACCGATACTGGAAAGTCAGTCTGGAACGTATCTACCGGTCCCATAGGTACTGAGGACGCCAGACGACGATCCCTCGTGAGGAGTGTTACGTCCAAAACCAGTGCCGATGCCGGGGTATCGGTACCGCTCGAAGCGGATGCCACCACCGGGCATGGCTCAGGTATGTTCTGTGAGGGGTGAGCCCCAGGAACAACCCGAAACCCCACATAGGCTTTGGAGGCCGAAGACTCCCGCCGGGGTTTTGAAGCCAATGGGCCCTCGAGGGCAAAGCCGGAGCCGTCTACATGCTGTGCATGAGACTTACTACTCGAGAGTTGGCTAGTCGTAACAGACTGTTTGTGGGTTACCTGATCCTGTGTAGAAGAAGAAATGGTCGGTGCCCTGAAGTTGGAAGGGAACCTCATATTGAGGGAAACTCGATGTTGAAAACCTCTTCTCACAATACTGTAGCCCGAGGGCTCCGGAGGAAAAGGGTCAGGACCCAAACAGGTTAGACACCAATTTTGTGAGTCTAAAAATAAAGTTGTACCGCCATAGTTTGAACATTTCTTGGAGAAAGTGGCTGGCGGTTCCATGAGGGACATGGAGAGGCCTAGAAGGCCTGAAAAACCGTAAGACACTCAGAAGAAAAAATATTCCCTTAAAGGGAAAATTTACAAGAAAGAAAAAGAAACACCGGCGGTACCGGTGGCGTCGGGGAAGACAGCTGCGACCACAAGAAAACTAAAGAATTAAAAGAAGAATTTTCTGCGGTGACAGGAGGACGTCCTGCCGGCTCCGCGGAAAAACGAAAACTGAGGAGAGGCAGTTGGGAAAGGCGGGAAGGCAGCACGCAGGCATGGTGGGATGCTTCCAAAAGCTCTTTGATTGGACGCTGGGAAGCGTTCCCGCACAGACTCCGTCGGTACCGACGTACCCATATGTGAAGACTCATTCCTGCTTGTTCCTGGAGATAGAAATGTACTCCACCCAGCCCATATTATCACTTTAAAATCCCCTAACACTATTAATTCCTGAAATTCCAACCTTGCTTCTGCAATTTTCTCACCCACTTCCCTACAATTTTCATTACTTAACCCCAGGACACAATATAACTATAAAAATTTCAACTCAACCCCCCCCCCCCTTAACCCTAACACCACCCTCTCACATCCCATTAGAACTTCTGAAACTCTATACACAACAGTCCATGATTTAGGACAAATTACCACCACCCCTCCCCTCCCATTTTACCATTCCTAGCTATCTGACAGTAATAATAAATTATCAGGACAAACCAAGAAACTAGCAACTCCCCCTAACCCTCCAAAAACAGGTCTTGTTATAAATTAAAAAAAAAAATGCAATACTTAGCTTTCATATAACAATCTTGACTTTCATATAACAATCTTGCGTACAATTTGGCGATAAACATAGAAACAGGAAGGCAGAAAATGACCACATGGCCTAACTAGTCTGCCCTTCCATATCAACTACAATAGTGCCCTTTTTACCTTTAGAGATCCTGTGTATTTGTCCCATGCTTTTTTGAATTCAAATACTGTCCTTGCCTCTACCACCTCCACTGGGACTCTATTCCATGCATCTACCACTCTTTCTGTAAAGAAATATTTCTGCATATTACTCCCGAGTCTACCCCCCTTTCACCCTTATCCTATGCCCCCTCGTAGCAGAGCTTGCTTTCAAGCGAAAGACTCCTCTTGTGCATTTATGCCAAAGAGGTATTTAAACATCTCCATCATATTTCCTCTATCCCACCTTTCCTCTAAAGTATACAAATTAAGATCTTTAAGTCTGTCCTCATATGCTTTATAACAAGGACTACTAACCATTTTAGTAGCTACCCTCTGCATAGACTCTAAGCTGTTTATATCCTTTTGAAGGTGCGGTCTCCAGCATTGCACATAGTACTCCAAATGAGATCGCACCAGAGACTTATACAGAGGCACTATCACCTCCTTTCTTCTGCTGGCCATTCCTCTCCCTATGCATCCAAGCATCCTTCTGGCTTTTGCCATCACCTTTTCTAGATACTTTAAGGTCGTCAGACACAATCACGTCCAGGTCCCGCTCTTCTTTTGTGGACAGAAGTACTTCACCTCCTACACTGTACCGTTCCCTTGGATTTTTGCAGCCCAAATGCATGACCCTGCAGTTTTTAGCATGAAATCTCAGTTGCCAAATTCTAGACCATTCCTCAAGCTTAGCTAGATCCCTCCTCATGTTATCTACTCCTTCCTGGGTGTCTATTGCAGATTTTGGTATCATCTGAAAACAGGGAAACCTTACCCTACAGCCCTTCTGCAATATCACTAACAAAGATGTTAAAAAGAATCAGACCAAGGCTAGATACCTGCAGCACACCACTGGTAACCTTCTTCTACTCTGAGTAAGCTCCAGTTACCTGTACCTTTTGTCGCCTCCCACTCAACCAATTTAATTTCTAACCCAATCAGTAACTTTAGGGTCCATCCCTAGGGTACTCAGTTTGTTTATAAGTCACCTGTGCGGAACGGTGTCAAAGGCTTTACTAAAATCTTAGTACACTACATCTAGGACTCTCCCTCATTCCAACTCCCTGGTCACCCAGTTAAAGAAATCAATCAATCAATCAATCAGATTTGTCTGAAAAGAGCTTCCTCTGGTAAATCCATACTGCCTCAGATCCTGCAATCCTCTGGACTCCAGGAACCTCACTAGTCTCATTTAGCAGCGTTTCCAATAATGTACTCACCACAGACGTTAGACTAACTGGTCTGTAGTTTTCAACCTCATCCTTACTTCTACTTTTGTGCAGAGGAACCACATGTGCCTTTCTCCACTCCCAACTTGAAAGAAGCATTCAAAAGGTCAGTCAGTGGAACTGCTAGAACGTTTCCAAGTTCCTTCAGTATTCTTGGATGTATCCTATCCAGTCCCATTGCTTTGTCTACTTTAGTTTATTAGTTCCTCATGGACACAGTCTTCTGAAAATAGTTTGAGATCCCCTTCACTTCTGTTCCTATTTGTGGGTGTTTTCTGAGGTCCTGCTCCCGGCCCTTCATCTGAGAACACTGAACAGAAATATTTGTTAAGCAATTTTTTTTTATCCTCATCAGCTTCTACATATTCCTCCCCTTCACCCTTGAGTCTGACAATACCACTCTGCCCTTCCTCCTCTCACTAACATATCTGAAAAAAATCTCTTATCCTTTCATTTTACTGCATTGGCTATTTCTTTCTTTTTGAAACTTTGCTTTCCTGACTACTTTGCTAGCTTCTCTAAGTTTTCCAAATATAGATGTGTCTTCCTCTCTCTGTGATCTCCTGTATTTCCTGAAGGCCTCCCTCTTTCTTCGCCTTTTCAGCTACTTTTTTGAGAACCATAGTAGCCTCTTTTTCCTCTTACATTTATTTACCCTTCAAACAAAAGGTTTGTTGCCCTTAAAATATCCCCTTTCAGTTTCATTGTTTTTCTACATCCCCAAGCTATTCCCATCCCGCTAATGGCTCCTTGAGATACTGTCCCACCTTGGCAAAGTTAGTTTTCCTAAAGTCTAAGCCCCTCACCTTTGAATAGATTTTATCAGCCCTAGTACTAATACTGAACCACATGATCACTGGATGTGAGATGATCTCCCCTATAACATCAGAAACACTTTCTCCATTGGTAAGCACCAAGTCCAGTATGGCCCCTTCACGTGTGGGTTCTGTTACCAATTGCCTGAATAGCTCTCCCTGTAGAGAATCCAGGATCTCCTTACTTCTAGATGACACTGGAGCAGGGATGTGCAATGCTGTGTGTGTCTTCTATTAAATCTCCGTCCACTTCTTCCTGTAAGGGAGGTCTGTATATCACTCCAATGCAAATGATTTCCCTTTCTCTCTTTCTAGTTTAACTCAGTGTCTCCTTGCTCCATTTTAAGCCTTATAATTCTATAGCTTTAATTTTTTTTTTTTTTACATATAGTGCCACTCCTCCTCTCCTTCTTACTATCCTGTCCTTCCTGAATAAAGTATAGCCCAATATAATTACATCCCAGTCATGATTGTCCATGAACAGTCTCTATAACCGCCACTAAATCCAAGTTAGACTCTTCCATTAAAGCATCAACTCTGGGATCTTATTTCCCATGCTATGGGCATTTATATACACCACTTTCCAGATATTGCCGCTTTTACCCATTTCTACAGAGATATTTAATGTTTCACTTACCTGGGGACTTTCTTCACCCATCCCCAATGAATCTAGTTTAAAACCCTCTTCAGTAGGTTAGCCAGTCTGCTGCTGAAGACACTGCGACCCTTCTTGGACAGACGGATGCCATCTCTGTTCTGCAGCCCTTGGATCATCATCCCATGGTCCAGGAAACCAAAACGCTCTCGATGACACTATCCACACAGACATGCATTTCTCTCTAGAATGTGTGCTCATCTGCCTCGGCCCTTACCCTCAACAGGGAGGATTGAAGAGAACATCACCCGTGAACCTATCTGCTTCACCCTCTGTCCCCGAGCCATAAACTCACTTTTGATACACTCAGAGAGATACCTAGCAGTATCATTTGTGCTGACATGGACAAGCAACAATGGGCTTGATGAGTCTCAGCGAACTCTTCTTAACATCACGGATTTTGACACCTGGCTAACAGCACACCTCTCTAGACACCAGATCTAGTTGGCAGATGGATGCCCCCCAGAAGAAAGCCACTACCACCACTACCCTTCGCTTTCTTGTGGTCACTGATTCTGTAACTTTGGGGTGCTTGAGCTCTGGTTCTTCCCTTTCCTGGGATACTTTCACCTCCTCCACTTTCAGGGCTGCATACTGGTTCTTCAATTCAAGGGCTGAAGGAGTTGGAGCGTTGATTCTGCAGGCTCTGGTGACTTGTGTCCAACTTTCTTCATCCTGTAGCCTCCCATCTTCATCGCCGGAGAGCTTGGATGTTTCAAGAAGCATCTCATCAATGTACTTCTCACTCTCTCAAATGCTTCTCAGCCTCGCCACCTCTTCTCTGAGCTCCTCCACTTGTTTCTCGAGAACTTCAGCATGCAGGCATCCTGCACATGGAACCAGTCTTTAAACTGGCACTGGGATCTCTATCTGGACAGAGGCAGAAGCTGTAATGGAGCAACAGCTTTAGCAATACTAATTTTTCCACAGCCAAAGTTCAGTTGGTGACGCTTTGGTACCTGTTGAAGTAAAAGAGAGACCTACCAAAGTCCCTATCTGTTCCTCAGCTATTCTTTAAGTGAAAAAGAGATAATCTCTTAAGGGTGTTCTAACAGTGCTGTTCTAGGTCCCTGTGTGTAGCTAATCAGGGCGCTGCCCTATAAAGCAAGAATGGGGTGGGTGGGAACTGGTGTGGATAGGGAGAGATCTAACAACCGATGAGATCAGTGGCTTCAAAGAGCTAGCGGTAAATGGGTAGCTGAAACAAAAAACAATTAACTCTGACAGAGCTTTGCCCAACACCACAAAAAATTCCCCTTTTGCAGTATAGAACAAGGATTAGCTTTTAAAAATGAAAACCAAAAGAGCAGGAGCCTTATCTTGAAATCAAACTCTGGTTTCCAGATCTCCCACATGAGGACACAAATTGCTAACTAGCAATCAGATAGGCCTCTATCCAAAGATATGTGGCAGGGAAGGTTTGATATTTTTCCTTATGCATGATTCTGATTGATCCTTCTTTATGAATAGATTTTCTGCTATGGAAATGCATAGAGACTACTAGGGATGTGCATTCTGGGCTCATTGGGCCATTCCTTTCCACACCTAAAATTTACACATATGCACAAATTGCTCATGTGCATGTGTATCGATAAATTCAGAGGTATACATGTGTACAAGCAATCTGTGCGCACAGTTGGTAAGCAGTCATGGTGAAAACAAAAGTGGTTCATCTGTGATGAAAATGATGAAAAGTCTGGTTGTTCACATGCCTAGAAGCTATAGTTTGGCCACCCTAATTAGTCTGATCTCAGCTAATCTCAGAAGCTAAGCAGGGTTAGGCCTGGCTAATACTTGGGATGGAAGACCACCTTGGAATATTGAGTGCTGAAGGCTTACTGCGTGGAGGAAAGATCTGCCAATCTACTTCCAGTCACACCTTGCCAAGAAAACCCAGGGGCTGGGTTGCCAGAAGTCAGCACTGACTCGACAGTGCACACGCACACATACACGCCTAGAGGCCACCCAGCCTTGTTTGAACTATGCAAGGAACCAGTCTACATGTTTTGAAGTCTGCATCTTTCCTACTAGTTTCAGCATGGAGAGAAACAAACTTGTTGAGAGCAAGCAAAAAAAGTTAAAGGAAAACATAAAACATCCCCACTTCAGCTTAAAATTATATTTTCTCATACAGTACCCAGCCAAACTTGGATAGCAATCCACCATAAGAAGAAAAAAAGTCCTTTTTATGTGGTGTTATGGTTAGTTCATGTACTGCTACAAACTGGATTATCCATGTGTGTGGAGGGGGAAGGGAAAGGACTTTTGTATTCATTAATCTATAACATATGTTCCCATTTTACCAACAGTTTGTAGCAACCATGAAAAAAAAAAAGATATTTACAGCCCTAATCCTCATTTGCTATTCAATCTGTTTAGCATATATCATTACAAGTGCTACTGGTTTAAAGTTAAAATAAGTTCTGTCAATACTGTTACAGTAAATCATCATTGGGCAACATCAAGCTATCCTGGGGGAGACAGAGGTGGTGCATATACATACAAATATTTCTATATTTCTAAATCTCAGCCTTTAACTTGAGGTGTGTGTGTCTGTGTTAGATGTATAGACAGGCAGGAAAAGACTTGTCTGGCTCTACGTTTCATCACTAGCTGGCTAGTTTTAGTTACTTAAATCATGCCTAAGTCTAGCCAGCTAGATTACAATAATTTTCAACCAGTTAGGTTTGACTATAAATCAGCTTAACTTATTCAGTTAAATTTTGGCCAGCTTAATCAGGTGCCTAAGCGTTGTTCGGAAACCTCACCAACATGTGTCTGATGCATGCACATATAATTTTCTGTGTCTTTTCTTATCTGAATTTACCTTCCAAAGACATATGCAAATCACAGCTTCAGCTCTAGGAGCTGGTTTATGCTCCTCAGACTGGTTAACAGTCTGATTCTCAAACTGACCCCACCCCCCTTTAATTCACACTTTTAATAAAAAGCATGAGGTATTCACATATGACAAGTTTAAATTTCGCAAATATATATATCTTAGGGATAGCCTGAAATGCAAGACCAGCTCGTAGGTTAGAGGAATAGGACTGCTTAAGAAGTGATGAGTTAGAGGACATCCTAGAGATTTCTCTACTTCTCAAAAATGGCAACATATAGCAGCCTGGCAAAGGGGGGGGGGAAGCTTCTAATACTGTTCGCAAAGGCTACAGCACTGACAGCAACAGCAACTCCTGTTCTTCAATTGTGAAGGACCACTATAAACCACCGGGTGAAAATAGAGGACCAAAAAGTGAACTACCACACTAGACCCATGATGCATCAGTTCCCACCTCCTCCAGTCCCTGAAACAGGATTAAAGATTCCAAAGTTTGAAGGCCTGGAATCCGAAATGGTTAGCTGATTGTAATTAAAGAGTGCTTTTGATTGCCAAAAGGAAAGAAAAAAAAAACCCAATGCCTACCAAGATCGTCTTCCTAAATTAAGTTTTATTGTGAGCTGACCCCGTGTCATGCTATGCACAACATGGACATACTGGGAATAACCCCCGGCAAAATGTATTAGGTTTGGTTTCAAACCCGTGGGCCATTAAAATGTTTACTTTTGCTTAAACACAAGAATTAGAACAGGAACAAAAACCCACAGCTGCCTCTGTTAAATTGGGAATAGAGTTCCTTGCTTAAAATTCATAGCTATGCTTTTACATGTAACTAGTGAGAAGAGAAAATTCCTCTAATACTATGTAGGAGGAAGGCAGCAATTCAGCCTTGACACAGCAGGTCTCAGCCAGGTGCCTAGGGTCAACAATTTAGCACAACTTAACAGAAACATGGAATCTAACGGCAAGTACAAAAAAATTGTTTCTCCATTTCATTAGGGCATAAACGAGAGGCCCTGTCGATCTCGGCCCTTTCAATGGAGCACTTCTAACAGCAGCAGTCATTTAATTCACAGGGCAAAATATCAGCATTCTTGCCCTTCTGGCAAGAGAAATTAATACATAGGAGGCTGGCAGTGCGATGTATTATTGTGCAAAAGATGTAGATTTGAATCTGGCTTAGACCTTCCACTCTGCAAGTCGGTCAGGACTGGGGATGCTGCAGAGGAACAGTCACTGCGCAATAGCGACAGCTAGCGGCTAGGGAACGTGATCCATCTGGCATATGGCCTCCCCCAGTCAAGAACTGCTGTGCAGTGACCTGAAATGTAAAATTGAGGATGAGAGAATATAAAATCCTCAAGTACTCTAAAGCAAAGCCTTATGGCTAAAAAGCCCAAGAGAGCAGTAGAAAACTGCAGTGTTCAAAAAACACACAAATACATCACTGGCATTCATGGTTAGTCTAAAAGAAACCTCAAATGAGCGTAAACAAGCAGCGTGTAGCATAGCATTTATGTATTTTTTCTTGAAGAGTACGTCCTTTTGCCTTGTAGATTAAAATGCCAAATACGGGATTTTTTTAAATTAAAATGAGAAAATCCCTCCTCACTGCAACTCCCTTTAATGTTTTACTAAGAACATATAAAGGCAGTTTTCTTGCTCTCCACTTACTGTATAAGCTAGAGGTTTAAAAAGTATGCTTCAGTCCATCACAGCTTAACAGCCAGCAAGACATTCATGCAGAGGCGTAGGGGCACATAGAGACTATCATCACTTTTAAAAGAATGATTTCAATTCAAGTAATATGAAAACTACTCATCAATCAAATAGATCTGGCTGTAATGAAGCTACTACTATTACTATTAAGCATTTATATAGCGCCACACACGCAGCGCTGTACAGATAAACATAAGAGACAGTCCCTGCTCGTCAAAATCATGCTCGTCGGAGCTTACAATCTAGTCGAGACAACACAGAGCATTAGTCAAAAAGCGGAGACAATACAGAGCAGTAGTCAACACGGTGCGAAGCACAGTGTGGTCTTACAACTAGGTCATGAAGATTGACGGGAGTCAGGCCAAGATAAGGGATGGAAGTCAGGATCTGAAAGCGAGTGTGAAGAGGTGGGTCTTCAACCTGGATTTGAAGAGAGCCAGAGAGGGTGCCTGGCGTATGGGGATAGGTAGGCTGTTCCACGCGTAAGGAGCAGCAAGGTGAAAGGAACGAAGTCTGGAGTTAGCTGTGCGAGTGAAAGGCCTAGAGAGAAGTAATTTGTTAGCAGAGCAAAGTCGCCGAGAGGGGGTGTATGGCGAGATAAGAGATGAGAGGTGTGGAGGGGCCGCAGAGTGAATGCACTTATAGGTCAATAGGAGAAGTTTGAATTGGATGCGGAATTGGATAGGGAGCTGGTGAAGCGACTTGAGAAGGGGAGTAATGTGGGCATGGCGAGACTGGCAGAAGATAAGTCAAGCAGCATGGTTTTGAATAGATTGAAGGGGGAAGGAGATGGCTCGCGGGGAGACCAGCAAGGAGTAAGTTGCAGTAGTCGAGGCAAGAGGAGATTAAGGAGTGGATAAGCGTTTTGGTAGTGTGTTCGGAAAGGAAGGGGCGGATTTTGCTAATGTTGTAGAGAAAGAAGTGGCAGGTCTTAGCTACAAGCTGGATATGTATGGAGAAGGAGAGCTAAAGGGGCCAAGCCAGGGTGCCATTATGGTGGAATTCATTCATGTGTTTGTTTACTGGTATGTAAATAGTATTTGGAGTGTGCAAATATATCAAGGTATTACTGCCATTCATGCCTCCTTGCAGGCTATCAATAGCATTTACTAGTCGGCATTAACAGCAGAGGTGGATGATCCAAAGATCTTGCATTTATATGTCATAAGTGCCTGAGCTTTCTAGACAATACACATCCCCCCCGCCTTCACACGTAATGAATTCAGTGCTATCCAGGACCAATGTGCCTTCAAGAACTCTACAAAGAATAGGACAGTAGACAATCACTCTAAAGCACGCAAACTGCTCAGCTTGCTTTCTTCTCTAGTGCTCATTTTAGCCAACATGATCTCACACTCAAGAGCATGTTTACTAAAATGCAGCAAGTTTTTGCACTTATCGCATATTACTCTTTGCACATAACGCATAGTGAAGTGCAAATCCTCCATGGTAAATGCAGGGGGTGTGCCCATGGGCCCCATGTTACAAGCACTGGCAAATAGTGTGAGTACATCCATGCTATCTCCCAATGCATATAAACATAGGCCTTGAGGCTGCCTCAGTCCCAAACAAAAAGTATAGCAAGCACCACTGACAGCAGTACCCAACCCAACCCTCTCCCAATCCCCACATGGACTATGACCGCCCCACTCTCCCCCACACTCAATCCGAATTCCACACAGAGCATCCGGAATATCCCCTAATCTAAGGCTTCCACTTCCCAGCTCTATACACCACCAACATAGATAGCCCTGTGCCTGCTTCAGTGAAAGACCCAACCCACTGCTCATCCCCGACCCCTCCTCCCGGTACTCACCCTGAAATTATCCTTTATGTTCAGTGGATGGGGCCAAAGTGATCCACCTTCACTCCTGCTCATTGCATGCCAGGTTCAAAATGGCAGATCTGACCCTTAGCAGTAATCTTACTGTGCTACAGCTAGGGTGATGTTAGATGTAGCTGTGCTATATCGGCAGTTGTGACAACAGAGTGTGGCACCTTCTCATGCACTAGCTATCATAGGCCACCATACCCACTCTCTGCCCATAACCCACCCTATTCCACAACATGAGGTTAGCATGCGAAACAGCACTGGCTAACTGGTGGGCCAGCACAGTAACATTTATTTATTTATTTAAGCAGTTGTTTATACTGCCCCTTCCAGAGATCAATGGAGGTTTACAAAGAACAAACCAGTTACAGGGAAATAGTAATTAGATCTTACCTGCTAATTAGTGTTCCTGAAGGAACGACAGTCCAGTCCCTTTACTTCTGGGGTTACGCAACCCTTCCAGCAGCTTGGAGGCTGAGCCCAACCTTTTTGGGGATGGAGCGGTATAAATACCACTGGGACCACCCACCAACTCCAGTATTCAAATGAAAAAGCAGACATAACGAACTTCCATCAACAACCTACATAACATAATACCTCAAAGAAATATTAAACAATCAACTTTTTTTTTTTTTTGGATGGCATAGGAGAAGAAGAGGAGGAATGGCAACGGGCGGAGGGGGTTACCTGAGTCTGCCCGGGCCGGCTTTCTCCTGCACTCCTTCCTGCCGAACCGTCCCTACGCTCGGTCCGATGCCCTTCTATGAACAATGGGCCTTAACGTTCGCCGGAACCGGGTGGGATCAGGGACTGGACTGTCGTTCCTTCAGGAACACTAATTAGCAGGTAAGATCTAATTACTATTTCCTTATCGTCACTCCAGTCCAGTCCCTTTACTTCTGGGATGTACCCGAGCAGTTCAATCCTGGGTGGGATCCGGCATACCGGACTGAAGAACCGCTAGACCAAACCGAGCGTCCGCCGAACTCTGAACATCCAGCCTGTAGTGCTTGGTGAATGTATGCAGAGAGGACCAAGTCGCTGCCCTACAAATATCCAGCGGGGGAACTAGGCTGAATTCCGCCCAAGAGGTAGCCTGAGCCCGAGTGGAGTGCGCACGCAGACCCACTGGAACCTGCTTCCCCTTCAGGATGTAGGCGGAAGCAATCGCCTCTCTGATCCACCTGGAGATAGAGGCCTTGGCCACCGCCTCCCCTTTGTGCGGGCTTCTGAACTGAATGAATAGTCGGTCGGACTTCCGGAAGGGCGCTGTGCGAGAAAGGTAACGCTTCAAAGCCCTCTGGACGTCTAAGAGACGAAGTTTGCTATCCCTACCTTCATGCCCCGCGGCCGAGAAGGCCGGGAGGGTAACTGTCTGGTTCACATGAAAAGGAGAGATAACTTTGGGCAAGAAGGAAGGAACCGTGCGCAGAACCACCTTGTCCTTGAGGAAGGACAGAAAGGGGGGCTGAGATGACAGCGCCTGTAATTCCGAAACCCTCCTGGCCGAACAGATGGCGACCAGAAAAACTGTCTTTAGGGTTAAATCCTTTAAGGAGGCCCTTTTTAATGGCTCGAATGGTTCCCCGATCAAGGCATTTAGCACTAGGTTAAGATCCCAAGGGGGGGATGACCAACCTCCGCTGAGGACGTAGCCGTCTAACCGCCCTTAGGAACCTGGAGACGTCCGCGTGGGCCCCTAGGGGTTTGCCACGGACCTTGCCTCTATAGCAAGCGATGGCAGCCAGCTGGACCCATAAGGAGCTGTGCGCCAGACCCTTGTCAAATCCTGCTTGCAAGAATTCCAGAACCTCCGGGACTGAGGCCGAAAGGGGTTTCCGACGGTGCTCCGCACACCAGGCTTCGATGATGCGCCAGACTCTTACATAGGATAGACAGGTCGAGCGCTTCTTAGCATTCAACAGCATCGAGATTACTGCTCCTGAGTAACCTCGTTTTAGGAGCCGCGCCCTTTCAATAGCCAGGCCGTAAACGAGAATCGATCCACGTGAGGCATCCGAACTGGGCCTTGTCTCAGCAGGTCCCTTTTGCAAGGGAGCCGCCAAGGTTGGTCGGCGATCATCCTCACCAGATCCGCATACCAGGGGCGGCGAGGCCAATCCGGGGCTATGAGGATTACCAATCCTTGGTGGGACTCCACCCGCTGGAGAACCTTTCCGATCAGGACCCAAGGAGGAAATACATAGAGAAGACCTTCCGAAGGCCACTTTTGGGACAGGGCATCTAAGCCCTCGGACATTCTTTCCCTCCGCCGACTGAAGAATCTGTCCACCTTGGCTGACAAGAACCGTGCCATGAGGTCCATGACTGGGAGTCCCCATCGGGCCACTATTTGGTTGAAGGTCTCCTGTTCCAGTTCCCACTCTCCGTGGTCTATCTTGCACCTGCTGAGGAAATCGGCTGTGACGTTGTCCGCGCCCGCCACGTGCTGAGCTGAAAGCGCTTGCAGCCGGCCCTCCGCCCACTGGAATAGAGCGTCCGCCTCCTTCTCCAAGGCGGGGCTGCTGGTGCCTCCCTGGTGGTTGATGTAGGCCACCGCGGTGACATTGTCGGAGAGAACGCGAATTGCTCTTTTTTGCACTAAGGCCTCGAGAGTCTTGAGCGCTAGGGTGACGGCCCGCAATTCCAGTCTGTTGATGGGCCATTGCGATTCCAACGGTGTCCAACGACCCTGGACGAACTGGTCCTCGCAGTGCGCTCCCCAGCCTGACAGGCTGGCATCCGTCGTCAATAGTAACCACTGATAAGGTTCGAGGGGCATCCCGCGATCCAGATTCCTTGAGCACCGCCACCAGTGGAGCGCCTGTTTGGTCCGCGGAGCGCAAGGTAATTGCATTGACAGAGGATGATTCTGGGGAGACCACCGACGTAATAGCGCCCGCTGCAACGGCCGCATGTGGGCCCTGGCCCATGGCACTACCTCTATCGCAGCCGCCATTGTTCCCAGAACCTGAAGATAATGTCACGCCGAGGGATTTCGTCTGCCTAGAAACTGCGTGACTAGAAGCCTTAGCTCCCTTGATCTTGTTTGTGACAGGAATACTCTGCCCCTGTTGGTGGCGAATCTTGCCCCGAGGTACTCGAGTTCCTGGGAGGGAGTCATTCTGCTCTTTGCACGATTGATGACCCACCCCAACTCCTCTAGAACCTAGATCACTCTGGTCGTCGCCGAGTGACTTTCCTCTTCCGACTTTGCCCGGATCAGCCAATCGTCTAAGTAAGGGTGCACTTATATTCCCTCCTTCCGAAGGAAGGCCGCTGCTACCACCATTACCTTGGTGAACGTCCTGGGAGCCGTAGCTAGGCCGAAGGGTAGGGCCTGGAATTGAAAGTGGCCTCTTGGCACTGCGAATCTCAGGAACTGCTGATGGGACTTCCTGACCGGGATATGCAAGTAGGCTTCTGTCAAATCGAGGGACGTTAGGAACTCCCCGCCCCTCACGGCTGCTATGACTGAACGTAGGGTCTCCATCCGGAAATGTGGTACCCTGAGGCAGCGATTGACCTGTTTTAGATCCAGGATCGGTCGAAAAGACCCTTCCTTCTTTGGTACCACGAAGTAAATCGAGTACCGACCAGAGCCGCACTGGTCTGGTGGTACTGGGACCACGGCCCCGAGCGCTATTAGCCGAGCGAGCGTTGCCTCTATCGCCGCCCTCTTTATAGAAGAACCGCAGGGAGACTGAACAAAGGCTGGAAGTATTTGTTTTGCAAATTCGAGAGCATAGCCTTCTCTGATCACCTCTAGGACCCATTGATCGGACGTGACTCGGGACCAGGCGGAAAGAAACAGCCTTAAGTGTCCGCCCAACGGCCGCCCTTCCTCCTGGACCCCCGTCATCTCATTGTTGTTTTCTAGGTCCCGAGGAGGAGGAGGAGGAGGAGGATGCCCCAAAACCTCGACCTGCTCCTCGAAACCCTCTGAAACCTTGTCCCTTCGAGGGAAAACGGCCCCTGGGAAAAGTGTTTGGCCTGGCTGGGCGAAACCTCCGCGAGTCCCTAGGCTGGGTACGCACTGGGGCTAGGGGGCGCCCTTGCTTTGGTCTATCTTCCGGGAGCCTGCCTCCCTTAGACTCACCCAGGTCCTTTACTAACTTCTCTAAATCCTCTCCAAATAAGAGCTTCCCCTTAAAGGGAAGTCGACTCAGGCGTGCCTTCGAGGAAGCATCAGCTGCCCAATTCCATAGCCACAGATAACGCCTAGCCGCCACCACCGAGGCCATGTTCTTGGCTAGGCTTCTGATGAGGTCATACTGACTATCCGCCAAGTAGGCTGCTCCGGATTCCACCCTAGCCGTGTTGGCCTGTGTTTCGCCCGTTGAGCCCTCTGCTGCCTGGAGCTGTTGTGCCCACCTCAAACAGGCCCGAGCCACCCAAGCTCCTGACACGGAGGCCTGCAAGGCGAGAGCGCTTACATCAAAGGCTTGTTTCAGGAGCGTATCCAACTTCCTGTCTTGAGCATCTCTGAAGGCCGTGCTGCCCTCAACTGGGATAGTCATCTTCTTAGTAACTGCTGATACCGCTGCATCCACCCTGGGAGATTTCAGCAGCTCTTTATCTGCCTCTGGAAGAGGGTATAGGCGAGTCATGGCCCGGACTCCCCTTAAACTTGACTCTGGTTGATCCCATTCTTCCTGGATCATCTGACGCACGACCCTGTGGACAGGGAAATCCTTCTGGGATCTCCTAATGGCCTGGATTAAAGGATCCTCCAACGCCTCTTCCTGTGCTGGCGTGTCTGAGGCCACATTGAGAACTTTCAGGGACTCATTAATTAATGCCGGGAGCTCCTCTCGACGAAAAACTCTAACTATCCGGGATTGATCCTCTTCCGGGATTTCCCCTTCTTCAAGCTCCTCCTCTTCCTCGTCCAAGTCCTTATCAGAGCTATCCTCCTCTGGAGTACCCTGAGAGAGGGACGCTAGAGGCTCCTCACAACCAAGACGGGGACGCTTAGAAGGAATACCGGATTCCGGATTGCTTGCTCTCATGGATCTAGCTGACTTGTCGTCCGCTGACGGACCAGCCTCTTCTGTCCCTAAGCCCTGCTTACGCAGGCAGTAGGCCTTGTGAAGTAAGAGGATGAAGTCAGGGGAGAAAAATTCTCCGGCCCCCCCTGCACCGGTGGGGGGGGGGGGGGCGAAAGGGGCAGAGGAGGAGTGGGCAGATCCGAGGGTGTAGAGAGAGGGAACTGGGACCCCCCTTCCTCCTCTAGAAGGTCTCCTGACCCCCGAGAAGGCTGTCATGGCCAAGTTAATTTCTTGTTCCACGGAGGCAGCCACTGCAGCACAACCCCTGCAGATCCCTGCCTCCGAGGAAGTGCCTCTGCGTGTGCCGCAGGAAGGACACCTAGACTTGCCCGCCATGCCTTGAAGAGAGCTACAGAAGCCCTTCTTACTCAGAGGCTTCGCAATAGCCCTAAGCCCCAAAGGCTGCACAGCACAGAATTCCAGAACTCTCACCAGAGACTGAACCTTCTCAAATGGACTGAGTGTTCTGTGTGCTCTCTACTCCAGTAGATCAATAGTTCCCCATAACCGGGAAACAAACAGCCCCTTTGTACTTGTTAAGCTAAGTTCAAAATTACCAATAAAAATAAGAATAAATGAAACAAATAAGAACAAATAAACTCAAATTAAAACGCTATAAAACTGAAGTTAACCAATGTACTTGCAATTATGGCTTCTGCTGTTAGCTGGGCCCGGCTCCGCGTTCACTGCCTGTTGGCTCAACACGTGGTAGGCCTCACCACGTGGAGACCTGAACGGGGAGCCGCGAGTCTGTCCTCCGTGCCGGCGGATCTCTCAACCGAAAGCAGGCCGGAGGTGGGAGCTGCTCTTCTAAATGAAGACCGCCACTTGAAACTGCTGCCCCGCAGGTAAACGGGAGACCCGGCACTCGCCTCCGCGTCCTTCTGCTCTGGGACGGGTCCGGCGGTGGGAGTAGGATTGCGGCGCTGCCTCAAGCGCTCAGCCACCCATAGGGCTTCGGCGCGAGGCAGGGTAGGTCCCGGTGAAGTGTGCAGGAGCTAGCCGAGAATGCAGCAGAGGAGATCAGCAAAAGAATTCTCCTCGCTGCTGCCTGCAGGAAAGCACCTCCGACGCCCGTGCTGACCAGGGGGGGGGGGGGGGGAGAGGAGAGAGCAGGCAGGAGGAATTAAAGGTGCAGGACCTACTAAAACTAAACGTAAAGAAATCAACAGACAAATAAGAAATAAATGAGAAATAAAAGTGTAAATTTTAAATGATCTAAATAAAAGGGAAGACTCCAGTAAGCCCTAGGCTTACGGAACCCTCCAGCTGCTTGGAGGCTGAGAATACTGGAGTTGGTGGGTGGTCCCAGTGGTATTTATACCGCTCGATCCCCAAAAAGGTTGGGCTCAGCCTCCAAGCTGCTGGAAGGGTTGCGTAACCCCAGAAGTAAAGGGACTGGACTGGAGTGACGATAAGGAACAACTATTACAAACCATAAAACCATTCATCTATGTACAATTATTACCAACCGTAGACCATTCAACTATGTACAAGGTGTCTTCCAGAATCAGGGAGCTAGGTGGCGAATATTCACTATATACATGTATAAATGGGTTGTGGGGGGGCGAGAGTTAACGATATACTTCAGGCATTGTTGTTAGTATTCAGCGAAGAGTAGCATCTTTAGCTCTTTCCGAAATGTCTGAAGGTCCCAGTTTTTATACCATTTCCTTTAATTGGTCTTGTTGTATTTGATTCTTTTAAATGTCAAATATGTGGGCATATATAATCCAAATCCATTTCACTGGTCATCTTTTTTTTTTTTTTTTTTTTTTAAGTTATTGGACAATAAAGGTTTGAACTGCAAGGCTGCCAACAATGTTGACCACAATTGTACACACAAAGAACCATATTTCTGAATTGCATTCAACAACCAAGTAAATCAAGAGAGGACAAATCGGACAAACAGAATATGAAAGAGAAAAAAACAGTAGATAAAGAAGAGGGGAAGGTAGAAAGGGAGGAAACATCTACAGAAGATTCAATTTATGAAGTCCTAAAAGGGAACCCAGGCATTATATAACAATTGTGATCTATTCTCACTTTCTATTACTATTTTCCCATGACAAACATTTCTCATACTCTAGCAATCTAACTTTTAAATATTTTTCCACCTGTAGCAACGTGCATATAATACAATCCACACACCCTTTTCTAATACATATTACATATATGGAGTGGAGGAGTGGCCTAGTGGTGGGGGCAAGGTACTTCAGGCCGGAAGGTCGTGGGTTCAAATCCCACTAGAGGACAGCAACCTTGGGCCGGAAGGACTGGGGTTTCTGGTCCCACAGGTGCTCCTTGTGGTCTTGGGCAAGCCACTTAACCCTCCATAGCCCATGTTCCCTGTAAAATAGTTATCCCCAAGTTATAATGCCCTGTTCAATGTAATTTCAGTTTGTTCAATGTAAACCGCACTGATGCAGAATAGCGCGGTATATAAGAGAATATAATAAATAAATAAATAAATAAATAAATTACATATATGTTACATTCTAAATACATATTACATATATGTTACATTCTACCACTGCTCCCAACGACCCCTGCCCAGTGCTCTGGATAAGAGAACTACGTTGTGAGTTAAGCCAGTTCATGGGCAAAGTACTGAATGAATCACTCTCAACGGGATCCTTCCCACAGAAATTAACACACACATCAATCAGACCTCTATTGAAAAACAGACTCGACCCATCAAAAGTGGAATCCTACAGACCGATTTCAAGCATCCCACTGTTTGCCAAAATACTTGAAAAACTAGTCCAACGCCAAATCCAACACCATATTGATACTGAAGCCCCACTGGATCCGTCCCATCACGGTTTCAGGGAAGCACATGGTGTTGAAACCCTCCTCACCACCCTCTTCAATAACTTAATCTCTGGAATTGATAACATTCGCCAAGGATTTGCCCTCATTTTTATGGATATTGCAGCGGCCTTTGACTCAGTGAGCCATGAGATACTCATAGAACGCCTTGAAGAAAAAGGGATACAAGGCACTGCACTAAACTGGTGCATATCCCACTTATCCAACAGATGGCAACACGTGAAGACTGGCACCACAACCTCAGAACCATTTCTACAAAAACAAGGTGTACCGCAGGGATCCTCATTATCAGCAGTGATGTTTAACATTTATATGCTGCCCATCTGTGCCTTGATCAGATCTTTCAACGTCGAATGCCTTGCGTACGCAGACGATATCCTTCTATACATACCATTTACGATCGGACAGATTTCTCCCCATTAATAAGACATTTTGACGCAGTCTCAGCTTGGCTCCTTACGCAAAACCTCCGGATCAACCACAACAAAACAGACGTCCTTTTCATCACAAAGAACCAGGTTTTTACCCCGCCATCCTCATTGAAAGTCAACAATGCAGAACTGAAAACCAAATCTACAATCTGTTACCTTGGTATTACCTTGGATCAACGTCTGGACATGAAGAAGTAATTAGTCCTTACCTGCTAATTAGTGTTCCTGAAGGAACTTCAGTCCAGTCCCTTAACTTCTGGGTTGCGCAACCCTTCCAGCAGCTTGGAGGCTGAGTCCATCATCTTTTCGATGGTGTGGTATAAATACCACTGGCACCACCCACTGGCACCAGTAATCTATTGCAAAAGCAGACTTAAAAGGATAGATAATTAAGAACTCATAACTATATGACAACATGTAATAACTAACAACTCACATCCTAAACTTGTAAACCTTTTTTTTTTTTTACTTTCTAAATCAAGGAGGGAAAGGAAAAGGAAGGGAGGAGGAGGCTTACCTGAGGCCGAAAGGGCCTTCCCCCCCTTCCCAGCAGGCCCTCTTTTTGCGGGCCCCCACGCCCTCCGGGCCCTATGCAAAGAACCCTACGATTTAGCTCCGTACTCTGTCTTCGGTCCGTCAACTGAAAGTCACTGAACTCGGGTGGGATCAGGGACTGGACTGAAGTTCCTTCAGGAACACTAATTAGCAGGTAAGGACTAATTACTTCTTCCTTATCGTCACTTCAGTCCAGTCCCTTAACTTCTGGGATGTAACAGAGCAGTTCAAGACTGGGAGGGGTTCGCTATACCGGACTGAAGAACTGCGCTGCCAAACCTGGCATCCGTCTCCCCTTGGACATCCAGTCTATAATGCTTGGTAAAGGTGTGCAGGGACGACCAGGTAGCCGCTTTACAAATGTCCAGCGGCGGTACCAAACTATGTTCAGCCCAGGAAGTGGCTTGCGCTCTAGTTGAATGTGCGCTAAGACCTCCTGGGACCTGCTTCCCTTTGAGGATATAAGCGGAGGCGATCGCCTCCCTGATCCACCTGGAAATGGAAGCCTTGGCCGCTGCCTCTCCCTTATGCAGCCCTCCAAATTGAACGAATAAGCGTTCGGACTTTCGGAAAGGCGCCGTGCGGGAGAGGTAATGCTTCAACACCCTATGCACGTCTAGAAGCCTAAGCTTTTCCCCGTCGCCTGTTTGACCCTTGTCAGAAAAAGACAGAAGAGACACCGACTGGTTTACATGAAAAGGGGAGATGACCTTAGGTAAGAAGGAAGGAACTGTACGCAAGACCACCTTATCTCCAAAGAAAGAGAAAAGGAGGTCGAGAAGACAATGCCTGAAGCTCTGAAACGCGTCTGGCCGAACAAATCGCTACCAAGAATACCGTCTTTAGGGTCAAGTCCTTCAGGGAGGACTTCTTCAGCGGTTCGAAGGGCTCTCCGGATAAGGCATTCAAGACTAGGTTGAGGTCCCAAGGAGGAATAACGGATCTTTGCTGGGGACGTAATCGTCTAACCGCTCTGAGAAACCTGCTCACATCTGCATGGGCCCCTAGAGACTTGCCTTTGACCTTCCCCCTATAGCAAGAGATGGCTGCTAGCTGGACCCGCAAAGAGCTAGGAGCTAGACCCTTCTCGAAGCCCGACTGTAAGAACTTCAGGACCTCGGGGACTAAAGCTGAAAGGGGCCTGATCTGACGCTCAGCACACCAGGCCTCAAAGACACGCCAAACTCTCACATAAGAAAGGCAGGTGGAGCGTTTTCGAGCGCTCAACAAAGTCGAAATTACTGATCCGGAATACCCCCAACTTCCTGAACCGCGCCCTTTCAATAGCCAGGCCGTAAGCGAGAACCGATGCACGTGGGGCATGCATACCGGGCCCTGCCGTAAGAGATCCTTCTTGCAGGGGAGCCGCCACGGTCGATCGGCCGTCAACCTCACGAGGTCTGCATACCAAGGACGTCGAGGCCAATCCGGGGCTATGAGAACTACCAAACCGTGGTGGGCTTCCACCCGCCGTAGAACCCTCCCTATGAGCGCCCAGGGAGGGAACACGTAGAGAAGGCCCTCTGAAGGCCATCTTTGGGCTAGGGCGTCCAAGCCCTCGGACATCCTTTCCTTTCTGTGGCTGAAAAACCAGTTTGCTTTCACGGTCGAATATCGAGCCATGAGATCCATGATCGGTCTCCCCCAACAGGCAACCACTCGTTCGAACACTTCTTGCGCCAGCTCCCACTCTCCGTGGTCTATCCTGAACCTGCTGAGGTAATCTGCAGTCACGTTGTCTGTTCCGGCCACGTGCTGCGCCGATATTGCCAGCAAATGGACTTCGGCTCACTGCAAGAGGATATCCGCCTCCTTCTCCAAGGACGGACTGCTTGTTCCCCCTTGATGGTTGATGTAGGCCACTGTAGTGGCGTTGTCGGACAGGACGCGGACTGCCCTTTGACGCACCACGAGCTCGAACGCCCGGAGAGCCAAGGTTACCGCCCTCAACTCCAGTCTGTTGATTGACCACTGCGACTCTCTCGGAGTCCAGCGGCCTTGGGCAAACTGTCCCTCGCAGTGAGCCCCCAGCCTGCTAAACTTGCATCTGTCGTCAGTTGAATCCATTGTGGAGGATCGAGGGGCATCCCGCGTTCCAGGTTCCTTGGGCTTCTCCACCACCGCAGAGATCTCCTGATCTGGGGGGGGGGGGGGGGGTAGGGAATCCGTCTGAATAAGGGGTGAGGCTGATGGGACCACTGCCGCAACAAGGTGCGTTGGAGAGGTCGCACATGCGCCCGGGCCCACGGTACAACTTCTAATGCCGTTGCCATTGTGCCCAGCAGCTGAAGGTACTGCCAAGCCATGGGACATCTCGTAAATAGAAAACGACGAGATTCCTCAGGTCGATTGACCTCTGCTTCGACAGGAACACCCTTCCCTCTTTGGTGTCGAACCGAGCTCCGAGGTACTCGATCTCCTGAGTGGGAATTAAACTGCTCTTTGCCCGATTGATGACCCACCCCAGCTTTTCCAGAAATTCCACGACTCTGGCCGTCGCCAAGCGACTCTCCGCTTCTGACTTTGCTCGGATCAGCCAATCGTCTAGGTAAGGATGGACTAGGATTCCTTCTTTTCAAAGAGCTGCGGCCACTACCACCATTACCTTGGTGAACGTCCTTGGAGCTGTTGCTAGGCCGAAGGGGAGAGCCTGGAACTGGAAGTGGCCTCTTGGGACGGCAAATCTTAGGAACTACTGATGCGACTTTCGGACCGGGATATGCAAGTATGCTTCTGTCAAATCTAGGGATGTCAGGAACTCTCCCTGATGAACGGCCACAATCACCGACCTCAGGGTTTCCATGCGGAAGTGAGGAACTCAGACGATTGACTTGTTTTAAGTCCAGAATTGGGCGGAAGGAACCTTCCTTCGTTGTGACTACAAAATAAATAGAGTATCGACCGGACCCTCTTTGATTTTGTGGGACAGGCAGCACCGCTCCTAGCGCTATAAGCCTTGAAAGAGTGACTTCCACCGCCGCCTTCTTTTCTGGTGGGCCGCAGGGGGACTGAATAAAGGCTGGGGTTACTCGCTTTGCGAACTCGAGAGCGTAGCCCTCTCGGATCACTTCTAAGACCCACTGATCGGATGTGACCCGGGACCAGGCGGGGAGAAACTGCCTTAACTGACCTCCTACCGGCAGAACTCCCTCCTGGACCCCCATCCTCTCATTGTGATTTTCTAGGTCCCAAGGAGGAGGAAGAGGCCCCAGAACCTCTGCCTGCCCCGCGAAACCCTCTGAAGCTTTGACCCCTGGAAGAAAAGCGGCCCCTGGGAAAGGGGTTCAGTCTGGACTGTCGGAATCTCCGGAAGTCCTTCAGCTGACTCCGGACCTGCGCCACAGAGCAGCCCAGCTTTGGTCTATCTTCAGGGAGCCTGCTTCCTTTCGATTCTCCCAGATCCTTTACTAACTTATCCAGGTTTACTCCAAACAATAGTTTTCCCTTGAAAGGAAGTCGACTCAGGCGTGCCTTTGAAGATGCATCCGCTGCCCAGTTACGTAACCACAGGTACCTTCTGGCTGCAACGACCGAGGCCATATTCTTTGCCAGACTCCTAATGAGGTCATACTGGCTATCTGCTAAGTAGGCCGAACCGGACTCTATCTTAGACGCTGATAGTCGCTTGAGGGACTGTCAGCCAGATGCAGCTGTTGAGACCACCTCAGACAGGCTCTAGCTACCCAAGCCCCCGAAACTGATGCCTGTAAGGCGAGGGCACTAACATCAAAGGCTTGTTTTAGCAGAGTATCCAGTCTTCTATCTTGACTGTCTCTCAGGGCCGTGCCGCCCTCGACCGGGATAGTAGTTTTCTTTGTTACCGCCGAGACCGCCGCGTCCACCCTAGGCAACTTCGGTAGATCTTTGTCTGGTTCAGGTAATGGGTAGAGACGGGACATCGCCCGGACTCCTCTCAGGGTAGACTCTGACTGGTTCCATTCTTCCTGAATCATCTGACGTACTACTCTATGAACTGGGAACACCTTCTGAGACCTCCTGACGGCTTGGATCAAGGGATCCTCCAGAACTTCTTCATCTGTAGGAGTCTCCGAGGACATGTTGAGCACCTTTAGAGACTCACTTATTAATGCCGGGAGCTCCTCTCGCTGAAAAACTTGGACTATGCGGGATTGGTCCTCCTCCGGGATCTCTCCTTCTTTGAGCTCCTCCCCGTCCTCCACCCCTTCTTTGTCCGAGAGCTCCTCATCAGGGGTGTCCTGAGGCGGGGACTCAAAAGGTTCCTTGCCCAATAGCCTCGGGCGCTTAGGAGGAGGCCCAGAGTCAAGGGATCTAGAATTCCCTGCTCCAGCATTCGAGCTGTCCCTAGCTGCCACTGGCTCTGCTGTTCCCTGCTTGCACAAGCAATAGGCTTTGTGCAATAGAAGAACAAATTCTGGTGAAAAGTGACCCTAGTCTCCCTCCGCCCCTGAGGAAGGAGGGGGGGGGGACTGGGAAGGGCCTGGACCATCTAAGGATGAGGGCGGGGGAGAATGGGATTCCCTTCCCCCTTCCCAGAAGGTCCCCTGACCCCTGAGAGGCTGGAGTCATGCTCAAGTGGATTTCTTTTTCCACGGAAGTAGCTTCTGCTGCACAACCTCTGCAGACCCCTGCTTCCGATGCTGTCCCTCTACGGGTGCCGCAAGAAGGACACCGCAGCTTATCCGTCATGCCCCCTCGTAATGAAACTAATTTAGAAATTAAACTTCTGTAAAGTAATCCAATATAAAGCAACTTAAAATGCAATAAAAGGCTAAATAATGGCAAACTTGTGCCATGAACCAAAATAAGCGGCTCCCAGCATTCCCCTTTACTTACAGCCGTTAAAACAAGGAACCAAAAAAAAAAATAAAAATAAAACTTCAATCTTTACTCTTTAATTTTAAAACGTTAAAACTAGAGGACTTTTTCTATCTGATACTTGCAGTTTGGCGATCTGGATCGCGCTGTCCTGGAAACGAGGGAGCAGCCATCCTCAGCAGGTTCCCACGTGGTAGGCCGCAGCCACGTGGAGGCCCGACCTACGGGTGGCGGCTGTGTGTTCGCCGATGCACCACGGGCTCTCCGCCGGGATTCCTGCGGTGATTGCTCCCACGCTCTGCACTCCGCTGCTGCCTCAAGCGCCCAGCCGCCACGGGGCTGCAGCGTGAGGCCGGAAATGCCGCCGAGAGAATTCTCGGTGCTGCCTCCAGCGCTCAGCCGCCTAAGGGGCTTCGGCGCGAGGCAGAAGTAGCCGTTTGTCAGAAGGACCTCTGGAGCCGGGCAGTTGAGTGAGCGGGAGGAGAGCTCTCCGATCCTCCCCGCTACCCAGGTATACTTCCTCCTCCGGGGCCGCAAGGGATCAGGGTTGCCAGGAGGCCAAGGGGGGAGGGGGAGAGGAGGAGAGGGAACAGAAAACTTAAAGGTACAGCTCTCTAAATAAAGAACTAAAAGGAGATAAATGAAATCAATGAAACCAATGAAATAAATTACATAAATTAAATAAAATAATCCCTTGCAAAAGCTAAGACCCCGTAAGCACTCTGGCTTAGAGGAACCCTCCAGCTGCTTGGAGGCTGAGATTACTGGTGCCAGGGGTGGTGCCAGTGGTATTTATACCACACCATCATCGAAAAGATGATGGGCTCAGCCTCCAAGCTGCTGGAAGGGTTGCGCAACCCAGACGTTAAGGGACTGGACTGAAGTGACGATAAGGAAAACACACATAAGTAACACTGTGAAAACGATATACCATAAAATACGGACATTACGCCACTTACGACCACTACTTCACCTCAGCGACTTTTGAACAATCTACCAAGCCCTAGTAATCCTACACTTTGATTATGCTAACGCAATTCTACATGGACTCCCGCAGGCAACACTAAGCCCGCTCCAGCTTGCGATGAACACAGCCGCAAGAGTTCTAACAGGGGTATCAAGGACAGAGCACATCACTCCAGTTTTGAAAAACCTTCATTGGCTACCTATACAGGCTAGACTTCATTACAAGATTTTAGTCCTGACCTTCAAAGCCTTAAACAACCAGCCCCCCACATCAGCCAGATGATCCACACCGTACCTCCTAATAGAACCAGAAGGTCCACAATGACTAACACATTAGTAGTCCCAAAAGCAATGACAAAATGCACAAAGACAACGACCAACAGGGCTTTCATGATCTATGCACCCAGAGCCTGGAATGCCCTCCCCACAGATATGCGAAACATCACTAACCTGATCCAATTCAGGAAAGCGCTGAAGCATCATCTGTTCACAAGATACTACCCTGAAACCAGCTGTAGAAATCAAGCTCCGACCAGTCACCTACAGCACCCTAATATACCCAACAAGAAAAAGGATAGCTAGCCCAATTTTCCCCAGCCCAAATAAACCAGAGCCAGAAAACATATGCATCAATGTAAATAATTTGTAGATAGTTACCTCCAGTTATATCCAGGTTTATTGCCCCTGTTCAATGTAAATACAATGTGGTTCTTCCGCATGTATAATGTTATTGTTGAATTACATCGTGCTGATGTGAATAGCGCGGTATAGAAGAAAAATTAAAGAAATAAAGAAATAAATGATTTAACTGAAGAAAGCAAGCACTCCAACTCGCCACTACCCCTCCCCCTCCCCCAGTGCTCATTATAAGAACCAAAGTGGGAAAATATAGTATCTGTGATGATCTCAACCACAACAGAGGATGCAGCAGTGGCCAACTTTATACAGAAATATTTATATATACACATACCCTTAAAAGACCCTTTTCTTTACTACAAAGACCATCATATACTTAACACAACATTTATAGCCAGCCAAAAATCAGTTCTGGGAGAGTACCAACTGCTTCTAGAAATTGTAACTGCTGTTTTTCCAAAAACTGGATCACTGATAAGGAAGGCACGCTGTGCATGAAAAACACCCCCACACACAAAGAAAGCCCGATTTATCTTTCAGTAAGGAATGCAGGCAATTCAGCCTTTCTGAAATACAAGCATCCTGCCAGTCCCTGGTGGCTGATTAAACCTTAAGTGTCCAATGTAAAATGAACCTAAATCTTCTCTAAGAGAATCTCTAGCATCATGGAGGGTGTTTCCACATGTTCTACATATGGAATAGCCCTTTCATAAAATCACATGGCGGTTTATGCATGCCAACAAGGCGGCATATACCGTGCCTTCACAAATTTTCTTGGAATCTAGGAGCCAACTTAAACATTTAGGAGCCAGCTGCTGAGACCTTGGTCACAGTGCTCCCCCATCACCCAGTCTCCAGCTTTTTTTTTTTAAGAGCCTGATTTATTGTTTTCCCATTTTCTATGGGAAAAGAAAGCTTAATAAATCAGGCCCTTAACATGCCATTAGACAATACCAACAGCAGGCAGCAACCCTTCCCCACCTCCCACCAACACCAGCGAGTATGGTGTCAACTGTACCAAAGGCAACTTTCTTTTTTGCTTCACATATCACCATGGCCTAGTAATACGTAAAGCAATAAAAATCCCCAACAGCCCCCACAACCTGACTTTACACACTCTCGCTCTCTCTCACACACACAGTCGTTCCCAGTTTCTCTTCTACACAGTCCTCCCTGCAATCATCCAGTCTCTCTCTCTCTCACTGCCCACTCCCCCAGCCATCATTGTTAGCTGCTCCACCACAATTGGCTCTGCATGTTACTTGAGCCGTGAGATCTGCAAACTTCCTCCACCCCACAGCTCAAGCTACCGGCACAGCCGATTGCAGTGGGGCAGCAAACAATGCGGCAGGAAGGGTAAGAAATATCGGATGATGGCTGGGAGAAGGGATGCAATGAAATTCCCGGGTGCCAGGGTTCAATTCATAGTCACCATGGCAACCTGGCCCCTTGGATTTGTCGATCCTTAGCAAATATTATAAGTGCAATGGATGTAGGCATTCCGGGGGGGAGGAAGGTATGCAGTATACAAACATTTTTCTATTACCTTTGGAGAAGATATCAATGTGCCCATAGACAGTTGTGTGCCGCTGGAGCAGGCACATTGATGCCTGTGTTGCCTTTACAGAATAGATTTAAATCGGGCATCATTTCAGACCTCTTACATAGGTGCAGCGTTACAAAAGCGATCCCTGGGAAACTACTACTACATTCCTAAACCAGTACAATATGTCTGTGCAAGTTCAGCTCTAGAGTACCCAAAAAGCACCCGTCAGTACCTCCAGAAGCACATGGCAAGGTCCAGCCCCCTCACAGATAAGCAGGCCACTGAACTGAAAGTTAGGGAGGCAGCCATTAGGAGAAAAAAACCTGTTACTAGTAAATTTATGAGCAGGAGTTCTGTGGCACCGAAAAAGAGGAACGCTTATGTGGATTCAGACAGGACAACGTAGGTGCCTATCTTTCCTATCAACGTAGGTGCCTATCTTTCCATCATCACAAAACCTGTGCGTGTAATTTTCCTGGCAAGGAAAAATAGCGCATGATAGTTGGAAAAAAAATATCTATGCAATTTTCATTCACGTCCTAGTGCTTTCTCCAGCATTCCTGTAAAGAACACCTAAAAACGCCGACATGCTCAAGCTGGAGAGACCCAATCTCAATTCATATCATGAACAGATAGACTGTAAAAGGGATTTTTTTTTTAAATCTTTTTTTTTCCATTTTCCTAGCTGTGCTCCAAAGCTCCCAAAAGAATGTAAAAAGTTTGTTATGTGCTTGAGCTGGAAAAGAACATGAAAGAAACTGGCAAGGATGTACACACTAGGGATGTGCATTTTTGTATCGTTTTGGAATATGACCAGACAGACAAAAAAACAAAAAAACACAGTTTTCTGACTGCATACTCCTAATACATTCACACACGCTCCATTTCCCTACCACAAATAGGGAGAAATATTCCATACTTGTTACTTTACTTTCCTTGAATCCTGACAAGTGAGTTATGCTCCTTTACCAGCAGGCAGAGGCAGATTAGAGCAACCTTTAGTGACCTCATCACTTGTATATATGCTGGTATAGCACAGAGAAGCCAGTATGACACTTCCCATGCAGAAGCAAGATGGAAAAAACCTCAGAAAATTATTAAACAATAACTTTGTACAAACACTTTTGGCTCTTACCACACTTAATTTTGCATCAGGCACAGATACTGATAATGTAGTTGAAAGGCAGGAGGGCTGTCAAACCTGTGGGAGTAGTCTCCCAGGGAGGGTCCAAGGCTGGTCTAGCAGGTTTCAAGGAAAGAAAATTATCAGGTAAGAAAAATGTATCCTTCCTTATCTTGCCAGACTAGTCCAGGGGTATGCACCCAAGCAGTCAGGCCCAAAAGCATTCACTTTGATTCCAAAATGCAAACTATAGTGCTTTACAAAAGTGCTAAGGATGACCGGGTAGCTGCCTTACAGATGTCTTCCAGAGGCACCGTAGTGGATTCCGCTCATAAGGCTTGTGCCCTAATGAAGTGAGCTCTGACTCTCTCCAGCAATCATTTGCCACAAAGGAAGTAGGCTGAATTAATGGCCTCCTTAAGCAAGCAGGAAATTCAGCACTTGGCTGCCACTTGTCTTTTCCTTGGACTACTGAAAATGATAAACAATGGTCCGACTATCAGAAGGAATTAGTCTCAGATACTTCATCAATGCTCTCCTCGCATCTAACAGACACAAAGGACCTAACAAAGTCCTCCTGAGGGCAAACTCACAGGCTGATTAAGATGAAAAGGACACTACAATTTGGGGAGAAAAGACTGCAAGGTCCTCAGGAAGAAAGATGCTGGTGAGATATCAAGTAGGGAGCCCTTTCTGATTAAGGCCTGAAGCTCGACATCCAAGCAGTAGCCACCAGAAATAGCACCTTCAGGGTCAAATCCATGAGAGAGGCTTTCTGAGAGGGCATGAAAAGGGAACCTTTCTGTTCCCTCAACACCAGTGAAAGGCTCCACTGCAGCCCCACTGACTGCACAGGAGGATGGATATGCTTCACTCCCTTGAGGAAGTGGGAAACATACAGTTGCGCCACCAAGGACACACCTTGGAACTTGCCCTTGGTAGCACGCAAGGGCCACCTTCTGAACCCAGATAGAGAACACAGTTAAACCCTGGTCCAAATTAGACTGTAAGAAGGACAAAACAGCCACTATTGTCCACTCTTGGCATCCAGATCCTGAGAGGAACATCAATTCTTGAAAATCTTCCAGACTCTAATTGTTGCACGGCACTGGCATATGCCAACAAACCAGGCGGCACTCGCAACACCACAATGTTACGAGTGCCGCCTCGTTTGTTGACATATGCCAGTGCCGTGACATTGTCCGAGAACACCCTGAATACCTTACCCCACAGTGGAGTTCAGAACCCCTCCAGAGCTAGGTGAATTGCCTTGGCCTCATCTGTTAACTGACCAGGAGGCTTACTGGGGAGGGACCAGTGTCCCTCTGCAAACTGATCCAATGAGTTTCCCAGTCCAAAAGGCTGGCATCCATGATGACTACCACCCAATCTGGCACCTCTAGAGGCATTCTGTCCATCAGCACCTGCGTCTGCAGCCGGCAGGCCAGCCCCCCTTGATCTCCCATGGAAAAGGGAGGTGCTGATCAAACAACTGGAAGCAGGGAGACCATAGAGTCAGAAGCAGCCTCTGCAGGGGGTGCACGTGCACTCTAGCCCAAGGCACCAGCTCGAGTAAAAAGCCATTGATCCCAGGAGTTGCAGTTAGTCCCATGCCCTGGGAGCTGCCTGACAGTAAAACCCGGTGAGCTGTATTTGCAGCTTTACCAATCTCTCAGCGGTGAAAAACACTTTGCTCACAGTAGTATCAAAGCAGGCACCAAGATATTTCAAGCCCTGACAGTTAAGCTGCACTTGGGGTAGTTGATCACCCAGTTCAACTTTTCCAGCCACTGGATCACCTGGAACATGTCCACCATGGACTTCCCCTAGGAGTCTGGCCAAAGCAGCCAGTCATCCAGGTAAGGGTGAACCCGGATCCCATGCCTACACAGGAAAGTTGCCATGACAATATGACTGAAGAAGGTCCCAATGTTGTGGGAAAAGGCTGGATCTGGAACTGGAAATGGCAGCAGAAGAGAAACTGTTGACGTTTATCTCTTACAGGAATATGGAAGTATGCCTCAAAGGTCCAAGGTGGTTTAAAAACTCCTGTTGCCAGATACATGCAATGACCAACCTGAAGGTTTCCATGCAGAAATGGGGTACTCTGAGCTTGGCACCGAATGCCTTCAAATCCAGAAGGGATGGAAGTAAATGGAATACAGCTCCTGACCTTGCTCTGTTATGATAGCCTGTGATTGCAGAAGGCACTGAAGAGTTTCCTCCATCACCGCTCACTTAGCCAGGGAGCTACAAGGAGACTCCACAAAGGCCTCCTGAAGAGGTTATACAAACTCTAACTCATATTCCTTTTTGAGGACTTGGAGGGCCAATTGGGCTGATGTAATGCGAGTCTACTCTGGGCAAAACTGCTGGAGCTGCCCTCTACCACCTGCCTCCTGAAGGGTTCCACCAGATCTCAGTGAGAGGGCGTACCAGCTCCCAAGAAGGGTCTTGCCGAGTCCTCTGCTGGGATCCACAAAAAAACTGATCCTTATTGGGTTTAGACACAATAGGAATAGGCCATGCCAGAACTCTCCACCCCCAGGCTTCTCCACTGCCAGTGGCAGCCCGAGGGTTTCTGATGCCCTAGGCAGACCCTCCGTGCCACCACCCCGCAAGACTGTGCCACTATCCAGACTGTCACACTGCCCCCCTCCCTCTTCTCCATGCTCCCCTCCGACACGACTTCCTTGGAGGGGGGCAGAATAGCAGGCCAGAATATTTTAAAACTTGCTGCCGCTTCCCCAGAGTAGTTAGCTATGTCACCCGCCACGGTCTGCCACCCTAGGCGACCACCTAGTTCACCTAGTGGACAGCCCAGCCCTGCCACTACACCCTGCGATAGGAACCTCTAGGCATATTCTTTGGGAGCCTCTCTCAGGTCCTTCACCAGCTTTTCTAGGAATTGACCAAGAAACAACTTGCATTAAAGTGGAGCTTCCTCAGCCACAGCTTAGGTATGGCATCAGCAGACCAATTTCAGAGCCAGAGTCAACCCCAGGCTATCACAGTTGCAGTCATGGCCTTAGAGGAGATCCTAATCAAGTCATACAGGGCAATCCCTCTTTCCAGTTTAACCCACAGTGCCACCTCCTTCTCTCATAAGCCCTGCAATTCTGTAGCTTTATTATTTTTTATTATGGTGCAACTCCTCCTCCCTTTCTTCCCACCCTACTCTCTCTCTTTCTGCAAATCTCTTATAGTTTATTTAGATCGGTCTCGTTTTCATTATTTTTTCAGCTACTTCTTTTGAAAACCAACATCCTCCTTTTCCTCTTACTTTTATTTACTTTAACAGAAAGGTTTCTTGCCCTTAAAATATCCCCCAGATGTTTCTATCCAGCTAACTCCTCCTTAGTTTCCTGAAGTCTACAACTCTCACTTTTAAATGAACTCTCTCCACCCACATTCTAATACTGAAGCACACCATCCAGTGATCACTGGATGCCAGATGATCACCCACTACAACATCAGAAACACTCTCCCCATTTGAAACAATCAAGAGTGATAAGAGGATCTCCCTATGCCTGGATGACACCCCAGCTGGGATGTCCCAATCAATATCTGGCAAATTGATATCGCCTACCAATGGCACTTCTCTTTTCATAGCAATACTGTGAATATCTTCAATTAAATCTTTATTTTCTACTACCTGTGAGGAAGAAATGTACATCATATGCCAGTGTATATAGATGTTCCATTCCCTCTTTGCAGACCAATCCATAGTGCCACCTCCTTCCCTTGTTAAGCACTGCAGTTCTGTAGCATATATATATTTATATGTATACTTATATGTATGTGTAGATAGAGAGGTGTGTGGGGGTTTTTTGTTTGTTTTTTTACATATAATACCACTCCTCCTCCTTCTTGTCCTACCCTGTCTTTCCTAAATATAGCCTGGTATAACTATATCCCAGGCATGTTTTCTATGTACCATGCCTCCATAACAGTCAACTATAACCAAATCAGACACTTCCATTACAGTTTCTAAATCTGGAAATTTATTTCAAATAGTATAAGCATTAGCAGACAGTAATTTCTGGAGAACTGCATATTTTAATTTTCTATACTATTCTTTAATATTTTACTTACCTGAGGTCCTTGTTCACTCATCCCTGATGATCTTAAAGTCCTCCTCAGTAGGATAGCCAGTCTGGTGCTGAAGACACCTCATCCCTTCTTAAGGTGGACAGGCATGCATCTCCAGGATGCGAGTCTCTGTTTCAGCCCTGATCATTGAATAGAGGACTGAAGAGACCACCACTGCACACCCATCTGCTTGACTAAACTTCTCAGAGAGCCACAAAGTTGATGATACGTTTGGGTGGGAACCTAGCACTATCATTTGTGTCAACATGGAAGAGCAACATCTGAGAATACTCAGTAGGCTTGAGGAGTCTTAGCAATATGTCTGTAATATCTCTGTTCTTGGCACCAGGCAGACAGCATATTTCTCAGGACATGTCTGGATGCCAGATGGATGCCTCTGTACCCCTCAGAAAGGAGTCACCAACCACCACTACCCTTCATTTCCTAGTTGTTGCTGATCCTACAGCTTTGGGGGTTTTGAACTCTGGCTCCTGTTCCTGGGATGCCGCTGCCTCTTCTACTTCCAGGGTTGCATACTGGTTCTTCAGTTCTATGAAAGAAAGAATTGAGGTGTTGATTCTGTAGGCTCTAGTGATCTGTGTCCAGTTATCTTTTTATATAGCGTCATCTTCCCTTCTTCTGGAGATCCGAGATGCTTGTAGACGCATTTCGTCAATGTGCTTTTCACAGTCACAGATGCTTCTTAACTTCAGCATCTTTTCTCTCAACTCCTCAACTTGTTTCCTAAGGGATTAAACCTGCAGGCATCATGCATACTGAATCGATTCCATGCTCTGAATCTAGCTGTCCATCTAGACGGATGCAGAAGAGGTTACGGGGATGACAGCTTTGGCATCATAATGTTTCCCAGCCATGTTTCTGTTATTGGAGCTTTGGTACCTGTTCTAAAAAATGAGAAAGAGATCTACTTATGTTCCTACCCTATCCTCAGCTGTCCTGTCAGTAAAAGCTAGCCTTTCTTATGTGAAAACTAATACCTCTGTTCAGATTTCTTGTGTGTAGTCCTACTTGTTTGCTCACCTGTTATTAGGGTCTGCAGTAATCTACCTTATCTCTTCTGATTACAAAATGTGTTTATTTATCTGGGCTCATTTCATACAGGGCTTAAAACAAGGGATTAATAAAGTTATTGCTCTTAATCATCCCTTCCCCCATTTTTCTTTTAAAGTTTGTCTTTAAAATGAAACAAAAAAAAAAAAAAAAACCAACTCCTCCTCTGTGCTAGCTTCCCTGCTTAATAGACTTCACTTACATTTTCTGAGATGGGACCATTGTATGTATAACACCAACAGTTATGCGTGGAAGTCACAAAATTGCCATTAGTCTATATAATTGTTGACGCTCACATGTGGATGCTGCCAAGTGATGTTGTTCTTTTTGTCTAGGTGTATTTTTAGAAAATTGCTGCTCTCACTGTGCATGCTGCCACATACACAGTGTTTGTTATAAAAGGCTCCTCGTTTAATGAAATTATTTGTAAAATAGCAGGGAAAGGTGAACATCCCAGCTTGGTTGTCCCATTTCCCAGGCAGAGCCCCTATATAAAACAGGGCTTACGAGGCTCATATTGTCTCTGCGTCTCATGTCTACTTATCCACTCACAGACCCTTTTTTTCCTCCACACACAACCCCTATCACCAGAGCAGTATCTGTTTTTTTGTAAACCGCCTTGGATGATTTTCTTGATAAAGTGGTAGATACGATTTTATAAATAAATCTATCACCAACACAGACATGCAGATTCAAGCTCTCTCTCCAATACACACACACTAAGCATAAAAGATTCCATATACAAGAGTTCACTTTGTCAGGTGCATGTGACAAAGTGGGTGCTTGTCTTCAGAAGTCTATGCTTCAAATGTATTAGTCTACAAGTGCCACCAGCTTCTCTGTTGTTTGTACTCTTAAGCACACTTCAGCAAACAATTTATTATACACTCCACTTCCAGCAGGATCTGTGTCTACACTCTTCATCCAGAGTACCATTCCATCAGCTATCTCCAGATGGAAACAATGGGTTGTACATATGGGCTGGAAGGAGCAAACATTCTGACCATTAGCGATACCACCTCAAATATGTGTCTATCATTAAACCAGTTCATTGACTGAAAGGGTTTTTTTTTTGTGCATGCTAAAAAGCTAAAATGGCCTGGTAACAGAGAGCTTGAATCTCAGGAACCCCCATCTCCCAACAATATGGCCATTCAACAGGTTTGAAGAGCAAGTCCTATGTATTTCTGATTTCAAATAAAACCATTCATTTCATTGTGTGAAAAATCACACTGATATGCAGATGGATTATATACTAAGCATAAAATGCAGGCTAGTAAGAATATTGCTACTGCACACTCTGTACCCTACCAAGAGATGTACACTAGATTAAGCTCCTCAGTCTAGATCAGGGCTTTCCTAACCTGTCCTGGCCACTCCACAACCAGCTGAGTGTTCAGAATATCCACAGTGAATACGCATAAGATAGATATGCCTTCATTATGTGCAAATTTATCTCAAAACCTAACTATAGGGTCCCCAGAGTAAGTTTGAGAACCCGTTGTCAAAATTGTCAGTCAGATACATCTGCATGATAAAGATCCCTAAACTTAACTATCATAAGTCGCCAAATATTTAGTGTGATCTTTAGTAGTAGTAAACAGAGGAGCATGCCAGGTAACCAAAATCATCCCTCAACCTTATCGCAAATGATTTATAGGATAACCTCTCACACATAAGCCAACACTACCATTAAACATGTAATAGATCTATGGCGTTAGAAGAAAGTATTGCAGCAACATACATGGCAAGTTTATTAATGCACTGTATCTGCCATGTTTAAAACCAAATATTTCAGGAAGTAAAGGGAAAATGTTGACAAGGAAAAATAGTGATAGAAAGTGACTCATGGGGAGGAAGTGACGTAAGCGTCAGAGATGGCTAGAACCTGATTTGGCTCCGGCACAATCCGGCCTGAAAAGATGAAAATTAGCATTTACTACCCCCAATTTGGAGCCCCAGTGCTTACTGTGGCTAGTGGTGCAGCTAGTGTATGTCAGGCAGCAAAATACTGGAGGCATTTCAATCCCCTTAGAAAGAAAGAAAGAAAGAACCACCGGCGGTACCGGTATAGCATCGAGGAAGGCAGACGCGACCACAAAAAAGAAGGAATAAAATTTTCTGCGGTGACAGGAACAACGACCTGCTGGCTCCGTGGAAAACGAAGAACTGGATAGAGGCAGTTGGGAAAGGCAGCACGCAGGCGCTGTGGGATGCTCCCAAAAGCTTCCTAATTGGACGTTGGGGAGCGTTCCCGCGCAGGCTCCGTCGGTACTGACGATACCCATATGTGAAGACTACATTCCTGCTTGTTCCTGGAGATAAACCAATATGGTCCATCCGTGCAGGTCACCCCTCCCCATGTCTTTGTTTAGGGATGAACCCACCACTCCATGGAGGGGGTTTGTTCTTGCCAGTGTCAAGCAATTTTTGGCTTGCAAAAATGGAATGTTTATTTGATACTAAATATTGCAATGATCCGAGAAACAGGATGTGTAGCTTTCAAACACTAGTTATAAATGTTAGTCCTATAAAAAAGGTATCACTTACAACTTACTTGTTAACCCTTATGTTGACATAGCCAAGTTGACTAGCATGGTAACCATGCTACTTCATCCTTGTCCAGGGGTGAATACATCTATCTACACTAAACCCATACTGTCTGCCTTAGAGCAACCTGAACTAAAGCCAGACATTGCCAGTTTCTCCCTGCTGATCCTGTTTTTCCTGCTCTAAAGTCCAGGGGCAGGGGAGGGAAAGGAAGGAAAAAGAACAGCAGCCTCATTCAATTAACAAGAATTATTTCTCAAACTTTCTGAAAGAAATCTTGATTAGAAAACTAGATGCTCGATTTGGTGAATTTTTTTCTTTTCTTTTCTTTTCTTTTTTTTTTTTTTTTTTTTAAATTTCACTCAGCTAAAAATGTTGCATGCAATTTTGTGTTAAAAATATTACAAATCTAGCTGTATTAAAAATAAACAGTACAGAACCTGCAGCTCTGCCACCTTGAAAGCTACTCCAGCACCAAGTGTTCCACCTTGCTTGTTGACATTCGCCACAGTTGTGGCATTGAGCACATGTGGACCACTTCACCCACTAAGAGAGACCATAACCTCTCTCTGGGACAGAGGGTGAAGCAGTTAGGTGCACAGGTGGTGTTCTCTTCAATCCTCCCTGTTGAGGGTAAAGGCCAAGGCAGAGAGGCTCACATCCTGAGATGAAAGCATGGCTGCGTGAATGGTGTCATCGAGAGCATTTTGGTTTCCTAGACCATGGGATGCTGTTCCAAGGGTTGCAGAGCAGAGATGGCATCCATCTGTCCAAGAAAGGTCGACGTGTCTTCAGTAGTAGACAGGCTAATCTACTGAAGAGGGCTTTAAACTAGATTCGTTGGGGATGGGTGAAGAAAGCGACCAGCTAAGTGATACATTAAATAACTTTATGGAAATGGGTAACAGGGGTAACATATGGAAAGCAGTGTGTATAAATGCCCATAGCATGGGAAATAAGATCCCTGATGTTGAAGCTTTGGTGGGAGTGGCCGGCTTGGATTTAGTGGTAGTTACAGAAACATGGTTCACAGAAAACCATGACTGGGATGTAACTATACCTAGCTATACTTTATTCAGAAAAGACAGGGTAGGAAGAAGGGGAGGAGGAGTGGCACTATATGTAAAAAATACTATTAAAGCTTTGGTATTACAGAGCTTAAAAGGGAGAGAGAAGGCATTGTGGGTTAAACTAGAAAGAGGGAAAGAGAAATCTATTTGCATTGGCATGATATACAGACCTCCCTCACAAGAGGAAGAGGTGGACAGAAAGTTAATTGAAGACACACGCAGCATTGCTAGGAAAGGGGACGTGCTACTGATAGGAGATTTCAATATGCCAGATGTTGACTGGCACATTCCTGCTGCAATATCATCTAGAAGTAAAGAGATCCTGGATTCTCTACAGGGAGAACTATTCAGGCAATTGGTAACAGATCCCACACGTGAAGGGGCCATACTGGACTTGGTGCTTACCAATGGTGAAAGTGTTTCTGATGTTATAGTGGGAGATCATTTTGCATCCAGTGATCACCAGATGGTGTGGTTCAGTATTAGGACTAGGGCTGTTAGAATCCATTCAAAGATGAGGGTCTTAGACTTTAGGAAGTCTAACTTTGCCAAGATGGGCCAATACCTCAGGGAGTTGTTAGCAGGATGGGAACAGCTGGGGGATGTAGAAAAACAGTGGGTAAACTGAAAGGGGATATTTTAAGGGCAACCAACCTTTTTGTTAAAATGGTAAATAAAGGTAAAAGGAAAAGGAGACCGCTATGGCTTTCGAAATAAGTTGCTGAAAAGGTGAAGAAAAAGAGGGAGGCCTTCATGAAAAGCATAGTTACTCACCTGTAACAGGTGATCTCCGGGAACAGCAGGAATTTAGTCCTCACATATGGGTATCATCAGTACAGATGGAGCCCGCGTGGGAACGCTCCCCAGCGTCCAATCAGAACGCTTTTGGGAGCATCCCACAATACCTGCGTGCTGCCTTCCCACCTTTCCCAACTGCCTCTCTCCAGTTGAGTTTTAAAGCTGAGACAAAGAGAGAGAGAGGGAAAGGAAAGAGATAGAGAGATACAACTCCTAGGGGAGGTGGGTGGGTTGTGAGGACTAAATTCCTGCTGTTCCCGGAGATCACCTGTTACAGGTGAGTAACTATGCTATCTCCAGGAACAAGCAGGAATGTAGTCATCACATATGGGAACTCCCTAGCTTTAGGTGCCAGGGAGAGACCCCAGAAGTTGTGTTTCCCTGAAAAGGCCTCCAATCCATCTCTGGCATCCTACCAGGGATGGTGGGTAGGAGTTGATTAGGTATGGAACAGGTGTTTGAGAACAGTCTGACCAAACAAGGCATCCCCAAATACTGCAAGATAGAGAAGTCCTGGCCTCTGACTCTGAAGGGGCTCGAATGAGTGGAGTGGAGGAGTGGCCTAGTGGTTGGGGCAAGGTACTTCAGGCCGGAAGGTCGGGGGTTCAAATCCCACTAGAGGATAGCAACCTTGGGCCAGAAGGACTGGGGTTTCTAGTCCCACAGGTGCTCCTTGTGGTCTTGGGCAAGCCACTTAACCCTCCATAGCCCATGTTCCCTGTAAAATAGTTCTCTGTGTGCATTGCTTTCCTGTCTAATCAATGTGTTTATACCTCAAAAATTTCCTGTCATGATTTGACAATTTCCAATCTGTAATCAAACCGCTGCTGATCGCTGGAAGTAGCGGTATACAAATGTATACAAAATAAATAAAAAATAAATTAGCCAGTCGTCTAAGTAGGGGAAAGGCGAATATTCCTAGAATGCGAAGAAATGCTGCTACCACAGCCATGCATTTCGTAAACACCCTTGGTTCTGAGGCCAGGCCAAAAGGAAGCACCCTGTACTGGTAGTGCTTTCCTTGAAAAAAGAACCGAAGGAACTTCCTGTGAGTTGGATGGATGAGGACATGGGTGTATGCATCCTTGAGATCTAGAGAACAAAGCCAATCCTGACTCTGAAAGTATGGAAGCAGAGCTCCCAGAGAAATCATCTTGAATTTCTCTTTGACAAGGAATTTGTTCAATTCTCTGAGATCTAAGATAGGTCTGTATCCCCCTGTTTTCTTTGGAATAAGAAAATAAGGGGAATAGAACCCTGTGACCTGTTGATGAAGAGGCACTTCTTCTATTGCCCCTTGGGCAAGAAGGATGACAACCTCCTGACCTAACAGGTTGATGAGAGAGGTCGGAGAATTGAACTGCTTCACTATTGTGTGAGGGGGCATGCTTGAAAAATGAAGTTTGTACCCCTCCTTTATGATGAGTGTCCAATGCTCTGCTGTTATTTGCCCCCATCTGGGGGCAAAATGACATAACCTTCCTGGAATGTTGGACGGTTCTGGTCCCTCCAGAACCAGAAAGGCTAAGTTCTCTAGCTGAAAGTCAAAGGCCCCCAGGAGGCTGAGGCTGCTGGGCTGGTGGAGGCCTAGCAGCCTTTGCTTTCTTCTGTTTGGGTGGTTGCTGACGTATGCTTGAAAACTGACCTGCAGAAGATGCCTGCTGACCATAAGCAGGATAAAATCTTTTCTTTTTAGAAAAAGAGGTTTTCTTGAACAACTTCTTTCTAACAGGATCAGCAGTGGACTTGGATAATCTATCCAAGGTGGAATTTTCAGCTTCCATTTCATTGGCTTTTTCCTGCCAATCTTTACCAAACAGGATCTCACCAGTACAAGGGATATTTCCCAATTTATCTTGTACCCAGAGCTCTAAATCAGATGCCTGGAACCAAGCAATTCTACGTGCACCTATGGCAATAGCCGAGGTTCTGCTTATATACTCAAAGCAGTCAAAGGCTGCACGGTTGGAGAACTTAGAAACATCTTGGGCATGTTTGACCCAAGTGAGAAAATCCTGTCTTTTATCCTCAGAAATGAAAGGACTTAAAGTCTGTAAATTATTATCTGTGACCTCCTTTAGGAACATTCCCATGTAGAGACAATAGGAACTGATTCTTGCAGCAAGCATGGAAGCTTGGAAGACTCTACGTCCAAAAGCATCCAGAGTTCTGCACTCACGTCCTGGAGGATTAGAGGCATGTCTTTTTGCACTTCTGATCCTTCTCATAGCTGACTCCACCAAAATGGAGTGGTGAGGAAGCTGAGTCTTATGGAACCCAGGACAAGGAGGGACTCGATAGATAGTATCTAATCTACGAGAATGAGGAGAGGTGGTAAGAGGTGTTTCCCACATCCTCCACATGAGATCATATAGAATCTCATGAATGGGTAAGGTGGCTGCCTCCTTAGGAGTTTTGGGATATTGTAAAATTTCCAACTCCTTGGCCCTTGGCTCTGTTTCAGGGGCCACCGTAATGGACAAGCCCCGAGCCACCTCCCTGATGAAGTCTTGGAAAGACATGTCCTCTGGAGGAGACATCCTACGTTTAGGGGAGGACTCCTCTGGCAGAAGCATCGTTGCATCGACAGAACTTTCAGAATCCTCAGATTCTTCTGAGGACTCGAAGTATCGTCTGTCCGGATGCTCCTGCAGAGCCCGATACCGTACCGACCAAGGTCGGTACTGGCGGGCATCGGAGGACAGGGTACCGGCATAGCAAATACCGATGCCGATGTGGATGCCATCGGTACCAATACCGATACCAATGCTGGTGCCAGTGCCGGTGGAGTTGTCTGTTGCGGTACCAAGGGCGTCGATGCCGCAAGGAAAGCCACCAGACTGCGTTCCATGGTCAGAATTCTCTGGTCCATGGACGCTGCCAATGCCTGATGTCGGTACCGGTGAAGACCACCGGTACCCCAGAGCATGGCACCAGGAGATCTGTCGAGGCCGAGCCATCTAGAACATCCTGGAACCCCGATAATGCTTTGGAAGCCGAAGCCTCCCGCCGGGGTAATTTTGCCGGTGCAGAATCCTCGAGGGCAATGCCAGAGGCATCTCGATGCTTAGAAGGAGATCTACCCTTCGAGGACCGGCTGGATTTATGTTTAGTTACCTGAGATCCACGGGAGGAAGAAGCAGCCCTGGAAGACGTCGATGCACCGAAGCCGCATCAGAGGGAAACAGGGTACTGAGCTTGGCAGCTCGGTTCTGCCGACCTCTTTTAGACATTATGGCACAGGACACACAATCCGTGATGGAGTGGTCAGGACCTAAACATTTTAAACACCATTCATGGGTGTCGGTGCGGAAATGGTACCGCCACACTTGGTGCACTTTTTAAATCCTGAAGCAGGTTTTTCCATGTTGATGAAAAAGTTTTTGGGCCTAAGGCCCAAAAAGGCACGTGCACCTGAAGAAAAGGAAAAAAGAAATATATTTTTTTTTTACAGAAATAAGAAAGAAAGACCGACGGTACCGGTAGAGCGTCAAAGAAGGCAGATGCAACCACAAAAAGAAAGAAATAAAAAAGAAATTCTTCTGCGGTGACAGGAAACATGACCTGCTGGCTCCGCGGAAAAAGAAGAACTGGAGAGAGGCAGTTGGGAAAGGCGGGAAGACAGCACGCAGGCGCTGTGGGACGCTCCCAAAAGCGTTCTGATTGGACGCTAGGGAGCATTCCCGTGCGGGCTCCGTCGGTACCAACGATACCCATATTTGATGACTACATTCCTGCTTGTTCCTGGAGATTACAAGATATCACAAAGGAAGACAGGCATCTATATTTGGAAAAACTTAGAGAAGCTAGCAAAGTAGTCAGGAAAGCAAAGATTCAAAAAGAGGAGGAAATAGCCAATGCAATAAAATGGGGGGATAAGACTTTTTCAGATATGTTAGTGAGAAGAGGAAAGGCAAAAGTGGTATTGTCAGACTCAAGGGTGAAGGGGAGCAATATGTAGAAGCAGATGAGGATAAAGCGGAATTGCTTAACAAATATTCCTGTCCTGTGTTCACAGATAAAGAACCAGGAGCATGACCTCAGAAAACGGGAACAGAAGCGAGGGACATCTTGAACAATTTTCAGAAGACTGTGTTCGTGAGAAACTAGCTCAACTTAAAGTAAACAAAGAGATGGGACCGGATAGGATAAACCCTAGAATACTGAGGGAACTTGGGGACGTTCTAGCAGCTCCACTGACTGACCTTTTCAATGCCTCGGAGTCAGGAGTGGTGCCAAAGGACTGGAGAGAGGCTCATGTGGTGCCTTTATACAAAAGCGGAAGTAAGGATGTGGTTGAAAACTACAGGCCAGTTAGTTTAACTTCGGTGGCGAGTAAATGATTGGAAACGCTGCTAAAGCACAGTTACTTACCTGTAACAGGTGATCTCTGGGAACAGCAGGAATAAGTCTTCACATATGGGTATCGTCGGTACCGACGGAGCCTGCGCGGGAACGCTCTCCAGCGTCCAAAAGGAAAGCTTTTGGGAGCATCCCACAGCGCCTGCGCGCTGCCTTCCCGCCTTTCCTAACCGCCTCTCTCCAGTTCGAGTTTTAAAGCTGAGACAAAAGAGAGAGAGGAAAGGAAAGATAGATAGAGAGATACAACTCCTAGGGGAGGTGGGTGGGTTGTGAAGACTTATTCCTGCTGTTCCCAGAGATCACCTGTTACAGGTAAGTAACTGTGCTATCTCCAGGAACAAGCAGGAATGAGTCTTCACATATGGGGACTCCCCAGCTAGAGATGCCTGGGAGATCACCCAGATTGTGAGTCCCTGGAAAGGGCTCCACCTGCATCTATGAATCTCAGGCATCCAGTCAGGGATGGAGGGTAGGAGTTGATTAGGTATGGAACAGGTGTTTGAGAACAGCCTGACCAAACAAGGCATCCCGGCGGGAGTCCTTGTCCAAGCAGTAAAGGGCTGTGAAGGTATGAACCGATGCCCAGGTGGCTGCTCGACAGATTTGGTCGATGGACACAGAGTTAAGATGAGCCATAGAGGCTGCCATGGCCCTCACATTGTGAGCTGTGACATGGCCCTCCAGAGAAAGATTCTTGCTCTGGTAGGCAAAGGAAATACACTGAGCAATCCAATTAGAGTTCTCTTGGAGACTGGAAGTCCTAAATGAGAAGGATCAAAAGCAACAAAAAGTTGAGAGGACTTTCTATGTTGCTGTGTCCTTTGTAAGTAGAAAACAAGTGCTCTTTTACAATCCAGGGTATGAAGATTCCTCTCTGCACTTGATGCATGAGGTTCTGGAAAAAAGACAGGTAAATACACCTCCTGGTTCAGAAAAAGGCGAGACCACTTTAGGCATAAAATGTGGATTAGTTCTGAGGACTACCTTGTCATGATGGAACCGTGTATAAGGAGGATTAGCCACTAAAGCTTGCAACTCACTGATACGGCGAGCTGAGGTGACTGCAATAACCTTCCAGGAAAGGAATTTCAAGGAGGTAGTGGCTAAGGGTTCAAAGGGTGGCTTCATAAGCTGGCCAAGAACCAGATTCAAGTCCCATGCTACTGGAGGTGGTCTAATGGGAGGTTTAGTCAAAAGAAGGCCTCTCATGAATCTTGCTATAAGAGGATGAGAGGAAATAGGTTGTCCATTGAGAGGCTTAAGGGATGCTGCAATAGCACTCAAATGGACTCTGATTGAATTTGTTTTAAGGCCTGCATGGGATAAATGCAGCAAATAGTCTAGTAAAGAATTCAAAGGTATTGCAAGAGGGTTGAGACCCTTCTCTGCACACCAAATGGAAAACCTTTTCCATTTAAAAGCATATGAACGTCTGGTGGAAGGCTTTCTGGAAGCATGAAGGATATCCTTCACCTGCTGAGAAAGGTGTAAATCTTGAAGGTCTAGGCCTTCAGCAACCAGGCCCTGAGATGAAGAGACTGAGGATTTGGGTGCCACAAGGTTCCCTCCTCCTGGGAGAGGAGATCTGGAGCAGACCCCAGGTCTAGGGAGGGAGCTTGAGAGAGATGCAGAAGTAGAGGGAACCACACTTGGCGTGGCCAAAGTGGTGCTATGAGGATCATAGACCCCTTGTCTCTCTGAAGCTTGATCAGAGTTTTGGGGATGAGGGGAATAGGTGGAAAGGCATAGAGGAAGTCTTGCCCCCAATGAAGGAGGAAGGCATCCCTGGCCTGATCTCCCTGACATGGAATCCTGGAACAGAACCGGGGAAGTTTGGCATTCCAGAGACTTGCAAACAGGTCTACGTCTGGAGTACCCCAAATCCGAAAAATCCTGGCTATCTGGTGCCTATGGAGGGACCATTCGTGCGGAAGCAGAACTTGACTGAGTCTGTCTGCCCAAGAGTTTTGAACCCCTGGAAGATACACTGCCATGAGATGGATTTGATGCTCTCTGGCGAAGGCCCACAATCTCAGAGCTTCGTTGCAAAGCGACAGAGAGCCAGTCCCTCCCTGCTTGTTCACGTAGAACATGGTTACCTGGTTGTCCGTGTGGATGAGGACTGTCTTGTAGCTGAGCAGGGTATGGAAGACTCTGAGAGCCAGAAAGATTGCTCTGAGCTCTAAGAGGTTGATATGAAGAGATGTCTCCTGTGGAGACCAGATGCCCTGGGTCGCGAGATCTCGTAGATGAGCCCCCCAACCCTTTGGAGAGGCATCTGTTGTAAGGGTTGCTTGGGGTAATACCTGTTGAAAGGGGGACCCCAGCAACAGATTCTGAGTGGACTTCCACCAGTGGAGGGAGCAAAATAGGCGACTGGAGGTTGTTATTTTGTCTGACAGGCAACCTGATGCCTGGGTCCATTGGGTGGATAGGGTCCACTGAGCTGCTCTTATGTGAAGGCGAGCATAAGTAACCACATGCACTGTGGATGCCATGTGACCTAGAAGTTGCAACATCTCTTGAGCAGTTAAATGGGATTTTAACTGAATCTGGGAGGCTAACTGCACCAAGCGTAGGCAACGGGCCTGGGGAAGATAGGCCCTTGCAGTTGTGGGATCCAGTAAGGCCCCTATGAACTCTAGAGACTGAGTAGGGGTAAGATGGGATTTTGGAACATTGATTACCAGTCACAGATACTGAAGAACACGCCTTGTGCAGGCTAGGGAAGTCTGGGCCTCTGACCGAGATGGAGCTCGGTTGAGCCAGTCGTCCAGATATGGGAATACGAATATTCCTAGAGTACGTAAGAATGCAGCTACTACTGCCATGCATTTTGTGAACACTCTTGGAGCAGAGGCCAGACCGAAAGGAAGCACTTTGTATTGGTAGTGCTTTCCTTGGTAAAGGAACCGAAGGAATCTTCTGTGTGTTGGATGGATGAGAACATGGGTGTACGCATCCTTGAGATCTAGAGAACAAAGCCAGTCTTGACTCTGGAGGTACGGAAGGAGAGTTCCGAGAGAAGTCATCTTGAAGTTCTCCTTGCATAGAAACTTGTTCAATTCTCTGAGATCTAATATGGGTCTGTAGCCCCATGTTTTCTTTGGAATGAGAAAATAGGGGGAGTAGAACCCTGAGCCCTGTTGAAGAAGGGGTACTTCTTCTATTGCCCCTTGGGCAAAAAGGGTAGCAATCTCTTGACCTAGAAGGTTGAGGAGAGATGTTGGAGAATTGAACTGTTTCACCATGGTGTGAGGAGGAAGGTTTAAGAAATGAAGTTTGTACCCTTCCCTTATGATGGAGAGGGTCCACTGCTCTGCTGTGATTTGTTCCCATCTGGGAGCAAAGTGAGCTAACCTTCCTGGGATGGTGAGAGGCTCTGGATTTTCTAGAGCCAGAAAGGCTAAGTTCTCTAGTGGAAAGTCAAAGGCCCTGAGGAGGCTGAGGCTGTTGGGCCGTAGCAGTCCTCGCAGCCTGGGTTTTGGCCTGTTTTGGTTGTTGCTGTCTCTTTGTAGCAAAACGACCTTGAGAAGAGGCCTGACCATAAGAAGAAAATTTCCCTTTCTTTGGGAAAGATCCCTTTTTGAACAACCTCTTTTTAAAAGGAGCAGTAGTAGACTCAATCTTTGCCAAACAGGTTTTCGCCTGTACAGGGAAGGTTACCTAGACCATCCTGTACCCAGGATTCCAAATCAGAGGCTTGCAACCAAGCAACTCTGCGTGCACCTATGACAATAGCCGAGGCTCTACTGGCCCCCTCAAAAGAGTCAAAGGCTGCACGGTTGGAAAACTTGGATACATCCTGTGCATGTTTAAGCCAGGTGATATATTCTTCTCTCTTATCTTCTGACATAAAAGGAGAAAAGGTTTGCAGATGATCTGTAACTTCTTTCAGAAACATCCCCATATAGAGACTGTAGGAGTTGATTCTGGCTACAAGCATACTGGCATGGAAGATTTTCTGCCAAAGGCATCTAGGGTTCTGCATTCTCTTCCTGGAGGAGCAGAGGAGTGCCTTTTTGTATTCTTGATCTTTTTCATAGCAGACTCTACCACAATGGAGTGGTGAGGAAGCGGAGTCTTATGAAAACCAGGACAAGGAGGAACACGATACATGGTGTCCAACCTTCTGGAATGAGGGGAGGTGGAAAGAGGAGTCTCCCATATGCCCAACATGTGATCATAAAGAATCTCATGTATTGGTAAGGTGGCTGCCTCTTTAGGATCCTTAGGATATTGAAGGATATCTAATTTTGTGGCTCTAGGTTCAGTTTCAGAGGTCACTGAGATGGACAGGCCTTTGGCCACCTCCCTAATGAAGTCCTGAAAAGAAAAATCTTCAGGAGGAGACATTCTCCTTTTTGGAGAAGAGGCTCCCTGAGGAAGGATCCCCGATGCTTCAATTGAGGCCTCTGAAGAAACAGAGTCTTCAGAGGAATCGAAGTATCGACTGTTGGTACTGATGGGCATCACTGGAGAGTGTACCGCTGCCGTCGATGCTGATGTCGATGCAAGCGGTACTGGTATCGGAACCAGAATCGGATCCTGTACCGGAATCGGTACAGGTACCGACAACGGGGTTTGTTGCGGTACCGAAGGCGTCGCAGCTTGTATGAATGCCGTGATGGCACGCTGCATGGTCAGGATATTCGGATCCATTGACACCACCAATGTCTGGATGTCGGTACCGGTGGAGACCACCGGTACCCCAGAACATTGTAACAGGTGATTGGTCAAGGCCGAGCCATCGATGTGACCCCATAGACAGTGCTTTGGAAGCCGGAGCCTCCCGCCGGGGTAATTTTGCTGGTGTGGGTTCCTCAAGAGTAAGCCCGGGGGCATCTCGATACTTGGAGGGAGATGAACTCTTTGAGGACCGGCCAGATTTAAGTTTGGTTACCTGAGATCCATGGGATGAAGAAGCAGCCCTGGAAGACATCGATGCCACAGAAGCTGCATCGGAGGGAAACAGGACACTGAGCTTGGCTGCCCGATTCTGTAACCCTCTTTTAGACATCATGGAACAGGACTCACAATCCGCAATGGAGTGGTCAGGACCTAAACATTTTAGACACCAGTCATGGGTGTCGGTGACAGAAATAGTGCTTCTGCACTTCGTGCACATTTTAAACCCGGAGGCGGGTTTTTCCATGAGGAAAAATATATCTGTAGGCCTAAGGCCCCAGAAGAAAAAATGCACTGAAGAGAGTAAAAGTTTTTTTTTTTTTAAAGAAAGAAAAAAGACCAGTAGTACCGGTTTGGAATCGAGAAGGCAGACACGCAACTAAAGAAAAATAAAAGAAAATAAGAAATTCTTCAGTGGTGACAGGAAACACGACCTGCTGGCTCCGCGGAAAAGAAGAACTGGAGAGAGGCAGTTAGGAAAGGCAGGAAGGCAGCACGCAGGCGCTGTGGGATGCTCCCAAAAGCTTTCCTTTTGGATGCTGGGGAGCGTTCCCGCGCAGGCTCCGTCGGTACCGACGATACCCATATGTGAAGACTCATTCCTGCTTGTTCCTGGAGATAAGAGAAAATAGTGAGGTTTCTGGAGTCCAGCAGATTCACCAGAGGCAGGTCTTGTCAGACAAATCTGATTGATTTCTTTGACTGGGTGACCAGGAGTTGGACCGAGTGAGAACCCTAGATGTGGTGTATTTAGATTTCCGTAAAGCCTTTGACACTGTTCCTCACAGGCGACTTATAAACAAACTGAGCACCCTAGGGATGGACCCTAAAGTTACTGCTTGGGTTAGAAATTGGTTGGGTGGGAGGCGACAAAGAGTACAGGTAAATGGAGCTCACTCTGAGGAGAAGGAAGTTACCAGTGGTGTGCCCCAGGGATCTGTCCTTGGTCCGATTCTTTTCAACATCTTTGTTAGTGATATAGCGGAAGGGCTGTCGGGTAAAGTTTGCCTCTTTGCGGATGATACCAAAATCTGCAATAGAGTAGACATCCAGGAAGGTGTAGATAACATGAGGGGGGATCTAGCTAAGCTTGAAGAATGGTCTAGAATTTGGCAGCTGGGATTTAATGTTAAAAAATGTAAGGTCATGCATTTGGGCTGCAGCAATCCAAGGGAGCCCCTCTTGAGCTTTGGAGGTGGATTCCTCCAGCCGGGGCTGTTTAGCTCTTCTCCTTTATACAATGCGCTCAAATGTAACACACTGGTAAATTAAAGTAGATCACACATTATTAGCTTAATTTTCTCACTGGGTCTCAGACTTATGCACTTGTAACAAGACTTACGTCTAGTAATTAAGTGCTATGCTTGCATCAACGACCACAGTGTTTTCTCTATAGCAATAGTGTGAATTATGTTTTCAAGGTGGATAAACTTAAAACATAACTGATGAAGTGGATCCCGACCCTCTAATCAGGTGCCACTATGGCGTTTCAAAAGAAACTTTCTTCAGGAGATCCTCCCCGTGCTTTATATAAATGCTGCCCGCGTCCTCTGGTATTTATCACTCTTATATTTTCCGTTTCTCTGAACTCCTCAAGACGCCGCGGAGGAAAAACTCTAACAATCCGTGATTGATCTTCTTCCGGGATCTCTCCTTCTTCCAGCTCCTCTTCATCCTCGTCCAAGTCCTTAACCGAGCCATCCTCCTCCGGAGTACCCTGAGAGAGGGACGCTAGGAGCTCCTCCCCCCCCAGGCGTGGGCGCTTCGAAGGAATACCGGATTCTGGAATTGTAGCCTCAAGAGATCTAGCTGATTTGACCTCCACTGGTGGGGCAGGCCCTTCTGCCCCCAGGCCCTGCTTACGGAGACAGTAGGCCTTGTGAAGCAGGAGGATGAAGTCAGGAGAGAAAAAATCTCCGCCCCCCCCCCGCACTAGAGGGGGGAGAGGGGAGAGGCAGGGGAGGCGTGGGCAGATCCGAAGGAGTAGAGATAGGGAGCTGAGGCCCCCCTTCCCCTTCTAGAGAATCTCCTGATCCCTGGGAGGGCTGTAACATGGCCAAGCTAATTTCCTGTTCTACTGAGATGGCCACTGCGGCACAGCTCCTGCAGACTCCTGTATCTGCGGAGGTGCCCCTGCGAATTCCACAGGATGGGCAGCGCGGCTTGGATGCCATGGGTTAGGACTGGAGATCCCAGTGAAGGCACCAGATCCGAGAGAATAATTTGCCCGGAGGAAACTAAGAGACCCTTAGTTTGGTAGCAGAGGGTTAACCAGGAAAAGGGCCTAGTTGAATAGCAATAAGCTTGGCAAACACACAGAATTTAAAACGAAAGCATAGTTGAAAATTAAATTGGAAAATAAAATAAAATTAAAATTAAAATTAAATATCTTAAAACTCCTCTATCGTGGTACTTGCGGTTTTCCTGGGCTGACTGAGAGGATCTTGGGCCCGACTCCGCAGTCTCCACCCGTCAGCTCTACACGTGGCAGGCCCAACACGTGGAGCCTGAACGGGGGACCGCGGGCCTATTCGAGGCGGCGAACTGTGCTCTGATCTGAGTCCTGCTGCTCTCTTGTGCGCCCGGCGCTCAGGGTCTGAGTCCCGCTGCTCTCCGATATCGCAACTGCAGAGACCCGGAACCGCGTGGATCACCTCGCCGTCCTATTGAGCTGTGGCGGACCGGACGGCCAACGCCGACTAGCGTTGCAGCCTCTAGCGCTCAGCCACCCGAAGGGCTTCGGCGTGAGGCTGTCTCCCCCAAAAAGCACAGGATCAGAGGACCTGGCAGTTGGGCAGGGCAGCGCACCTCCCCACAGCTGCAATCAACGAAGCCGCTTCAAGGTCTGTGCCGGGAACGAGGGGGGGGGGGGAGGAGGAGGATGAAGGAGAGAGCCGGCAGCCCTTAAAGGAGCAGAGCCCCAGAACGGGAGACCAAGTGAAAAGGTAAAATAAAGGTAAAATAAATTTACAGTAAACAGTAACTAAAACTAAAGTTAGTATAAATTAAAAGTTTTAAAGGTAGGACTCCAGTAAGCCCCAGGCTTACGGAACCCTCCAGCTGCTTGGAGGCTGAGAATACTGGATTGGGGAGGTGGTACCAGTGGTATTTATACCGCTCCACCCCCAAAAGGTTGGGCTCAGCCTCCAAGCTGCTGGAAGGGTTGCGTAACCCAGAAGTAAAGGGACTGGACTGGAGTTTGGGGCTGTTTAGCTGGCCGTTAAAGGAGACGTGCAGAATACGCGTTCAGAGAAAAGACCAGACTGTTTGGGGCTGTTTAGCTGGCCGTTCTCAGTTCTCGGCTTCGGAGTCTCGCCGAGGAGGGCTCTGGTGGTGATGTCCAAGGGATTGATCCTGGGAATCAGCATTGGTCCTCAATGTTGAAGCCTGAGATGCCGATGAGGTGTCAGTAGTCAGCTGTTTCTTACCACGTCCTCTCGGTTCTGAAGGAGTGTGGGAACCATGCAGAGAAAGGGAGCCCCGTGAGGGACTAGACATCAAAGAAGTGTGTGCTGAGGGTGCCAAGTCAGATCCAAAAAGATTCTCACTTTGCTTTTCCTGTTTTTTTTTTAACCCTTTCTTTGTCATTTGCTGACACAAACTACAAGAGTCTGGGATGTGGTCAGGGTCCAAAGCACTGTAAGCACCAATCGTGCTTGTCGGTAATGTCCATGTCAAGAAAAACAGCCTTTGCCAGGTCAAAAGACTCAATGGCGGCTGAAACAGACGAAAAAAACGATGGGAACTGGGGAACTGCAAGGGCACCAGCGTCAATGAGTGACAGTGTCGAAGGTAGATGGGAAGGCAAAAAAAAAAAAAAAACCCACAAGTATCCCGAAGGGAACAGAAGAAAAAAGTTTTAAATCGGTACTGTCAAGACAAGGGTCCATTGGGCTCCACAGAAAAAAACGAAGACTGCAGAGAATCAATGAGAAGGTGGGAAGGCATCCATGCATGCACAGAGGGATGCTTCCAAAGGTTTCCTATTGGAAGCTGGGGAGTGTTCCCGTGTGGGCTCTGTCGGGGGACGTCACCCATATGTGAAGACTGCATTCCTGGAGATACAAATGCTCCATAGCATCCTGAATAAGGATAGAAGGGTCCCCTCCATGAAAAAGACAGAATACAAAGGAACCTCTCAGCTTCCATCAGGGCAAGCTTCCCTTCTTCCTCAGACACCCCCTCTGGAGTAAAGGAGTCCTCTCTTCTATATCTCAAAACAACCCCCATAGGGGATAAGGCTGGATGCCCAGAAGAATGAACAGGTGAAAGGGCAAAGCAAGTGTGCTTAACTTCCTTGCCACTAGCAACGGAGGCACTCAAGGGCACAGGACCTCCACAAGGAGGCTGTTACGCATTTGATATTTAAATTACTCATCTTTTCCAAATCCAAGCTTAAGGTAAGTCACAATCAGGGTCACATGTTATTTCCTTGACCAAATGGGCACAATCCAAACTGTACCTGAAGCAATATCCCAAGGTCACAAGGAATGTTAGTGGGAAAAGAAGGAATATGGACACTGGAAGAGAATATAGAAACAGAGAAAAATAATGGCAGATAAACACTATACAGTTTATCCAGTCTGCCAATCCATACCAACTCCTAAGCTCTAGAGTCTCTTCTTTTTCCTTAGAGATCCCTCTATTTATCCCATGCTTTCTTGAATTCAGATACCTTCCTTGTCTCTACCACCTACACTGGCAGGCAAATCCATGCACACAGTCCACTTTCCATAAAGAAATATTTCCTCAGATTATTACTAAGTCCGATCTTGTTTCGCCTTCAACCTCTATCCCCCTCTCCCCCACCTTGGTTCCAGAGCTTTATTTCAATTGAACGTGGCTCTCTTGTGCATTTACACCACAGAGGTATTTAAAAAGCAGCTGTGGAATTAGCCAAGGCCATGCTTCAAAATCGCAAACCTCAAAGCAATGAAGGAAGGGGAGAGGGAATGGATTTTGTTCACACCTTTTTTAGAAGAAGCTAAAGTCGAGTTATGTATAGGTTCAGTAGCTAGTTTCCTGGCCTTGGAGGGCTTAGAATCCTTGTACCTAAGGTAATGGAGGATTAAGTGATTTAACCAAGATCACAAGAACAGCAGTGGGATTTGAACTAGATTTTCCTGGTTTTCAGCCTGCTGCTCTAACCATTAGGCTATTCTTCCACATCTTGTCCAAAGTGACAGGGTGTAAGTGGAAAAGGGGAATCAAACACTTGTCCTAGGATTTCTCCCGACTCAGCACACAACACTGACCATCAGACCAGTCCCTTTCTTTCTCCTCTGTTTTATTTCTTACAATTCTGCTCTTTTCTGGAAGTAGTTAAAAAAAGAAAAAAACGAGAAAAAAACAAGAAAAAAAAAAAGAAAAAAGTGTACATTTTATACTGTAAACATGCCTCAGTTAAACAAAAAAAATCTTCCCCTGCTCATGTTGCATTCATACTTCTGGTAAACAGCATGGATTAACAGTAAGTAGTGTAGAGATTTGTTCAGGTTTAGCACAGTACATGTTCAACCAAGAAAAACAGCCAAGCTATGGACACCAATATGTCCCTAGACGTTAAAACTACAACACAAGAAATTAAGGGTTTGCTCAATTAACTTGCCAACTAATTTAGGTCACGTTCTTATGCTTTACACTTCAATTAATAGCTGTTGTCCAACACCAGTAATCCTCCTTCCGAGTTCATCTTTCGGAGCTATATAAATGCTTCTTGCCGCTGGCTATATCCCTGAACCTGATCTAAAGCCCTGAACCTGATCTATGGATATCATCATCACACACACAGTAAGGTCTTTCAGGCCTCCAAGAATAGTAATGCAAGCACGTCTCCTCAACAGATATCCTGATGAACAAGAACTTTCTGTAACAATCATTTATTTCTTCATGAACTATAAGGAAACTATCATGTCTCAACAGAACAGCACTTACTGTGTCTAATAAATTAAAGCGTAGTTACTCACCTGTAACAGGTGTTCTCCAGGAGCAGCAGGAATCAGTCCTCACTTATGGGTGACGTCGGCGCCGACGGAGCCCTCGCGGAGCAATTTTCCCCAGCTTTCAAAGAAAGCCTTTGGGAATTGCAGCGCGCATGCGCGGTCGTCTTCCCGCCCGAGGGTGCCATCTTAGCCAGTCAGATGACATAGCTAAAAAAGACAGCATAAAAATATTTGCAAAACATAAGCAGACGATTGCAACTCCAAGGGGAGGAGGGAGGGTAGTGAGGACTGATTCCTGCTGCTCCTGGAGAACACCTGTTACAGGTGAGTAACTACGCTTTCTCCAGGACCAAGCAGGAAGTCAGTCCTCACTTATGGGACTCCCAAGCTCCAGGCTACCGGAGACCCTAAGCACAAAAATGAGCTCCCTCTAGCTCAGCAGCACAGAAGGATAGAATCTTCGCTGAATTATCACCCACCGGTAGCCCACATCCGGGATGGAGGGTAGGAGTTGCTCAGACCTCAAAGAGATTACGGAGGACTGCCTGTCCGAAAGCACTGTCCCTACGGGACTCCCTCTCGAGACAGTAATGGACCGCAAAAGTCTGGCTCGAAGACCAAGTAGCGGCCCGGCAGATGTCTGCCAGCGGAACAGAGCGGAGGTAAGCCACTGACGTGGCCTTTGCCCGAACGCAATGAGCCGTGACTCGACTTTCTAAGGAGAGTCCGGCTGCCCCATAAGCCCAAGAGATACAGTCCGCAACCCAGATGGACAGAGTACGCTTGGAGACCGGGAGCCCCAATTTATTGGGGTCAAAAGACACAAAAAGCTGAGCAGCTTTACGGTGCTCCCGCGTACGGTCAAGGTAGAAGTTCAATGCCCTTCTACAGTCCAGGGTATGGAGGACCGTCTCAGCTCGGCTGGAGTGTGGTCTGGGAAAGAAGGTTGGAAGTACCACCTCCTGATTGATGTGAAAAGGGGAGACCACTTTAGGCAGAAATTTTGGGTGAGTCCGTAGGACTACCCTATTCTTGTAGAACCTAGTGTAAGGGGGATCAGACACGAGGGCCAGGAGGCACCGAGGAGTGCATCTTCTGGCTCTTAAGACGATGCATGGCCGATTCCACTACCATGGAATGGTGTGGCAGCTGTGCCTTTTGAAAGCCAGGGCTCTTGCGGACTCGATAGATAGAATCGACCCGCTTGCTCAGGACCGGCGAGGAGGCCGGACTCTCCCACATGCGGAAGAGTAGTCATTCCAGCATAGGAGGAACCGGCACAGTAAAGTGTTCCCTCGCAGGAGAGTCATACTGGAGGGCGTCGAGCTCTTCGGCTCGAGGCTCCTCCTCGGGATCCGCAGGGAAGGCCAAAGCCTTGGCCATATCCCTAATGAAGTCCGAGAACCGGGCATCCTCCGGGGGGGACTGCTTCCGAGGCTCGGACTCCGGTGAGTCCGATGGGACACACCGAGTCCGGAAAGAATCAGGTGACTCTTCCTCCTCAGACTCCCAGACCGACCAGCCCAGCTGAAAGATACATTATACTAATATCATTATAACAGCTGTTTCAACATTGTATTTATACCTCTATATCCACTGACATATAATTGCATTTACCACTTGTTTCTATGCTATAAATGTATTGCCATATATATCATTGACTGTATGATATGCATGCCTGCTCAAACTCTATGATTTAGCTCTCTCTCACTGTCTCACCAACTAGACTCTATTAAAAAAACTCAATTTAATCATTATACAGCCATAGCCACGTACTGCCACACCTCTCCCAATCAACCATCACCCCTCCAACCCATTCTACTCATTTCTCAATATAAGACCACAAACTCAATATCAAGTCCCTCAAACTATCACAATCATGGCCATAACCAGACTATTAACACTAAAGATACTCCTTATCTGGTACCTTTTATTCTCAGCCATTGCCACGACACACCGATTATACCTTTCACACACGTACACTATTCCCTCTATCTATAACCCAAATCGATATTTACACACTCACGTCTTCTACAATACTAATCTCAATCCCAGAACAAACCACCAAAGACTTATCAACATAAAACTAGATCATACGCCACTTATAACCCCAAAAGCACCCCTAGCAGAACCTATATTTCTCAATTGCATTCTTGTAAATGCTCGCTCTATGAGAAACAAACTTCCTATCTTTCAAGACCTGCTCTCAGACCACTCCCCTGACATTATATTCATTACCGAGACATGGTTATCTGACACTGATGCTGTTATAATCAATCAACTCAAAAGACCAGGATATGAAATCTATCACACCCACAGAACCTTAAGAGGAGGCGGAGTCCTCATCATAAAAGAATCATTAAAAGCATCATTGATAACCTCAAATAACACAGAGAACAGATTTCCTTACCATAAATCTAAAACATTGCACTATCTGCTTAGCATATAGACCTCCTGACCCAAAACCAGATAACCTGAACTTGATCACCAAACTCTTAGGCTCTTCAACTGACACAAAACCTCTTATATTACTTGGTGACTTCAATTTTGCCACCTTGTCAGACATTCACAGAGAAGCCTTCCTAAAATCTATCGATGAGCTGGACTACTCCCAGATTGTCAATAAAGATGCCCACCATGAAGGCAATATACTAGATCTAATATTCCTGCCCACTGACCTCGACCAAATATACAAACCTACAACATTAAAGATCCAGCCCGTCCCGTGGTCAGATCATCATCATCTTATAAAATTCCAACTCCCTCTTTTCCACACTCACTCAAATAAACCTACACATGCTCACACCCCCCCCCCCCCCCCCGAAGATTCAAGAAAATCTGCAAGGAAGAATTTTTGAATCAAACACTTCAAAGCCTTATACAGGACCCCACAAATATTGACGATGCTATAACAAATTGGAATACCTCTATTCTCAATGGAGCAACATTGAACTCCCAGTACACCAAATCAGCAAAAAGACAAAATGCCCCTTGGTTCCAACCAGAAATAAAAGTTCTGAGGGCAGAACTACGCAAAGCTGAACGTAAATGGTGCCAAACAAAATCTAGTACTCACCAATCCCTCTAAGGAGAGTCCGGCTGCCCCATAAGCCCAAGAGATACAGTCCGCAACCCAGATGGACAGAGTACGCTTGGAGACCAGGAGCCCCAATTTATTGGGGTCAAAAGACACAAAAAGCTGAGCAGCTTTTCGGTGCTCCCGCGTACGGTCAAGGTAGAAGTTCAATGCCCTTCTACAGTCCAGGGTATGGAGGACTGTTTCAGCTCGGCTGGAGTGTGGTCTGGGAAAGAAGGTTGGAAGTACCACCTCCTGATTGATGTGAAAAGGGGAGACCACTTTTGGAAGAAATTTTGGGTGAGTCCGTAGGACTACCCTATTTTTGTAGAACCGAGTGTAAGGGGGATCAGACACGAGGGCCTGCAATTCACTTACGCGTCTAGCGGAAGTGAGGGCTATCAAGAACAGTGTTTTCCAAGACAGAAAACGGAGAGAACAGGTAGCCATAGGTTCAAAAGGCGGACAGGTGATCCGCTGCAAAACCACATTCAGGTCCCAGTCAGGCGCTGGCGGGCGCAGAGGTGGTTTAAGTAGAAGGAGACCTTGGAGGAACCTCGCTACGAGAGGGTCGCTGGAGAGAGGTCTACCGTCCACTGGCACATGATGGGCCGAAAGAGCACTGAGGTGAACTTTGACGGAGTTGGACTTAAGTCCCAGATTAGAGAGGTGTAGCAAGTACTGCAAGATCACCGACACCGGGCAGGAGAAGGGATCCTGAGACTGTTGGGTACACCAGACGGCGAAGCGACGCCATTTAAGGGCGTAGCATTTGCGGGTAGAAGGCCGTCGCGAAGCCAAGACGACCTCCTCCACCTCTGCCGGCAGGAGAAGGGGAGCAAGGACTACCCTCTCAGCAGCCAGGCCATGAGGTTGAGAGACCTGAGGTTGGGGTGTAGTAGAGAACCTGATCCTGAGTGAGGAGATCCGGTTGTACCCCCAGAGGGAATGGATCCTCCACCGCTAATTGCAGCAGGAGCGGAAACCACGGCTGTCTGGGCCAACGAGGGGCCACCAGGATCATGAAGGCTTTGTCTCGGAGAACCTTGAAAAGAGTCCGAGAGACTAGCGGGATGGGAGGGAAAGCGTACAGAAGGCTCCCCGACCATGAAATTAGAAAAGCGTCCGCCGCAACCCGACGGGGGTGGGGCTGACGAGAGCAGAAGCGAGGAAGTTGCCGGTTGTGAGGACTGGCAAAGAGATCCACCGTGGGGAGGCCCCACTTCAGAAAGAGCTTCTGAACTACCAAGGGATCCAGCCGCCACTCGTGCGGCTGGAGGATCCTGCTGAGTTTGTCCGCCAGGCAATTCTCTTGGCCCGGGAGATAAACTGCCTTGAGGAGAATGCCGTGACTGACGGCCCAAGAGCAGAGCTTCTGTGCCTCCCGGCAGAGGAGGAAGGAGCCCGTGCCCCCCTGCTTGTTCACGTAGAACATGGCAACTTGATTGTCCGTCTGGACAAGGACGGACTGGTGGAAAGTCAGGTGGGAGAAGGCCTTGAGAGCCAGGCGGATCGCCCTGAGCTCCAGGAAGTTGATCTGCTGAGCAGACTCCCACGTGGTCCAGAGGCCCTGAGTACGTGCCCCTTGGCAATGTGCTCCCCAGCCCAGGAGGGATGCATCCGTGGTCAGCACCCGGGTCGGCTGGGGTGACTGGAAAGGCATTCCGAATATCAGGTTCAGCTGCTGAAGCCACCACCGGAGAGACGAGAACAGCGGCTCGGAGACGCGCACTAGGTCTGCTAGGCCGCCTGTGGCTTGTCGCCACTGCTGGCGGAGACACCATTGAGCAGGCCGCATATTCAGGCGGGCATTGGGGGTCACATGGACGGTGGAAGCCATATGGCCGAGTAGTCTCAGGAAGCGCCTGGCGGAGACCAGGGGCTGGCTGCGAAAACGGTCGGCTAGGTCCATGAGCCGTTGAGCCCTGCTGAGCGGTAGGTACGCTCGTGCCTGAGGAGTGTGCAGCCTTGCGCCGATGAACTCGAGATCCTGTGAGGGGAGCAAAGTGGACTTTGCGAAATTTATAACAAAGCCCAAGTATTGCAGAAGAGTCACCGTGCGGTGTGTGGCGCTGGTGACCTCCGGAGCGGACGCCGCTCTGATGAGCCAGTCGTCGAGGTACGGAAAGACAGAGGCCGTGAAGCCGGAGATGGGCCGCCACCACCGCGAGACATTTTGTGAAGATTCGCGGAGCGGAGGACAGGCCAAAGGGCAGTACTCTGTACTGGTAATGATTTCCTGCCACCACAAACCTTAGGTATTGGCGGTGGCTTGGGTGGATGAGGATGTGCGTGTAGGCATCCTTTAGATCCAAGGAGCATAGCCAATCTCCCTGCTGGAGGTAGGGCAGAAGGATTCCAAGGGTAAGCATCTTGAACTTCTCCCGCACGAGGAACTTGTTGAGGCTGCGCAAGTCCAGGATGGGTCTGAGGCCTCCTGTTCTCTTTGGTATTAGAAAATACCGGGAATAAAACCCTTGACCTCTCAGGTGTGGCACCGGTTCTACCGCCTGATCCTGCAGAAGACCTGCTAACTCCTGAAGGAGTAATTCCCTGTGCAGAGGGGGTCGTGGAGGTTCTCCCGGAAAATAGGAGGGAGGGACCTGGTGGAAGTGGAGAAGATAGCCTTCTCGCACGACTTGAAGCACCCAGGCATCTGCGGTGATGCTGGACCACCTGTGGGCGAAGTGAACCAGCCGGCCTCCGGTGCTGGGAGGAACCAGCGGGGGGGGAGAGGCTATGCTTAGTGAGTCAAAAACCCCCACCCTGCGGAGCAGGGGCTGGTGGTGCAGGCTTGGGGGCTTGCTGCCTACGGGACCCGTTACCCCGTCCCTTGGCCTGCTGGCCCTGTTGGGGAGCTGCAGGGGCCTGATAATGGGGGTATTGTTTGTAGGCAGTCGCCTTCCTCGGGTAAAAGGACTTTTTCCCGAGCCCTTCTTTTTCTGGGAAGGGGCAGAGGTCTTCCTAGAAAGCCTGGTCCTGGTGAGAGTCTCAGTCTCAATTTGTGCAGCCTTCTCAGCCATGGGCTTGCCAAAGAGGTTTTCGCCCCGGCAGGGGACATCGACCAACTTGTCCTGCACCCAGGGCTCAAGGTCAGACGACTGAAGCCAAGCCTGTCGGCGGGCACCGATGCCGGCTGCGGCCACTCGAGCCGATGCTTCAAAGCCATCATAGGCTGCTCGGGACATGAACTTTGAGCATTCCCGAATGCCAGTGGACAAGGCCAGGAACCTCTGCAAGGGTTCCTCGGACAAACCAGCGGAGAATCCGGCTAGTTCTTTAGCCAGATCTCGGAGATACATGCCCATGTATAGCTGGTAGGTCTGGACACGACATGCGAGCATAGAGCCCTGGAAACACTTCTTACCAAGGCCATCCAGGTTACGGGCCTCCCTGCCAGGAGGCACCGAGGAGTGCATCTTCTGGCTCTTAAGACGATGCATGGCCGATTCCACTACCATGGAATGGTGTGGTAGCTGTGCCTTTTGAAAGCCAGGGCTCTTGCGGACTCGATAGATAGAATTGACCTGCTTGCTCAGGACCGGCGAGGAGGCCGGACTCTCCCACATGCGGAAGAGTAGTCGTTCCAGCATAGGAGGAACCGGTACAGTAAAGTGTTCCCTTGCGGGAGAGTCATACTGGAGGGCATCGAGCTCTTCGGCTCGAGGCTCCTCCTCGGGGTCCGCAGGGAAGGCCAAAGCCTTGGCCATATCCCTGACGAAGTCCGAGAACCGGGCATCCTCCGGGGGGGACTGCTTCCGAGGCTCGGACTCCGGTGAGTCCGAGGGGACACACCGAGTCCGGAAAGAATCAGGCGACTCTTCCTCTTCAGACTCCCAGACCGACTCCGACGAGGACTCGGTGGGGTCGGCCCGGGCAGGGCGCGGCGCCTGCCGCCCCGACGCCGAGGGAGTCGGCGTCGGCGACCTCGGTCCCGAACGGGAGGCCGAGGGTGACCTCGACCGAGGATCGACTCGAGTTCGCATCGACTCGAGGATCGGCTCGGTCTCCGGGGTCGACTTGGACGTCGACGTCCCGGCGGTCGGGGCAGCGGCGCCAGCGAGGCCAGCGAGCAGTGCCCGCTGCTGGTCCATGAAGGCAGACAGTCTGCTCTCCAAGGCCGTCAACCTGAGTCCGAGCTCAGGTGACCCAGCAGCCCCCGACTCGGGCCCCGACGGCGTCGGGCCCGACGTCGGCTGTCGCGGAGGCGAGTCCAGAAGGACCACAGGACTTACCCGAGCAGGCATCTCCGACTCCAGGCGAGGTCGCTTCGTGAGGTGCTCCTTCTCCAAGGACCCGGGGCGGCTGTCGGGGCTATGCGACCTGGCCCTCGCGGAACCAGGAGCGTCCACCGACGCCGCCCTCGCGGGTTTCACCTTCCGACGATGGTCCCCGGAGGGAGAACCCCTGTCGGAGGAACTCCGGCGACGGTCCGAGCTGGAGCCTTTGGACGCGGAGGCCTCCGACGAGGTCCGGGTACGGCTGGGGTCAGCGAAGATCCTATCACGCTGATGCCGCTGACTTCTCAACACTTTGGAGGACATTTTGCCGCAGGGCCCACAGATCAATTCCTCATGATCCGGGCCCAGGCAGCGGAGGCAAAAGTCGTGTGTGTCAGTTAGGGACATATTTCGGTCACACTGACCACACCGCTTAAAACCACTGGCAGCCATCGGGGGAAAAAGGGCCCCTGCGAGGTCAAAGGACCGGGCTGCCAGGGAAAAATCGAAAACGAAAGCTGACTAAGTCAGAAAAACTGAAAAAAGGAAGAGGACTCGTGACCGGCGTCACGAGTCCGGGCGGGAAAAAGACCGGCGTCGAACCGAAGGAAAAAGAATAAAATAATGAAGAATATATCGACTTTTTCGCGGGGACAAGACGGGGACGTCTGTAGGGCTCCGCGGAAAAAGAAGACTGGCTAAGATGGCACCCTTGGGCGGGGAAGAGGACCGCGCATGCGCGCTGCAATTCCCAAAGGCTTTCTTTGAAAGCTGGGGAAAATTGCTCCGCGAGGGCTCCGTCGGCGCCGACGTCACCCATAAGTGAGGACTGACTTCCTGCTTGGTCCTGGAGAATAACAGATTATACTCTCACTCAGTCACTTACCACTGGAACGCCCTTCCTGACAATATTAGAGAACTGACAGATCTCCAAACTTTCCCAAAGCACCTGAAAACCCACTTGGTTACCCTCCACTTTGGTAATCAAGACCCACATAATACACTGAACTTAAGATCCCCTCCTCCCCAAACATAACCTAGCAGCTCCCACCCCCTCTCTCAAGAAATTTATCTAGACACTCCCTCGAACGGTCACTACCTTGTTTTATGTATATAGTTACTGCATATTATACCACTGTAAATAGTTCTACATCATTTTATTGTAAATGAGAATATAACTGTTTTGTATTACTCACATTGTTGTTACCTGTAAACCGCAATTGATCTACTGGAAATCGCAGTATAGAAATGTTAATAAAATAAAATAAACAAACAGTGGTGTGCCAGTCTATGCGTGGGATGTGGCAGTGGGAGCCTTGGTATGCAAGCTGCGGTGCATGTGTGTATAAGCTGCAGAGCTGGGAAGCCTGTGTGTGAGTGTGTGGTGCAGAGGTGAAGTGCCTATGTGTGATGCGCCTGTGTGAGTATGTAATGTGGAGCTGGGGTGTGTGTGTGTGTGCGCATGCGTGCTCGTGTCTGGCAGGTAGGTGCCTATGTGTGTTCGGGGGAGGGGAGCATGTTTCTGCAAATACACATTGTGCGCTTTTGTCCCCATGCATTCATCCCTTTAACCCCCCAACACCTTTTTCCCTCCCCCCTCCAACTGCCCCCCCTCACTCTCTGTTCCATGTCCAAACTCTCTCCCCCTTGGCCACACCCCTAGTACTACCATCCCCCTCCCCTCCATCCTCCTTTTTGTCTAAGTCCACCGCCCCTTTAAATTTTCCCTGCCTTCTCTTCCTCACTTCATCCCCCCTCCCCCAATCTTTATTTTGCTGCAGGCCGTCCTTCTCTTCTGCCCACAGGCGAGCAGAAGGGATTTTAGCTGCAACTGCTGCTGTGGTCTCCTCTTCTGATTCCTGTACATCTTATTCCATGAAGGTCTTTAAAAGTCTCTTGAAAAAGCACAAAGAGCGAGGGTGTAGAAGGTCACCGTTTATTGAAACGAAGCCCAAATGCATTTCGGCAGAAATGCCTTCTTCAGGGGGGCACACAACAAAACCGTTGAGTCTTTAAAGAGACTTCAAGTGGAGATACTGAAGGTGTATAATTTAAAACTCAGCGTCGTAGTGGAGACCAACAATAGAGCACAACTTTGTGCTTTTTCTGGATTTTGTTGCAAGGGCTTCATTTGCTCGCCCTGTGTACCCCCTTTAAAAGTCTCTTTACGTATCTGCCTTTTCCTTCCTTTCCTGCAAGATATACATACGTTTTATGACGAAGACCACTGACTGCTTTAGCAGTCACCCTTAGATCAACTCCATTCAGCTTATATCCTTTTGAAGATGCAAAACTGTACACTGTACTCTAAAATAAGGTCTCACCAGACATACACATGCAGCACCACCTTTTTTTTTTTCTGTTGGCCATTTCTCTCCTAGCCGTTCATATTTTTGCCATGTTATCTGTTTGATCATATTAAGCTCATCGGATATGATCTCGCCCAGGTCCTGCTCTTGTTTTGTGTGCAAAACCTCACCTCCCTCCATGCTCCCTTAAGATTTAATGCTAAAAATGCAAAAACTCAACTACCAAAGTCTAGATCATCAAGTTTCATTAAATCTCGCCTCCACACTTTCCAGTGTCTTCCTCCACTGCAAAGTTTAGTAAAATCCTCAAGGCGGCAAGCTCTTGATATCGCTTTTGCAATATTGTTTTCAAAAATGTTGAAAAGAATTGAACAGAGAACAGATCTCTGCAGCATCCCACTGCAAACCTCCCCTTTCCTTAGAGTAAAATTTGTTTATTACCCACTCAACTAATTTCTAAACCAGTCAGTCATTTTAGGACCCACAGCAAGGGCGCTCAGTTTGTTTACAGGTCACCTATGTGAAACCTTATCAAAGGCCTTTCTGAAATTTTAGTATACCACATGCAGCACTCTCCCCATATCTGTATCTCCAATCACCCAGTCAAAGAAACCAATTAGATTTGTTTGATAAGCTCCATCTCCAGTAAAATTTGCCTTGGGTCCCAGAAAATGCACCCTTTCCTGTTTCAGCAACTATTCCATTAATTTACTACCAGGGTAGCTAACCACCCTGTAATTCCAGCCTCCTCCTCACTTTCACTTTGTGAAGAGGAACCAATATTTAACTCTAAAGGCAGCCTAAAAAGGTCAGAAGACTCCCAGGTTCCCTCAACTTCTGAAGCAAAATATGCAGCACAGTCCCACAAAGGCACAGCAGACTGAGGTGTGGGCCACAACATCTCAATGTGGTGGATTAAAGGGCTGGCTTAACGGCAGTGTTCTGCACTATCGAGTAGAAGTTCTGGGTTTGATCCTCCCCATACTCAACTTCTGTTCCCCGGGTCCACCAAGGCTGGGGATGCTGTGAAGACAACATACACAGTGCCAAGGGAAAAGGGAACCCAGTCCATCCACTGCACAGAGATAATGCCTAGTGCATCTGGTTCTGGAAAAAGCACTACACTGCAGCCGGTGCATCAAACATGTTAGTTAGAGAGTTAGAAATGGTGATGGGGGAAAAGATGAAGGTAGCTTAAGTAAAAGCTAATGCTGGTGATGGCTGGTTCCATATAATATGAAGGTCCAAAGGAAAAAAGCATTCAGACCCCACTCCCCCCAAAAAACTGGAAGCAGCAAAATGTGCTTAGGCTACCTACAGAGCTTTCCAGGAATCGTAGGTAGTGTCCCCCAAATGAGCCAGAGTGAACACAACGGGAGACATCGCTTCACCTGTAACCTATCACTTCTGATCTGCATATCATAAAGAAGCCATATGCCACCAGAACACACCTATCTCAGAGAAGTGGACACATTGGTGAGGTTTTATATTTCAGTAAAAAGGACCATACTACTATCAGAAGTGGCAACTTCAGAATAATTGGCCTATGAAAAGCAAAAAGTATTTTAATTAATTAATTGCACATCTGTATATATCTTCAGGCATTTTAAGTGCTTGAGTAATTGGGCTCAAAAACTCATGGTGGAGATATATTGTCGTCGACCCATTTTTGGGGATTAATTTTTTGGCCAGGATACACTGCACAACTGAAAAGACAAAAGGAACACACACTACATAGATACCCCTGCAGAGACACCGATTTATCACTCTAAACATCCTAAGTTTAGCCTAGGGCAAAACTCTTGAGTGAATGTGTGGGTGTGGCCTTTGAGTCAATGCTGACTCCTGGCGACCCAGACGCTCCTGGGTTTTCTTGGCAGTGTGACCAGAAGTAGACTGTCAGATCTTTCTTCTGAGGTAATGGAGGGTTAAGTGACTTAAGTACCAGCAAATCTGAATTGAAATTAAAAAACTAACTATATGAGGGTGAAAAATGCAGTCTGACCTCTTCTCAGAGGCCTTAGCTACAAAAATTGGGAATTTTTGAAAAATAATTCTGGGAATTTCACATACCAGTGGATTAGCTTTGGATTTTAGATTTCTCACCTTTTCCAGATCAACGTTCAAGGAGAGTTACATTCAGGTACACAAATTTCCCTGTCCAAGTGGACTTACAATTCAAGTTGTACCTGAGGCAACAGAGAGTGAAGTGATTTCCTAAGGTATCACTGGGAGAAAAAAAAAAATGTGAATCCTGGCTTCCATGAAGAGCAAGTAATCAGGTGCTCCTGCTCATCTGAATCCAATAAAGCAGAGCGTTCAAACAGGATATATAAGTTAAACATAAAAAGAATTACACAAAGGGCTTTGCCATGTAAATGTGCACATCTTCAATTCCAATAAGCAAATCTGGGAAAACGTAAAATACTGTAAGAGAGAGATGAAGGAAGAATGCAATGGGAAGTATTAGTGCCAAGAACCAACCTAGCTGACGCTCTGGGTAATACTCTGGCTAGTATTGCCACATCAAATGAGCGTGACACTTGCTGGAAAGCCAAGTATGAGTCACTGACAGGTCCTTTTGCTGGACTGCTTGTATTCGCCTGTACACAGGAAATTGGAGGAAAAATAACCCTCAGGAAACAGGATGGCAGACGTTCTCATAACTACAGGAGAATTTTTTCTTGACATTTAGAAGCGAAGACCAATCAGCAGGGTTAACTCTCCGGCAGAGCTAGTTTCTAACATATTGCATGATCCTGGACGTGACTATGACTGCACGTTTACACAAAGCTGTGCTCAAATCTCCAAGCGCCGAACATGCCCTCTTCCCACACACACATTCCACAGCAGGTATCAGCTGTTCACCTCATCATGAACAAACAGGTAACAGGAGTTCTCATAAGCCTCTAGACAAAATGAACAGATGAACTAGAAATCTATTAAAACCAAAAGGCACACCCAGTCACGGGGCATTCCAGACAGCCACTACTTTTTCCATGAAAAATTACTCTGACAGTGCTCCTGAGTTTGCTCCCATTTCTACAGTTCCTTTCCTTTGGAAAGGCTTCACTTGTGAAACAGATGTTTTAATCCACATCTTTCCTGTCTGCCCTCTCCCCTAGGGGAGACTTATTTAGGTCACCAAGTCTCTTCTTCTATAGCTTCTGGTATAGACCCCATATTATTGTGGTTGCTTTCCTTTTGAATACCTCTAGCCTCTTTATATTCTTACTAAGATATGGTCTCTAGAACTGAACACAGTACTCTGGTTCAAGCCTCTCCAATGACCTCCTTTTTGCGCTGGTTATGCCTTCGTCTATGCAGCCTAGCACCCCTCTGGCTTTGACTACCACTTTATCACAGTGTTGCTACCTTGAAGTATCCGCCCCGATCCATACACATTAGGCCTTTCCCCACCCCCACTGCATACAGCTCGTTTGGATTTCTTTACCCAAAATGCACCAGTCTAAGAACATGTCCTTTACATTAAAGTTTAACAACCAAGCTCTTACAGGCTGATGCAGAAAACCAGCACTAGATGCGCACTGAAGAAGACTTTAACGCGGCCCGACAATGCATATTTTTTAACGCCAGATGCATCAAAGATAGGGCATGCAAATGACCACTGCGTTAACCATGCACATGCAAATGAGCAATTGCAGCATTAAACTGGGAAAGCAAGCCAAACACATGCGCACAAGAAGTCTACACTAATTTGGCTTGCTCTCTGGACACCGTGTGGCTAAATTGCATAGCAGCCCCGACAGTATTTTGATGGCATTGGGGAACGATTGTGGCATCAGGAAAAAAACCCGATGTATCAAAATACTGTTAGGGGCTGTGCCCCACAATAAAATTATCCCGGGGGGGGGGGGTCTAGCGGCCCCTTCCCTCCTCCCATTAAAATAAAAAAGAACCTGGTGGTCTAGTGGCCCCTTCTCCCACCTCATTAAATAAAAAACAAAACCCAGGATGCACCATGCAGGGCCAGACACCGCCATTTTGCAAGATGGCTGATGCAGAACTGGAGTGCATAGGCAGCGCTCCCGCTTAAGGTGCATTTGGGGGCCGCCAGACCACCAGGTTTTGTTTTATATTTAATGGGGGATTGGGGGGGGGGGAAGGAGCCACTAGATCACCAGGTTCTTCTTTTATTTAGTGGGGGGGACCACCAAGGATCATTTTATTGTGGGGCATGGTCCCCGACAGTATTTTGATGGCATCAGGGGCAGGATCGGGGCTGCTAGATCACCAGGGATAATTTTATTGTCAGGCACAGCCCCCAACAGTATTTTCATGGCTTCGGGGGCTTTCCCCCAATGCCTGATCATCTGAAGAGGAGATTTAGGCATCAGGGAAAGCAGCCGGTGCCATCAAAATACTGTCGGGGGCACGTGTTAGGGGTTTACTTCTCCTCAGACCCTGAAGTAAACATTTTGGGGCTGTCTCTGCATCGGGCATACTTATGATTTGCAAACCAGCCCGGCTGATTAACACATTTAAATAACTGAAGTTTATTCAAATACGTGTGGCGTTAGTTGGGCGCTAGTTTTTCCACTGGGGTTATATCTGTTTCCTGAATTTGCAGGATCGTTAGACGTGCTTAAACATGGTGTTAGGGGCTCGTAAAGCCCACACTAAGCTTTCTGCATCAGCCTGTTAGTGAGGAGGTTTCCAGATTTTGTAAATCGCTTCTCATGCTGACAACTCTCCCTTGGTGATATCCACTCTGTTGTGGATCTTCATATCATCTGAAAAAAAGACAAGCTTTCCTTCTAACCTTTCAGCAATATCACTCGCACAGATATTGAACCAGCCCCAGGACAGATCACTAATGCCCTCTCTATCTTCTCTCTCTCTCCTCCAAGTGATTTCCATTTACTACTATCTTCTGTCATCCATCTATCAACCAACTTCTTTTTTTCTTGGTTCATTGAGATTTTATTGGATCACAACACAGAGAATGGTTGTCAAATATGACAAGCCAACCTTCCATATGATCCCTCCCAATGTGCCCCTCCTCCCACTACAATCTATATGATATATCTCTGGGCATTATATTCTTCCAAAGATGTATACATAGTCATAACAAAAGCCATATTTTAACAAACAATGAAATGAATCTTCCCCAAAATTTATATCACATAACAATTAACAGGAAAAAAAGACCCACCCTCCTATTTTTTTTAATGCTATGTTCCCCATTTGTACAGTAGAGAGCAGTGACATATGTACATATTCCATATAATTCTGCCATATATCCATCCATGGTGCATCCCCTATTATCCAATGTTTGGACACCAGCAAGCAAACAGGCAGTCACCATCTCTTGCTGGACCAGGTGTGCTGGGTCCTGGTGCATCCCCTCAGTGGATCCATTTAAGAAAGCCACTTCCATATGACTCACTATTTTTGTCCCCACCATCTCTCCACAAGCTGCGAAGACGGCTGCCTGGAACTGTGCTACCCACTTACAGCTCCACCAGGCAAGTTCACATGTTCCCTCTTCCCCACATACTCTCCAGCAAAGCTTTGATCCACCCCCTGCTATTCTTGCTAGTAATACCAGAGTGACGTGCCTTTGGTATAGCAACTTGTAGTTATTCCCGATCATATTCCTAGCAATAAACCCTTGACTGATATTATGGTAGATACCTACACCCAGCACTCTTCCCCCCAGATCTTTCCCCTGCGTGGCCTGGAATGGTAGGGTACCTCTCTGTGCAGCATCCATGACTTGATAAAATTGAGTAAGCACTCCTTTCGTCCCCTTCCGCATAAACAGCTGTTCAATTGGTTTGGGTTCTCCATTTAACCTTTTGCTATTGTCAGGTTAGAGTTTATATTCAGAAAAGGTTGCGGAAGAGAAGTCTTTATCAGTCAGATCAAATTTATCTTGCAGCTGGGAAAAGCTTACCAAGCCGTACCCCTCCAAAAATTGACTCACCCTTGTTAGCCCCCTTTGTTACCAAGCTGAATATCTCCCATCTGCTCTCCCTGGCAGGAAGTCATGGTTATATTTAAGCATTTTGAACCGTGAAAGGCCATCCCTGTTTAACAGGGACCTCTATTTGTTCAAAGCTTTTAAGGAGACTGGCCGTAATGGGATTCCCTATTGATTTATATTTGACATGAACCCCTCGTTGCCAGATCAGTGCATGTAAGGTGGTATCCCCCACTTCTAGCTGCTCCAGCTGAACTCACTTTATCTCTCCCTCTCTCCACTCTAAAAGAGTCTTCCACTGTGTCACTTCACAAAAATATTGAAAATTTGGTACTCTCAGGCCCCACGCATCCCTAGATCGGCAAAGGATACCTTGTGCAACCCTAGGCCTCTTTCCTCCCAAAATGAAATAGAACATTCGGGCCTGGAATCTTCTAAAGAACAGCGCCGGTATCTGGATGGGGAGGACATCAACTAGACATAGAAATTGTGGAAATATCATATAGAACCAAACCACGAAAGGCAATAGTCCCGACTCTCTCTCCAAGTTATCTAGGGTTTTCAGTCCCAGAGCCTTAAAAATTAGCTTTAAGTAACCTGTGCTCACCCCCCACAATACTGACCCTCCGATAACGAATCTGTTCCTTGACCCACCCAAAAAACCCAACATTTTTGGAGAGTATACATCAACGATGCAGGACAGGAGATATTTAGGATCTCAGATTTCGTTGTATTAACCCAGAATCCAGAAACCAACTCAAAAATTTCCAATTCGCCCAGAAGCTCACCAGAGTCCTCTGGCTGAGTGATGAAGAAAAGCACATCTACCATTCTTTCCATAAAGATATATTTCTGCATATTATTCCTGAACCTATCCCCTTTCACCCTCATCCTATGTCCCCTCGTTGCAAAGCTTACTTTCAGTCAAAAGAGGCTCTTCTCTTGTGCATTTATGCTACGGAGGTATTCATCATATCTTCTCTGCCCCACCTTTCCTATGATAGAGACATTTAAATCCTCTATTGAATAAATGCATAAGAGGAGAGCCTCTTTCGATTGAAAGTAAGCTCTGCAATGAGGGGGCATAGGATGAGGGTGAAATGGGATAGGCTCAGGAGTAATATGCAGAAATATTTCTTTATGGAAAGAGTGGTAGATGTGTGGAATAGCTCAAAATTCTTCCGCTTTAGTTGTTAGAGTGCAAAATTAGTTTCTCCATTAAGAAAGACCTGAGGGAGGGAAAAAGGGCTTACAGTTCTGGAAATTGAACATCTTGTTACTAGAGAACCCTAGTATAGAGGCCCAGGTATGGAGGCAATACAGTCCCTATTTAGAAATAAACTATGCTAATGGTATGTACCCCAGGACATTGTGGGAGGGACTAAAGGCAGTCAATGGAGGTAAATTGATTGCAGTAAATAGCTTTAAAAAAAAAAAAAAAAGCAGACACACAAAGAAAAGGAAGAGGTGCGGAATACTCTTGCCTAATTGGAGAAGCAACATAAGGGAGAGTCCCTTAGCTTAGCCTTCCCCTCAGCAGAAAGGGACTCTCCCTTATGTTGCTTCTCCAATTGGCAAGATTATTCCGCATCTCTTCCTTTTCTTTGTGTCTCTGGTTTTTTTTTTTTAAAGCTGTTTACTGCAATCAATTTACCTCCAATGACTGCCTTTAGTCCCTCCCACAATGTCCTGGGGTACATACCATTAACATAGTTTATTTCTAAATAGGACTGTATTGCCTCCATACCTGGGCCTGAATACTAGGGTTCTCTAGTAACAGGTTGTTCAATTTCCAGAATTGTAAGCCCCTTTTCCCTCCCTCCCTCCAAGACCATGCTACACCAAATTGATGCATGATCTAACCAATGGTGAAATTAGACTTTACCTGCTAATTGAGGTTCCTTGAGTAACTCCAGTACAGTTTCAGAACCTGTGGGTTGTGTCCCCCCCCTTCCAGCAGCTTGGAGACCGATCATGTCATCTTTTAATGACATCATCCAGGATAAGTAGCTGGCACCTCCCTCCAGCCCTCAGTATCCTATTGACAAAGCAGACTCACCGGAACAACATGTAAGAACTATGCAACATCAATATAAAAATTCATAAAGTTTTTTTTTTGTTGTTGTCTACTTTGTTCTCACCATCCCCCCCATAGAACACAAGTGCATCTTCTCCTCCAAACCACACAAGGGTGCACGCTTACCTGCCAGCCAAAGAAAGCAACTTGTTACTTCAGCCAGCCCTTCACAGCCAATGGCCAGCATCTGCAGATTAAACATTTCTTATGCGAAGGGATGCACCAAACGGACCCACCCTGCGCATCAACCGTCCCAGACACAATATGATAACTCTCTTCAGGCCTGAGAACACCAGGCCAAAGAGTGGGTCTCCGGGATGGGACTGGAGTTCCTCAAGAAAGATCAATTAGCAGGTAAGGTCTAATTTCCACCTTCCTTATTGTCCCTCCAGTCCAGTCCCAGAACCTGTAGGATGTACAATAGCAGTATCAGTCTTGGCAGAGATCCGCAAGCCCAGTCTGAAGTACCGCCGAACCAAAACGCATGGCTCCTGCTGCCTGCACATTCAGACGGCAAGTCACATAAAAGAGTGCAAAGACAACCACATTGCCGCCTTACAAACTTCCACAGATGGCACCAAACTGACTTCTGTCCATGATGCTGTTTGGACTCTGGTGGCATGAGCCCTTAATTTATTGGCACAACCTTACGCCTCCGCAGGTAGATGGAAATGATGGACTGCCGGATCCAACGCCCATACAACCTTCATACCGGAGTCTCTTCCACCGATCCTCCTGCTCCTGAAAACACAGGCAGCGAGACTGACTGATTCATATGACAAGGCAAGACTCCCTTAGGTAGAAAGGAGGAAACTGGCCTCAGAACCACCTACTCCTTTGACATCACTAGAAATGAAGCCTGGCAAGATGAGTCTTGAAGCTCCGATATTCTTCGTGCGGAGTCAATGGCCACTAGGAAAGCTGTCTAGAGAGTCAACCTGCAAGCAGGAAGTCAATCACAGCTCAAAGGGGGTGCCATGAAAACAGACAGTATGAGATTCAGATCCCAAGTAGGCTGAGCCATGTGGAGGAAGCGCACAGCCTCTGGAGGCGTCCTCAATGGTATGCCACGTAGCCTCTCCCAGAACCAGGAGACTGCTGCCACCTGAACCCGCAGAGAGCTAGTAGCCAGGTATTTCTCTAAGCCTTCTACAGGAAGGCCAGGACATCTGACCCCATAGCTTGCAATGGGTGACCATCCATCCTTTAGCACCAAGCCTCGAAAAGTCTCCATGCTCTAAAGTAAAGCCAGAGAAGTAGACCACTGCTAAGGCCTTCAACAATGTTGTAATCACTGCGGTCGAGTAGCCACATCACCCTCTGCCATGCCCTTTCAAGAGCCATGCCGTAAGCGAGACTCGATCCCCCTGCAGCAGGAGACTGTCTCTCATGGGCGTACCAGATCAGCATACCCAGGGGCAGCCCAAGGGGGGGGGCCATGTGCGGAGACTCGGTGCGGGGCCTCATTTGCATAAATATTTGCATAATGTTGCCATACACTAACTTTTAATAAACATGCTTCTTAATGAGTGCATGGATAAAGAAAGACTAAAAGATTTCTATATTACTATTACCAACCGCCAGGCACATTAGGAACTACTACAAACGCTGCCCATTTAGAACCCATAGCAAACAAGCCGTATCGTAACAGCACTACCAGGACTCACAAAGCACCAGACCCTACCTATCAAAAGGCAACACTGCAAATATTAAACCAATACATTTCAGAGAATAAGAATACATGACCTACTGGGGAAAGAGAACAAGTGGCAATGTCAAATAGGAATTACGTAAACAGAATACCTCAGCTCAGTTACACATGCAGAACATAGACCATCACCAAACAAAGAACAAGGAATCACAATTTAGAAATAGGAAGACAATTAAACTGGGAACCCCAAAAGCCAAACTTGGAATGTACAACAACAATGTAGAAATAAAACTATAAATTAATTTCCTCTTGTACTAAACAAAGCGCAGATGTTAATGATGCACATTTCCCAGAGCTAACATATTCCAGTTAATAAATTCAAAATAAAGAGATATTTTTGTACCTTTTGTGCATTTTTTTCAGATGTAATTGCTCCAGCCACTTTCTTCTGGTTTCTTCGTGTCTTCTGCTAACTCTCCATCGTCCGCTGTCCATTTCTCCTTTCTTCTCTCTTCTAGTTTTTTTTCCATTCTCTCTCTACATCTGCTTTAACATACTAATCTTTCTCCTTTTGCTCTTTCCTCATTCCTATTCCATCCACTCAAATTTTACCCCTCCATACTCAATCCCCACTTAAGCTCCCAATACCCGGCCAATTGTAAATTTTTCTTCCCTCCCACACAAAATATTTTTCCCCCTCTCCATTTCACTCTCCCAGCCCCATCCCATTCTAATCTTCCCCCAACATCAGCTCCCTTCTAGTTCCAGGCCCACCCAACATCCGCTCCCTTCTAGTCCCCGCATCAGCCCATTTCCAGTCCTATCCTAGCCCCACCATCAGCCCATTTCCAGTCCTAGCTTCCCCATCCATTTCCAGTCCTATCCGGAGTCCCTCCATCAGCTTATTTCCAATCACAACCCTCCCCCCCCCCCAACAGCCCATTTCTAGTCATTTCCTAGCCCCACCATCAGCCCATGTCAAATCCTAGCTCCCCTCCACTCAGCCCATTTCCAATCCAAGCCCCCCCATGAGCCTACTTCCAGTTCTAGCCCCTCCATGAGTCCATTTCAATCCAAGCTCCCACCACAGCCCATTTCTAATCTTAGCACTCCCTAACAGCCCATTTCTAGTCCTAACCTAGCCCCTCCATCAGCCCATTTCCAGTCCTAGCTTCTCCCCTCACAGCCCATTTCAAGCCCCTGTCCCTATCAGCTATTTGCAGTTCAAGTCCCCCCTTCCACTCAGCCCATTACCAGTCCTAACACCCCATTTCCAGTCTTAGCCCCCCATAGCCCATTACCAGTCCTAACCCCCCCATAGCCCATTACCAGTCCTAACCCTCCCCATCAGCCCATTTCCAGATTTAGTCCCCTATCAGCCCACTTTCAGTCCTAACCTCTCCATCACCCCATTTTCAATCTTAGCCCCCCCATAACCCATTACTAGTCCTAACCCCCCTCCCCCCCATCAACCCAGGGAAAATTTAAAAAAAGAAACAAAACTGGCTGTTGCTGCTGCTGCCGCCGTGGCCTTCCTGCCTGGAAATTTCCCATCAGACCCGGCGGGCTTAACAGAGCCGCGAGAGAGAAACTCTTCGCAGCTCTGAAAGCCTTCGCCGAGAGACTTGATGCAACAAGGGCTCTGCCGGGCAGGCTGTGGGACACTTGATTCTGCCTCTGCCATGGCGGCAGTGGCAGCAGCAGCCATTTTTGTTTTTTGTTTTTTAATTGGGCTTTTGCGCGGGGCCCCCTGCAAACAACATTCTTGCTCAATGGATGGGCCGGCACTGAGCATACCACAGCCACCTCGGCCCATCTGAAGCGACTAGCATCACTATTCCCTGATGCGCCTCGATTCTCTGTATCACTGGCCTATACATGCCCATGGAGGAAAAAAGAGCAGCACCTCCGGAGGCCCCGATTACACTAGCACATCGAATCCCTCCGACCGACGCTCCAGCCTTCTGCTGTAACAAAGACATGCCTTTGCAGACGCAAAGGTCACTCTGAAATCCATGATCGGAGTTCCCCAGCGCTAAACCAGCTTTGTTGAGCGTCCATTCACCAGGGTCGCTGTGCCCTCTACCAAGGTAATCGGCCATCATGTACTCCGTGCCGGCCACCTGCACCGCCGAGATCACACCGATGACCTTCCGCCCAATCCATTTGGAGCTGCACTTCGCTTTCCAACTGTGCTGCCTTGCCGGTTGATGTAGGTTACTGCTGTGGCATTGTCTGAACATCCTGACTGCCTTCTCTTCCAGTAAGGACAAAGCCCCACCTGGCCAAAAAAACCCACTCTGAACTTTAATCAAATGATGGATCACTCTCTCTCTCCCCCGAGGACCACTGCCCCTATGCAATGTTGGACTCGCAATGTGGCCCCCCCCCCAGCCATAAAGACCAGCCTCCATGGTGGGAGGGATCCACCGTGGTGTCTCCAAGGGCATACTCGTTGAGAACTTTTCAGGCGGTAGCCACGCCCTGAGCCCCTCTGGAACCTGCCGTCTATGTCGGCGGATGCGAGAGCAGATGGTGCAGCACTGATCCTCTCCACAACGAAGTCCTCCACACGGTTGCATATTTTATTTAATTTTTATTTATTTATTTAACATTTCTTATATACCGCCTTTCATGATATCAAGGCGGTTTACATTGAACAAACTGAAATTACATTGAACAGGGCATTACAACTTGGAGATAACTATCTTACAGAGAACATGGGCAATGAAGGGTTAAAGTGGCTTGCCCAAGACCACAAGGAGCACCTGTGGGACTAGAAACAGAAATATGACAGAAAAAGACCACATGGCCTATCTACTCTGTCCTTCCATATCAACAACTACAACAGTCCCCTTTTTACCTTTAGAGATCCTCTGTGTTTGTCCCATGCTTTTTTGAATTCAGTTACCGTCCTCATCTCTACCACCTCCACTGGGAGACTATTCCATGGATCCACCACTCTTTCCGTAAAGAAATATTTCCGCATATCACTCCTGAATCTATCTCCCTTCACCCTCAGCCCATGTCCCCTCATAGCAGAACTTGCTTTCAATTGAAAGAGGCTCTCTCCCTGAACATTTATGCCACCGAGGTAATTTAAACATCTCAATCATATCACCTCTATCCCGCCTTTCCTCTAAGGTGTACATATTAAGATCCTTCAGTCTGTCCTCATATGCTTTATAATGAAGACCACTAATCATTTTAGTAGCCACCTTCTGCACCGACTCCATCCTGTTCACATCCTTTTGAAGGTGCGGTCTCCAGAATTGCACACTATACTCCAAATACCATACGCTAAAAGAGAGTTAAGGAAGTTAGAACGCCACTGGAGACGCTCCAAATCTCCAACCGCACAAAACATTTACTTAACAAAGCAAAAGATATATAATGATCTTATTAACGATACAAAACGAGAGCATCACACAAACACTATTCTGAAAGCCTACAATAAACCCAGAGAACTCTTCGAGATAGTAAAAGATCTAACTAATGAACCAAGTCCTGACAAAGACATATAAATCAACCCTCAAACCTTTGCAAACTTTCTTCATGAGAAAATAGGTCACACACCGACTCAAATACATACTGAAACCTACAACTCCATCACAACAACAACAACAACAACAACAACAAGTTGGGACAGATTCCACACTCCTTCAATCAAACAAATTTCGGATATCATCTCTGCTCTCAATACCAGCACTGCGCCTACTGATCCTTGCCCAGTTCAATGGCTCAAAGCAACCAAGCATAACTTCCTCAGTTATATACACAACATCGTATCCATCTCCCTATCTCAAGGAACAATGCCTGAACAACTTAAACTAGCCTCAATAAGGCCTATCCTCAAAAAACCAACCTGGATAAGAGCAATCCAGCAGCTTACAGGCCAATCTCTAGCATACCACTCCTAGCCAAAGTAATAGAAAAAGCAGTACAGCTACAACTCCAAGACCATGTTGATGAGCATGTCCCACTCGATCTACATCAACATGGCTTCCGACCCAACCATGGAGTTGAAACACTGCTGCTATATCTGTTCAATGATATCACCCAGACCATAGATAATTACAGGCAAGGATCTCTAATGATCTTCATAGATATATCAGCGGCGTTCGACACAGTTGACCACACTATCCTCCTATCAAGATTGGAAAATATCGGTATCTCTGGTACTGTCCTTAGTTGGTTTAACTCTTACTTAACAAACAGGCAGTTCCAGGTTAAAATTGGAACCAACACTTCACAACCTACAAATATCAAACAAGGAGTACCACAGGGATCTGCGCTTTCTTCCTTCTGTTCAACATTTTTATCCAGCCAATTTGTCAAATTATGGCAGCCCATCAAATAAGTTACACGATTTATGCAGATGACATTATGATTTATACACCGATTGATCTCATCAGCCCCGACTACAGCAAGATTATAAATTGCCTTGACAACATGTCTTCCTGGCTCACACTCAATAACCTTGCCATAAACTACAATAAGACAAAGACAGAGGCACTTATTGTCACTCGAAACAACGACTTCAACCCCCCACCTTTCATTAAATACAACAATATTACAATACCAGTCAAGGACGAAGTTAGATATCTTGGAATTACCCTCGATAAAGGACTAACCCTCCAGTCACATATCAGAAAGACTGTGAGGAGTGCATACTATAGAATGAAAGTGATTAGACGCCTCAAGCCCTTACTCTCATATGACCACTTCCGGTCAGTCTGCCAAGCCTTAATAACTCCTATTCTGGACTTTTGTAATCCTATTTACTACGGACTATCAAAACACTCACTTAAGCCTCTTCAGATGGCTCAGAATACAGCAGCCAGACTAATGCTGGCTCAACATCTCAAGATCACATCACCCCTACTCTCAAAGAGCTCCACTGGCTTCCAATAAGCCAGCGCGTCAAATATAAGATGGTAATTAATATATCAAGATCAGACACAAGTGCTCTGCTTTTAGCCTTCATAATCTATTACTCCAGAATAACAACAGGCCAAGAAGAAAAACTACATCAAACACTCTCAGCACCCCAAGTAGCTTCAGAAAAGCGTGTAAATGTACTACACAAAGGGCAATTTCCTTATCGGCCCCACTTATCTGGAACTCTCTCTCCCTCCCGATGTGCGATCCATAGATGATTTAAAGGAGTTCAGAAAACAACTGAAGTTTGTACTCTTCATTGAGCACTATGGCACAGACACCTAACAAGTCTTTATTATTATAGCCTGCATGTAACGTGTTTATCTGTAACAGTTCCTTGATGTTGTGTATCCCAATTTTACCTTCACTGTATAGTTTAGTCAGTGTATGCCTCCCTGCCTCTGTTCTCCCTTCTTGTGTCTTGGTAACCGCTTTGATTTAAGGAAAAGGCGGTATAGAAAACCTGTTAAATAAATAAATAAATAAATAGAGGTCGCACCAAAGACTTATATAGAGGCATTATCACCTCCTTTTTTCTGCTAGCCATTCCTCTCCGTATGCACCCAAGCATCCTTCTAGCTTTTGCCGTCGCCTTTTCTACCTGTTTAGCTACTTTTTTTTTTCATGATTTATTTTCAAATTTATACATAAGTCCAAGAATAACACTCTTGTACAGAAAAACAAATACTGTCCAAAATACATTCGAGAAAACTAAAAGAAATATTCAAAGACAGATTGTTCATGACCACATTAAGGGGAAGGCTGGAAAATAAGAGGAAAACACAAAATTTTTTATAATTTCTACCACTGCCCAAAGAGACAAAATTGTAGTTAATTAATTAACCCCATATACATAAGCAAACAGGTAAAAAGGAAGAACAAATAGAAAACTTCAGCCAACATTCTCCTTACCAGAAATAAAAGCCTCTAACTGGGAAGGCTCCAAAAAAACAAACTTAGCCTGTTGAAATTGCACAAGGCACTTACAAGGATATTTTAATAAACACACCCAGACATGAAGCTGCTAAAAATGGCCCTAGGAATTTGGCTGTTCACCCTAATATCAACATACACAACCAAAGCAAACATATACCAATCTACCCCACTAATATGTGGCCCACTCTTCATCCTCTATGCCATCCATACTCCGCAGAAACACCTTCTCCCAACATACCTCACCACCAGTGTAATACCGACACTTTCGAACTATCCAGGACATGCAAGGAGAAAGCACGCGGGTACGCAGAAGCACCGAAAGCCAAAGTCAAAAATGCCATGGTCGCTGAAGCCAAACCGGCCCCATGCCCACCAAAGCCAGGCGCCACTAGCCCCATTAGTAGTCTGTAACATCACCCTCATAAACGCCCGATCAATCAGAAACAAGACCCACATCATTTTCGACATAATAAAAGATGAGCAACCAGACATCCTCTGCATAACGGAAACCTGGCTCACAAGCACCGATGCTGCCTTACTGAACCAGATAAGCAGACCAGGCTATAACCTGTATAACTGCCCACGATCCAACAAAAGAGGTGGAGGAGTGCTAATAATCGCCAGGTCACACTTGAACCTCTCGTGCACGTCACTGGACTCTAACCCAGACATAGACATGCTCAAAGTGGAGAACTCTGCAATATCCATCTGCCTAATATACAGAGCCCCCTCTCCGAACCAGGAAATACTTGCTGCAGCACTAGAAAACATTTCCTCAACACAACCAAAAAAATTCCAAATCATCCTCGGTGACCTAAACCTAGCGTCAACAACAGCAGTACACGCCAATATATTCCTGGAAGCTATGTCACAACTTGGATATCAGCAGATAATAAACGAACCAACACATGAAAAGGGACATACACTGGACATGGTCTTTACCCCTATGAGCAATCAGAACAACCATGATAGACCCCTGATTAAAATCAAAGCCATACCCTGGTCTGACCATCACCAAATAGACTTACTGATAAAACTCCCATCAGTACCAAGAGATGCGAAAGCCCAACGAGGAACACAACAGAGATCCTTCAATAAGTTTGATCTGGATAACCTCACAAGTTGCATCAAGGCACACATTGACCTGGAATCTACTGATCTCGATGCACTAGCAAATAGCTGGGATGAAGGAATACAGGCTGCAGCAAACCCGAAATGGAAGAATACAACAACCCCAGGGAAACAACAATCAGAGCCCTGGTATACAACTACGCTAACCCAAAGGAAGAGAGAACTTAGAAGGTCCGAAAAAAAGTGGAGACGCAACAAACCATTGGAACTCAGAGATAAATATTTCAACATCCTCGCAAAATACAAAGACGAGGTGGATAATGCAAAAAGGAAACACCACACCAGCCTACTGAATAAAGCCATCAATAAACCACGAGAACTATTTCAAATAGTGAAAACACTAACCAAAACAACACAACCAGAACAGGGTGACACTATTCAGCCCCAAATTCTCGCAGATCACTACGCGAGCAAACTAACAACAACCGCAACTGCGTTATGCCAGGCCGAACCCCACCCGAAAACTTCAGTGACGAAAGAACAGATTTGGAGCGAATTTCACAAAATTGATGATAAGCAAGCAATTGGAATAATAACCAGTATAAATACTACCACCTCCATGCTTGATCCTTGCCCAACCACCTGGATTAAAGCAGCAAAAAAGGATATTGGCCTCCAGGTCTCACACATTGTGAACCAATCATTGTCACAGGGAGTCATGCCCAACCAGCTCAAAAAGTCTATAATTAGACCGATATTAAAGAACAACTCGCTTAACAAAGAAGACCCATCTTCTTACCGCCCAATCTCCAGCATATCGCTTCTAGCGAAGATCATAGAAAAAGCAGCCCTCATCCAACTGCAAGAACACCTCGATGACCACGAAACCCTCGACAAACAGCAATACGGTTTCAGGAAAAATCATGGGGTCGAAACTCTGCTATTAGCACTGTTTAACTGCCTCCTCAAAGGGCTAGAGGACAGGAAGAAAATGTTTATTCTTATTTTTATCGACATCTCAGCAGCCTTCGACACTGTACATCACCTAACCCTCCTTAACAAGCTGGCATCAATTGGTATATTAGGAACCACCCTGAAATGGTTCTCCTCCTACATAACAGACAGAAAGCCACAAGTCCAATTCAACGGAGAAAAAGCCGAAGCCTTCACTCAAACTCAAGGCATACCACAGGGGTCGGCGCTCTCGGCACTTCTGTTTAACATTTACATGCAACCCCTCAGTGAAATATTCAGGAAATATGGCATCAACTACCACATATATGCAGACGATATCATGCTGTACACACAGCTAGAAACCGTCGACCCAAAGTACGATCAGCTGGAAACCTGCAAGGGAGAGATGTTGGGATGGCTAAAACAAAACATGTCGATTAATCATAAGAAGACTGAAGTAATGTTTATATCCAGTAAAACTGACTTCGAACCGCCACCAACAATCACATTGTGCAACAATACGTACAACACGAAGAAGGAAATTAGATATTTAGGAGTCATAATCGACAGCAAACTGGAAATGGAAAAACACCTCAGCAACACCAACAAAGCCATATTTCACAAGCTTAGAGTATTACGACCCCTACGGAATGTACTAGATCCATGCGACTTCCGTTCAGTTGCTCAAGCACTCATCATGCCTCACCTCGACTACTGTAACGCCATCTTACAGGGTCTACCAAAGAAAACGACCAACAGATTACAACTGGCACAACACGTAGCAGCAAGGATCATCATGAGAACAAGCGTCACCGAACATATTACACCTATATTGATGGAACTACACTGGCTCCCAGTCTCTGCCAGGATCCAATACAAAACATTGGTAACGACATTCAAACTAATTCACAACCTAGCCCCTTCATTCCTTTCCACCCTGATCACCTTGCAAACTAGCTCCAGAAGCAGGAGAACCATAAACGAAGACACACTTATAGTTCCAAACAGCATCAGACATGTAAAATCCAGTACTGGCCGCAGAGCATTCTCCTTCTCTGCCCCCACTTTATGGAACAACCTACCACATGAGATGAGAGCAACAAAAGACCTACTCGATTTCAGAAAAAAATTAAAAACTCACCTATTCAACTGCCACTATGGCCAGCTGTGAATCCAACAAGATGAAAAGAAACAAATAGCTGTTTGTCAAATGTAAATAGTTAAAGGATAATCGCTTTTGTACATATGAATGATACCTACTGGAGGGCTATATCTAGACCCTGCGATGTGTGCTGTGTATTACCCCTCTTCTTTCTATCTATGCCCCAATCTTCCTGTCTTGATTTTGTGACATATCCCAAAGACTTTAATCAAACCGCTTCTGATCGCTGGAAGTAGCGGTATATAAGTGTTTGCTAAATAAATAAATAAATAAACATGGCACCCAGGGCCAAGATCTGAGGCTTCAACACCAAAAATTCCTTTCTGCGTTTCTGGGTAACCCTACACACAACAGGAAAAATCTGTATCGGAAAACCACAAAAATCAACACTTTTCTTAGAAAAATAAAGCTTCAATACTAAATTCTTATCAGATAACAATAAAAAAGAAACAATTAAAGTAGCACGTTGTGGAATAACTTCCGATGAGATTTCCAAGAAAGCAGAAAGGTCTAAAGAGGCTGGAGGAGCCTCAAGTAGGGACTCATCCTGAGAGGAAGCCTGGGACCGCCTTTTCTACCTGTTTAGCTACTTTAAGATCATCAGACACAACCAAGCCTAGGTCCCGCTCTTCTTTAGTGGACAAAAGTACTTCACCCCCTATACTATATTGCTCCCTTGGATTGCTGCAGCCCAAATGCATGACCTTACATTTTTTAACATTAAATCCCAGCTGCCAAATTCTAGACCATTCTTCAAGCTTAGCTAGATCCCTCCACATGTTATCTACACCTTCCTGGGTGTCTACTCTATTGCAGATTTTGGTATCATCCGCAAAGAGGCAAACCTTACCCGACAGCCCTTCCGCTATATCACTAACAAAAATGTTAAAAAGAATCGGACCAAGGACAGATCCCTGGGGCACAACACTGGTAACATCCTTCTCCTCAGAGTGAGATAGTAATTAGATCTTACCTGCTAATTAGTGTTCCTGAAGGAACGACAGTCCAGTCCCTTTACTTCTGGGTTACGCAACCCTTCCAGCAGCTTGGAGGCTGAGCCCAACCTTTTTGGGGATGGAGCGGTATAAATACCACTGGGACCACCCACCAACTCCAGTATTCGAATGAAAAAGCAGACTTATCGAACTTCCATCCAAAAACCTCATAATGAAATATAAACTAAGTCTAAACTAATATCTCAACAATCTATCCAATAGGCATTATCAATTTCTTTTTTTTTTTTTTTGGAAAGTATAGGGGAAGGAGAGGAGGAATGGCAACGGACGGAGGAGGTTGCTGCTTCTATCCAACCCGGCCTTCCCCTGCACTCCCTCCCGCCGAACCGGCTCTGCGCTCGGTCCAATGCTCCTCTATGAACGTGAGGTCTTAACAGTTGCCGGAACCGGGTGGGATCAGGGACTGGACTGTCGTTCCTTCAGGAACACTAATTAGCAGGTAAGATCTAATTACTATTTCCTTATCGTCACTCCAGTCCAGTCCCTTTACTTCTGGGATGTACCAGAGCAGTTCAACCCTGGGTGGGATCCGGCATACCGGCCCGAAGAACCGCTAGACCGAAACGAGCATCCGCCGTACTCTGCACGTCCAGTCTATAGTATTTGGTGAAGGTATGCAGCGAGGCCCAAGTCGCTGCTCTACAAATATCCAGCGGGGGAACAAGACTGTATTCCGCCCAAGAGGTCGCCTGTGCCCGAGTGGAGTGAGCCCTCAGACCCACCGGGACCTGCTTCCCCTTCAGGATGTAGGCGGAGGCAATCGCCTCTCTAATCCACCTGGAGATTGAGGCCTTGGCCGCCGCCTCACCTTTGTGCGGCCCTCCGAACTGAATGAACAGTCGGTCGGACTTTCGGAATGGTGCTGTGCGAGATAGGTACCGTTTCAAGGCTCTCTGGACGTCTAGCAGACGCAGTTTGCTATCCCTACCTTCCTGCCCCTTGGCCGAGAAGGCCGGCAGGGTGACTGTCTGGTTTACATGAAAGGGAGAGATAACCTTGGGCAAGAAGGAAGGCACTGTGCGCAGAACCACCTTGTCCTTTAGGAAGGTCAGGAAGGGAGGCTGGGCGGACAGCGCCTGCAATTCCGAAACCCTCCTGGCCGAGCAGATAGCGACCAGGAAAACTGTCTTTAGGGTTAGATCCTTTAAGGAGGCTCTCTTCACTGGCTCAAAGGGTTCTACGACCATGGCATTCAGCACTAGGCTAAGGTCCCAAGAGGGGATGACCGCCCTCCGTTGAGGGCGTAGCCGACTAACTGCTCTTAAGAACCTGGAGACGTCCGGGTGTTCCCCTAAGGGTTTTCCACGGACCTTGCCTCTATAGCAAGCGATTGCCGCTAGCTGGACCCGCAGGGAGCTGTGCGCCAAACCCTTATCAAATCCTGCTTGCAAGAATTCCAGGACCTCTGAGACAGAGGCCGAAAGAGGTTTCCGACGATGCTCTGCACACCAGGCTTCGAATATGCGCCAAACCCTTACATAGGATAGACAGGTCGAGCGCTTCTTAGCCTTCAACAGCGTCGAGATTACTGCTCCTGAGTAGCCTCGCTTTAGGAACCGCGCCCTCTCAATAGCCAGGCCGTAAGCGAGAATCGATCCACGTGAGGCATCCGAACCGGACCTTGCCTCAGCAGGTCCCTTTTGCAAGGGAGCCGCCAAGGAGGGTCGGCGACCATCCTCACCAGATCCGCATACCAGGGGCGGCGAGGCCAATCCAGAGCTATGAGGACTACCAAACCTTGGTGAGACTCCACCCGCTGTAGAACCTTTCCGATCAGGGCCCACGGAGGGAATACATAGAGCAGGCCTTCGGAAGGCCACTTTTGTGACAGGGCATCTAAGCCCTCGGACATTCTTTCCTTCCTTCGGCTGAAGAACCTGTCTACCTTGGCTGTAGAGAACCGCGCCATGAGGTCCATGACTGGGAGACCCCAACGGGCCACTATCTGGTCGAAGGTCTCCTGTTCTAGTTCCCACTCCCCGTGGTCTATCTTGCATCTGCTGAGGAAGTCGGCTGTGACGCTGTCCTCGCCCGCCACATGCTGAGCTGAAAGTGCCAGCAGTCTGGACTCCGCCCACTGGAAGAGGGCGTCCGCCTCTTTCTCCAGGGCAGGACTGCTGGTGCCTCCCTGGTGGTTGATGTAGGCCACTGCCGTGACATTGTCGGAAAGGACGCAAATTGCTTTTCCTTGGACTAAAGCCGTGAACGCCTTGAGCGCCAGGGTGACGGCCCTCAGCTCCAGTCTGTTGATGGGCCATTGTGATTCCAATGGTGTCCAACGTCCCTGGACGAACTGGTCCTTGCAGTGTGCTCCCCAGCCTAACAGGCTGGCATCCGTTGTCAATAGTAACTACTGATGAGGTTCGAGGGACATCCCGCGGTCCAAATTCCTTGGACATCGCCACCAGTGGAGGGACTGTTTGGTCCGCGGAGCGCAAGGTAACTGCATTGCCAGAGGTTGATGCTGAGGAGACCATCGACGTAGCAGCGCCCGCTGCAGCGGTCGCATGTGCGCCCTGGCCCATGGGACTACCTCTATCGCCGCCGCCATAGTTCCCAGGACCTGAAGATAATGCCACGCCGAGGGATTTCGCCTGCCGAGAAACTGCGTGACTAGAAGCCTTAGCTCTCTTGATCTTGACCAAGACAGGAATACCCTGCCCCTGTGGGTGTCGAACCTTGCTCCGAGGTACTCGAGTTCCTGAGAGGGAGACATCCTGCTCTTTAGGCGATTGATGACCCACCCCAATTCTTCTAGAACCTGAACCACTCTGGCCGTTGCCGCATGACTTTCCTCTTGCAACTTCGCTCAGATCAGCCAGTCGTCCAAGTAGGGGTGCACTAATATTCCCTCCTTCCGAAGGAAGGCCGCCACTACCACCATTACCTTGGTGAACGTCCTGGGGGCCGTAGCTAGGCCGAAGGGTAGGGCCTGGAACTGAAAGTGGCCTCTTGGCACTGCGAAACTCAGGAATTGTTGATGGGACTTCCTGACCGGGATATGAAGGTAGGCTTCTGTCAAGTCGAGTGACGTTAGGAACTCCCCTTCCCTTACGGCCGCTATGACTGAGCGTAGGGTTTCCATCCGGAAGTGTGGCACCCTGAGGCAGCGGTTGACCTGTTTTAGATCCAGGATCGGTCGAAAGGAGCCTTCCTTTTTTGGTACTACGAAGTAAATCGAGTACCGACCAGAGCCGCACTGGTCTGGTGGTACAGGGACCACCGCCCCTAGCGCTATTAGGCGGGCAAGAGTCGCCTCTATTGCCGCCTTCTTTGCTGAAGAACCGCAGGGAGACTGAACAAACGCTGGAAGTATTTGTTTTGAGAATTCAAGAGCATAACCTTCTCTGATCACCTCTAGGACCCATTGGTCGGACGTGACTCGGGACCAGGCGGGAAGAAACAGCCTCAGGCGACCGCCTACCGGCTGTCCTTCCTCCTGGACCCCCGTCATCTCATTGTTGTTTTCTGGGTCCCGGGAAGGAGGAGGAGGAGGCGGCACAAAAACCCCGTCCTGCCCCCCGAAAACCTCTGAAGCCTTGTCCCTTCGAGGGAAAACGGCCCCTGGGAAAGGAGCCTGACCTGGCTGGGCGAAATCTCCGCGAGTCCCTAGGCTGGGAGCGCACTGGGGCTAGAGGGCGCCCTTGCTTTGGTCTATCTTCCGGGAGTCTGCCTCCCTTAGACTCACCCAGGTCCTTAACTAGCTTCTCTAAGTCCTCCCCAAATAAGAGTTTCCGCTTAAAGGGGAGTTGGCTCAAGCGTGTCTTCGAGGAAGCGTCAGCTGCCCAATTTCGTAGCCACAGATACCGCCTAGCCGCCACAACGGAGGCCATGTTCTTGGCTAGGCTTCTAATGAGGTCATACTGACTGTCCGCCAAGTAGGCCGCTCCGGATTCCACCTTAGCTGAGTTGGCCTGTATCTCGCCCGTTGAACCCTCTGCCTGGAGCTGTTGGGCCCACCATAAACAGGCCCGAGCCACCCAAGCTCCGGACACGGAGGCCTGCAAAGCGAGAGCGCTTACATCAAAGGCTTGTTTCAGGAGCGTATCCAACTTCCTGTCTTGCGCGTCTTTTAAGGCCGAACTGCCCTCCACTGGTATCGTTGTCTTCTTAGTAACTGCTAATACCGCTGCATCCACTCTGGGAGATCTTAGCAGCTCTTTATCTGCCTCTGGGAGCGGGTATAGACGAGACATGGTCCTGACTCCCCTTAAGTTTGATTCTGGCTGGTCCCATTCTTCCTGGATCATCTGGCGCACGACCCTGTGGACAGGGAAAACCTTTCGGGATCTTCTGATGGCCTGGATTAAGGGGTCCTCCAACGCTTCTTCCTGCGATGGCGTGTCTGAGGCCACATTGAGAACTTTTAGGGACTCATTAATTAACGCCGGGAGCTCCTCACGGCAAAAGACTCTCACTATCCGTGACTGATCTTCTTCCGGGATCTCTCCTTCCTCCAGCTCCTCTTCATCCTCCTCCAAGTCTTTAACCGAGCTATCCTCCTCCTGAGTATCCTGGGATAGAGATGTTAGGAGCTCTTCGCCGCCCAGACATGGGCGCTTAGCAGGGATCCCGGCTTCCTGATTGGTAGCCCCGAGGGCTCTAGCTGATTTGTCCTCTGCTGGCGGGGCAACCTCTTCTGCCCCCAGGCCCTGATTACGTAGGCAGTAGGCCTTATGGAGCAAGAGGATGAAGTCAGGAGAGAAAAAATCTCCGGACCCCCCAGCACTAGAGTGGGGGGAGGGTAGAGGCAGAGGGGGCATAGGCAGGTCCGTAGGAGTGGAGATAGGAAACTGGGACCCCCCTTCCCCTTCCAGAGGGTCTCCTGATCCCTGGGAGGGCTGCGACATGGCCAGGTTAATCTCCTGTTCCACTGATGCGGCCTCCGCGGCACAGCTCCTGCAGATTCCTGTCTCTGCGGAGGTGCCCCTGCGCGTTCCACAGGAAGGGCAGCGTGGCTTGGATGCCATGGGCAAGAGCCGGGGCTTCCCTTTCAGAGCAGCCGAACTAAGGCAATATATCCCCTGAGAAAGAGCAGAGACCTTTATAATGCTTCCCTAATAGGGACCAATCCAAGGAAAGTGAAGATTAAAATAAACAAGAAACCAAACTTAAAATAAGATAAAATTAATTTGAATTAAAATTAAATTATATTAAATTAAATTAAATTGAACTGAGCAGACATTATGTGCAACAAACACCCCTGCCCAAAATGAACTCAGTACTTGCAGTTAGAAGCTTCTCTGTTGCCTGTGCAGAGGCCCTACTCAGCGCTCTCGGGCCGTTGGCTCCACACGTGGTAGGCCTCAACCACGTGGAGCCCGACCCGGAGGACCGCGAATGTGCCTTCGCGTCGCTGGAAGAGAGGAGTCAGGGCAGGGAACACTCTCCAGCACCGGTACCGGCTTCCTCCCGCTGCCGCTTTAAGGCCTCCGTCGGCTGACTGCACTCGCGGCTCTGGGGCTCGACTCCGCGTCCCTTCGCTCCGGAGCGGGACAGGCCGGAGGAGGTTAGTCGCGGCGTGCCTCCAGCGCTCAGCCACCGGGGGGGCTTCGGCGCGAGGCAGAGCAGGTCTCCGCAGAGATGATGCAGGGTAAGGTCGGGTCAGCTGCGAGAGGAACGCTGACTAGTCCTCCTCGCTGCTGCCGGTAAGACTCTCCTCCGATGTCCGGCCCGGGGGGGGGGGAGGGAGAGAGAGGGCAGGAGAGAATTAAAGCTACAGAGCCAAGTAAGTACAAATGACTCAATCCACAGGAAAGGAACTTAAAGGAATTTAAAAGAATTAAAATTTAAAGAAGGGAGACTCCAGTAAGCCCTAGGCTTACGGAACCCTCCAGCTGTTTGGAGGCTGAGAATACTGGAGTTGGTGGGTGGTCCCAGTGGTATTTATACCGCTCCATCCCCAAAAAGGTTGGGCTCAGCCTCCAAGCTGCTGGAAGGGTTGCGTAACCCAGAAGTAAAGGGACTGGACTGGAGTGACGATAAGGAACTCTGTTTACTTGTACTCTTTGTCACCTCCCACCCAACCAATTTCTAACCCAAGCAGTAACTTTAGGGTCCATCCCTAGGGTGCTCAGTTTGTTTATAAGTCGCCTGTGAGAAACAGTGTCAAAGGCTTTACTGAAATCTAAATACAACACATCTAGAGCTCTCCCTCGGTCCAACTCCCTGGTCACCCAGTCAAAGAAATCAATCAGATTTGTCTGACAAGACCTGCCTCTGGTGAATCCATGCTGCCTCGGATCCTGTAATCTTCTGGACTCCAGAAACCTCACTATTTTCTCTTTCAGCAGCGTTTCCAATAATTTACTCACCACCGAAGTTAAACTAACCGGCCTGTAGTTTTCAACCACATCCTTACTTCCGCTTTTGTGTAAAGGCACCACATGAGCCTCTCTCCAGTCCTTTGGCACCACTCCCGACTCCAACGAGGCATTGAAAAGGTCAGTCAGTGGAGTTGCTAGAACGTCCCCAAGTTCCCTCAGTATTCTAGGGTGTATCCCATCCGGTCCCATCGCTTTGTCTACTTTAAGTTGAGCTAGTTTCTCACGAACACAGTCTTCTGAAAATTGTTCAAGATGTCCCTCGCTTCTGTTCCTATTTGTGGGTGTTTTCTGAGGTCCTGCTCCTGGTTCTTCATTTGTGAACACAGAACAAAAATATTTGTTAAGCAATTCCGCTTTATCCTTATCAGCTTCTACATATTCCTCCCCTGCACCCTTGAGTCTGACAATATCACTTTTGCCCTTCCTCTTCTTACTAATATCTGAAAAACATCTTATTCCCCCATTTTATTGCGTTGACTATTTCCTCCTCCTTTTGAATCTTTGCCTTCTTGACTACTTTGCTAGCTTCTCTAAGTTTTTCCAAATACAGATGCCTGTCTTCCTCTCTCTGTGATCTCTTGTATTTCATTTATTTTATTTATTTATTTATTTATTGAACAGTTTTATATACCGCCTTTCAGAAAAATCAAAGCGGTTTACATAGAACAAAACTTGAACATTACATTGAAACTTATTCAAACAACTGAAATTACAGTGAACATTAAATTGTATATAATAAAAATGGTAATTTGAGGGTTACAATGCTGAGTACATGCTGATTAGGTATATAGATAGTTTAAACATATATACAGATTTAAATATTTACAAATTTCAAAAATCTTATCTTATCTGAGCAAGGAAAAATGTATTGTAGATCACTAGAATTATTAGTGTAAAGAGTAAATGTGATAATGTGGAGAATTGGGTATTGTAAGATAGAGTAAGAAAAAGGAAAAAGTAAGCTGTGAATTAATGAACATGAGTATACATGAGTTTAAGTGGGAAATATTTCATCTATTGGGAATGAGTCTCCAAAGTACTCTATAAATAAGTGAGTTTTAAGATCTTTTCGAAATGCTGAAAGATCTGTGATATCTCTGAGTTTATCCGGCAGAGCGTTCCATATTAAAGGAGCATTGAAGCTGAATGCCCTATTTGTTGTAGTTTTATTGAGTTTTGAAAAGTTGTTTGGAACAAGTAGTGTGTTCAGGTTCCTTTGTCTCACTGTTCTGGTCCTTGAATGAATTGTCAGTAGATCAGTTAGATATGATGGGGCTATATCTCTTATCAGTTTGAACGTTGTTATGATAACTTTATATTTTATCCTACTTTGTATAGGTAACCAGTGAAGTTTGTACAGTATAGGGATTATGTGTTCAATTGGACCTGCATTTATAAGCATTCTTGCAGCAACATGTTGTGCTACTTTTAGTTGGTGTAAAGCATGTTTTGGAATACCTTGAAGAATTATGTTACTAAAATCTAAGTGAGGCAGGATCAGGGCTTGAAGGACTGATCTGAAGTCCAGTTTTGATAATAATGGTTTTAGATTTTTAAGATATCTTAATTTATTATATATTGTGTTTGTTGTATTCCTGATGTGTGGTGTTAGACTTAACGTTTTGTCTATGATAACGCCAAGGTATCTTATTTCATCTTTTATGGGGATGCTTATGTTTTCAATTTTTATTTCTGTTGGAGGGGTAAATTTTTGATTTCTAGAAACAAATAATGCTTCTGTTTTCTTGAAGTTTATGTGTAGATTGTGTTCATTTAGCCATTGCGTCATTTTAGTGAAGCATGATTTGATATTGGAGAAGTCCAGGGAGTCTATGTCCATAGGGAGATAAATCATAACATCATCAGCATAAATTGCATATTTTAATTTGCACTGTTGAATTATGTGGCATATAGGTTGTAAATATATGTTAAAGAGTAGAGCTGACAATGCAGAACCTTGTGGGATTCCTTGTTTTTGCGTATAGGTTTTAGATGTATGGTTTCCTATTTTTACCTGTTGCGATCGATCAGTTAGATATGATTGGAACCATGCAAGAATAGTGCCATGTATACCAATCTGTCTGAGTCTTTCAAAAAGGATACAATGGTTAATTGAATCAAAGGCAGACGATATATCCAAAAATATAAATAATACTGCTTGCTTTGATTTGTCAATGTATTTTAGAATATCAAAGATAACTGCAAGAAGTGTTTCTACACTATGGTATGGTCTAAAGCCGTATTGGTGTGAATCTAAGGGGGCATGAAGTTCAATGTGATCCTGAAGTTGATTATATACTATTTTTTCTATAATCTTTGCCATAAATGGAAGGCTAGAGATAGGTCTATATGAAGAGGGATCAAGATTGTCTAGTTTTTTGTTTTTCAGAATAGGTCTAATCGAGGCTGTCTTTAGGATGGTTGGCATAGTACCATGTGTGAGAGAAAAATTTGCTATATTTAGAATGTAGGGCGCTAGGAGTGGTTTAGTATTTTTGATCCAGCTAGCTGGGCAGGGATCAAGACTAGAAGTGGTTGTGTTAATATTTGAGATCACCTTATCCAGTTCTTTTAGTGTTACAGTATGAAATTTATCCCATATGTGATGAAGGCCTCCATCTTTTTCTTCGCTTTTTCAGCTACTTCTTTCGAAAACCATAGCGGTCTCCTTTTCCTTTTACCTTTATTTACCATTTTAACAAAAAGGTTGGTTGCCCTTAAAATATCCCCTTTCAGTTTTGCCCACTGTTTTTCTACATCCTTCAGTTATTCCCATCCCACTAACGACTCCCTGAGGTATTGGCCCATCTTCGCAAAGTTGGTCTTCCTAAAGTCTAAGATCCTCACCTTTGAATGGATTCTAACAGCCCTAGTCCTAATACTGAACCACACCATCTGGTGATCACTGGATGCAAAATGATCTCCCAATACAACATCAGAAACACTTTCACCATTGGTAAGCATCAAGTCCAGTATGGCCCCTTCACGTGTGGGGTCTGTTACCAATTGCCTGAATAGTTCTCCCTGTAGAGAATCCAGGATCTCCTTACTTCTAGGTGATACTGCAGCAGGAATGTGCCAATCAATTGGCACATTCTGAAATCTCCTATCAGTAGCACTTCCCCTTTCCTAGCAATGCTGCGTATGTCTTCAATTAACTCTCTGTCCACTTCTTCCTCTTGTGAGGGAGGTCTGTATATCACAACAATGCAAATAGATTTCTCTTTCCCAGTCCTTCTGGCCCAAGGTTGCTGTCCTCTAGTGGAATTTGAGCCTGAGCCCGAGCCCATCTCGATCTGAGCCACCAAGGGGCCCAAGATTTCCAGGCATCACCCCACCAGAGGCGCCTTCATACGGAAGACCTGCCTTTGCTGCTGAGGTTTTCGCGCTCTATCACACGGCAAGGACATCCATCCGAGAGTCGTCCGGAAGCAAGCCCCTAGATACTGCAAGTCCAGGGATGGCTGCTAACAATTCTTGGCAAAGTAACCACCCTGCTGAGACTTTGTAGACGGGCTATGACCTGCTCCATTTCATGCATGGACTCTTCCCTGGACTTAGCCCAAATAAGCCATTCATCCAAATAGGGATAACACCAGAATGCCCTCCTGACAGACAGCCATGGCCCCTACCACCAGTACCTTGGCCAAAGGGCAGAGCCCTAACTTGGGGTGCCCCATGGGGAGAGCGCATTTTAGGAACTGCTGACCTCGGCATCCTCCTGTGGAAGCGCAACCCCTTTAGACACCAATTTATCCTTTTGAGCTCCAAGATTGAGCAGAAGCAACCTTCTCTCTTTGGGACTTTGAAGTAAACAGAGTATCGACCACCTCTGCATTGGTCTACTAGTATCTGCACTATCGCTTGCAACTCCAATAGCCGTCACCACCTCTGCCCCATGCCTGATATTTCCCTGGAGCTCTGCACCGAGAGTTGGAGAAGGCCTCCCGGAGGTGCCGCATGAACTCCAGGGAGAAGGCCATTCTTTATGACCTGTTGCACCCACTGATTGCAAAGGATCTAGGCCCAGGCATCATAAGAGACCCATAACAGACCTCCCAATAGGCACTGGCCCATATTTCCTGCATTGCGCCCCGGGTAAAGCCAAGGGGGAAAAAAATCCCCTACTGCCTCCTCTGAAGCCTCTAAAAAGGTTGTCCTCTAGCCAGAAGCCGCCGCCCCCCCCCCCCCTTTGAGAAGGGGGAAACCTAGTTGCCTGAAAATGCCAGAGGTCCCAGGACTGCCCCTGTACCAGAGCGAGTCTGCCTCTGCTTATCCTCCGGCAGATTTCTGCCTTTCCTCTCTCCGAGCTCTTTCACTAACTTACCAGATCTTCCCCAAAGAGGTGCTTCCCTCTAAATGGGCGCTTAGGAAAACAGGACTTGGGAGAGATGCCGATTGCCTAATTTTGCAAACAAAGGCAGCACTGAGCTGTGACCACCAAGCCATACCTTTTGATCAACAATGGATGAGATCATAGAAGGCATCCACCAAGTATGTGGCCCCCGACTCCAACTTGGCTGCCTCCGGCGGCTAGGACTCTGACTCCCCAGAGTTTTCCAGGATATCCTGCGCCTAGTGCAGGCACATTCTAGCCACAAACAGATGCCTGCCAGGATGGCATTAAGTTCAAAGACCTGCTTGAGAAGAGTCTCCAATTTTCTGTCCTGTAAGCCCTTCAGCACCAACCTGCCCTCGATGGGGATTGTAGTCTGTTTCATGACCACAATGACTGCCTGGGAGCACATACAACCTCCTTATCCTTTCCTGGCAGTGGGTAAAGGCAGTACATCGCCCTTGTACCTCATAAGGCGGCCACCGTAACATCCCATTTGTTCTGTATCATCTGTCGGACTACGCAATGGAAAGGAAAAACCATTTATGTCTTTCGTACCACCTGAAAAGAACGGATTCTCCAGAGGTTTCTGCTCTCCTGGGACCTCTGTTCACACCTTTAGGACCTTTGAGGACTGCGCTATTAAAATTCCTCCCTTCCAAAAGCTCTGAGAATGAGTCTCCTTACCTTGAGGAAATTCGCCTTCCAAAGGGGGTCTGGTCCAGCTTCCTGTTCTATTTCGAGATCCTCCAACTCCTTGGAAACCACAAACCCCCTTCTTTCCAGAGGTCCTCTGCCACTCTCCATTTGCTGGGTTCCAGTTGCTCTTCCCTTTTGGACCCCAGCGTGTCTGGGAAACCTCTCTTAGGTCTCCCTGGGATCCTTCGCTTCCATGCTTTTGCATACAACCTGATGCCTAAGACGAATCAATTCTGGAGTAAAAACCCGTGGAAGGGAAGCCCCTTGGCCGCGAAAACCTTCGCTGGCTTCTTTTCTTGTTTTTTCTCCTGGGACCGCAGGGCAGACCCTGCCCATTCTCTGGTGCCTTAAGTCAGCCCCCAGCTGATACAACCACTGTGGGAAGGAGGACATGCCCGCACCTGACATCTGCAATGAGCCCTCCCCCCACTGCTGGCACTGCTCAAGTGCCATGTCTACCAGGCTAGACTCTAGAACCTGTGACTCGGCCTCACCACCACAGCAGCAGCCTCCGGACGAGACGCACATGCAGTCTTGGCAGGCCTGCTGGCTCCTCCGCACCTAGCAGCAATACCTCCCCTATTTTGTGAAGGGTGTCCAGTACCCCTCTGCATGCCGCCCTTTCGCTATACTTGACTATTATTTATCTTACTTTCCTCTATTTTCATTTCTTTATTTACTCTTTTTTTTTTTTTTTTTTAGAACTTGGAAAGGTGCTGAACTTTTTTTGTTTGTTTTATACAGAAGAAAGTAACGCAAGAAAAGACTGCCCCAGCGTCCAATCTGCCCAAACTGTGCCCTCTGAATAAAACAAAAAAAACCCCACAGTTTAAACTGTGCCTCTCGCGGCTTCTGCTCCCGGTGGGAAAAAGGCCTCAACCCCCACATGGTTATTGCTAAGGCCTCCTTCAGCCTCGGCCTGCTCTATACCACTGAATTCAGCCCTTTTGAGTCTCCCACTACCAAATCAATTAAAGGACGGTACCTGAGGTGATTTACCAGCTGCCCTGACATTAAGCTGATCCCACACGATTGTAGCGCTGGCTGACTTCAGGGACAGGCCGCTGCTGCTACTCTACAGATGGCTCCTCACTTCTGTCTGAGCTTCGGAGTCGCCACTACTGTGCTCTCCCGTGGGTAAGCCTCCTCTCTTACAGGCAAGTATCCGGGTATATGTTCTTGAATTGGCAGATGAGCTCTCTGTTCCCGGAGCCCCTCCTTGCCTGGAGCTCCAAAGTTTCTGTCCTTTAAAAAAAAAAAAAAAAGAAATTCTAAACTCTTTATTTTATTTCTCTGGATCTTCCATAATCCACCTTAACCAAACTTCCTGATTTTCCCTGCTACCCCTAACTGTCACTTCAGTGAGTCCTGTGGGAATCACCCTTCCAAGCTGCTTGAAGACTGATACTGGGGGCTGGAGGGAGGTGCCAGCTACTTATCCTGGATGATGTCATGAAAAGATGACATGCTCAGTCTCCAAGCTGCTGGCTTGTGGGACACAACTCACAGGTTCCGGAACTGGACTGGAGGGACGATAAGGAATTAGTGGTTCTATCTTACATTCCTCCATTTTATGGAATTTATTTTTATTTATTTATTTTTATTTATTTAAAGTCTCTTTTATACCGCGCTATTGACATCAGCGCGGTTTACAGTGAACATTAAACTACACATCTCAGCTTGCTGATTTGTGTTTACAATAAACAGGTATCATAACTTGGGTATACATTAAAACAATTTTTAACAGGGAAAAACATGATAAATATATACAAACCACTTTATGTAGCTATATAAAGGGTTAAATGAACTGTACAAGCATCTCATAGTGGGGGAAGGTTAAATGTGTGATTGCGAGTATTCAGTCAAGAGTGTGGGATGCATGCGCTTGGGGAGCTGCGTTGAGGTGTGGAAGTGGGTGGATGTGAGGTGGAGACTGAGGCATCATAGTGAAGGAGAAAAAGGTGATGTTTCAGTGCCTTCTTGAATTGACAGAGATCACTAATAGTTCTGATAGTTGCGGGTAGAGCGTTCCAGCAGGATGGTGCAAAGAAGGCAAAGGCTCTAGAACTGGTAACTTGGGAGCACTTAGTGCTTGCCTTAGGTATAATGAGGGTATTTGAGGCATTGGATCTCCTTACCCGATTAGGAGGTGTAATTGATACTAGCTCAGAAATGGCAGTGGCTGGGTATTTCTTGATGGCCTTATGGGTCATAGTTAGAATCTTGAAAGAGATCCTGGCTTGTATGGGGAGCCAATGCAACTGTTTTATTATTGGAGTAATGTGGGATCTTCTGGAGGCTCCGTGGAGGAATCTTGCGGCTGAGTTCATTGCAAGTTGTAAGGGGTTGGTCGTACTCTTTGGAAGGCCATGTAATATCGCATTGGCGTAATCTAGGTGGGGCATTATTAGGGCCTGAAAAACAGTTCGAAAGTCTTCAGGTTCTAACAGCTGACGAAGATGGCGAAGGGTCCGAATTTTATGATATACCAATTTTGTTATGTTGTTGATATGAGCCTTCATGTTGAGCTGCTGATCAAGTGTAATTCCCAGGTATCTTACTGAAGCCTTGCATATGAGCTCTGCGTCACGAACTTTGATGGATATGGGTGGAATAAATGCCGGATTCCTGGTGACAAAGAGGGCTTCTGTCTTTTTGAAGTTTAACTTAAGCCTTTGCGCATTTATCCAGTCTGTGACTGCGTCAAAGCATTTGATTAGAGGGGAGAGGTCAAGATGTTCAGTCGAGATTGGCATGTACATCAAGACGTCGTCGGCATAGACAAGGCAGTTGATGTTAAATGAGTGGATAAGGTCACAGATGGGCTGCATGTAAATGTTAAACAGCAAGGCAGATAGGGAGGAGCCTTGTGGAACACCTTTCGTTTGGAGGAAGGGGTCGGATGTGGAAGGGCCAGAACGGACGTGCTGCCAACGATCCGAGAGGTATGACGCGCACCATGATAGCGCAGAACCGTGGACTACCTTCTCTCGGAGGCGTCGAAGAAGGACTCCCTCTTTTCCTAGAAATATGTAATCTATTCAGGAATAGGAATCAGACACTGTAGTCCCTTTTCCTGGGGTTCCTCTCCCACCATATATCCACTATGTTCAAGTCCTCCAAGAAGCGCCCCCCCCCCCCGCCCCCGTCATAAGCTTCCCATTTAGTTCCCCCTTTTAGCATTATGAACCTGCCTTCCTAATGCTTTTCTACTGCCTGGACACTAAGATGTAAATCTGCTGCTATGAGAATGCCCATCCCATCTTTCTTTTTCATATTACCATTAGATGCCCGAGCCCTCTCTATGAACGTTTTGACAGACCTATCTCTCATCTTTCTTCAGTTGTCGTCTCCACTGAATGAGACTGATCTCTACTCTCAAATGCCACTGTAAATTTTGAGGTGCTTTATAGCCTATATATATATAAGGAACATGGAATACACATTCCCAGAGACCCAAATCTCCACTTCCTATTCATACCCCCCCCCCCCACCCACTTCCCTCCCTCCCACCCCCAATCCCCACATTCAACCACTGTCCATCGCCTTCCATCATTCCAGCTCCCACCGATGCACATATATTTATGCAAGTTTTCCCCATATAGAGTATCACCTTACAATTCACTTAGCATTTTAACACCAATTTAACAGCTTCAGCTCCATTTTAGAATCAAATCAGTATTCTCTCTTCTAGTCCATAGGAACAGCCATGTCATGTCCATAATTCTTACAGTACTCTTCAAAACTATCAGAAGGAACAGGTTATGTGGATGTCCTCCCCCCTGACCACACTCAGCTGATATCCACAATGAGTATGCATGAGAGAGATTTGAATATAATGGGGGTAGTAGTCATGCCAACCTCTCTTATGCATATTCATTGTGGATATCTTGAAAACCCAACTGGCTGGTGGCCCCGCAGGCCAGGTCCAAGAACCATTGTACTAAACCAGGCTACAAAAAAATGTATGAAAATACCCAAGACGCTCAAAGCCAGAGGAGGAAAAGATCTTGTTCTCACACTCTTCAGCTTGCAAGACTTCTCTCAATTATCCTAGTTCCGCAAGCATTTTGTACTAGTTGTGGTATCAGTGTTCAGAATGGCAATCATCCCTAATCCCCAAAAAAGTCTCAGCTATAAAAAGAAATGACTCCTCTCTTATGGCAAAGTGAAAGATACAATATCATCCAGCTAATTAAACTTTATCCATTTTGTAAAAGCATCAAACAAAAAGGCAGAATGCTCTAGCAAACTAAATGAAGCTATCAGGGACGTCTCATCTCTTGTGAATGTTCAGAAGAAGATTTACATATTAATTTGGCTGTCAAAACGCTTCAGTATTTCATTGATCTTCCAGCCTCTCTTGATAAAGATTACTGCCAACCATGGAAGAGAAGGAATTAAAACGACCTACCCACCTCTAATACACAGGTTACTCTGCTGGTCCCTCCATCAGTTCTTTAGAAAGACTTCCTGATGGGTATGGGATTTCTAATAAACTGCAAAATGCACTGTTGGCAAAGTTCATATTTCAGCCTGAAAATCAATTATGTGTCTGTTATAAATCATTTTCTGTAGATGGACCCCAGCAGTTCTACATCAAGAAATGTCTGTTCCTAATGGAATCCAAGATACAATAAAGCAATCATGGCAAAACGTGCTCTCCTGGTGAGCCACACCGTCGGCATGCTCATTTTCAAAATAAACCACAGTCACATGCCCAGTTTCCTTAGCACGTTAAAAGAAATCCATGTCCTCCATTCACTGAGCAGCCTTTCAACAATATGCAGGATAACCAAACAGGAAATCTCTCTAGCAATCTTAAAGGGAAAAAATCCCCAAACCCTTCTCCCTAAAGAAAAAAAAAGGGAGCACCCTGAGGTTAGCCTAATAAATCAAAACTTGTTAAAAGAAAGCCAACGTAGCAGGACTAGGATGATACATTTCTTAGTTTATCAAATGTAGCAGGATCATCAAAACGTGCACTCTATGCCACAATCATCATCATTCTTGGGTCCCTGCTCCTAGCTGAGCCTTCTAATAGTATGAGGTAATAAGGAACTGATTTGCCTGCCAGTTACTGGGCAGGAGAGCCCCCTTCTTAAATTTGGAGGAAAGCATAAAGGACCCTGCAACGAGGAGTCCAGTGTCTTCTGTATTCCAAAGGAGTTTGGGAAGCAGGAGTGGCTGTGGTTGCCCAATAAGGGACACTACAATGCCTGGGGGTGCTGCATCTTATAAGGCCAGGTAGGACACAAAAGACTGCCAGACCTATCCAAACCGCAAGCTTAAATTCTGGTGAAGGAAAATCAGATCCAAGAGGATTAAGGTAATAAAGATCAGCTTGCAGAATCCAATACCAGAAGCGTGAAATGACTGAGGTTCCAGCAGCCTGGAAAGAAGGAAGGAGAAAGTTCAGAACTATTTATTTTTATTTAACAGTTCTTTTATACTGTGCTCTTTATCATCAGTGCGGTTTACAGTGAACAAAACGACTCACGGACAGCAATAGGCCGGCATGAGTTTACATATAACAGGGAAATTAACCAGGACAAAAACTTTGGGAAACTTTGTACATTTATGTTATATAACTATGAATGAGATCTGTGACCTAGGCGCCTTCGTGATGCACACCCGAGAAGACCTAGTGTTAGAAGGAGAAGGGATTTGTCTCCTAAGTGCACCCTGCACCTCTCAGTCATAGGGTAGTGAGATACCAATCTCAGGGCTGTGAAGGAGAATCTTAAGGGAGAAGAGAACCAGAGGAATGCTTCAGGTCTAAGAACTCTGAACTCTATACCCAACCTTTGAGCTACTTTTATCTTTGATAGTACGTTTTTGCTTTTCACCTTATACTTTATTTGTGGGGATCACCAGTAAGGAGGAATTAGATATTATTTGGTAATTTTTTTTCCTCCAGTCCCTCCAGGCCAATCCAGCCCAGATGCATGGGTTTATGCCCTTCTACAAGTAGATGGAGACAGAGAACCACTGATTTGATGAAGTCAGACTATAAAGGTCCTGTGCAGCTCATATCTTATCAGCATTTTTATAACAAAACAGACAACAATCCTTCTCTCCCCAAACAAGAGGGTGAAGGCACAACCAAGAACTAGCTCAAGGACAACTCTGCGATTAAGAATAAAGAGGCAGCAACATATGAGAGGAAGCAGCAAATGAATCAAACATCAAGGGCTGGCTAACCTGCTCCTGGACAAAGAACCAAAACCAAAACCACTAACACAAATTGCTGGGCTGGTTTTGGTCTGGTCTGGAGGGACTCAAGGAAAGAAAATTAGCAGGTAAGGCATAGGTTTTCAACCCAGTCCTCGGGGAACCCTAGGCCAGTCAGGTTTTCAGGATTCCCACAATGAATATGCATAAGATAGATTTGCATACAATGAAGGCAGAACATGCAAAACTTTCTCATGCATATTCATTGTGGGAATCCTGAAAACCTGACTGGCCTAGGGTTCCCCGAGGACTGGGTTGAAAACCCCTGAGGTAAGGTCTAATTTCTCCTTCCTCATTCCTCTGGGGAGTAGCCTGCTGTTTTGGTACATAATGGTTACAACAACATAGAAAAGTGTGGGTGGGAGGTTCTTGAGGCCAAATTTAGACTTTTAGAAAGTTGAAATCCAGAACTTGCAGGGTAACATTCTTAGAAATGCTTCCCGTTCCACATGTAGGACCCAAAAGACAGGCAGAGCTCCAGAATCTCAATGCATGGATGAGATGGTGTAGAGAAGAGGGTTTTAGATTTGTTAAGAGCTGGGCAACATTTGAGGGGAGCGGCTTCTCCAAAATGATGGTTTCCACCTTAAATAGGGAGGAACCAGGCAGCTGGAAATAATCTTTAAAAAGGAGATACCAAAGGGGCACACCCTCCCCTGGTTTCTGGCTCTACGATGCCCCAGGATTCTAGAAAGAGGAAGGGCAAGCGCTCCAAGACAGCTGCTGTATCTTCTACCCCAAAGGTAATGATAGGGCCGATGGATAGGCATATACAACAGGGGGGGGGGGGGATTCGTTCTTTCGCAGCCTGCCTTGGGGTACTCTTCCTCGTCTCTCCTCGTGAATATCTTTGAGCTCATCTGCCAGGTCTCCTCCAACTCCTCTTGAACACCACCTGGACCTGAGTAGTGGGGGAATGTTTTCTCCTCCAATCAGTCCCCAGGATGATTCTGGGAGTTATCCAGTGCGGAGGGGGGGGGAGGCGGGGGGCGGGTGGTGACCTCTATCTTTTAAGGCTACAGACTTGCAGGTGATAAAACTGGAAGAAATTACCTTGTTAGATATTTTAAAGGTGATCACAAACTAACTCTATGCTATCTGGGTTTATTGATCAAACTGAATGGTTCTCGGATGAGTCGGTCCAGAAGTTTCAGAACTATGACTTCTCCGTGGTGTCAGTGTCTTCCACGTCAGAGAAATATTCTGTAAAGCTTCATTCTTTGCAGGCTACAGGCATGTCCTTTGTTAAGGACAGCCTGCACCTGCATACTCAGCTGGAAGTACTGGAGAACCTTCATTGTAGTAAGAATTTGCATCTTTTAAATTTTCCCAAGACTCATTTGTTATCCCCTCATATTTTGTTTCATAAATATTTAAAAAGAGGTATTGGGGTTTAACACACCAGAATTTGGTCCCATTTCTAATATGTTTTACTTATCTCCTCAGCCTGCGGTTAATACAGACGGCAGCAAGGTTCCAGCTGGGGCAGATTCTGGTCAGTTAGACCTAATTGGATTTTTAGAATCAACTACTGATGAAATTTCTTCAAGAGCTACTGTACCTTGGGGTTGTGTCCTTTTCGTTAGGGTTGGATAAACATAAAATTCTTTTTTTCCATTTGATCATTTTATTAAGTATTTAGCATCATTACAAACATCACTTAACATGTATCAAACTACACATAACATTTATGTATCAAACTTCCCACAACATTTGTATTTATTAACAATTATATATTATATGAATTAATAAACATCAAATTCTTAAGGAGTATTTTCCTAAGAAATCTGTATTGTTTTGAGGCCAAAAGATTATGTTTTTTCCTGATGTTTCTAGAATTACTCAGTTGAAGAGGAGCTGCCTAGCTCTGAAGACATGTACATTGGAGCGGAGGGCCTCTTTCTTCCTAAGATTTCCCTAAAAAATATCTGATAGTCTATCAAGGAAAGAGGTATATTTTTGTGTATCCTATTCAACTTGAGGAGTTTCTGAAGGGTAAAAAGATGGGGCTTCCCCTAGCCCCGAGGTCTAGTAGTCTATCTTTTCTTAATTTTGTTTTCCTCTTTTTTTTAAATCTCTTTTTGTGGGTTGGTACAGTGCCTGGAGATGATATTTTTTTCCACAGGTGTGGGATTGTCCCTTTCTCTACGTGATGGAGACTATTGAATATATTTGTGTGATTTATAATTATTTTTCTTTTGGTCATTTTCTCTTGTATTTTCTTTGTATTATGAGCAAAACTTAATAAAGTAGCTTTTAAACTAGATAACTGTGGAAAGCCGGACAGTTGCCCAAGAGCACATGGTTCAGAATGATGTATTTTTGAAAGATACTAGCAAAACAGGGAAGTTAAGGCATCCCAATAGAAAGATTCCAATAAAGGTAAAAGCAGCCCAGATGCCTTTAGGTAAAGAGCAGACAGAGTTGAAAGATTCCAAATTTCCATCATCTGATGGCCAAACTGTTAATATGAACAAAAAACAAAACTATAAAATGCCTGTATGCAAATGCTAGAAGTCTAAAAAATAAGATGGGAGAACTAGAATATAAAGCACCAAAAGAAAGGTTAGATATAATTGGCATCTCAGAGACCTGGTTGGAGGACGACAACTAATGGGACACTGTGATACTAGTGTCCCATTGTGATACCACAATAATACGGTAGATCAAATTTGTGGAGGGGTGGCACTCTATGTTAAAGAGGGCATTAAGTTAAACAGGATTAAAAGTTTTGCAGGAAACAAAATACACTGTAGAATCTCTGGCTAAAAATACCATGTAAAAAGGGGAATGGAATGGCAGTGGGGGTAATACTACCATCCGCCTGGCCAGAATGACCAGAAAGATGACAAAATGCTAACAGAAATTTGGGAAGCTAATAAAGTTTACAACACAGATCGTTAAGAGAAAGACATTATGCTTGGCAAGGTAGGCGGTCAATGCAAAAGAGGAAGGCCAGCAATGAGATAAATCGGAACAGCAGCAGCAGCTATGGGTGCCACTCTCTCAACAATGATCCGCCTAACTGAAGACCAAACACAGTTTAGGACAACTATCCAGAGGGTCACCATGAGTCGACACAGACTTGACGGCACTTAACAACAATAAGGGGCAATTTCAATTACCTCCGTATCGACTGGGTCAATATCACATAAGGACATGCTAAGTAGATAAAATTTCTTAATGAAATAAATGACTGCTTCATGCAACAGCTGATTCAGGAACCAACATGAGAGGAAGCTGTTTTAGACCTAGTTCTTACTGGAATGCAGGATCTGGTGTGAGAGGTGTGTTGAGGCCACTTGGCAATAATGACCACCACATGATAGCATTTGATTTAATCAATCGAGGGAGGACAGCAAGGAGATCTACTACTATGCTAGTATTTCACTTTGAAAAGGGAGATGATGATAAAATGAGGAAAGTGGTTAAGAAAAAAACTGAAGAGAATAACGGCAAAGGTTAAGAGAACATAGGATATGTCATACTGGGTCAGACTCTAGGTCCATCGAGCCCAGTATTCTGTTTCCAACAGTGGCCAATCCAGATCACAATTACCTGGCAGGCTCCCAAAAGGTAGACAAATTTCATGCTGCCTATCCCAAGGGTAAGCAATGGATTTCACAATCCACTTTAATAATGATTTATGGACTTTTCCTCCAGGAACTTGTTTATATCAGGCCCGGAAATGGTTTAAAAATACTATCTTGGAAACCCAGACCACATGTATTCCATGCTTTAAGAAAACTGGAGGAAAGGCCAAATAATTGCCAGCATGGTTTAAATGTGAGGTCAAAGAGGCTATTATAGCCAAAAAAAAAGCATCTTTCAGAAAATGGACAAAGGAGCCAAGTGATGAAAAAAGAAACAAGATAACATCAGCAAGTTAGATGCAAGGCATTGATAAGGCAGATAAAGAGAAAATTTGAAAAGAAGCTTGCCATGGAAGTAAAAACTCAAAACATTTTCAAGTACATACATAGCAAAAAAAACAAAACAAATATGTGAGAGTCAGTTAAACCATTAGATGACAGAGGGATAAAGGGGGCACTAAGGTAATAGCGGAGAGGCTGAAAGAATTCTTTGCTTCAGTCTTTACTGAAGACAACATAGGGAAGTTACCCATGCTAGAAATTATATTTTAAGGTGAATTGAAACATCAATAAACCGGTAAGATGCAATACAGCAATTTGATATACTGAAGAGTAGCAAATCACCTGGATTGGATGGTATACATCCCAGGGTACTGAAAGAACTCAAAAATGAAATTGTAGATCTACTATTAGAAATGTGTAACTATCATTAAAATCATCTACAGTAACTGAAGATTAGACTGTGGTAGTTTTTGAAAAGGGTTCCAGGGGTGATCCAAGAAACTACAGATCGGAAAAATCTGATGTCAGTACCAGGCCAAATGGTAGAAACCATTATAAACAACTAAATTCCTGACCATATAAATATTTATAGGAGGCATTGTACTATTGTGGATTGGGAACTTGTTAAAAGAAAACAAAGAGCAAGGCTAAATGGCTAATTTTTCAATGGAGAAAGCTGAATAGTGGAGTACCACAGGAATCTGTGCTGGTTCCACTGCTTTTTAACATATTTATAAATAACCTGGAAATGGGAACGAGTGAAGTGACAAATCTGTAGAGGACACAAAATTATTCAAATTTGTTAAATCACAAGAGGATTGTGAAAAATTGCAGGACCACCTTGAGAAATTGAGAGGTTGGACATCCAAATGGAAGATGAAATTTAATATGGACACGTGCAAAGTTATGCATTGAGGGAAGAACACCACAAACTATAGTTACACAATGCAAGATTCCACTAGGGATATACCACCCAGGAAAAGGATCTAGGTTTCATTGTAGATAATGTGTTGAAATCCTCAGCTCGATGTGCAGGCGCAGACAAGAAATCAAATAGAAGGCTAGGAATCATAAGAAAAGGAATGGAGAATAAAACCAAGGATATTATTATGCCTCTGTATAACTCCATAAAGCACAGTTACTTACCTGTAAACAAGTGATCTCTGGGAACAGCAGGAATAAGTCTTCACATATGGGTACGTCGGTACCGACGGAGTTTGCGCCGGAATGCTTCCCAGCGTCCAATCAGAAAGCCTTTGGAAGCATCCCAACACGCCTGCGTGCTGCCTTCCCGCCTTCCCAACTGTCTCTCCTCAGTTGAGTTTGAAAGCTGAGACAAAGAGAGAGAGAGAGAGCAAGGAAGGGAAAGATATAGATAGAAAAAAAGAAACTCCCAGGGGAGGTGGGTGGGTTGTGAAGACTTATTCCTGCTGTTCCCAGAGATCACCTGTTACAGGTAAGTAACTGTGCTATCTCCAGGAACAAGCAGGAATGAGTCTTCACATATGGGGACTCCCAAGCTCAGATGCCCAGAGGGAGTCCTAGCATGTTGCAAGTCCAGAACGAGCCATGCTATTGCTTAAGACCTCAGGCATCCTGGGGATGGAGGGTAGGAGTTGAATACAGAAGAGGAGCTGTGGAACAGCTGGCTAGAACAGGGTTTCTAAAGGGGACGACCCTGTATAGAGGGTAATTTGTAGTAAAAGATTGTAATCTGGGCCTCCCTTGTTGACCTTGCACAAGTCCACTGAGGTACATATGGATCTGTTAGAAGAGCCAGTGAATGTGCTCAAGGGGTACCTCACTGAGAAGTAGAGGTAATAAAAGCAGAGAAAAACAAGTGGAGGTCAGAACCCTTCAGGGTGAGAAATGGCCCCAGGGGGAAAGATTGGGGTAGTATAAGAGGTAGAGCTTCAGCGGAGACGCAGAAGGCAGTATTAAAGAAAGCTTAAGCTGTTTAGGTCCAAAAACAGTATAAATTTAGGACCCAAAGAAAAAATGAGTCTGACCTAACTGGACTGGGGATGGATCAGTCCATGTAGGGGAGAAAGGGTATGGAGACCCTTATATCTGATAAGCAAGCAAGGACAGACTCAGGAGCGTTAAGCGTTAAGTTAACTGAAGCTCCATAATGTCTTTCCTAAATGGGGTCATTAGGAAAGAAGAAAGGTACATGGAGAGCTTCAGGAGTACTTAACCTATATGGTAAGGAAAAATTTTGTTAATTACCACAGGAAGTGGTTATAAGTGTCGCCCCCTAAGTATGCTGACATAGCAATGATAGGGGTAGTGCCCATCTGTCAGGATCATATAGGAATAAGGATATCTGAACCTAACAGAACAGACAGATAAGTATATGGATACATATATATCTAAAAATATATCTCAGTAGATCTATAAATATATCTATGTATATATACATATATATATATTGAATATATACATATATAGGGTATATATGAATATATCTATAGGAGATATGCAGGGGCAGAAGACACACAGATAGATATAGATGAATGAATGAATAAATATATATATATATATATATATATATAAATAAATATATATGAATATGTAGACATATAGACACCTATCTCCGGGTATGTGGAAGGAGAGAGGTCTATAGAAGCTGATCCCCCCTAGGGATATAGGGAGAGAGGAAGATTCATCTAAGAGCAGGAAAGTTAATACATGCTTGAATAGACATACGGAGAAAAACTCTTTTCCTGGTTATAACTGGCAGAGTCAGAGGAGGTCTCCCTGACAAGAAGTCTGGATTCTTTTCAGAATTTGAGCTCTTGAATAACCAGGATGGCCTACGTGAAAAAGGCAGAGGATAACTTCAGACTGTAGGCAGGAAGTCCAGATTTCTCCAGAATTGCTAAATGGAGAATGGATAGAGGACGTCACTGGAGGAAGATACCCTACTGACTTGCCTATGAGGGCAAGAGGGGTATTGGGCGTCCTCTAGCTGCCATTGAAAAAAATTATCTCTGACGAGAAGACCAAAGGAGATATGGGCCAAGCCAGGGAATTGGCCCTTCTCTAGGTTTTCACGTAATGAAAGGTCTGAGACTGATGTCTCAAAAGAGATTTAAGATGAGATGGTAAGGGTATGAAATACCTACCAGTCATGGAAACATGACTGGGGTAACCCCCTTTTAACCATCTGGGGTTATCTACTAGGCAAGATACTAATGCTCTCTAGCAAGGGCCCATAGTGCAAAGCTACTCTGTAGAGTTGCAGAGAGCATGCTGCAGGTTGGTTAGAAGAAAAACTGGCTGTGGAAAGCCAGCAGGTAACCAAGTATTCTGCCAAGGACAAGGGGGCGAAGAATAGAAGTTAACCAACCAGGCTGTGATAAGAGGGTTTCCCAAACGAGGTTGATAACCTGTTTGGGACTTAGCACTGAGGCTAGAAGGATTGCTAGTGGAGGAGAATCCCTGGTTGTGTGGTGGACAGAACCAGTGACTTAACCACTAGGAATTGCTGTATCTGCAGCAACGTACCAGGGCAGCGGAGCAATTTTCTTTTCCCTCTCCCTCTTTTAGATTGGGAAAAGAAACAGACCTGGTAGGATTTCCTATTGTCTGATGGGCTGCCCTAAGGTAGGAATGGGGGGGGGGGGGGGGGGGACAACACCAGAAGGGAGAATCCCCCGGTAGAACAGGTAGAGGACCATAGGAGCTTACCAGTGTAAAAGGGGTCCCTCTTACAAACCAAATGTTATAGTAAGAGGGAGGTAAGAGAGTTAAAAGAGACTGACTATGGAGGAAGTCTCTGACAGGTGAGATGATACATGCCAGTACAGGGAAAACAACTGTCTATTAATAGTTGTTAGTTCTCTTTCCTCCAAGAGGAAGAGGAAAACCCTGTTAAGTATGGGCATGATCATCATAAAGACTCTTAAAGAAAAGATGTCTCATGGAGAGATATCTAGGAAGGTTAGAATAAATGTAGTGCAGATACTGCAAATGAAAAGAAGCAGACTGCTACTCTAACCACCAACCAAGAGGGGCAATGATGATCTATTTGAAACCCTGCAACTGCTGGGTTTGTTGACCCTGCTGAGGTTGTGGATTCTTCAGACCAGGGTGATGTTTCCCCTGTTTGGGAACATCTGTATGATGGGCAGAAGATGGATAAAATCTTCTTCCCCTAGGGGAAGAAATTTTGGCAGGACATTTCCTACCAACTGGGAAAGAAGAAGGCGTAGAACAGCCTCTGGAAACAGGACAGTCAGTTGTTAACTGAGCAACCTGGAGTAAAGACTCCTTGTTAAAGAGATTTTCTCCAGTGCAAGGAGTATTTCCCAGTCTAACTTGTGCCCATTTGTCCAAGTCTGAAGCTTGGAGCCAGGCTTTACATTGTGCTCCTATAGCTATAGCAGAAGTCCTGCTAACAGACTCAAAGGAGTCTAGGGAAGCACGAGTAAGAAATCTAGAGATATTTTGAGCATGACTAACCAGTGAGGAATAGTCTGCACTCTTGGGCTCTTGAAGAAAAGGAGTCAAAAGATGTAATTTCTTTGTGACCTCCACAAGAGATAAGCCCATATAAAAAATATATGAGAGAATTCTTGCTGAAAGCATGGATGCCTGGAAAGTTTGGCGTCCAAAGGCATCTAAAGTCTTACCAACTCACGACCTGGCGGATAAGAAGAGTGCTTTTTAGTACTCTTCACCCGCCTCATTGCTGATTCTACAACAATGAAATGATGAGGAAGTTGATTCTTTTGAAATCCTGGAGAAGGGGGCACCTGATATAGAAGATCAGTTGATCTTGAAAGTGGGGGTACCTTTAAAGGAGCTTCCCACATTCGTAGAAGGAGATCCTGCAAGGAATGATGCAAAGGAAGCATGATGTTCTCCTTTGCTCTTCCAGGAATATACAGGGATTCTGTATTCCCTTGTGTAGGGATCTTGTCCAGGTATAGAAATGGCAAGTGATTTTACCATATCCAGGAAAAAAGCTTGAAAAGAAGAATCCCCAGAGGGAAATTCTTTTGGACAGGCTAGATCTGCTGAAGAACTAGCATTGGCACCGAGGGATCTATCCAACTTTATAGGAATAGAAGATCCTGAATGGTGGTCCTTAGAGGATGGTCACCGGTACCACAGGAGGTCGGGACCAGCAAGTCGGTAGCGCATCGTCCATGCTAGGGATTGATTCCAAACTCGGTATCGAGGGAAGCGAGCCTGATGAGAGAAGCATGGAAGGCACCGACAGCAATGGTAATGTGGATACCGGTACCGACTTCGGTACCGTATCCGATACCAGTGGATGAAGGCCAGCCGTTTAATCGTCAAGTGAAAATATATTTTCTCCGAGTTAGTCTTAAATGTGCTACATTGTAGTTTCATTTCATGTCCCCTAGTCTTTCTCCTTCTTGAAGGAGTAAACAACTGATCTAAGTTGACCTGTTCCATGCCACTCATTATTTTAGTGACTCTTATCGTATCTCCCCTGAGCTGTCTTTTCCAAGCTGAAGCCTTTCCTTGTAGAGGTATTCTTCCATTCCCTATATCATTTTGGTCGCTCTTCTCTGTACCTTTCTAATTCTGCTATATCCTTTTTTAGATATGATGATCAGAACTGCACACACTATTCAAGGTGCAGTTGCAATCTCCAGGAACAAGCAGGGATGAGTCTTCACATATGGGTATGTCGGTACCAACGGAGTCTGCGCGAGAACGCTTCCCAGCGTCCAATCAGAAAGCCTTTGGAAGCATCCCAACACGCCTGCGTGCTGCCTTCCCGCCTTCCCAACTATCTCTCCTCAGTTTTCGTTTTTCAATCAAACTCAAATTCCAGAAGTGAAAAAATATTTTCTTTTATTAGTCTTAAATAGTTTACCCTGTAGCTTCATTGCATGTCCCCTAGTCTTTCTATATTCTGATAACATTTGGACTAGCACTGACTGATTCCACAGGCGGCGGTGGAGAGCTTTGATCACTAGAAATATGGCCTTGAGCACCAGCAGGTTGATCTGCTGCTAACTCTCCGCTAGAGACCAGTTGCCCAGTGTGTGCAGTTCCTCGCAGTGGGCCCCCCAGCCCAGTAGGGACGCATCTGTGGTGAGGACCCTCTGGGGTTTGGGGGCTGGAAAGGCATGCCCTTTTACAGATGCTGGATGCCTTGCCACCAGTCAAGCGACTCTGCTAGTGGACAGGACACCGAGACCCTATCCCAGAGCCGGCCCGTGGCTTGTGTCCACTGTGTGCGGAGGCACCACTGAACTGCCTGCATGTGGAGGTGGGCTTTGTGGACCACATGGACTATGGATGCCATGTGGCCTAGCAGGCAGAGCATGGACTGCGCCAACACTGTGTGATGGTGCTGCATCTTGGTGGCCATGGCCCTGAGGTGATTCGCCCTGTCCAGGGGAGGAAGGCCCTGGCCTGGAGAGTGTCCAGATGAGCTCCTATGAACTCCAGATTTTGAGTTGGAGGTGAAATTTGGGGTGGTTTATCACGAACCCCAAATACTGCAGGACCATGATGGTGCAGCCTGTAGCCTGTTGCACCTCAATGGCCATGTCCCCTTTCAGGAACCAGCCATCCAAGTATGGGAAGACAAAGGCCCCTTAGAGACGGAGGTAGGCGGCCACCACTGTGAGGCATTTGGTGAAGACTCTTGGTGCGGAGGCTAGGCTGAAGGATAGTACCCTGTACTTGTAGTGGTCGCCCCCGATCATGAACCTCAGGTACCGCCTGTGTCTGGGTTGAATAAGGATGTGGGTATAAGTATCCTTTAGGTCCAAGGAGCATAGCCAATCTCCCTGCTAGAGGTAGGGCAGCAATGTTACAAGGGAGAGCATTTTGAACTTCTCCCACTTCTCTTTAGGCTTCCTGTTTTTTTTGGGACCAGAAAGTACCTGGAGTAGAACCCCTTCCCTTTTAGGTGGTGGGGTACTGGCTCCACAGCCTTGTCTCTAAGAAGACCTGCGAGTTCCTGCATTAGCATGGTCTGCTGCAGGAGAGTCGGGGGGGGGGGGGCGGCTCTCCTGGAAAGAAAGGAGCCGGCCTCTGGTCCAGGTTAAGGAGGTGATGGTAGGCCACCACTCATCACTTGAAAAGCCCAGGTGTCGGTGGTGATGGTAGGCCACTGATGGGCAAAGTGAATCAGACGTCCCCCTGTTGGCAGCTGCTCCCCCACAGGTGAAAAAACTATGCTCAGGGAGTCAAAACCCCAACCCAGCCTGGGCAGGAGCCAGTGTTTGGGGCTTAGAGCCCTTAGGTTTATGTTAGCCCTAGCCCGTTCCTTTGCCTTGGCGACCCTGTTGAGGGTCTATGGGGCCTGGTATTCGGGATTGCCTCGGTAAGGCTGGCCTTTCCTATGGAAGGGAGAACCTTTCCCCGGCATTTTTTTCTTAAGAAGGATGGAGGTCTTCCTAGAGAGCAGAGTTTTGGTGATGTACTCAGTCTCGATCTCCGCCGCCTTATCCTCCCCATCAGTTTGCCGAAGAAGTTTTCCCAGAGGCAGAGGACGTCAAGGAGGTTCTCCTGAACCATTGCTCGAGGTCCGATGCCTGGAGCCAGGCCTGGCGCCGAGCACCAATGCCCGTGGTGGCCACCCTCACGTTAGACTCAAAGCCGTCATAGGCGGCTCGAGATATGTACTTCAAGCACTCCCCAAAGCACTTTCTGAGGGTATGGAATCGCTGGAGGTGATCTCCACAGAAACCTGCCGAGAAACCCGCGAGTTCTTTCGCTAGGTCTCGGAGATACATACTGATATATAGCTGATATGCTTATATTTGGCAACCCAGCATCGAGCCCAGGTAGCATTTTCACCCAAGAGCATTGAGGGCATAGGACTCCCTGCTCGGTGGCACAGAAGTGTGAGTCTACGAGCTTTTCTGCCGGCTCATGATCGACTCAACCACCATAGAAGTGTCAGGAAGTTGCATTTTCCGGAAGCCAGTATCCCGCTGGACCCAGTACATGGTGTCCAGGCATCGGCTCACTATCGGCACAGACGCCAATGTCTCCCACATCTGAAGAGGTGTCGCCTGAGAATGGCGGGGATGGGAACCATCAGGGCCTCCTTAGGTGGAGCCTCTTACTGGAGGATTTTGAGCTCCTCCGTGCGAGGGTCCTCCTCCGACTCCGCCGTGAGAGACAAGGCCTTGGCCATATCCCGAACAAACTCGAGGAACAAGGTGTCCTTGGGAGGGGTCCAGCATCTCAACACCAGGGGGAGACTGATCTGAGGGGAGATCTCTGTGTTCACGCATCTCGGGGGAAGCCTCGTCCTGGGACTCCCAGTCTGAGAAGTCCGTCGAGAACTCGAGACCTAATGGCTCCGGAGGCATCTGGTTCAGATCGGATCGTGGACGGCCCTTGGCTGTTGCATGGCTGGAGCCACAAGCGCTTGCCGGGAGGATCTCACTCCCGAAGACCGGGAGCAGGATAGAGACCCTCACCGAGGCCCGGCTCGAGGCCCAGCGATCTCAAGGACTGTATTGGCAACCCAGGGAGTCCTTGACGCGGAGGTCTCTACGCAAGCACCAACAGAGCCAAGCATCGACGCCTGCTGCGAGTCAAGGAAGACAGTGACACTACATTCCAACGCCATCATCCTAGCTTCCCACTCAGGAGTTGCAGTCTTCAACGCAGATGCTGGAGTGACTGGGTCTTGGGTTGGAGAGGAGGTCTTCGATAGGACAGGCCTCAGGGGTCCATGATCTGTTGCCAGAGGCCTCGACATCTATTCTGGGCCCCTTTGCTAGCCACTCCCACTCCTCAGATACCCTCCGGGGACTGTGGGACCTTGCACGGGACTTGCCGTGTGTGTCCGATTACCAGGATGAAGTCCTTGAGGATTTCTTCTTCTTGCACTCCCGCTCTGGAGAATCCCTGTTGGAATGTCCGCGGACCCGATCGGGCGCCGCGGGGGCTTTACGCGACTCCGAGGATCCGTGTGAGGCCTTAAAGTACGAGGTTACCGGGGACACTGGGGTTGAATCTGGCCTGTGGAAGATGTCATCCTGCTTCTGCCGATGGCTTTGGATGGCCTTAGCAGACATCTTTTTGCACAGGGCACAAACCTCTGGGTCATGGTTGGCACCTGGACAAAGGAGGCAGCAGTCATGTATATCAGTTAGGAACATGTTCTTTGCGCATCGATCACCCTTGTTGAACCCACTGACCATTGGGGCAAAAAGGACCCCTGTGAGGTCGAAGACCCTTGACGCAGCGAGATAGAAAAGGCATGAAACCGCACTGGAGAAAGAAACTAAAAACAGTTCCGAGACTAGACACTGAGGCGATGAGGCTTGGAGGCAGGAAAGGGACCAATGTTAACTGGAGAAGGAAAATGCACTTAATGCACAAGAAAAACAATGTTTTCCATGGGCTCCGTGGAAAAAGGAAGACCGAATAAGATGGCACCCTTGAGTGGGAAGGGGACCACGCATGCATGGTGGCATCTCCCAAAGGTTTTCTTTGAAAGCTGGGGAGATGCTTCTGTGGGGCTCCGCCAGCACAGACATCACTCATATACGAGGGCTGACTTCCTGCTTATTCCTGGAGAAAAGGAAATCCATTAACAGGAAAGAAAGAGAAAGCAGTCTCACAGAGGGAAGGAGCGAGGCAGAGGGGGGAGGGCGGCAGAGGGAAGACAGGTTTTAGGTGGTTGGAGGTCAAAAGTAAATCTGAGATAGGTGGGTCTTGAGCAAGGACTTAAATCCGTGGTAGGAGAGTTCTAGGTGGAGGGCAGAGGGGAGTGAATTCCAGAGGGCAGAACCAAGGAAAAAGAAGGCAGAGCGACGACTGGATTCCAGATGAGCATGGTTAAACGGAGGGTAGAGGCAATTGGCATGAATGGAGCGAAGCAAGCAGGGGAGGGGGGCATGATGGTGTGGTTGGAACTGGCACTAATGTGTGCATGTTACAACACACGCATAGGCGCCGAGTTTTTACTGACACTGAATGCACAAAGTTACACTTGCCTCAGAGAAGGTTTAACTCTGTATGGCAGCTTTTGAGAAGGAAATTGTATATGTATATATTTATTTATTTACATTCTCTTATATACCACGCTATTCTGCATCAGTGCGGTTTACATTGAATAAACTGAAATTACATTGAACAGGGCATTATAACTTGGAGATAACTATTTTACAGGGAACATGGGCTATGGAGGGTTAAGTGGCTTGCCCAAGACCACAAGGAGCACCTGTGGGGCTACAAACCCCAGTCCTTCCGGCCCAAGGTTGCTGTCCTCTAGTGGGATTTGAACCCCCGACCTTCATGCCTGAAGTACCTTGCCCCAACCACTAGGCCACTCCTCCACTCCATATGAGACACACACACACACACACACACACACACACGTTGCCCCTATGTGCCTTCACCGGCTAGCTGCTCTGTTATAAATTACCCTCCCTCTTACTGCATCTTCTCCATACTTTATTTTTGGTTATAGTCTGCATCATCTATAGTTCTTCAGCAATTACGCTGAACATGCCTCGTGGTCACATTGGGACTGCTAAAACAAAGGGGATCAAAGCATGAGAAAGCAATTCCCTGTTCTTCGTTTGAGCTGGAAACCAGGGAGCCAGCATGGAATGCATCCAATAAGCCAAGCAAGTTAAGAAGTGAATCTTACACAGCTATGTAAGAAGTGCCACTCTCCCTCTACACTGACTGGGAGGGGAACCAAAATTCCCAAGTTTACTCTATATTTATCCACTTATCAAATCCCCTCTAGGCTTTCAGAGGACAAGCTGAACTTAGGTCATCAAAACTGTTTATCTTCACTTAAATATTTGCTGTGAAAAGCACATTTGCCTTCTCCTGACATCATCAGGTTTCAAAAGCAAGCATTCATATCTGTTCTTTCACCCTTTTTCTCTCTCCTCCCAATCCACAACTGTGTAAGAGACAGCATGGTCCGGAATATGCTTTTGCTCAGCATTAGTGAGGCTTGTGATACAGACCAAAAAAAAAAAAAATCAGTTTTCATGTTTCCTCTATTCTTCCATTAAGATGGATTCTGCCACCTTGGGGGAAGATAGGGAATGAGAATGTGTTTTAACGACGAATCTACTGCCAAAACAGCACAATCTCAGCACATCAGCCCAGCTTTCTCTATGCCCCAATCCATTTTTCTCCACATGCAAACATGCAGCATGCAGCTTGCTTGCCTCACCCATTTCTCAAAATTCTACATTTTATAAAACGGTTACAATATAGTCTGTGGTATCCTCGTCATCTCCACGACTCAAGAAAAACCCATCACTATTTTACCCTGCTTTCAAGGATATAACTGCACTATAAAAAATTTAAACTATGCATGTGTGCATGCATGCATGGGTGAATATCCCCCCCCTCCACACACACAACTATACCACATTGTAACAACATACCAAAACGGGAGTAAGGGGCGTGAAAGAGGAGAAGAGATGGATGGAGTAGAGGTGGAGTAGCAGAGAAATGGAAATTACACTTACCTGGTAATTGTTGTTCCTTTAGGGACTCCAGTTTAGTCCTCTACCTCTGGGATGTATCAGAGCAGTAATTATTGGGAGGGACTTTTACCCCTGGATCGCAACTCTGCCGACCCGAAATAAGCATCATTCGCTGTCCTAATGTTCAGGCAGCAGTATCTGCTGAAGGTATGAAAGGATGACCAGGTAGCCACTCTGCAAATATACACCAGCAAAAGCAAGCCGTGTTCTGCCCATGCCAGCCCTTACACTCTAGAAGAGTGAACCCTTAACTCTCCTGGCGCCTGACTACCTTGCAAAATACCAGCTGATACAACAGCTTTTCGGACCCATCTGGAAATAGATGCCGTAGCAGCCGCTTCCCCTTTACGGAGACCTCCGAACAGAACGTAGATCCGTTCAGACTTACGAAAGGCCTGAGACCTATAAGTATTGCCGCAACAATCTTAATATGTCCAAATGACAAAAAATACTGCCAGAAAAGCTTCCCTCTGCAGAACCCAATACCAGTAAGTGCACCGCTTGATTCAAGTTGAACATGTTAGATGTTTGACTGAAGCTCGGAGCAAGGAGTCGAAGGAATCGCTAGTCAAGGTCCTCAGCAACAAGAGGAAACCCCACAGCGGAACCTCCCCCAGCGAAAAGAGCGCAACCTAGAAACCGCTGTTAGAAGACGAACCACGTCAACATAAAATCCAAGTCACCTCTATATCCAGCAAAGCCAACCGCTGAACTCCTAAAGAGCTGTCCGTCAGACCGTATCAAAGCCGTCCTGCAAGGACTTACCCCAATTGGCATAGAATGTGTCGAAGAACTGACTTGTCGGCAAGAACACCAGATGCCAAACAGACATCATATACTTACAACTGCAAAGGAATTGAACCTTTGGTATGACCCTGAAAAGATTACAATAACTGCTTCAGAAATTTTTTTTCCAAACTCGCCCTTTCCATGGACAAGCCGTAAACGAGAATCAATCCCTTTGAGGTATTCAAAGCAGACCCTGAATCCAAAGATTCTACATTACCGGTAATTTGCAAGGCTCCTTGAAGAGAAGCCAAAGCGAATCAGCATAGTTCGGCCGTCGCGGCTAATCAAGTGGCACCAAACCTATTCTCCCCCGCTGAGCCTCGAAGCACGCATCACCCGAACTATGAGCGCCCACGGGGGGGGGGGGGGGGGGGGACATAGAGAAGTCCGGCTGATGGTCAAATTGTCATTAGAACATCGATCCCCTCAGCCCTCCTTCTCTCATGTCCTACTGAAAAACAAAAACAAATCACTTTGACCGAAGGAAAAACCGCCATGAAATCCGCAATCGGAGAACCCCCTTCGCGGACTGTCCGGGCAAACCCTTCCGGAGGAAACTCATTTCCCAGCATCCACCCGGACTCTGCTGAGAAACTCTGCCTTCAAGTTGTCCATTCCTGTAATTTCCTGTAATGCGTGCCGCCGAGATCACCTGTAGCAGAGGTTCCTCCAGGCGAAAAACACCCCTGCTTTCTCCTTCATGGTAACGCTTCCCGTTCCACCCTGCCGATTAAAGCAAACCACCGTCGCAAAGCTGACCAAAAGCAATCGCACCGCTCGATCGCCTGAAGTGCTAGAACAAAGCTTTCGGTCGAGACTGCTGATCGATCACTGGCCCTCCTGGCCATTCCATCATCACCGGGTGCCATTTCCGTCACCCCCATGACACTCCTGCTGCCAGATTCCGTGAACCAAGCCACCCCTGGAGACACCTCATGAACGCCGCCCTCCATTTGGGTTATGGCCCGCCTGCACCAACTGGTGGAGCAAGATCGGAAGTGTCTAATTTGCCCAAGGTGGAAGCAGCCATGTCGGCGGTTGCTAGGAAACTACCACTCCAGTAGAGGGTATCGCTGCACTCAAGTATACCGAGCACAGAAAGCCGGACCCCTTGTTGGAACAGGGTTTGGATGGAAGGGCACCAAGAACTATCCCAAGGAACTACTTCCAAGGTCGCCTTCCTAGCCCCCAGTACAGGAAGATAAGTCTACACTGAGGGCGCTGGGGCAGTCCTGAACAGGCGCACCAACTGCTGAAAGGCTTGAACTCGATGATTCGGCCGAAACACCGCTCCACTCTACGTGTCGAACTGTAACCTCAGATATTCGATAACCTGGGTTGGCAGTAAGCGGCTCTTGGTCGAACTGACCACCCAATCGAGACTCTGCAGAGACTTCACCACCTTGTCTGTGACCTGAACACTCTCGGCTCTTGACTTTGCCCATATCAGCCAATCGTTGAGGTAAGGATGAAGCAGCATTCCTTCATCTGCACTGCCGCCGCTACCAGCATCATGATATTGGTGAGGATTTGTGAAGCTGTCGCCAGACCGAATGACAATGCCTGGACCGGAGAACGTCCCCAAGGTAGAACAACCGCAGAAACTGCTGATGAAGCTCTGTTATTGGAATGTTTAAGTACGCTTCCGTGAGAGCGAGGGAAGTCAAGTACTCTCCTTGGTGCACCACCACACTGACCGACCTCAACATTTCCATCCTGAAATGCAGCACTTGAAGACCACGACTCACCCCCTTCTAAATCCAAATAGACTGGAAAGCTCAGTCTTTCTTTGACACCATGAAATAAATGGAGTATCGACCCAATCCACAATCCGATCTGGGAACTGGCACAGCTGGTCCCAACTGTAAAAGTTGGTCTAACGTCCGTTTGAACACCAGGTAGATGCTACCGTTCTCTGAGTCTTTGAATCTATTGTTTCTCCAAATAGGGAAGACAACCCTCCTGTCTTTCTCGAGACTAAAGCTTCTTCCAAGTGGTCTGCTGGCAGAATGAAGGAAATGCAAGTCATCGAATCATACGGGAAACCCTGAAATGCCCAAACATTTAGAGGCAGAAATTAGCTAAGAAGGTCCAGAAGAACCGAGAAAGGGAGTGAAGGGAAATTAATTAACCATCCCTTTATCTACTTAACCAGTTTTCTATACCGTCTTATCCTTCAAACAAGGCTGTGGGACAATGGAGGGTGAAGTGACCTGCCTGAGACCACTAGGCGTGCCCAAGAGACTAGGAAAACCCTTTGTCTCTCGTGCCCGAGAGTGCTGTCCCCCGGTGGGATCTGAACCCCCGGCTCTGAGCCCTGGGGTACCCTGTCCTATCCGCTAGGACCACAATACCCCCACGCATAGCCAGTGGCCCCCCAGGACTAAGAGAGAGAGCCCTGCTCCGTGGCCACAGCCCTCAGCCACTAGGATCCGGAAAGATCTGCCCTAGCACTAGCTAAGACATTCATTCCCTCATTTTCGAATACAGACTATCAACGAATCAAGGCTGTCTTTTGAATTATAAATGTTGCAAATGTGCAGAAGGGTGGCAATATTTATTTATGTATTATATGTTAGTTTAAATTTTTTTTTTTTTTTTTTTTTTTATTTATTTTTAACCTGAAACAAATCCAATGTAAGGGAAGGTCTAAGCTACAATGGCGGTTATTTTAGAGGCCCTATATGTGATTTGGGCACTAAGAAGGCTCAAAAGCAAACTCTCCAACTGAGCATGGAAACATCTCAAACCAGGCCACAACCGTGAGAAACAGAGGTGATGTGGAGGCATGTCCATCCACTTTTGGAGACCCCTGTCATGTTGCCATCCACCCTGAAGCCTATACTTGCTCCACTGAAAGAAAGAAACATCAACAACAGCTTCACACACGCCTAGAATGAAACGAAAGAAAACAAATGGAACCAAGCAGACATTTTTTTTTTTTGCAAAGAACTGCACTCTGCAAAGCAGTTCAGCATCCCGTCGAAAAAAACGCGAGAAGAGAAACGGTCCACGCTTTCTGCTACTGTCACACAGGCTCTACATAAGGCTACCAGCCTTAACGCGCCTCGCGGTCCCGAAATCTCTATCGGGAGACTCACCTCTGCGCTGGGAACTTTACTGAGTTCAATTCTGCTCCAGATGGCTAGTCGCGAGCCACTGCCCTGCCGTTTCGCCTTACCCGTACCGCCACAGAGCCACAGCCCCCCTGGGAGCTACTTAGTGAGAAAGAGAGCCTGCCGGAGCACAACGAACTCCGTCAGAGACTAACACAGCTCCCCTCCATACTGTCTAGAAGGGAAGATTTCATAAAGGCACAAAACTCCTCCACAAATTAACCAATTGCAGCATTAGTAACTTTGCACTATAAAAAGCTTTCAGTACCGTGACGACAGGGGAGCACAGACCTCAGAATTATCCCCAAATATCCATTGAAAACTTCAAAACCGGAAAACCGGATTTCAGTAATCTAGCAGAGGGAGATTTGACATCAACGGTCTGTTACCAGCCCCTACCGTCCGTCAATCAGCACAGAAAAGCTTATCTCACAATATACTGATGGGAAAAACTAGAAACTGCTTTAACAGATACTGGCTCTAAAACTTTACCAGCACAGCATAACTACATATAACAAAGCAATTTATCTTGGAATCCTCTATAATAAACATATTGTATACTATAGATCCATATTTAACTACTTCTCAAAACAAAAGAGGGTTCCCAGAAAACGAAAAAAGAACCCATCAGCAAAAACAGCAGTCCTCAGCTTCAAGACGATCAGTGCAGTATCAACCCCGACGCCACAGTCAGACGTCCCTCTTAGCGCTTCGCAGACGCTGCTTCAGGGGGGTATACTATAAAATAAATAAAACAATAAAAGTCTGCGAAACGCTAAGAGGGACGTCTGACTGTGGCGTCGGGGTTGATACTGCACTGATCGTCTTGAAGCTGAGGACTGCTGTTTTTGCTGATGGGTTCTTTTTTCGTTTTATGGGAACCCTCTTTTGTTTTGAGAAGTAGTTAAATATGGATCTATAGTATACAATATGTTTATTATAGAGGATTCCAAGATAAATTGCTTTGTTATATGTAGTTATGCTGTGCTGGTAAAGTTTTAGAGCCGATATCTGTTAAAGCAGTTTCTAGTTTTTCCCATCAGTATATTGTGAGATAAGCTTTTCTGTGCTGATTGATGGACGGTGGGGGCTGGTAACAGACCGTTGATGTCAAATCTCCTTCTGCTAGATTACTGAAATCCGGTTTTCCGGTTTTGAAGTTTTCAATGGATATTTGGGGATAATTCTGAGGTCTGTGCTCCCCTGTCGTCACGGTACTGAAAGTTTTTTATAGTGCAAAGTTACTAATGCTGCAATTGGTTAATTTGTGGAGTTGTTTTGTGCCTTTATGAAGTATCATAGTTAAACTCCGGTTAGGCCTAGTATTGTTGGTTAGAAGGGGAGATTGACAAGGTGACAGGCAGATTACAGGAGAAAAGAGAAGAAATCCTCTAGGTATTCCCCTTGCCCTCCGATTAGTTCTATTTTTTTTTTAATCAAGAGGAAAAAACACAAACTGTATTCAAAGAATCCCCTGTACCAATTGAAGGGACTCCCCGAAAATTAAACAAGTAAAATGAACGCCAGAGACATTCAATTGAATTGAAATTCCCCTCAGGCCCGTATCCTGGCGCTTTCTCCCCCCAACACGCGGGAAGTAAAATTAAACTAACATAAAAGAAACCAAAGGAAATGTAAAGGGAATTTAAAAGGACCTTAATTAGAGCCGTGCCCAGCGGCCTCCTCCGAAGCGTGGCTATGACCACGCAAGGAACAAAATGGCCGCGAACTCTGCCAGGCCTGAATGGCACCAAAAATGGTGAACCAGCATTTCCAGGCTCACCGTCCCTCTGTGCGGCTTCCAAAGCTCATTCTGCGCCGTTGGGGCCCCCAACATCATGAACTTTACTGTTCTGGCCTACAGCTCTGCCAGCTGCGACGTCGCTCATCCCTGCCATGAGCGACGTTCGCGGCAGGAGCTGCCTCCATCTGAGAAGGTCGCCGACCATCACCACGGACCAACAGAGTGCTTCCGCCCTGTGGGGCTCTCACCCGTATAGCCTAGGGGAGAGAACTTGTTGAGCTGATCTGCCCCAGTACAATAGAGAGAGAAAGGAACTCAGACTGAGGCCGGCTTCCTATCTTTTTTTTTTTTTTAAAGAGATAGCTACACCAAAATAAAGAAGTTAAAGAGACCAAATTAAATTTTGAAAACTAAAAGCTAACTAAAACTGCTCCTAAACTTCTAGTGAGCCCAACACCTAGGCTCACTACATCCTCCTGCTGCATGGAGACAGGACACACTGGGGCTGATGGGAGATACCAGCAGACTACATCCAGTGATGTCACGATTTTGACATGCCCAGTCTCCAAGCTGCAGGAGGAGGTGCACAACCTAGAGGTAGAGGACTAAACTGGAGGACCGATAAGAAATGAGAGTTTTTATGGGGGTGGGGGATGCTTCTGAGAGGGAAGAAATGCACTCATGTACTTTCCACCATACCCCTGGCATCTCAAAACAAATTAAGGGGGCGAGGGGCAGCAGTAGAAGTGCAAGGTAAAGAAGTCTGAACCTTTCCGCCTAGATTCCTATAGAGAAACTGGCCAGAAAATATACAGTACATATGTATATGCGTATACATTTCTGCTCCAGAATGCAGCATCCAGTGACTAGCTCATGCTTTTATCTTCCCCTTCTCCCCCTACGCTTAAACGTTGTGCTCTGATTGTGTTTAACCTTAGTTTCCTATAGGGATACAGACAGGTTCAGCTACAAATTTCAGCAAAGTCTGAGCACACTGGGATGTCAACAAGCACTTGTGGTTATGCCTACAGTCTCTGATCATGTTTTGAAGTACAGAAATATTCTACACAAGCCAACTCTCTCTAAAGAGTAAAGAGGCAAGCTGAAATCTCAAGCAAGTGATATCACCGAGTATTCTCAAAGCTGTCCTACCTGTGGTTAGCCGTCATAACCAAAACTAGGTATGGCAACATTCACACACCATCTTGTTTCACCGAGTTATACCAGTTTTCCTCAAACTTTAATCCTTTCTAAAGGAAGCTGATAAGTATCATAGTGCTTTCTTTTTATGGCTTACAGGTCAAACAATGTAATTTGCTTCAGAGTCAGGTATTTCATTCTGATGCTCGCAGACAGTTACCCCTAAAAGTACAAAGCCATAAAGCGTGAAAATGCGTCTACCTATCCATGCTAGCCACTCAAAACAGCGTTTCCTAAGCAGTATGCCCTGATGCGCCTTCTGACTTGACCAAGTCGGCCACTAGGAAAAAAAAAATAAAAATAAGTCAACCCTGTCTGAGGCTCATTTCCAAGACCAGCACATGGTCACTGTTCTGCAAGAGCTTCTTTTTGAGTACAATGCATAGTTACACACACTTCTCTCCTTCCCGTATACCGCCATGAGCCTCGGAGCATGAGCATTAACGGACAACATGTAGGGCACAGATATTCTGGCCCCCATGCGTTAGCATACATGCTGCACACAGCACTTCCTTAGCGTCCTTCCAGCCTCTGGTGGGACTCTCCATGCTTCCCCAGCTTTTCTTTTATTTATTTGTTTTAACAGGTTTTGTATACCGCTTTATCATTTCAATCAAAGCAGTTTACATTGAAACTTAAACTTTGTAATGTACATTAAACGGGGACATTGATAACTTGAATTTTTCTGAGGCAATGGAGGGTTAAGTGACTTGCCCAAGGCCACAAGGAGTGCTAGTGGGAATCTTCTAGCCATCTGAATCTTCTCCCACATCCACAGAGCATTTTTAAAAATATAGGCAAGTCTCAAGTTCAAAGAGGTTGGAAAAGAGATACAAAATCCAGCACTGAGCCAATCAGAAGCAGAAAGATAAATCCAGTTTGAGACTGTCAGAGCTGTGCCCTCAAACGGCACGTCATGAAGAATACTAGTGTGTAAGAACCTTGCTAAAAGAAGTACACAAAGGTGAGCAAAATGAGTCCGCCTGTCTGACATTCTGCTGCAGAGAAAGCTAGGAAGAGAACACACAGAGGCTAGCTTTATCTAAAAGGACCCTGCTGTTTCCAGAAATGCCAGAGACAAAATGTAAATCATCCAAGCCAAGAGCAGGATTTAAAACACATTTCCAAGGAACTAAAGGGTTCATTTTTCGTTATCTTTTACACCATTTGTTGATCCTTTTTTCTGCATAGCTTGGTGGACAAAGCAAGCACATTGTTTCTTTTCCAAAGACGCTGCAGCTTCCTCCTCTTCTTCTAGACTTCCATCCCAACTGGAATCAAATGAAATGTCTTTCTATACTAGGGGATCTTCCCTCTATTTATACCCCTCCTCCAACTTACTTTAGTCAAGTTACTGCAGCGACAGTCCTAAGGGCCTTTCATCAGGTTCCTCCCAAACGCCTGCAATCATGGTCCCTAAATGGCCACTGCACAACCATGACTCACCCTCCCCCACCTCCCATGAGTTGTGAATACCACCTCCAAAGCTGTTCCAGCCAACCCATGAAGCAGACTTGACCAGGACCCACCAGAGTAGGCCCTCAAGCACGTTTTATTAAACATGGGAGGGAAAAGTAGGTCCTCAGTTTACAAACAGTATCATGTGATGTGAACAACCCAAAAGATGTACAGTGTGCATCAAAATTGTTATTTAGAGCCATTTCTTATGGAAATGAAGCATCACGTCCACTGCAGATAACAGACAGAGGAGGTCCTGGTTTTCTTCTGTTAGTGTTAAAGAGAATGAAATCACCAATCTTCGGCACACTGTCAAATTTTTCTTTTAACACTCCCTCTAAAGCAAAGGAAATGAACTGGAGGTCTGAAGTTTCAAAAGTAGGTTAACTTATCTTCCTTCATGATATTTAGGCTCTTCCCTAACCTCCATCTACTCATCTTCCCATACAATGTATGTGATACATGCTCACTTTCATTTTCTCAAAAAAAAAAAATCATTTGCTTCTTGTGATTTAAAATCTGCTGGCAAAACTTCACTCTGCAAAGGATGAATAAAATGGGAAGACTTAATTTTTAAAGCACATTTCTGGGAAAGAAAAAAAAAGGCATTGTTTTGATGCAAAGGGCGAGGGTGTGGGCAAGAAACAGCCAATAATGGCATGTCCTTTATAAACTATAAAAAAGTGAAAACCATGTTTTTATAATCTGCCTTGTAACACTGATGGACAAACTTTACATACCTGATAATTTTCTTTCCTTGAATCCTACTAGGCCAACACAGACCTGTGGTTATGCTTCCTTGCTAGCAGGTAGAGGAAGACTCAAGCAACCTGCAGTTATGTCATCACTTGCTATATCCACTGGTGCAGCACTACAAAAAAAACAGTATGAACCGTCCCAAGCAGTAAGGCAAGACTGAAAAGCTAAGAAACACATAACAAAATCTGCATCAGACCACGGTAAAGACTAGGCAATCTATGGTAGCCGGACTCCCAAAGCTTAAAAAAAAAAAGTCTTCCAGGGTAGATCTTGGACTGTTCTAGCAGGATCCAAGGACAGAAAATGATCAGGTATGTAAAATTTTAAATTTCTTTTCACTGGTTGGATCATTTTTTGTCCTCATTGGCAGTCTGAGAAGGTCAGAGCTCACTTCACAAGGTGAAGGCTTCCTCCTGGGTGTGTCCAGAGCACATCTGTAAGATGGCTACCTGTTCTTCTCTGAGCACCTTTTTAAAGCACTATAGGTTGCATGTGGGAGCTGGAAGAGTTGGTACTTTTGGCAGGTATTTCTATCCAGAGCATGGTCTTCCTCCCACCCTGGTTCCCAACTGTTTGGGTACATCCCATACATCTGGACTGTTCTAGCAGGATGAAGAGGAAGAATAATTGGAAATTTCCAGGAATCTGATCAACCCCTTCCGCACATCTGCCAGACACAGAGAGAGATCCCTCTGAAGATCCTCCTCCGAGAAGGTAAGGAGGAGAAAAACAGTCTAGATAAGATGAAAGGAGGACAGCATTTTTAGGAGAAAAGATGGTACAGTTCACGAAGAGACAAACGCCACCATGTTGACCAAGAAAGGCTTCCTGTGGATAAGGTCTGCAGCCCTGACACCAGTGTGGCAGGCGTTATAGCCATCAGGAACACCACTTTAAGGGTCAAATCCTTCAGGGAGGACTTACGAATGGGCTCAAAGGGGGTGGGGGGGGGGGTCTTTCTGGGCCTTCAACACCAGAGGCATTTCACTGTAGAACAAAACAAATACACTGGAGAATGAACTTCACCGACTCTAGCCCTTCTAACCAGTAAATCAGTCAGTTATATAGTCCCTGGACTTTCCTAGAAAAGTCCAACTGGACCAGCCAGTACCCAGGTATGGGTGAAACCAGACTCCCTGCTTGTGCAGAAATGCCACTATCACCACAATGACTTTTGAGAAGGTGCAAGGAGCCCACAGCTAGGCCAAAGGGCAGGGCCTGGAACTGGAAATGGTGGCCCAGAACAGAAGACAAAAAACCACTGATGCTGCTCCCACATGAGACTATGAAAATGTGTCTTGCCGAGGTCTAGGAAGGTGACGAATCCCCTTCCCCCCATCTGACCAATGAGTAAACAGACCCAATAGTTCCCATACAGAAATAAGGAATTCCGAGTTCAGCAATGATCGCTTTTAGTCCAGGATATACTAGGAGGAACCTCCCTTCCTGGGCACTACTATGGCCCATTATGCAGAGAGCATGGGTAAAACAGCCTGCACCCACATGAGCAAGGAGCCACAGGGAAACTTTACAAGAGTGTCCCATAAAGGCAATGCCATAAATCTTGATTCTCTGGCTGGTCTAAGCCATTGTCCTTAGGGTTAGAACGCAGATATCTTGTAGGAGGCACTAATATCTCTCCAAACTTTAATGAGGACCCTGAGGACCCACTAGTCTGACATGGTATGTGTCTCCTCCGAAAGAAACTGTCAAAACCACAGCCCAATTACCTCGGGAGGGACCATCGGAACTCAGAGGAGAATTATTGACGCTCAAAAGAGCTATGATAGTGACTAGAGCATGCTGAAATCTCCAAAAGATCTGCCTCTTCTTGGCCTGAGACTCAAAGTATGATCAAGCCCCATCAGGATTAGTAGCAGTCCAAGGGCAACTCCAGACTCTACACATAGCCCTCCAGGCTCTACACATATCCCTGGCACCTCTTAACCTCTCTTCTGGAAGTATCTATGGGCAAGCTTTCCCAAGGACTTTCAGCATTCCCCTACATCCATCCCGAAGTCTAACTGCCCCTTAAAAGGGGAGTTTGCTTAGCTGATGCTTGAAGGCAACATCTATCAACCAAGCACAGAACCAGAGCTATCATCTGGCAACCACCCCCTCCACCACCACCATAGATTTGAAAGATTCTGATCAAGTCAGAGGACACCAGCTACACAGGCGGTTTGCTTCCAACCTCATAGCCTCTGGGCTGTCCAGCTGGGTACATCAAGAGGGCTTGACACTATAACCGCACACAGCACTGCTTGGGAGGCTATGGTAGCTGCAAAGACATTCCTAAGGAGGGTCCCGACCCTCTAAACTTGAGACTCCTCAAATGCAGTGCCTCCTTCCACAGGAATGGTCATGTGTTTTGTGACAGCCATGGCCAGAGCTCCAACTCTAGGAAGTTCAAAAGACTGATCCAGCTCATCCTGGGGACAAGGGTACAGCCAAGATAGGACCTCCCTAATGATCCTATGCAGTAGAGTGTAAGGTAAGTAGAGGAATGAACGCAACAGGACACTGTATACCCTCCAGAAAAGGGAGGCCCCCCACTTGCTAACGTCTCCAGAGAGCAGGCTGTACTACATGCAGAGCCACCATACATCCTGAAAAGGCATAAAGGACCCTTCTTCTATTGATAGATGGATCACAGAACCCCTGACCTTCCAGCAGGGAAAACACCCCATCCTCTTCAGACTTACCTTCTAGAGAAAGGGATTTCTCTATAGCCTTTGAACCAACCCCCAAAGGGGATAAGGCTGGGCTCTCAGAAGAACTGACAAGTGCAAGGCCAAAGCAGGGGTTGATCCCCTTATTACCCATGACAGAGGCGTTTGGGGGCTTAGGTCCTTCGAAGCGGTGGCCTGGGCTTCAGCCCCCATGAGGGAGGATGGATTCAAGCAACTGCAAGAGAATGAAAAATCAAAATTACACTTACCTGGTAATTGTAGTTCCTTGAGTGACGACAGTTTAGTCCTCTACTCCTGGGTAGTGCACCTCCTCCTGCAGCTTGGAGACTGGACCAATCAGAAACTTCCTCTCACTGGATGTAGCTAGCTGGAACTTCCATCAGCCCCCAGTGAACTATTGACAAAGCAGACTCACAATAGGAACAAATAAGTAGCCCCCAATGTTTTTTTTTTTTTTCGAAATTGAACCATAAACAAGAACAGAACTGAACCCCCCCCCCTTAACAGACAAAGAGGTGAGATTCTACATAGCGATACTCTACTCCCCTGCAAAGTCCAGAAGAACAGAGAGAGGATGAAAGGACAAGTGAACAACAAGATAGTCATATGCACTCACCTGTTAAAATCCTTGCTGACTGAGAACACGTGCCGAGCTAGTCCCAAAGACCGCGGACGGGAAGGAGGACTAAACTGTCGTCACTCAAGGAACTACAATTACCAGGTAAGTGTAATTTCGATTTCCTTTTCGTTCCTCCAGTTTAGTCCTCTACTCCTGGGATGTAACAGAGCAGTACTAACGGGAGGGACCCTGCCAGCCGGCACGCAACACCGCCGACCCAAAACAGGCATCCCGAGCCGCTAGCACATCCAGCCGGTAATGTTTACTGAAGGTATGCAGCGACGCCCAGGTAGCCACCTTACAAATCTCCACCGGTGGAACCAAACCATGCTCTGCCCAGGAAGCCGCCTGCGCTCTCATGGAATGCGCTCGAAGACCCACGGGTACTAAACGCCCCTGCAACAAATACGCTGAGGCAATGGCCTCCTTAATCCACCTGGAAAGGGATGCTTTTGAAGCTGCCTCTCCCTTCCTGGGGCCACCAAACACCACAAACAGGCGATCCGACTTGCGAAAGGAAGCAGAGACTGACAAATGACGAGGTAACACGCGTTTGACATCCAAGCGACTCAAACCGCGATCAGAAGATTGCCCTGCATCCGACTTCAAGACCGGGAGCGTTACCGTCTGATTGACATGAAAAGGTGAAGACACCTTGGGCAAGAAGGAGGGCACCGGTCTAAGCACCACCTTGTCGCGCGAGAAGAAAAGAAAGGGCTCTCTACACGAAAGAGCTTGCAACTCGGAGATGCGTCTAGCTGAACAAATCGCCACCAGAAAGACCACTTTAAGGGTCAAGTCTTTGACCGAACTCTGGGACAATGGCTCGAATGGCGGCTTACTTAAGGCCGTAAGACCAAATTGAGATCCCACGCTGGAACGGAAACACGGCGTGCTGGACGAAGTCTGGAAACCGCTTTTAGAAAATGCACAACGTCGCTATGGGTACCAAGAGACACGCCCCGTATCTTACCTCTATAGCAGGCCAAGGCCGCCAATTGCACCCGTAGAGAACTGGCGGCAAGGCCCTTTACGAAGCCATCTTGCAAAAAGGCCAGCACTACAGCCACAAACGCTCTGGCCGCTCGAACCTGATGTCTGGAACACCAGTCTTCAAAGATGCACCAAACGCGCACATAAGCGAGCGAAATGGACCGCTTTCGGACCTGAAGTAAGGTACACACGACCGCACTAGAGTAGCCCCGCTTTCTTAGCCTCGCCCTTTCAATGGCCAAGCCGTAAGCGAGAATCGATCCACTTGCGGCATCCGAAGGGGTCCCTGAATCAGGAGTTCCTGAGACAAGGGGAGCCACCATGGCAGTCCGTCTAAGAGATGGATCAGATCTACGTACCAAGGGCACCGAGGCCAATCCGGCGCTATCAGCAACACTCTGCCCCGATGAACTTCGATACGCTGAATCACACGACCGACCAGGGCCCACGGAGGAAACAGAGCAGACCCGACGTCGGCCACGGCTGAATTAAGGCATCGATCCCTTCCGACATGGGTTCCCTCCGCCTGCTGAAGAAGCGAGTCGCTTTTGCCGACTGACACGGCGCCATCAAGTCCATTACCGGAACTGTCCACTGGCGAGTCACCTGATCGAATACGTCTGGATGCAATTCCCATTTTCCGGCATCCACCTGCACTCTGCTGAGAAAATCCGGTCACGTTTTCTCTTCCGGCAATGTGAGCCGCCGAAATGGCCTGTAAGCGCATCTCTACCCAGGCAAACAGCATCTCGGCCTCCTCTTCCATGGCTGCACTCTCAGTGCCGCCCTGCCGGTTGATGTACGCCACCGTGGCCACATTGTCCGACAACACTCATACCGCTCGGCTGGAAACTAGACTCTTGAACCGCTGAAGAGCCCACAACACGGCTCTCAGCTCCAAACGGTTGATTGACCAGGAGCTTTCCCCCGCCGACCACCGCCCCTGAGCGAATTGTACTCCGCAATGCGCCCCCCAGCCTGTGAGACTTGAATCCGTAAATAGAGGGAGTCACTCCGGCTGCTCCAGCGGCACTCCCGTTTGCAAGGTCGCAGGGCACAACCACCACCGCAGAGCCTGCCAAACGCTCAGCGGGCAGGGAAGACGCTTGCTCAGCGACTCGGACTGATTGGACCAACGACGAAGCAAGGCTCGTTGTAATGGTCTCATGTGAAACCGAGCCCAAGGAACAACCTCCAGAGACGTCGCCATGGTTCCCAACACCTGAAGATAATTCCACGCCGTTGGCACCGACAGCTTCCTGAGGTTTCGCACCAACCTTTGAAGAACTTGTGCTCTGCGTACCGGGAGAAAGACTGACCCTATCCGGGTATCGAACTGCACTCCCAGATACTCGAGAACTTGAGTCGGAGCTAAATGGCTTTTGAGCGGGTTGACCACCCAACCCAAGCTCTGCAGAAACTCTACCATCCTGCTCGTGACCTGTCTGCTCTCTTCTAGGAACTTGGCCTGTATCAGCCAATCGTCGAGATAGGGATGCACTAGAATAACTTGCTTCCGCAAAGCCGCTGCCACGACGACCATTATCTTTGTGAAGACACGTGGAGCCATCGCCAAGCCAAAAGGCAGCGCTTGAAATTGAAAATGACCCCAAGGCAGGGCGAACCGAAGAAACTTCTGATGCGATGCTCTGATGGGCACATGGAGATAGGCCTCGGAGAGATCGAGAGAGGAGAAATACTCCCCTTGACGAACCGCGACAATGACAGACTGGAGACTTTCCATTCGAAAATGAGGAACCCGGAGACATCGATTCACCCCTTTGAGGTCCAGGATAGGACGAACCGAACCGCCCTTCTTTGGCACCACGAAATAAATGGAGTAGCGCCCCAGTCCGTACTCCTCGTGAGGTACTGGAACGACGGGCTCCTAGCTGAAGGAGACGATCCAAGGTTTGCCAAATCGGTAAGGCCTTTCGAGGACCTCTGCAGGGGGACTGAACGAACGAGTCCCTCACCGGAACCGCCAGATCCAATGCATAGCCGTCCCGAATTATCTCCAAGACCCACTGGTCCGATGTAATTTGGGTCCAAGCGGAAAGAAACCCTCTCAGACGTCCTCCGATAATGGACCATCCGCCGGGACCCGCTGCCCTTCATTGGGGCTTTCGAGCGGCACCGGGAGCAGGCGCTGCAAAACCTCTGCTTGCCCCTCGGAATCCTTGGGAACGGGAGAGAAACCGTCCCCGCTGGGAACCCGCAAAACGGGGAGAACGAAATCTGCGGAAGTCTCTAACCTGTCCCCGAAAGGACTGGGAAAATTTTCCCTGTTTGGGTTTATCCTCCGGGAGTCTACCACCCTTGGACTCCCCCAAAGCCTTGACCAGTTTATCAAGGTCCTCACCAAACAATAACTTCCCTTTGAACGGAAGCTTGCCAAGACGAGACTTAGAGGACCCGTCGGCCGCCCAGTTCTTCAGCAACAGGGCTCTGCGCACCGCTACTAGAGACGCCATACTATTCGATAAGGCTCTGATTAGATCATAGTGCACATCTGCTAAATACGCCGATCCGGACTCCAAACGCTGGAGTTCCCGCATCTCGTCCTGCCCCAAAGATGCCGACTGACTAAGACGCTGGACCCAATGAAGGTAGGCCCTAGCCACCCAAGCACCACATATGGAGGCCTGCAAGGAAACCGCATCCGCCTCAAAGGACTGCTTCAACAGATTATCCATTTTCCTATCCTGCGCCTCCTTCAAGGCCGCACTGCCTTCCACAGGAATAGTGGTCTTTTTCGTGACAGCCGACACCACGGCATCAATCTTTGGGACACGAAACCGGTCTTTGTCCTTGTCTGCCAAGGGATAAAGCTTATTCATAGTTCTTATCCCCTTCAGGCCTGCCTCGGGGTGATCCCACTCGTTCTGAATCATCTGATCTATAACCTTATGAATAGGGAACACGACCTGCGTCTGGCGCACCGCCTGAATAATAGGATCTGCCAAATCCTCTTCGGTAGCAGCCTGCTCGGAAGTAAGACGAAGGGTCTGCAGGGCCTCCACAATGAGGGCTGAGAGCTCTTCCCGTCGAAACACCCTAATGATCCTCGCCTGATCTTCAGGCTCAGCAATTTCACCTTCTTCGAAACCCTCGACTTCGTCTTCCAAGTCAAACTCCTGATCGTCGTCCTCCAGCAACTCCACGTTGGAGGGAGAAGGCTCCGGCGGACGTGGCCACTTGTTTGCTCTGGCCACCAGCTTTTCAGGATCCGCCAGTCCCGAATGCATACTGACCGAGGAGGGAGGGGCCAATGCCGGTACAACACCCTGTCGCTTACGGCAGAACGCCTGATGCATAAGTAAAATAAATTCTGGGGAAAAATCCTCCATGAGCCCCGAAACTCCGGAAACTCCAGATGTCCCCTCGACAGGTGGAACGGAAGGCCCAGGAGTCCAAGCCTCTCCCTCAGGCTCCGCCAACACTTCAGGCAGGACTGAGCCTGCAGCATCCTCCATTTGCTGCTCCAGACTGAGGGACACTGAAGCACAGCACCCACAAACACCTGTTTCTGGGGTCGTGCTCCTGCGTGTGCCACAAATCACACACTGAGACCTCGCTGGCATGAAAGGACAAGCCCAGCGGTCCCTCAAGGAGGAGAAGGGATCAGCGCTCTCCTTTGCACAGCTGAGAAGCGCACCTACAACCCCACTGCAGACATAAAGATGTTAGAAATATTAACACCTTTTCTCTTTACTATAGTGATTGTTTTTCCTTTATTATTATTCTTTTTTTTTTTAAACAAATAGCCCCCCCGAGAGAGCTAACCTAGAAAAGAAAAAACTTCTGGAGCCCCCAGTCCCCGTGGACCTAAAACCCAGAAAAAAACCACCACAGGAAAATCAAAGAAAACAAATTAAAGAAAATAAAGTAACCTCGCTAGAAACTAAGAGACAAAAGCACTGACAATCTCTGCACGTGAAACAGAACCGCCGCTGCTGAAACCGCGACTAGAAAATGGCCACGGTTTCACTCCCCGATTTGGCGCGCTTTTGCAAAGGCGCCTGAAGCGCCGTCAAAGATAGGCACTGCGAGACCCCGGCCTCCCTCGCTCTCCCCGGCCTGTACCTGAAGGGATGGCTCTTCTGCCAGCGTTCCGAAGCCCAACACTGAAAAAAGGGCCGTAACGCCGATGAAAATGCTGCCGCCGGAGGAAACTGGCCCCGGAGTCAACGCTGAAGCTCAGCAATACAGCGGACTGCCGGGGGGAACAAGAAAGGAGCTCTACCCCGTCCAATCAAGGGGTAAGAGATCCTGCGGCAAATAAACAGCCAGGGGAGAAGGGAAACCAAGCAAGGCAGAGTAGGCTATGGATCCCAACCCCTACTGCCCAGTGACAATGTTTTTTTTTTTTTTTTTTTTTTAGAGACAGCATCCGCTATTCTAAGGCAACCAGATACAAAGAATAAAATGGAAAGTAAAGAGCCTGCTCCTTATTAGTTTCTCCAGTGAGCCCAACCTAGGCTCATAAGGTCCTTCTGCTGCGTGGAGACTGGACACACTGGGGGCTGATGGAAGTTCCAGCTAGCTACATCCAGTGAGAGAAAGTTTCTGATTGGTCCAGTCTCCAAGCTGCAGGAGGAGGTGCACTACCCAGGAGTAGAGAACTAAACTGGAGGAACGAAAAGGAACAGCCTGTGAGTAGTTTCTAGAGCTGCAGCTTAAGCCAGTTGGAAATGGCCCCCCTGTGGGGAGTCCCAAAATGTCATAAAAAGTACCCTGGACATTCCCACCAGAGTTGGAGCCAAAAATAGTAGCTACAGGCAAAAACCATTCTGGGTCTCAGGCTGCACTAGGCCGCATGGCTGAGCACTGCGGCAGCAAAGATTTAAAAAAAAAAAAAAAAAAAGACAGGGGAAAAAAAACACATTGAAAAAATAAGCAAAGTCATGGTGAAAAGGGAATCCCAGCACCTCTCGAGCTTACCGGGAACCTAAGCATGCCCATGATAACGCGTTGAAACCCTCAGCCCAGTGTGCAGTGGCAGCCAAGAAAGCAAATAGAATGCTAGGAACATAAGGAAAGGAATGAAGAATAAAACTAAGGATATTATAATGCCTCTGTATCGTTCTATGCTGCTTCACAATATCCAAGCAGAAATACCTTACTCTGCATACATGAAAAAAAAAAAGGAGAATCACAATCACTGGATTAATTAGTGGAATGAGGCATCCACTTAATGGCGGCTCAGCAAAGAACTTAGGACCATCATATGTGCACAGACAATCTCCAGGGCATAACCTTTCAGGTTCAATGCACTGTATCTGAACAAATGTACTCGGGATTAAAACAAAACTAAAGAAGAAAACATCATTAGGGTTAGCTTAATAGGAAAAAACAATGACCTAAAGGATCATGGGATTCACATCAAAGCTAAAGAGCAAACATTTCTGGTGTATTACTTGGGCCAAAGAATGCCAGTCATTTCTCATCATTCTCAGCCATACTTGCTGGGGAGCATAGAAACCAACTTTTCAAGAGGATTGGTGGTTTAAACTCAACGCAAATCTGCCTTCCCTTGCCACAGTGGAAAGCTGATCCCTACTGGGATTGCTCACTGCACCCCAGAGCGGAGCCCACATGCACATGAGGCAACATCACTTGGCTTTGTTAAGAAATTTTGTTTTATAATATAAAGAGAAAATAAGCCTTTCAGCTGAAAGAATGAGTTAGTGTCTAGTTGCACAAGAGTTGGGTAGGTGGTAGGGAAAACATATTGTGTCTAATTATTATGTATTTGTTTTACTTGTGTATGCCAAATGCCTCTGGTCTCCTGACACAATCTATAAATGTAATTAAATAAATAAAAGTGGATACACTAGCTTGTCAGACATATCAAGGAGGTACACCAAGGAAGATTTGAGGTCAAAGAAAAATGCAAGGCCTAACATGCTGACCACATTCTATCTTAAGGAGAAATGTCTGCATACAACTCACCTCAATTAACAAAAACTGAGGCTATCTTGGAAAACATGGGGTGCTACTTGCATCCCCACCCCTGGCCTTCCTTTCCCTACACCTATAGAAAATGAAGAGCCCTGCCCCAACAAAGTAGCCTTTGTCTGAATTAGACAGGGATGCTCTCTAGGGCTATATACGTATTTTAGCTCTATATAACTGTACAACAGTTCCGAGTAGCTGCTTCTGCCCCCATGCAAACAGGAAATCAGAATTGGGTATCAGAAGGGGTAGAAGCACAAAACAGCCCGGCAGCAAAGTATGGTTTAGGTAAGCACTGCAGGGCTATTTGGAGTTACTGGCACCATTGCAGGTCCCAGAGAGCAGGGCTGGCCTGTCCATTGTGCGAGAATATTGTTCGCACAGGGCCACGCCCTTCAGGGGGCCCCGCACCAACATCCCGCACATGCTATTCGGCATCGGCAGGGGCGGCTTTAGAAGGAACCAGAGAGGCTACAGCTCACCTTTGACAGCCATCAGTGAAGACTGCCATTTATCTTCACTTTGGCAGCTGTGTTCTAGTATAGGCCACTGGTGCGCTGGAGGTCAAAGGAAATTTCCTGTTTTCTGGCACTCAGCATGCCAGCGGCCTATACTAGAACACAGCTGCCGAAGTGAAGAAAAATGGTGATCTTCACTTCGGCAGCTGTCAGAGGTGAGTCAACCTCCCCAGCTCACTCTAAAATCAGTCGGACAGTTGCAGGGCTCTTGGGGGGGGCTAGACTGGAAATAACCAATGGGGGGCTAGGATAGAACTGGAAAGGGCTGATGGGGAGCAAGAATTGGAAATAGCTAATGGGGGGGGCTAGGATTGGAAATGGGCTGATGCAGGGGGGTGGGAGAATGGGATTAAAAGGGAGAAGATGCTGGGTGGGGCTGGAACTAGAAGGAAGGTGATGTTGGGTGAGGACTACAGTAGAAGGGGATGGGGCTCGGGGAGTGAGGATGGAGAGGGGAAAAGATTTTGTGTGGAAAGGAAGAAAAATCTACAATTGCCAGGTATTGGGAGAGTAAGTGGGGACTGAGGGTGGAGGGGTGAAATTTGAGTGGATGAAAAAGGAATAAACATAGAAACATAGAAACATGATGACAGAAAAAGACCACAAGGCCCATCTAGTCTGTCCTTCCATAACAACAACTACAACAGTCCACTTTTTACCTTTAGAGATCCTCTGTGTTGGTCCCATGCTTTGTTGAATTCAGTTACTGTCCTCATCTCTACCACCTCCACTGGGAGACTATTCCACGGATCCACTACTCTTTCCGTAAAGAAATATTTCCGCATATCACTCCTGAATCTATCTCCCTTCACCCTCATCCCATGTCCCCTCGTCGCAGAACTTGCTTTCAATTGAAAGAGGCTCTCTCCCTGAACATTTATGCCACGGAGGTATTTAAACATCTCAATCATATCACCTCTATCCCGCCTTTCCTCTAAGGTGTACATATTAAGATCCTTAAGTCTGTCCTCATATGCTTTATAATGAAGACTACTAATCATCTTAGTAGCAACCCTCTGCACCGACTCCATCCTGTTCACATCCTTTTGAAGGTGCGGAAAGAAATGGAGGAAAGAGCAAAAGGGGAAAGCAGATGTAGAGAGAGAATGGTAAAAAACTAGGAGAGGACAAATGGACAGCAAACAATGGAGAGTTAGCAGAAGACACGAAGAAACCAGAAGAAAGTGACTGGAGCAAATGCAACTGAAAAATAAAATGCACAAACAAAAAGGTAGAAAAATATTTTTTTATTTTGAATTAATAACTGGAATATTTCAGCTCTGGGAAATGTGCATTGTTAACACCTTTGCGTTTTGTTTCTACAATAGGAAATTAATTTATAGTTTTATTTTTCCAGTGTTGTTGTACATTCCAAGTTTGGCTTTTGGGGTTCCCAGTTTAATTATTGTCTTCCTATTTATAAATTGTGATCCCTTGTTCTCTGTTTGCTGACGGTCTATGTTTTGCATGTGTAACCGAGCTGAGGTATTCTGTTTATGTAGTTTCTATTTGACTTAGTAACATAGTAAATGATGGCAGATAAAGACCAGTATGGTCCATCTAGTCTGCCCAGTAAGATGGCAAGAGTAGGTGCACCTGCCGCTTTGACAGTGCCACTTGTTCTCTTTCCCCAATAGGAGATGTATTGGTATTTTCTAAGATGTATTGGTTTAATATTTGCAGTGTTTCCTTTTGATAGGTAGGGTATGGTGCTTTGTGAGTCCTGGCAGTGCTGTTATGATATGGCGGGTTTGCTATGAGTTCTAAATAGGCAGTGTTTGTAGTAGTTCCTAATGTGCTGGCGGTTGGCACAGGAGTATAGTAATGTAGAAATATGTTAGTCTTTCTCTATCTATAAGCTCATTAAGAGGCATATTTACTAAAAGTGTACATTAACATTATGCAAATATTTATGCAAATGAGGCCCCACAATAAGTCTCTGCACATGGCCCCACACCCCTCTTGGGCCACCCCAACCAGAGAAGAATGGCAGTGGCCGCAGTGGGCCACCCTTTGGCCACTGGTGCTCTAGGTAACTTCCTAATTTGCCTAATTGTTGCAGCAGCTCTGCTTATTTGGCAGATTAGATGGCTTATTTCAGTCTATCTGCTGTCATCTACTGTGTAACTACATTTAAAATACCTCCAGGATACTGCTTTACCTGTGAATCCTGCCTGTGCTTGTGTTTACACAGCTTTGATCATCTAGGGCTTAAATACAAAATCTTGCTCTACCACCAAGTTTGTTTGACCTATGAAATGTTACTTTATCTCCATGTGCCTCAGCTCGCCCAAACCGTAACTTTGCAATTTTTTTAAGGTTTCTATGCAGTTCACCAGCCAGAGATGTCTATATCCTCCCAACTCCCTTTCTTCCCTTTTTCAAAGTCTCTTCTCTAGTAGGAACGCTGCACAGTTCCAACGCTATGCTTGGAGCAGGCTTTTTTTTTTTTTTTTAAACAGGGTGCTTTTGTATGTGAAGTCCAAGAAAGATGAAATTAGACTTACCTGCTAATTGTTGTTCCTTGAGGAACTCCAGTCTAGTCCCGAACCTTAGAAGTTGTGTACGTCCTCACGCAGCTTGGAGACTGAGCATATCACATTTTTGATGACACCAGCATAAGTATTCCAGGGACTGCCTCCTTGTTCCAGTATCCTATTGACAAAGCAGACTCACCAGAGCAATAATTAAGTAAACATTTAAACTCTTTCTAAACTAGCTATAAAAACAATTTACTTGTTAATAACTCTGAAACAGTGTTATCAATTAAAGGAATCTTTCCTTGTACCCGCTCCCCATATAGAAAGCACTGCATCCCCCATTTCCATCCCCTACCTGAAACACCAAACCACGAGATCTCTCGCAGACCCCCCCAAGACTATCTCCCTTGCTTCAGGGTGCCGTCCGGCAGGCAATTCCAGGGAGGGATGCGGGACTAGACTGGAGTTCCTCAAAGAACAACAATTAGCATGTAAGTCTAATTTCACCTTCCTTATTGTCCCTCCAGTCTAGTCCCGAACCTTAGGAGATGTAACAGAGCAGTAAACACCTAAACGGGAGGGGCCTGCCAGACCAGCCTGAAGAATCGCTAATCCAAACTTAGAGTCCCCCTCCACTTGAACATCAATCCTGTAATGTTTAACAAAAGTATGCAATGACGACCAAGTCGCTGCTCTACAGATGTCCACTGCTGGCACCAAACTAAACTCCGCCCAGGAAGCAGCCTGCGCTCTAGTCGAATGAGCTTTCAAACCATTTGGTACCACTTTTCCCTTCAACAGGTAGGCCGAAGCAATAGTTTCCTTAATCCACCGAGCAATAGACGACTTAGACACCAGCTCGCCTCGCTTCTGACCCCCAATCTGTCTGTCTTGCGGAACGAAGCTGTTCTCTGCAAATAATTTCTCAACACTCTACTAACATCCAACCTATGCAGCCGACCTTTATCTTTGTCATGACCTGCCTTCTCAAACACCGGTAACGACACCACCCGATTCATGTGAAATGCCGACACTACCTTAGGTAAGAATGAGGGAACCATCTGCAATACCACTTTGTTGACCTCAAAGACCAAAAAAGGCTCTCTACACAACAAAGCTTGCAACTCAAATCCTTCTAGCCGAAGCGATAGCTACCAAAAACACCACCGTAACAGTAAGGTCCTTCATTGTCGCCTTCGCTAATGGCTCAAACAGCTCCCGCACCAGCGCCTCCAGCACTACATTCAGATCCCAGACCGCAACCAAAACTCTGCGCGGAGGTCTCAAAAGTGCAGCCGCTCTCAAAAATCTCTTCACATCTGGATGCGACCCAAGTGCTATCCCTTGCACCTTCCCTCGAAAACAAGAAAGTGCTGCCAGCTGCACCCTAAGAGATGCTGCCGTCAGCCCCTTCTTGAATCCATCCTGCAAAAACGACAAAACGTGTGGCACCGAGGCCCCTAAAGCCTTAATCTTCCTGTCTTCGCACCATGACTCAAAAATCCGCCAAACTCAGATGTACGCCAACAAAGTAGATCTCCTCCTAGACCTTAACAACGTCACAATCACTGCCGTCGAGTACCCCTTGGCTCTTAACCTTGCCCTTTCAAGAGCCAAGCCGTAAGCAAGAACCAATCCACCTGAGGCATAGTTAACGGACCCTGCATCAGCAGATCCCTCCGGAGCAGTAGCTTCCACGGAGGCTCCACCAGAAGACTCATCAAGTCGGCATACCACGGCCTCCTTGGCCAATCCGGTGCCACCAGGACTAGCTTTCAATGTCAGTTCAACCAAACCACAGTACCCAATGGCCCTCTGGCCCAGCCACCGCAATCTTCCAAATTCACTAGAATGTGTAGCTTTCAATGTCAGTTCAACTGCAGTACCCAACGGCTTGTTTGAACACCCAGTTGTAGAGTTCATCTAAGTGAATGGGGATAGCTTGAGCGGCCTTTCGAATGGTGACAGAAAACGACATGTTTCCAACTTGAACCAGTTCACTGTGGGCCCCAGCTCTCCATCGATGTCATCAGATGAGTATTTCTATTTTTGGGCGAGACTGACATCAGGTCTGAACATAAGAAATTGTGGTTTGGTTGAACTGACATTGAAAGCTACACATTCTAGTGAATTTGGAAGATTGTAGTGGCTGGGCCAGAGGGCCATATAGCCTCACGCGAGGTTAGCCCAGTGGGCCTTTTAATTTGATTAAAATGGAGGGTCTGTAGCAAGAGTATGTTTTTACATCCTCAAAACAGACGATCCGACAAAAAAATATTTATATATAAATAGAGAGTCCTGTCCGTTTGATTATGGGAATTTATGGTGGGAGAATTAGAGATTATAAACTGTGCATCAGTTTATCTTCCGGCAACCTGCTCCTCTTTGACTCTCCTAAATCCTTTACTAACTTCTCCAGGTCTTCCCCAAAGAGAAGTTTACCACTAAAGGGGAGCTTTCCGAGCCATGCTTTAGATGCCGTATCTGCCGCCCAATTACGGAGCCAGAGGGATCTCCTTGCGGCCACTACCGATGCCATACTCTTTGCCAAACCGCATATAAGGTCATACTGACTATTCGCTAAATATGCGGCTCCCGATTCCATCCGAGCCGCCTCCTCTACCTATAATCCCTTAAGCCTTTGGGACCATCTCAGGCACGCCCTCACCACCCACGCTCCACAAATCGAAGCTTGCATGGAGACAGCATTAACCTCAAACACCTGCCGCAGTAGCATGTCTAACCTCCGATCCTGAGTATCTTTAAGTGCTGCACTTCCCTCTACGGGAATGGTAGTCTCTTTAGTAACCGACGAAACTGCAGCATCAACCTTAGGAGATTTAAAAAGTTCCCTATCTGACTCTTGCAGTGGGTACAACCTGTTCAACACTCGGGTACTCTCGAGGCTGGCCTCCGGCGTATCCCACTCTTCCTGCATCATTTCCTTAAATACTCTATGAATCGGAAATGCCCGCCGAGACTTCTGTATTGCTTGTAATAATGGATCCTCTAAAGAAGTATCCACTCCCTGTTCCATGGCCGGCATATTCAAGGCCTTCATCGTCTCTGTAATCAACGCCAAAAGCTCCTCCCTCCTGAACACCCGGACCACCCTCGCCTGGTCCTCCGGTTCTGTTAACTCACCTTCCTCCAAGCCCCCGGACTGCTCCTCCAAGGCCACGTCTAGGTCCGGTCTGTCCGCCGACAGTCTAGACTTTTTAACAGGAACGCCCCCTGCCCCAATGTCCAGTGGGGTCCCCTGTCTCTTGGACCCTGGAGATTCCTCCTCCCCAGGTCCTGCTATGTTAGCCCCGGCTCCGCCAAGAGCCTGCTGGAGTAAGATCATAAACTGCTGAGGAAAGATCACCCCAAACCTCCCTGCAGAGAGGCTTGGGGCACAGGAACATCTGGTGCCGATGACGGACCTGGCATCGGCTCCTGGATCAACACAGGGGCATCAAGGGGCTCCACTGTCCCCAAGACTTCTTTTGTCATCTCTGTCCCACTGTGCTCCGCCATAACTGACTGCGACGCCTCATGCGCACAACCTCTGCACACACCCGCCTCCGAAACGGACCCTCTCCAGATCCCACAGAGAAAGCAGCGAGGTCTAGAAGGCATAAATAGCTATGCAACTTAAACTGTACTTTCAACTACCAAATTTCCTCCTCTTTTTTTTCAAATGAAAATTCCTCAATGAATTTCCCCACTAATTTGCCTGCACCGCTTATCCACAACACACCTTCTTCCCTCGCTTCCTAAACCTGCAGACCACCACTGAAGACTGGTACCAATCGCAGCTCCCGGCTTCCGCATAAAAACCACGCTGCCGCAAAATGGTCGCCAGAACTCCTAACTCCTACAAATGCACACTCTGCCTTCCACCCTCTCTTCACTACTTACCTCACCGGAGCCGACAACCCCACTCACAGCTGCCCTGCTCTCCTGCGATCCGCTCTGCGATCTCCGAGCATCCAGCCCCGACCGGCATACGCTGGGCCGAAGAAACCACCTCGCTGCTGCTCCACTCACTCTCCCGTCAGCGCAGCCCGAGTGGCGGTCCTTGACGGTTCCTCACCCACCGCGGGGGATCAGAAACTGGAGTTCCCGAACTCGGACTCCCACACTCTTCTCCGCACCAGCCAAGTATCTCAGAGAGGGGGGAGAAGGGGGGGGGCAGCCTTCCGACACTTAGAGCAAATTTGCCTGAAATTTAAATATTTGCCGATTTAAAGGGACAGAAGCCCCTTATTACTTTCTTTTTTTTCTTCTTCTTCTTTTAACCAGTCCCTATCCATATTATACTTAATGATTCCTGCAGTGAGTCCTGAGCCTTAGGACTCACATCTCCTTCCACTGCTTGGAGACTGAGAACTGGAGCAAGGAGGCGGTCCCTGGAATACTTATGCTGGTGTCATCAAAAATGTGACATGCTCAGTCTCCAAGTTGCAGGAAGACGTTCACAACTTCTAAGGTTCGGGACTAGACTGGAGGGACGATAAGGAAGTGCTTATTTTCAACTTATATTCTAAAGGCTTTTATAAGACAGGCTCCCAAAACCAGTCCCTGTAGCATGCAAATGCTCTGCACTTCCTGTAAGCATGTACATGTACTAATGGAGAATCATGTTAATTCCCAAGTAGTTAACTCGCATTATTATGCATGCATTTCATGTTTATTCTTTTTATAAAGTATGCACACACTTGACTTTGTAAAATACTAGTGTAAAAGGCTGAAAAATGCACAAGACGTAATCATCTACAAAAGGAGATATGGAAAGCAGACAGTCACCCAAAGCAAATAGTTCAGAAGGATGTATCCTTGAAATATACTAGCAAAAGAGGGAAGTTAGGGCATCCCAACAGAGGAGCTCCAAAAAAGATAAAAGTAACTTAGACACCTTTAAGAACAAAGCAGACAGAGTTGAAAGATTCCAAATTCCCCTTGTTAACTGATAATCAGATTGTTAATATGAATAAAATACAACCTCAAAAATGCCTGTATGCAAATGCTAGAAGTCTAAAAAATAAGATGGGAGAGAGTGAGAGACCAGGGTTTGAGTCCCACTAGCACTCCCTGTGACCTTGGGTAAGCCCCTTAACCCTCCACTGCCTCAGAAGAAAGGTCTGGCAATCTACATCCGGCCCCACTGCTAAGAAAACCCAGGAGCTGCTGGGTCGCTAGGAGTTGGCATTGGCTCAAAGGCACACATTGCATTGTTTGCTACAATATATAGCACTAAATGAAATGTTAGATATACAGTAATTGGCATCTCAGAGACCTGGTGGAAGGAAGACAGCCAGTGAGATACCATGATACCTGGGTACAAACTATAACACAATGATAAGAGTAGACCAAATTGATAGAGGAGTTGCGCTCTATGTTAGAGAGGGCGTCAAGTCACACAGGATAAACATTTTGCAAAAACAAAACACACTGTAGAATCTCTATGGATAGAGATTCCATGTAAAAAGGGGAAAGAAGGCAATGACAGTGGGGGGTGTACTACCGTCCGCCTGGCCGGAATGAACAGATGAATGATGAAATACTGAAAGAAATCAGGGAAGCTAACACAGTAATAATGGGCGATTTCAATTACCCCAGTATCAACTGGGTCAGTGTCCCAGCAGGACATGCTAGAAAGATAAAGTTTCTAGATGTCATCCCATGTTAATCATGGATGATGTACATAGTTGTATATAGTTACCCATGTTAAACCCAAGTTGTAAAAACCTGTTATCTGTAATGTACACCGCACTGTTCTGTGGCTCTGTACAAGTTATTGTTACCTGTAAAAAGCGCTGGTTTTAAAGAGCACGGTATAGAAATAATATAAATAAATAAATAGATGAAATAAAGGACTGCTTCTTGGAGCAGCCGATTCGTGAACCAACAAGAGGGGAAGCTATTCTGGACCTAGTCCTAAGTGCAACACATGATCTGGTGCAAGAGATAAGGATTTTGGGGCCACTTGGCAGAAGTAATCATAGCATGATCGCATTTGATTTAATAAATGGAGGGAGGATGGCAAGGAAATCCACAGTACTACTTTTAACTTTCAAAAGGGAGACTATGATAAAATGAGGAAAATAGTTAAGAAAAAAATAAAAGGAGCAGTTACAAAGATTAAAGATTTACATCAAGCATTGGCTTTGTTTAGAAGTACTATATTGGAAGCTCAGACCACATGGAAGAAGGCCAAAAAAACATGTCAGTATGGTTTAAGGGTGAGGTCAGAGAGACTGTTATAGCCAAAAATCATCTTTCAGGAAATGGAAAAAGAAGCCAAATAATGCAAACAGCAAAAAACATAAAGCACTCGCAAGTTAGATGCAAGGCATTGATAAGGCAGGCAAAGAGAGAATTGGGGGGGGGGGGACGACTTGCCGTGAAAGCAAAAAACACACAATAGAGACCTTTTCAAGTACATTCATAGCAAAAAACCTATGCGAGTCATTTGGACCATTAGATGATAAAGGGGGGAAAGGGGTATTACGGGAGGACAAGGCCATATCGGAGAGACTGAATGAATTCTTTGCTTCAGTCTTTACTGAAGATGGTGTAGGGAAGCTACCCATGCCTGAAATGGTATTTAAAAGTGATTTATCAGAAGAACTGAAACAAATTTTGATAAACTGGGAAGATGTATTATAACTATTTGATAACTAAAGAGTAGCAAATCACCTGGACCGGATGGTATAAATCTGAGGGTGCTGAAAGAACTAAACTATGAGATCGAAGACCTACTATTAGTAATCTGTGAACTATCATTAAAATCATCTGTAGTACCTGATGACTGGAGAATGGCCAGTGTAACACCAATTTTTAAAAAGGGCTCCAGAGGTGATCTGGGAAACTACAGACCAGCGAGCATGATGTCAATATTGGGCAACATGGTAGAAACCACTGTAAAGAATAAAACTACATAACATGGGTTAATGGGGGAAAAGCCAACATGGATTTAGCAGGAAGATCTTGTCTTACTCATCGGTTATGTTTTTTTGAAAGTGTGGATAAACAGGTAGATAAAGGTGAGCCATTTGATATAGTGTATCCGGATTTTCAGAAAGCCTTAGACAAGGTCCCTCATGAGAGACTCTTGGCGAAATTAAAAAAGTCATGGGATAGGAGGCAGTGTACTATTGTGGATCAGGAACTGGTTAAAAGATAAAGCAGAGAGTAGCTCTAGATGGTCAATTTCCTCAAAGAAAAAAAGTTGAACAGTAGAGTAATCCCAGGGATCTGGGCTGGGCCTGTTGCTTATTAACATATTCATAAAGGACCTGGAAATGGGAATAATGAGTGAGGTGATTAAATGTGCAGATGACACAAAATTATTCAAAGTTGTTAAAAAAAAACTAGAGAACTGCGAAAACCTGCAAGAGGGCCTTGATAAAATGGAAGACTGGCAGATGAAATTTAAGGTGGACAAGTGCAAAGTTATGCACCTAGGAAAGAACAACCCAAACTACGGTTCACGATGCAAGGTTCAACATTAGGAATCACCACCCAGGAAAAGTTGTGGAAGAGATATGCAATGCGGTTCTGAGCACCGAAGGCAGTGAAGGGAGCAGACTGGACATTAAGCTGGACAGAGCCCATAGGGCCCACGGTTCAGTACAAGGAGACTGGCTAAGAGACATTGTGGTTTGTGTGCATGATTTTTCCCTAAAAGAGAAAATTGCTGCTAAAATGCAGCTGGTAGATTAGAGTGGTAGGAGCTATTTTTGCTGATCTTGCTACGGCTACTTTAGAGAAAAGACGTGCCTGGAGAGATTTCACTTCTAAGCTGCGGGAGAGCAACTACCGATACAAATGGTTCTGCCTGGTGGGGTTGACCTTTACAGTCAATGATGTCACCTGCAGGGCCTCAGAAACTGTTGGCTACTATGACAGAGGCAGACATACAGGATGTCCCCCCTCCCATTGAGCTGCGCAAGGATAGTGTGGTGTTCAGCACCTCCTGGCAGAAGGTGGACAAGCATGGAAAATGACAGCCAAAAGGAGACAAGAAGCACCAAAAGGACCATTGAAGGACTGGAAGTTGTCTGGTAATTATGCTGTTGCGGGGAAGTGACTGAGAGGCTCTTACTGTTCTGGGGGTGTAAGGAAGAGCTTGGACTCTGTGTAGTGTCCAGTTTGGTTGCTCATGAAAGTGTGGGGGGGGGGGAGGTAAGAATGTTGAACATGTTTGGGAGCACTGTTCCCTCTAAGCTGTGCGCGTGCACACACCTCGCCGAGCGAGCGCACATACTTTACAACAGAGCGCACAAAAATTAGGGCTCTGATTCTGATAGAAAACACCACAGACGTCTTAAAATTTAAAAGTTATGATTGTAATTACTAGAAATTTCCCGCTTCATTTAGTAATCATCTATTTTCATTTAATTTGATTAAAATCAATGTGGTGTACATACTGTATTCTGACGTGTAGTCAAATTTTAAAGTAGAACACTCTGAGTGTCGTTATGTGGCGCACAAAAATGTAACCTTCCTTCAAAAGCTGCATACAGCTGATATTTTATGCGCACACAGCCTACAGAAAATTAGAGGGAACATTGTTTGGGAGAATGTGTGGTGGGGCAGGGGAAGGTGATAATGTGTGAAGAGAGAGAGAGGGGATCATGGTACAAAGGGGGGGGGGCTAAGGTTGCAGGGAAGGGGTTATATGAGGAGGGGGCAGAGGGCATGGGGTGGTTGACACCACTGGGGCTGGGAGTGTGAGTGGGGTGCATTTAGTATTGGGGATAGGGAAAGGGGCGGAGGATAGAGGGGTTGGGAAGACGGGTCTGTGGGCACAGGGGGTAGAAGGAAAGAATTCATTGAAATAGACAACCTGGAGATGTTCCAGGGGTGGGCTTGGGATCATGACTACATGTGAAGGGCCTATGCACCTGGCAGAAGTGCAGAGCCTTACAGAGAGATGACAGAATGGAAGCAAACATTGTCCTCCTGCAGGAAATGCACCTTATGAAATCCCAAGTGCGGTAGCTGAAATGAAGTAATTATGACCAGGCCTATCTTGCTGCTAATAGAGACAATCCCAAAAAGGGTGGGTGGGGCTCATGTTTGCTAAAGGTTTGGAGGTGGAGGAACAGGGGGTGATCCGAGACCCAGAAGGATGGCTTATACAGTGGAAAGGGACAGTATATGGGTGGTACTAGGGAGTGCATAAGCTCATAATATTCAACAAAGGGATCTGAGAAACCTGCTGGAGGACCATGTGGATGGCTCGCTGATTATTGGAGGGAACTTCAATGCCACCCTAAACCCAAGGGTGGATACCTCCAGAGGGAGAGAAGGGGGTAGTAAGGGTCATCGAACCAAACTAATAAGGTTAATGAAGATATAATATGATGGAGGTCTATAGATTAATGAATGGAGTGGAATGGGTAAATGTAGATTGATTGCACCATCGGATTGTGGAAGGACTGGGGGACATGCAATGAGGCTACAGGGTAGCCTGTTTAGGACTGGTGAGAGAGGGTGTTTTTTTGCTCAACGCTTAGTCAAACTCTGGAATTTGCTGCCGGAGGATGTAGTAAAAGTAGTTAGTGTAGCTGGATTTAAAAAAGGTTTGCAAAGTTCCTGGGGAAAAGGTCCATAAACCATTATTAAAGTGGACCCAGAATATCTACTGCTTGCCACAGTATAAGCATTGTGGAACCTGTGTGCTTTGGAGAAACTGCTAGGTACTTGTGACCTAGATTGGCCACTGTTGGAAACAGGATACTGGGCTTCATGGACCTTGGTCTGACTCAGTATAGCATATCTTATGATTTAGGTGTCATCATGGATAATACACTGAAACCCTCCTCCCAGTGTGCAATGGCAGCCAAGATCAAATAGAATGCTAGGAATCATAATGAAAGGAATGGAGAATAAAACCAAGGATATTATAATACCTCTGTATCATTCCATGGTGTGACCACACCTTGAATATAGTGACCAGAATTGCACACAATATCTTAAAATGGATATAGCAGAATAAGAAAAGGTACAGAGAAGAGCCAACAAAGTGGTAAAGGGGATGAAAGGAAACACCTATGAGGAAAGGCTTAAAAGGTTAGGGCTCTTCAACTTGGAAAAGAGATGGCTGAGGAGGGGGGGGGTCTATAACTTAATGAATGAAGTGGAACAGGTAAACTTAGATTGGTTGTTTACTCATCAAAAAGTAGAAAGACTAAGGGAGACACAATGAAACTACAATGTAACCCACTTAAGACTAAAAAGAGAAAATATTTTTTTTTTTACTCAACACGTATCAAACTCTGGAATTCGTTACCGGAGGATATGTACACTTTGGAGGAGAGGAGGGACAGGGGAGATATGATTCAGACCTTTAAATACTTAAAGAGAAATGATGAACAAACAAACCTCTTCCAAAGAAGGGAAAGCTGTAAAACTAGAGGGCATAACATGAAGCTGCAAGGTGGTAAATTGAAAGGCAATATCAGGAAATATTTTTTCACTGAAAGGGTGGTGGATGCTTGGAATGCCCTCCCGAAGGAAGTGGTGGGGGCAAACACGGTGACGGAATTCAAAACAGCATGGGACAAACACAGTGGATCCCTTTACAGCAATAGGATAAAAACAAAATAAACGGTACCATCTAACTTCTGAACCATATAACGTCTCAACAAATAGGGGTGCCCTACATGGAGTGGTGGGTTTACCCCTAAACAAAGACATGGGGGTGGGGTGGCCTGCACAGAGTGACAGGTGCACCTACTCTTGCCATCTTGCTGGGCAGACTAGATGGACCATGCTGGTCTTTATCTGCCGTCATTTACTATGTTACTATGATGACAAGTAACTGGAGGAAAGGTCCATAAACCAGTATTAAAAAGGACCCAGGAAATCCACTGCTTACCCCAGGGACAAGCATTGTGAAACGTGTGTATCTTTTTCAGAACCTGCCAGGTACTTGCGGCCTGGACTGGTCACTGTTTGAAACAGGATACTGGGCTTGAAGGACCTTGGTCTGACTCAGTGTGGCATTTCTTATGTTCTTATGCAACAGCCTTAGGGCTTGTATGAATTCCCACACCTACATTTGTAAGGAATATGCATACATTATGTGATTTTATAATTTATGCACATAACCTTGAACTCACCCATACTCCACCCAAACTCTGCCCCATGCACACCCACAGTAAAAAGGATGTGATTACATACTTACAACACAGCAACCACGTCAATGGTGTGCATAAAAGGTCACTTATACACCTATATGACTAAACTAACTAGGTTTAAGTGCATTTTTCATGTGTAAATCTAGCCGGCTTCTTATAAAATCACCCTTAACGTGTCTACGCGAGTCTTTTATAAAATGTGTGTACTCTGTAACTCTTACCCTGTTCCATTCAAAGTACACCCCCGGGAACATTAATATAAATACATGCAGCATGCATCTAAATATGCACCATCTTATCACCGCATACACACACGCTGCTCTGCAATTTTATAAAAGACCTTTTCCATATTTAAAACAGGCTTTGCACACAAAAATCTTTATAAAAATTACCCACTCTCTCAACATGTGAAATAGACGATTTCTCTAAAAAGATGTGAGCCTTATAGAAGCCAATTACACATTTAGAACTATTATTGGCTTCCAAGCATACTTATTGAATTAATATATCCAAACACTCAAAAGGTGCTCATGTCTTCACTTGAATTTAACGAGGCAAACTTTCAGCATGCAAATAAAGTCAGCAAATTGTTAGCTCATAAGCTTAATGCGAGGGCTAAATGTAACCAAATTGTTAAGATAATGGATGCCCATGTCAACATGTGCTAGGACAGTAAAGAGATAGGAGGTGTCTCAAGTATTTTAATAGTGAGTTCTGTAAAACTGATTAAGGAGGAAGATACTAGCCTGCATTTGGACTCTGTGGATTTGCCCAAGTTGGGTCTGGGAGAGAGGAAACTGTTAGAAGAGGACATATTTGTTTTTGAGGCTGAAAAGGACAATTAAGGAGTTAAAAGTCGGTAAGGCCCTGAATCTAGATGGCTTTAATGCAATTTTTCATAAATGATTCGAGGCAGTTGTCCATTACAGTTGCTCCTTTCATGAGGTCTATTATGTTGGGTTCGTGAAGTGCTCAAGGAAGAGGTGCATTCTCTGTTTTTTTTTCTGAAGTTTGCTATGTCAATGGCATGAAGTTCATTCATTAGTGTGTTCCAGAGAGTTGGAGCAAATAGGGAGAAGGCCCTCCTGGAAGTCATGAGATTTGTCTTGGTGAGTAGGGGGGGGAGTGTGAAATGTGTTGATGGCGTGATTTCTTCTGGATCTGGTACTGGATGTTTTCTGTATGAGTGATTGCAGATATATCACTGATAGGTTGTCTATTGTTTAGAAGATAGTAAGAATTTGTATTTTATTCTCTGCGCGATGGGTAGCCAATGTAGTTTTTTTGAGGATTTGGGTGATGTCTTCCATTCTGGAGGCATTGCTGCTGTATTTTGGGCTAACCGGAGTGGATGTATTGTGCATTTAGGCAGGCCCTGGAAGATAAGGTTGCAGTAATCCAAACGGGGGAAGATGAGTGCTTAGACAACTGTACGAAAGTCATGAGCGTCCAGCAGTGGTTTGAGGTGCTGGACTGTCTTTAGCTTGTAATATATGGCTTTCGTGATGTTACTGATGTGAGGGGAAAGGGTTAGGTTTTGATCTAGTGTTATTCCTAGGTAGGGGACTTCAGGTTTTACTTGGAGCTGGGTTCCATCAATGGTTATAGTTGGAGGTGGAGTAAAGTTGTTGTCTGGTAATGTTTACCACTTCTGTTTTCTTGTGGTTTATGGTCATGTGTTGCGTGAGCCAGTTTAGGATTGCTGTGAAACATTTCTTTATGGTTGAGAGTGCTGGTTTGCTTATAGAGAATGGAGTGTAGGTCATGACGTCATCACCATATATGTAGTATAGTATTATGTATGCCTGCGTGATTGTGCATAAGATGTTGAAAAACAAGGATGAAAGTGTGGATCCTTGTGGGACTCCTTAGCCCAGTGTGAAAGGTGCTGATTTCGTGGTTCTGATTTTCACTTGGAGATGCCAACGAGTAAGGTAAGATCTGAACCATGTTAGTGTGGTTCCACCCAATCTTATTTGTTAGAGTCTTTGGAGGATAACGTTATGTGGGATGGAGTCGAATGCTGCCTTGATATCAAGGAAAAACAGGATAAACCCTTTGTTAGGTTTGTCCAGGCCTTTTATTAGGTTGTCAGTGAGGGCAGTAAGTAGCACTTCTATCCCATGTCTTGGTCTAAATCTATATTGCTGGGGATCAAGTGGAAAGCAAGAGTCAATGTAATCCTGAAGCTGAATTTGTACGATTTTTTCTATTATTTTTGCCAGGAATGGCAGGCTGGTAATTGGTCTGTAAGAGCTATGTTTGCGTTTTCTCCAGAGTAGGTCCTTTTATTATTGGGTGGATGGAAGCATTCTTTATTTCTAGTGGCAGACATCCTTGGCTGAGCAATAGTGGTATTATTTTGAGAATTGTAGGGGTCAGTTCTGTTCTTGCGATCTTGATCTAACTCACTGGACAAGGGTCCAGTGGGGATGTGGTGGTATTAATGTTATTGATGACTTTTTCCAGTTGTTTAGGTGAGATGGTAGTGAATGAGTCCCATGTGTTTTCATCCTGTTTGTGATTTTGGATTATCCATGTTGTTGTCATGGGTTTTCTATTCTTTTGAGGACACATTTGTGTTTGGAGGTAGTGTGCCATGGAGTTGCGGTGATGGATTTATTTCTTCTTCCTGATGCATGGGATTTCTTACCAGGGTTTTGATTAGTTCAAATAGTTCTCTGGGTTTGTTGAGGGTACTCTGGATAGGTTTGGAGTGGTAATCCTTTTTTGCTTTGTAAGTGGCTGTCTGGGACTCTTGTAGTTTAGCTATGTAGGTTTTAAGGTTGTCCGCAGATTTATAGTATCGGCATCTTCTTTCAAGAAGTCAGAGATTGTGTGGGTTTTACAGTTATTTTGCTTATTGTCTGGTTTCATTTCTGGATGAGTATGTTAAGGCTGCGTGAGTTGTGGTTGATTTGCAGTAGGATTTTCTATAGGAATTCTTTTTCAGGTGGTAGAATCTTTGAGTCGGGGCCTGAGCATGAGTGCCTGCTTGGTTATATTGTCTGGATCATAGCAGAAAGTGGATTGCTTTGAGGTCAGACCATGGATTGCGTATGTTGTGGGTAGATGGAAGTTGTTGGTCATGACCATCTGTTGCGAGGTGAATATCATATAGAGTATTTCCTTTGCTCTGTGTTGGTTTGCTGATAAGTTGTATATATTTGAGGGCATCCATAGCCTCTAGGAAGGACTTAGTCTTGGTGGTAAGGGAGGAGAGGTTGTCGTCACCTAGGAGGAGCAGTTGACTAGAGCGAGTCTAATGGCTGCATACCATTTCTAGTAGGGCAGCAAGGTCTTCTCGGCAGACATTTGGGGGTTTGTATGCTAGGCATAGGGTCAATGCGTTGTTAGCAATGGTTAAGGTATCTAAGCCCTTATCTGTGCTGTTGAGGGTGCAGAATTTGAGGTGTTTTCTGGCTAAAATGAATACTATGAATCTTGTACGCCTTTCTGTCCTTTTGAACTTGGATGCTAAACTGCTAAGATATTGGCATCTTGTCCACAAGCATGGGCTCTCAAGCTTATTCATAGAGATCAGTCTGGTTTTGCGTCAGCTGGCAGGCAGTGATAATATGGTGGCTTTTAAATCTCACGAGGGTGGCTTGGGAAGAATGATCAGAAACCTTGCTACTCGCAATTGACACAGAAAAAGCATTTGAAAGGATATACTGGGCGTATTATGTGGCATGTGCTGGAAAAATTTGGATTTGATACAAGTTTATTAGATGGGTGCAGGCACCTTACAAGAGTTTTCAGGCATGTATTTTTCCTAATGGTAGTTAAAAGGAGAAAAAAAAAGGAAAATAAAGGTGATACCTTTTTATTGGACTAACAATATATTCTTGGACTAGCATTTGAAGGTTAAAACCACCTTCAGGTCAGGACAGTTCCCACATGAAGGAAGTAGGCCGTAGCCAAACTCCTTCCCACCTGAAATTACTTCCAATGCTCTCTTCTGAGCCTGACATGAGATCCCCTGGGCCTCTCCTGAAGCTTTTTCTGAGGTATTTCACCAGCTTCACCAAGTTTACTCATGTGCAACCCACCCTTGAAGGGAAGTCTGTTCAGCCACAACTAAGAAGCAGCATCCACCAACCAATTTTCGTAAGCAGAGCTATCTCCTTGCCATCATGGATACTTTGCAGCCTTAGAGGTCATCTTAGTCAAGTTTTACAGGGCATCCACCGCAAAAGATGCTCAGGACTCAAGACAAGCCACTTCAGGGCTGCTGAACTTACCAGAGTGCTCGGGTACCACACCTGCAAAGATCCATGCCTGAGCACCCAAGGCCGAAGCCGTGAAGGTGTTTCTGAGGAGAGTTTCCACTTTCCTGCCACAGACCCTATCCAGCACTGCACTGCCCTCCACTGGGATGACTGTTTTCTTAGTCATGACTGTAATCACGGCATCTACTTTATGGACGCCATAAAGAGCTGAGCCATCACCCCATGGGGCAATGGGTGCCACTGAGCCAGGATGAGTCTCTCAACCCCAGCTCTAGTGTCTTCCACAGGAGGACACAAGCTGCTGCATGAACTCAGGGAAGGGAAAAAGATCAGAGGGATGCCTCAACCCTTACAGGATAGTGGCTACTTATGTGACCTCTGCCTGAGGGGACTCTTCAAGATCCAGGCCCTCAGGGCATCCTGGAGAATGATGAAGAGGTCCTCCCTATGAAAAAAGCAAACTAGTGCCAAAAATGCTCCCTCTGTCAAGGGACATTCCCCTTTCTCCACTGCCTCACCTAATTCCTCATGTTCCTCCAGCCACCTTCCCTTAGAGAGCAAGACTGGTCTCTCAGAGGACCATGCAGGTGAAAGAATAAGCACGGGCGCGTAGCCCTCCTGTCAAAGGGGAAATCCCAGAGGGCCTCAGAGTACCCCGTAAGGGAAGTCAGGACCCCAGACCCCATCACAGGTGGTTACCAAGCAGCTGCTAAAGACTGAACACAGCTGGGAGCTGTTTCAGGAGCTGCTACTCAAGTCAGCTGGGGCCTTGAAAATGTGGCCACTCCACATTCCATCTCCACCAGTCCCATACAGCCATTCATAATGTTCATGGTTCCCATCAGCAGAAAAAAAAAGGGGGGGGGGAAGACATGGCAGTGGCTGCAGTCACAGCTTCAGGCTCTGGGTCCCTCATGGGGGTCCCGAACATCTGAACAAACATGCTCCAAGGTTCTCCTGAAGCCCTCTGAAGAAAAACTCCAGCTGCGAAAAAAAATAAAAAACCACTGGGACCACATCTGAAATCAGGCCACTCAGCTCAGCACCGCCATGGCAAAATAAAGCCACAGAGAAAAGGCAGACAGGGCAAAAAAGAAACCTCTGCTGGTAGGGGGAATTCCCAGCAACTGTTGGGCTGGGAAGAGAAGCCCAAAAAGGGTTGCCCCAGCCCCCTTCACAAGCCTGGGAAAGCCCAGCTGCCTTAGAGCCTTTTTTTTTTTTTTGCTTTATTCATGCAGTCAAAGAGAGCCAATGGAAAGAAATATAAAACTTAAGAAAATTGAAAAGAAAAGTAGGACAAAGCTCAGCAAGCAGATAAGAGGGAAAGGAGATCTGGGCCCAAACTTATTATCCCCTCAGGGGCCCATAGTGTCTTCCTGTCCATTCTCCAGACGACCAGTGCTGGAACCAGTGGATAGCAACACTGAACAAGGGGCAGCAGTCAGCTCAAAGAGACAGAAGTGCACCCACACCCCAAACAATGTTCACATAGGTTACAGGCAATGTTCCCTCTAATTTTCTGTAGGCTGTGTGCACATAAAATATCAGCTGTGCAGCTTTTGAAGGAAGGTTAAATTTTTGTGCGCAACATAACGACACTCAGAGTTATATACTTTAAAATTTGACTACACGGCAGAATACAGTATGTACACCACATTGATTGCACTAGAAAATATTGTAGAACTTGTGAAAACCGTAAATACACAACAACTTTTAAATTTTAAGATGTCTGTGTTGTTTTCTATCAGAATCAGAACCGTAATTTTTGTGCGCTCTGTTGTAAAGTATGTGCGCTCGCTTGGCGAGGTGTGTGCACGCGCACAGCTTAGAGGGAACAGTGGTTACAGGATAGTGGTCTGGGCCTCTCTGCACTGATTTGGAGCTGCTTCTGGGTTTTTTTTCAGCAGTCCCTTGATTTTAGAGCCTTAAAAACACTTCATGCATTAACTAATCAGTCAGACTACTGTAATTCTCTTCTGGCAGGTATGCCTCTTACTCATTTCAAATGTATGCAAAATACTATTGAGTCAATGAGAACTTCTGGTGACCCAACCACTGGGTTACGGTTAATCCAAAATACGGCCATAAAAATGTATACAACCAAGCGCTCAGATCACATTACTCCACTTTTGATGAAGTAAAATTGGCTGCCCATCACAAGTACAATACAATTGTAAATTTTGATGTTGGCACATTGAGCTTCCTTCTTAGGGATCCCGATGCATTCAAATTCTGTGCTTGTCCCATATGGAGAAATTTCACTTGCCGTTAATTTCCTTTCCTGGAATACTGCTAGACCAGTCCAGACAAGCGGGTTATGTCCCCCTGCCAGCAGATGTTGGAGACAGAGAAAAAAACACTCCAGAGCTGTGATTGGTTGGGCTCTAGATGACATAGGAATGCCCCTAGATGACCTAGTCAGTATTCCTTTGTCAAGCACCAACATAAGGAGAAAACCTGACTAACCAACTCAACAATGTACAGGTAACAACTAATTCAATTAAAACCCTCAACTCGAACCATGAAGGGTGGAGAAGGATCAAACATCATTCCTTGGAGAAAAAAACCTGAATCCACTGTTGTGGACGTTCTCCAGCATATGCAATCATTTATGTCTAAAGTAAGAAGAACGTTGGCTCCTCTGCACCAGCAATCGTGACGCTGACAGTGGGGTGGGTTCTGGACTGGTCTAGCAGTATTCCAGGAAAGGAAATTAACGGTAAGTGAAATTTCTCCTTCCAGTTTATACTGCTAGACCAGTTCAGACAAGCGGGAAGTACCCAAGCTAATGAACCCCAGGGTGGGCAGAGAGAGCCGCTGACAGCACACTAGCCCCAAAACAACCATCCTCACGTGCCTGAACGTCCAGGCAATAATGCTGGACAAAAGTAGACAAGAAAGACCAGGTTGCCGTTCGACAAATATCAAGAGGGACTACGTGTGATCGCTCGGCCAAAAACGTGACTTGAGCTCGAGACAAATGTGCGCGAAGACCGGCAGGCACTGGCTTGCCTTGCAGAATATAGGTTGATTTGATGGTACGGCATAGCCATCTGGCGATAGTAGATTTTGAAGCTGCCATACCTCGGCGCAGTCCCACAAAAAGATGGTCGGTCTTGCGAAAAGAATTGGTGACTGAGATAGGGAAGGAGAATCCTTTTGAGATCAACCACCCGGAGATTCTTGGAACGTCCGGAACATTGTTCCTTTGAAAAGGCAGGCAACAAAAGAGGCTGATTGACATGAAAAAGAGTAATCACCTTAGGCAAGAATGAGGGAACAGTGCGAAAGGACACTCCCTCTGCGGAGAATGACAAGTACGGATCCCTGCAAGAGAGGGCCTGTAGTTCTGAAATGCGAAGAGCCAAAAGTTATTGCCACTAAGAAAACAGTCTTAAGTGTCAAATCCGTTAAGGAAACTTCCTTTAGAGGCTCGAAGGGTGGAGACATCAAGGCCCATAATACCAAAACAAGGTCCCAAGAAGGGACAAGTGGACGGACTGGAGGGCGTAGAAGCTTGACTCCTTTAAGAAAACGCGACACATCGGAGTGGGACGCAAGAGAAAAACCGCGAATCGATCCTCTATAACACGTCAACGCTGAAATCTGTACTCATAGAATGCCAAGAGCTAAGCCTTTGTCGAGGCCCTCCTGAAGAAAGGCAAGAATGTTTGGAATTTCTGTACTCCAAGGAGAAAGATGATGTTGAGTACACCAGGACTCAAACACTCGCCACACCCTAGCATATGCTAACGACGTAGACAAACGGCAAGCATTGAGGAGAGTCAATACTACCTTGGAAGATTAAGGGCTAATCTACGGTGTTCAAGAGCCAAGCCGTAAGCAAGTAGGGAGTTGGATCTTCCATCGAGATAGGTCCTTGCCTGAGAAGTCCGAAGGGAGTTAGTAGTCACAGAGGAGGGATTCAAGATAGTCTTATGAGATCGGCATACCATGGTCTTCGGGGCCAGTCCGGGGCCACTAAGATTACTGGACCCTGGTGTTCCCTGATCCATTGCAGGACTCTTCTTATCATTGGCCAAGGTGGGAATACATAGAGCAACTGGTGTTTCAGCCATGGCTGCGCCAAGGCATCTATGCCTTGAGATTTGTGTTCCCTCCAGCGACTGAAGAAGATCGTGACTTTCACATCCGTGGCTAACGCCACGAGATCTACTTTCGGCTGCCCCCAGTTCTGAACTATCATCTGGAACGCTTGTGGGGCCAGTTCCCATTTGCCGGGATCGAGTGTGTCTCAGCTTAAGGCTTAGAAAATCCACCTTCACGTTGCTGGTCCCCGCTATATGCTGTGCTAAGAGAGCTTGAAGGTTCCTTTCTGCCCAAGGGAAGAGAAGGAACATCTCCTTTGATACCCCTGTGCACTTGGTGCCGCGCTGGCGGTTGAGGTAGGACACTGCAGTGGCAGTCGCATAGGATCCGAACCACTTGACCCTGTAGGAACCACTGAAACTTCAGTAAGGCGAATCGAGCTGCTCTCGCTTCAAGCCTGTTGATCGTCCATCACGCCTTGCGCATCATCCAAGTTCTTTGCGCTGAGTGAGTGCGACAGTGCGCTCACCATCCGGACAGACTAGTGTCTGTTGTCAGCAAGATCCAGTGTGGGTTTTCCAACGGTACTCCCTTGAGGAGATTGTGAAATGCAAGCCACCACTGTAGACTGCAGCGGACCTGTAGCTGTAACGGGAGACGGGTCTGGTAGTCTTCTGTCACTGGGGACCACCTGGAAAGTAGAGCGGTCTGTAGACAGCGCATTGAGCCTTTACCCAAGGCACGAGCTCGATGGTGGCGGCCATGGATCCCAGGATTTGGAGGTAATCCCATGTCCGGGGGGCTCTTTAGGCCAAAAAACTTCAGAGCTGAGAAGCCAGCTTTAGGAAACATGCTTGAGTCAGAATACTTGTCCTTGACAGGTATCGAAGCGTGCTCCGAGAAATTCGATCTCTTGAGACGGATGGAGGCAACTTTTGGAGCGGATGAACACCCAACCAAGCTGCTGTAGGAAGGCAACTACTGTGGAACAGTTTTGCGAGCTTCTGAAAGGGAGTCCGCGCAAATGAGCCAATCATCCAAGTACGGGTGTACTCCGATTCTCTGCTTGCATAAGGCTGCTGCCACAACCACCATCACCTTTGAGAAGGTTTGAGGTGCTGAGGCTAGGCCAAAGGGCATTGCCCGAAACTGAAAATGTTGGCCGAGGACTGAAAATGCAGGAAACGCTGGTGATCTTCTCGAATGGGAATATGAAAGTATGCTTCCGCGAGATCCAAGGATGCTAGAAAATCTCCCCGGCGTACTGAGTGAATGACTGACCATAGGGTCTCCATCCGGAAATGAGGTACTCGAAGGCTGCGATTTACGCCTTTGAGGTCCAAAATTGGACGAAAAGAGCCATCTTTCTTGGGCACCACGAAATAGATGGAATAATGGCCTAGCCCTCTTTCTATCGGAGGGACTCGACTACTGGACTAATGGCTTTTAAGGAGAGAAGCCTGTGAACAGTAGTTTGAATGGCCATTCATCTTTCTGCCGAGCATCCTGGAGAGACCAGGAAGGCATCGTGAATGGGTCAGCAACATTCGAGAGTATAGCTGTGAGAAACTATATCGAGGACCCATCGATCTGAAGTTATGAGTGCCCACTGCCAAGAAAAAAGGGTCAACCGTTCACCTACAGGCGGAAGGATCGAGTGGACGGACCGTCCCATCAGCGGGAAGAATGGGAGGCTCCAGGGAACTTCTCTGGGCCAGAGTACGAGTCCGTTCCTTTGCGGGCTGCTCGAAAGGACTGAGCTCTGTCCAAAGCAATGGGCAGAAGCGGAAGAAGCACCTGGCTTAAAGGCATGGTATCTTTGTGAATCCTGAGATTTAGAAAATCGCCGAAAACCATGGGATCAAGATCCACAACGACAGGATGTCTTTGGCCTGTCCTCAGGTAAATGTTGTGGCTTCACCTCTCCCAGATCTTTCACCAATTTATCAAGATCCTCACCAAAAAGGAGTCTCCCTTTAAAAGGCAACTTAGACAGACGGGTTTTAGAGGTAACATCCGCTGCCCATTGATGCAACCATAGCTATCTTCTAGCCACTGCCACCGCCGCCACGGAACGAACTGACAGTCGTAGAAGATCATAAAAGTCATCTGCCAGGAATGCAGCGACTGATTTGAGACGCGCCAACTCTGGTTTGTCTGTAAGCTGCTGAATCCATTGGAGGGAGGCTCGAGCCGCCAAACCTCCACAAACCGCAGCTTTTAGGGAAAGCGTGGAGGACGAAAAAGCTGTCTTAAGTAGGCTCTCGGTCCTGTTGGTCTCGGAGTGCCGCTCTGCCCTCAACTGGAATAGTTGTATGCTTAGTGACCCCGGTCACCAAAGCATCCACTTTCGGGTATGTCAGCCAACGGTCGAGGTCAGTGGGAGACCAAGGATACAACTGACCAATACGGCGTGCGGTGCGGAAAGAAGAATCTGGAGAGTCCCATTCTCGAGATACCATTTGCTGAAATTCCGTTGGAAAGGAAAAGGCTTTGGAAGGTTTATGAATACCTTGCAAAATAGGATCCGGCTGCAACAGAGCTTGAGAACTCTGTAGATCAGGCGTGTCGGCGAGGCATAGCGACTATCACCTGTGTGATTAAGGCCGGCAACTCCTCTTTCCGAAAAAGTCTGATATCTTGAGAGTCCTTTTGAACTGTCAGCGAAGAATCAGATGGAGAATATTCCCCATCTTCTTTCTCCGACGAATCAGGGCTCACTTCCGAAGATTTTAAGTCTTCTTGGATAGCCGTAGTGTCCCGCAAGCCACATGCAACATTCCTGGGAGGACGTACTGCTTTAAGGTCTGAGGTCTTATGGGACTGCTTGCGAGACCCCACCATATCTTTGTCTGCTACCGGCACAGGTGCTGGAGGTATTCCAAAAGACTCCGAACGCCACAGGTGCCATGCCTGGCAGAAGAACGTCAGGAACTCACTGTCAGCCGAAGCTGCTGTGGCTTCCAGCGGCTTTGTAAGCAAAATGGGAGCCGACAAGAGTCCTTTCTGCAGGGGCTCTAAGGAGGGATGGGTTAAGGTGCTGATGTCACCAGCTGGCAGCGCAGTGGGTATGGAGGAGGAAGATTCTCCTGGATGCAGCATACAGGTGGAACACAAGCGATTAACTCCTTCTGCTTCTTATTACATACAATGTACTTGTGCAGAGAAATAGGCATTGCAGAGGCTTAAAACCTTTTTTTTTTTTTTTTTAAACAAAAATCAATGTAGGCTTAGGGAAAAGACTCTTCAAAGAAAAGGGATTTTGAAACTCCCTGTGCCTTCACAGCATGTTAAATGCTTTGAAATGGCTGCCCAGAGCTGTTCCCGCCAAAAAAAAAAAAAACACACTGAAGAGAAATTTCTCTCAATTCAAAATGGCCGCCGGCACAGAAAAACTTCAAAATAAAAGTTTCCTAAGCTCTAAAAGCCTCAAAAAAGGGCAAAATTGCTGGGGGAGAGGAGAGGAGTGCTGCCAAAAATTGAAGAGACACAGACCCGGTGATCCCCATGCCGTTAAAAAAAACGGAAGTAAGAAAATCGCTGCGAGGGAACCCAACTCACTGTGCTGCAGAGAAGCAGAGGCTTGCAGGGAAATGCTCTAAAGATGCTTTAAAAATTATAACTGTGACTGGATGGCAAAAAATTTGATAGATTGATCCACCCCCAGCTACACAGGCTCTGTGGCAGAGGTTAGGAGCTGATTATAATGGGGAGCTCCACTGATCTAAGGATCAGGAGCTCAGACCCTGCTGTATTGTCACTAACTATAGTTTAAAAGCAATACAGCTATAAGAGAGGGGACCTGGGAAACTCAGAGAAACACCTCTTGTGTGCTCTGACTGCATCCAGGTAAGAGACATGATTGTTTAACACCTTCATCTGCTGGAGACAGAAAATACTGACTAGGTCCTCTAGGGGCACTCCTATGTCACCCAGAGCCCAACCAATCACAGCTCTGGAGTGTTTTTTCTCTGTCATTCCAACAACAGAGCACGGATCCACGTGCTATGTACAAACTACAAACTCTGAAGTTCTTGATTTATGACCTGTTAATTCGGATGCTGCCGGTATTTGACTAATGACACAGTTTGGAACAAGAAATGTCACGTTTACAGTGAATAGAGCACACATTGGATGTACAAGTATTTATAGAGCCTGCCCCTGAAGAAGGCAACAAAACACGGCCTGTGTCGGGCCATAGGCTTTTATTGACCAATAAAGTACATCCTTCCTTTGCTGTCCACGTTTTTTGACTGGGTTTGTGTTTCTCTGTCTCCAACATCTGCTGGCAGGGGGACATAACCCACTTGTCTGGACTAGTCTAGCAGTATGAACTGGAAAGTCCATTATGTCCATAACAGTCAGCTCAGGCTAACTAATAAATTATTCCAATCACCAAGAGCTCTAACATTTGAGTCCTCAATCTTATTTTTCTATTTATTTACTTATTATATTATTTTTATTTACTTTGGAATTCCTTACCTGCCTATTTAAGAAATGAGAAGTCAGTCAATTTAAATCTTGGCTTTTTAAGCAAGCCTTTTTGATGTAGTAATGCAGCTTAATTGATGCCCTTTTTGGCTTTTCCATTTCTTCCCTCTGTGTTCTGACACGTTTGCCCTCCTGGACAGTTACTTTTGTCATGCTATTCATGGTATTATGCATCAGATGAATTTGTTGTGTTTATCAATTTGGATTTTTATTATGTAAACCATCATGATGGTACTGCTTGATGGAATGGCTGTATAACAAATAATTTCAATAAATAAATAGAAGAGAATAGAATATATTAGAGCTCTGGAGACTGATCGGGGGGGGGGGGAGAGCGTAGGTGAGAGATTTCAGGCTACAGTTAATAGTATTCATATCTTTGAATATGGAGAACGGATATAAAGGTACTTCAAAGGATAGAATATACCCTGGTACAATTGTTTAAGATGAGGAAAATTAGTTCAGGGCTATGTTGGAAGGCCTGTAGGCAAGTGGGGAGTTTCTATCATATGTGGTGAGAAGGTAAAAACAATTCAAAAATATTGGGCCATGATTAGAGAGTTAAATCAGGGAGATCACAAGGTGGAATTTGGCTATGCATCCCAATGTTTCTTGTTTATTTGGATCCCTGGGGTGGTTAAGAATAAAACAGACTAAATTTGTTCTTCTGTGCACTACTGCAGCTAGGAGTGAAGCAGCTTGGAAACGGAAATAGTCCTTGACCCCAGATGTATAACCTTTGATTAGGCGCCTGGAATAGTTGCATATTATGGATAAGATAACTGGTTCTAGGAGGGATAGGATGGGGGATCATAAGGAAATATGAGGTCCTTTAAATTGTGGTTGAATACATGAACTGACAGCCCAACACAGTCAATAGTGCTGCATTTGCACAGAATTCTCTGTGCTAGCATGGACACGGAATGCAGGGAGGAATCCAATATGAACATATCAATATGCTAATGGCAGCACACCATGCATTTAAATGGATAGTAATGAAGCAATTAGCTACATTCCGTGTACAGCCCCCGGAACTTTCTTCTGGCTTTGCTGAAGAGTGCTTGGGGGGATGAAGGGAGGGAAACGGCAGGGGAAGTGTGCTTTAACAATGCTATGCGCGAGTGCCGGTTTGCTATCTGGCGCAAAAAGCATGCAAGTGCCAAACTGGGTTTTAATAAGTGCTGAATCTAGGTGCTGCTGCAGCACCTCTGTGTGCATGCGCCTGGCCCATTTTCCTGGTTTAGCACAGACCTTTTGTGCACAGCTCGCTTGCATGCCGTTTGCATACAGAATTGCTGAGCAAAGTATCTGCGCTAAACTTGCGCTGGGAAATTCTGCGCTCCAGCTTTATTATGGGCACTGACACAGAGTTTCTGCATGAAGACCTCAGCGAGAGGAAAGCCAGCGTGGGTTTTGGTTAAAGTAAGGTGGAATGCCGAGTGATCGCTGGAAGGTTTAGTGGGAGGCATGGGGTTCTCACAATTTCAGTGGGCAGCTGGAGTTGGGGGTTGGAATACTTGCAAGTGGCAGAGGATTTCATGCAGTGAAGGGGGGATATAATTGTTCAAGCTTTGGGATCCTGTTAGATGGTCAATTGTAAGCGAAGCTTAAAGCGTTGCGTTATTGCAGCATATACAACTTTATTTCTGTAGATCTCAAATTTAAATTAAAAAAGTGTCCCTATCAAAAAGATAGCAGTCCTAAATCAATTCCCATCATCAAATTTGGACAGTGTAGTAAAAGCAGCAACAGAATTAACAAGACAAAGAAATCTTTAAAAAAGAAAAGCTAGACCATCAGGCAAGTGCATAAATAAAAGGAGAAATACAAAGTCACTCCAGCAACCACTTGTAGATCCAGTCCTGTCACAGAGGTGGATAAGAAGAGGTGATATCTAAAGATAAGAGATTGATAACTACAGCACAGATCAGTGGACTACAAACAAGATGATTCACAGAACACACACAGAGGAGAATAAAACCCCCAGGAAATTTAGATTTTGTAGCACTGAACTGAAAACTTACACATCTCCTCACTGGGTATGACTTGTTGATGCCTGTGCCTTTCAATACTGAGGCCTTTAATCAAGTAGTATGGTTCATCCACTGGAAACTGTAAAAACTAAGCTCTCGGACAGAGAAACCAATTATGGCATTATTTAGGCCAAAAGGATTCATTATCTATTAGTTCAGTTTATTCATAGACTTCAAAGTGGTGTATAATAAATACAACAGTTAAACCCCCCCCCCCAAAAAAAAATTAATTAAAAATAAAAGGAAACAGGACAGGAGGAAAACTGGGAGAGAACCAATAGTGAGAGGAACAGAAGAGATGAAGCAAAAAAAACAAACAAAAAAAAAACAGAACAGAACAAGTAAAGCAAAAGAGAAAAGGCACTAAGGCTGTTCAGAGTTTAAGAAAATTTAAGACACTAGTTCACAGCAGCACAGGGTCCCTCAATCTTCTACATGTATTAACAGGGGCTTCCAGGAACTAAATGTAAACACCTGAAACATTTTACAGAATACTGCAGTAAAACTTGCTATCTAGGGAAAACAATTTGACCAGGCCATACCTTTGCTAAGGAATTGCACTGACTGACAGTACTGCAGAGGATTCAGCTCCACACTATTTAACAGGCTCACAAACACTGCATATCATCTTTAACACAGTGTTCATCTCAACAAACACTCCTTACATTTCTAGTTTGACACTGGGATGTTTAGACGTTAACTAAAACTTGTGCATTCCAAAGTTTGTGCTCCAGAATTACGACACTTGCTTCTGTTAGATTTGCATACTAAAGAGACTTATTTAAATTTCCAGAAACTGTTGAAAGCATAGCTTTGTATTCAGGCATTTGAGGGGGGGATTTTTTAGATCCAATTTCTGCTGAGGAAGATTATGAAGACTAACTGGTTATCAATATTAGTTATAATCTCAATCATATAAAAGCACTATTACTGTGATTTTATGTATGTAAAATGTTCTTATACATGACTATGATGATCTGTTTTACGGCATTACCATATATAGAATATTAAATGTAGTAAATATTTTAGCAATTCTGTACCAAAACACACTGCAATCATGACCTTAAGAGAATTGTGGAGAATGAAGAAATTGTGATCCTATCAAGGCTAGCTGAACATAAGGCAAGACCAGGCAGTCGCCACGGGGGGGGGGGGGGAGGGGGGGGGGGGTTAGCAAAGAGCAGCAGCAGTCAAAGCAAAACCATAGATCCCGACAGCCCCAGAAACTCAAAGAGCCCTCAGCACATCCTTTTACCTGCAGGGAGAGAAGGAACACACACACATATATACATACATACATAACAAAGGTTTTAAGATATTAAGTATAATGTCTAAGGTGAAATTAGACTTACCTGCTAATTGTTGTTCCTTTAGGAACTCTAGTCCAGTCCCGGAACCATAGAGTTGTGAACCTCCACCAGCAGCTTTGGAGACTGAAAGATGTCATCGCTTTGATGTCACTGGTATAAATAGGCAAGGACTGCCCCCTTCCACCAGCACCTACTGACAAAGCAGACTCAGCAGAGCAACAAATAAGTAGTTAAACTAGGAAGAAAAGAATAAAAGGGAAAATAGGCAAATTACCATGCCTTAGCAAAACCTCCAAACCGCACAACCGTGTGTCGTCTTTGTTTTGGGTTGTTTTTTTTCGTAGGTAAAAACAGAAGCAACTGCCCCTACAAGTAGAATGCTCTCCGTCGATCAAACGGAGTCCTGCTGCGAAAAGGCCCCTACTGCGTCTCCCCCAAGCGACCACCCAGGAGCCCTGACTCACACACTTCCTCCCAAACTTCAGGCTGAAGAATCGCTTAGCAACCTGGGAGGGATCCGGGACTGGACTAGAGTTCCTAAAGGAACAACAATTAGCAGGTAAGTCTAATTTCACCTTCCTTTACGTCCCTCTAGTCCAGTCCCGGAACCATAGAGGATGTAACAGAGCAGTGAATCTCAACGGGAGGGACCCGCTAGCCCAGCCTGAAGCACCGCCGAGCCAAAACGCCCATCCCCTGCCTCCTGCACATCTAGCCTATAGTGCTTAGCAAAAGAATGCAACGACGACCAGGTCGCCACCCTACAAATGTCTGCCACTGGAACCAAACTAACCTCAGCCCAAGACGCCGCTTGCGCCCTAGTCGAATGAGCTCGGAGGCCCTCCGGAACCGCTTTACCCTTTAGGAGATACGCGGCCACTATGGCCTCTTTCAACCAGCGCGAGATGGACGCCTTAGCTTCCGCTTCTCCCTTCCAAGGACCCCCAAAGGTAACAAACAACTGCTCCGACTTCCTGAACGGAGCCGCCTCGCGGAGGTATCTCTTCAGCATGCAACGAACATCCAGAAGGTGCAATCTGCCCCCCGAGTTATCCGTCTGCTCTTTGGAAAACACCTGTTAAGGACACCACCTGGTTAAGATGAAGCATGGAGACCACCTTCGGCAAGAACGCAGGCACAGTCCGCAAAACCACCTTGTGATTAAAGAAGGACAAATACGGTTCCTTACAGGACAAAGCCTGTAACTCGGAAATCCGCCTCACGGAGCAAATCGCCACCAGAAAAACAGTCTTTAATGTCAAATCCTCTATGGACGCTTTGCCCAGCGGCTCAAAGGGCACCCTGATCAAGGCCTCCAACACCAAGTTCAGATCCCACGGAGGAACAGACCTGCGTCTCGGCGGCCGCATGAGTAAAACGGCCCGCAGAAACCTTTTAACATCGCTGTGCACCCCTAACAATTGTCCCTGGATCCTACCGCGATAACAAGAAATCGCTGCCAACTGCACCCGCAAGGAACTAGCAGAGAGCCCCTTTTCCACACCATCCTACAAAAAGGAAAGGACTTGCGAAACCGACGCCCCCAACGGCCGCAGGTCCCGTTCCACACACCAGGCTTCAAAAATGCACCACACTCTAATGTACGCCAACGAAGTAGAGCGTCTCCGCGCTCCCAGCAAGGTAGAAATAACTGCTGCGGAGTATCCCTTGGCCTTCATCCCAGCCCTCTCAAAGAGCCATGCCATAAGCGAGAATCAAAGTACCTGGGGCATACGTAACGGCCCCTGCCACAACGGATCCTCTCGACACGGGAGCCTCCACGGCCTGTCCACCAACAGCCACACTAAATCCGCATACCACGGTCTTCTGGGCCAGTCGGGCGCGATCAGAACGACTAGTCCCTGGTGCCGCTCTATACGCTGAACTACCCGGCCTATGAGACCCCATGGCGGAAACACAGAGAAGACCCCCTTCCGGCCACCTCTGTGCCAGCGCATCGAGACCCTCCGACATCCTTTCCCGACGCCTGCTGAAAAAGCGTTCCACCTGGGCCGACTTGAAGGTTGCCATCAGATCCATGAGAGGAACCCCCAACGCCGAATGAGAAGCGCAAAGACGTCTGGATGAAGCATCCACTCTCCCGGATCCACTCTGCGGCGACTGAGAAAATCCGCCTCGACATTGTCCACTCCGGCCATATGCTGTGCCGACAGACCCGTTAGATTCCGTTTGGACCAAGACAAAAGCAGACCGGCCTCCACTTCCAGCGCCACACTTCCTGTGCCGCCCTGCCGATTGATGTAAACTACGGTAGTCGCATTGTCGGATAACACTCTGCCGCCTGCCCCAGGCCCTTCTGAAAGTGTCGCAGGGCCAACACTACCGCTCGCATTTCCAACCTGTTGATGGGCCAGGCTTTCTCCTCCAGGGACCACTGCCCCTGTGCAAAGCCTCCTTCGCAATGCACCCCCCAGCCTAGAAGACTTGCATCCGTCGTCAACAGTCTCCAGGAAGGAGGCTCCAGAAGGACCCCCGCTGCCAAATTCTCCGGTCGTAACCACCAGAGGAGCTCCCGACGCACCTCCAGCGGACAAACTAGACGCTGAGACAGCGCATCCCTCTGATGAGACCAGCGTCTGAGCAGAGAGCTCTGCAACGGTCGCATATGCGCCCTGGCCCACTGAACCACCTCGATCGTGGCCGCCATTGTCCCGAGCACCTGCAGGTACTGCCACGCCGTCGGCGCCGGCTGAGCCAGAAATTTCTTCACTAGCGCCTGCAACGTTTGAGCTCGGAGAACTGGGAGAAACACCGCCGTCTGATCCATTTTGAACCGAGCCCCCAAATACTCCAGGGACTGCGAGGGCACCAACCGGCTCTTTGCAAAGTTGACCACCCAACCAAGGCTTTCCAAAACCTGCACTAACCGAGCGGTGGCCGTGGCACTCTCTTCCCGAGACTTCGCTCGAATCAACCAATCGTCCAAGTATGGATGCACCAGCACTCCCTCTTTGCAGAGAGCTGCCGCCAAAACTACCATGATCTTAGTGAATGCTCGCGGCGCCATCGCCAGCCCAAAGGGCATAGCCTGAAACTGAAAATGTCCCATGGGAACCGCAAAGCTCAGAAATCTCTGATGCTCCTGCCAAACGGGGATATGGAGATAAGCCTCCGTGAGGTCCAGCGACGTCAAGAATTCCCCCACCCGGACCGCCGCAATCATGGAGCACAGCGTCTCCATCCAAAAGTGAGTTATCCGAAGACACCGATTTACCCTCTTTAAATCCAGAATTGGACGAAAAGAGCCTTCCTTCTTTGGCACCACGAAATAAATGGAGTATCGACTGTACCCGCACTCTTCCGACGGGATGGGCAGCACAGCCCTGAGCTGCAGCAGGCGCTGCAAAGTCTCGGAGACCGCCTGAACCTTGAGCGGAGACCTGCAAGGCGACTGGACAAAGGAATCTGACACGGGTCGGTGGAACTCCAGGGCATAACCCTCTCGCACGACCTCCAACACCCACTGGTCTGAGGTAATTTGGACCCAGGCAGGGTAAAAGTCCCGCAACCGTCCTCCCATGGGCACCACCGCCACCCGAGTCCGCCTCACCTCATTGGGACTTCTTAGCGTTTGAGGACTGAAAGAGCGCAAAACCTCTGCCTGCCCCCCTGAACCCTCGAAACCCCTGACCACGGGCCGGGAATCTCCCCCGCTGTGGCTGACCAAAACGAGAGGACCGAAACCTAAGAAACTCCCTCGAAGCCCCCCGGGCTGCCGCGGAACCACGGCCCTGCTTCGGCTTATCTTCTGGCAGAAGGCCGCCCTTGGACTCCCCAAGGTCCTTAACTAACTTTTCCAAATCTTCCCCAAACAAGAGCTTCCCTCTAAAAGGAAGCTTGCTGAGACGAGCCTTAGACGAGCCATCCGCCGCCCAGTTATGCAACCAAAGGTACCGGCGCGGCGCCACCGACGCCATGCTCTTAGCCAGACCACGGATGAGGTCATAATGAATGTCCGCCAAATACGTGGTGCCAGATTCAAGACACACTATTTCCGCCGCTTGTCCCTGCACCTGCTCCGTCTGCAGCCTCTGAGACCATCGCAAACAGCCTCTCGCCACCCACGCCCCTGCTATTGAGGCTTGCAACGAGAGGGCAGACACATCGAACACTTGCTTCAGCAAAGAATCCAGTTTTCTGTCCTGCATATCCTTCAATGCGGTGGCCCCCTCTACCAGTATCATAGTCTTCTTAGTAACCGCCGACACCGCCGCATCCACCTTTGGAGAGCAAAAAAGCTCCCTGTCCTGGTCAGAAAGAGGATAGAGCTGAGCCAAAGCTCTCGAACCCCTAAGGGCCACCTCCGGCACGTCCCATTCCTCCTGAATCATGCTCCTAAAGACCCTATGAACCGGGAAGACCTTATGGGACGTCTGCACTGCCTGCAACAGAGGATCTTCCAATGTTTCCTCCGCTAGAGGATCTACTGAGGGCATATTCAGCGTCTTTAGAGTCTCGGAAATCAAAGCTGGGAGCTCTTCCCGCCAGAACACTTGGACTACTCTACTCTGCTGCTCAGAGTCCGGCAACTCTCCTTCTTCTAACTCCTCTTCCGAGAGCCCCTTGTCCAGCTCCCCCGTGTCATCTCCCAACACAGACAGAGAATCGTCTTCTACCAGCCCTTTGACCCTCTTGGCCAGAGCAGCGTCCTCCTCTGAGAGGCCCAGAGACCCCGTTCTTTTCCGCCCACGCAGACCCTGCGGAGGAGCCGCCAACGGCTGCAGCAAGGCAAAGGCCCGCAGCATAAGGGCGAATAAATCCGGCGGAATCCCCGGAGTGCAGGATCCCTGGCCCGCCAGCTGCCGGCTAGGATCCTCCGCCGAGGACGGCCCAGCCACCAGTTCCGCCGGAGCCAGGACCCCCTCTACATGCGGAGGATCGCCCTATTGCCCAAGGGAGGCCTCCGCCAGAGGCCCCTCCATGAGCGCTGCCCCCAAAGTGCAAGCTCTGCACACCCCCGAGTCCCCCACTTCACCGCGCTTAGTACCACACACTAAGCAGCGCGGTTTTGCAGGCATCCTACCTCCAGGCCGGAGCACTGAGATCCCCCCACTCAGCCCCCCAAGCCTGTCTCCACCCTTCGTTTATTTTATTATTATTATTTTTTTTTTTTTAATATTGTTTTTGCACAAAACCTTACCCCCTTAGGCTACCTACCCCTTAGCCACCAAAGAAATCCAAAAACGAAGGGTAGAAGCGCCCCAAACGAAACGCTAAAGAAAAAGGAAAAGAATAAATGCGGGCTCCACAAAATGGCCGTCGGCACCACGCTTCCCGCCCAGAGACACGCGGCCTAAAGAAAAAACCGCCGACCAACCTAGCACCCTGACTGGCATCCTAGGGAGAGCCCTAATTCGGCGTCCAACTGCCCCGCTAGCAAAAACCACTCACCTCCGAAAAGGCTACAAGGAGGCACCGACGCCGGAGCTCAGCCGTGCCGCGGCTTCGGCGATCCTTTACAGCAGCCGACTGAGCTATGTCCTCACCGCGTCTGAGCGGTAACGCTGCTGCTGCTGCTGCCGACGCCTTCCACCTGTTCCTCACCCTTCTTTGCGGGTTCGGGAACAGGGAGGCTACAAGTGATGCAGGCTGCCCTGCTGCTCGTTTTCTCAACGGGGAAAAAGGACACGGGGGGGGGGGGGAGATAGGAAAGGAGAGTCCAGCAGAAGACCGTAGGACCCCTTCCTGCAGCAGCACTCCAGCTAGAACAAAAAAGATCAAAAACCAGGGTCAATTCAACTTAAAACTAGAAATGAACCTAAGAATGAAAAAGATAAATTGATAAGTTCTGAGCACAGTCCCAGAACCTCTCTCCAGCTGCTTGGAGACTGAAAGTACTGGTGGAAGGGGGCAGTCCTTGCCTATTTATACCAGTGACATCAAAGCGATGACATCTTTCAGTCTCCAAAGCTGCTGGTGGAGGTTCACAACTCTATGGTTCCGGGACTGGACTAGAGGGACGTAAAGGAATTATGCATTTTTACAGTATTGTTCTGGAAGAGGTGGTGTTGGGATGATCACGACCGTTAAGTTCAATTAATTATCAGATTCTTTGCGGGCGGAGCTCATAAGGCTGATGGTTTCCCTAGGGCACCTAATACCCTTGTTTCGGCCCTGGATCTATGGAACATTACCATACTCAACTGGTAACAAGTCTAGAATTGCACAGAAATTTAAGAGAGCATGTTTTATGATTCTATGACCTGTTTGTATGAGTTATTGAGTGAATCTGTCTCCATCTGTCCCTTATGGCTTTTCTGGAAAAGAGGGGAAACTGGTAGATCTAGGAGGGAGTTTCACTCCTGTTATGATATACACAAACTCAACTGGAGATACGACCCGGAGATTTTTCCAGCAGTGCTCTCCTCCCACCAGCAGGCATACTAACATGATAGGAAATAAAAAAATAAAAATGTTAACCCAGTTCTTATACCAAATGATAAACTCACACACATAGCAACTCACACTGGTGCGGTCATGCATTTGAATTTACTCCAAATTTGACCACCACCAACTCTAATAGAAGTAGGTGAAAATACAGAAAAGCACTTCTTTGCTTTAAGATCTGTCATAACAGAAGTCTACACCAGCAGTGAAATCTTCCCTAAGTGTGCCTGACAGACTTTAATCCTATACACACAGGGCCTTGATCGTTCGTGACAGTCAGCCTCAAAGTACAAATGCAAAACATACAAGAGAAAATTTTCATCTAAATGTGGAAAAAATGAGAGAAGTGAATACTTCTTCCACATCCGCCGTTTTACTGCTTTCAATTAAACTATACCTTTGTGAAAATTTCATTAGAGCAATTAGTGCAGAGCTCAGCTGATTCAATAAGAAAAAATGGTGTCACAATCTGCATAGGATGTAGATTACAGCAAATGACTTTGCATTCAATTAGAACCAAACCACAAAATGAATTCACCGCTTGATCACCAGTGCAGCAAATTATATTCTAAGTGGAATTTCTTTGATCTACAGTACGAGGGGGGGGGGGGGGTCTTTTAAGAAAGGAGGATTACCAAAGTTGTAAGAGAAGAAAAACTGGAAAACCGAAGGAAAAGTGCTCCTTATATTGAAACTTACTTACAGTGATGCGCTACAATGGAGCTCTCCTCACGCTATTCCACCCAAGCCTGCTAGCTTGAACCTCTCAAGACTTCAATAAAATCCCTTCACATTTCCTCTGATGCTGGAAGTCCAAAATCGCCAAACAATCCCATGCTCTATGAACTCTTAACATCATTTGCTCCAGGATTGTAACTGAGCTGCATCATTGCACTTCCTGTCCCCACCCTCCTCTACTTGATCCTGCAAAGTCTCTTCTTGTCTCACCCCCTTATGATCACCTTTTCATATTGTTCCTTATTACCATATATTAGTCTAAATCACGAATGCAGAGTTCTCATAATAGAAGACCACAAACAAAGGGCCCAAAATGTTAAACAGGTAACCAGTAAGGACAATCTTACTGTTAAGTCCATGAATTAAGACTAGTTGGATGGCTACAGCTAAGGAAGGTAGACCACCATGGCTCACTTCAGCGCTTCCTTTAGGCTAGCTGCAGGGCTCCCATGTTAAGAGTAGGCTGGCCCGCTACTAGCCAGTCTGTGTGTGTGAGGAGCTGGACATGCATATACTACAAGGATACCCCTATGAAGAGAGGCTAAAAAGGTTAGGGCTCTTCAACCTGGAAAAGAGACGGCTGAGGGGAGATATGATAGAGGTCTATAAATTAATAAATGGAGAGGAACGGGTAAACGTAGATCGACTGTTTACGCCATCAGTATATAGAAAGACTAGGGGACATGCAGTGAAGCTACAGGGTAACCTATTTAAGACTAATAAAGAGAAAATATTTTTTCACTCAACATGTAATCAAATTCTGGAATTTGTTACCGGAGGATGTAGTAAAAGCTGTTAGTGTAGCTGGGTTTAAAAAAGGTCCATAAACCATTATTAAAAGGGACCCGGGATATCACTGCTTGACCCAATACAAGCATTGTGGAATCTGTGCCTGACGTTGCCATATGGCAACAAACCAAAATCAAATAATTTCAGATTATATTCAAGGAAAATAAAACTGCAAATATGTTCATAACTATTAGTTAATATGACAATAAATATGATTTTTTTATTTTCTTCTGTCTGATTTGTTTTAATGTTAAAAATGTACATGAAAACTTACCCTCTTAAAGTCAAACTTCTCAAAAGTTCAGGATCACAGGAAACAGGATGTAAACCACAATCCACTTCCGGAAATGGATTTTTAGAACAACAGATTACATAAATTAAGATACAATTAATAATTTTTTTGAAATATAGAATCCGGTGAAAAATATAGGGGGACAATTTGAACGTTGCCATATGACAAAAGCCATGAAAGGGTTAATGAACGGAGTGGAACGGGTAAACGTAGATCGATTGTTTACGTTAGCAGAATATAGAAAGACTAGGGGACATGCAATGAAGCTACAGGGTAAACTATTTAAGACTAATAAAAATATTTTTTCACTCAACGTGTAATCAAACTCTGGAATTTGTTACCGGAGGATGTAGTAAAGGCTGTTAGTGTATCTGGGCTTAAAAAAGGTTTGGACAAGTTCCTGGAGGAAAGGTCCATAAACCATTATTAAGAAGGGACCCAGGATATCAACGCTTGACCCAATACAAGCATTGTGTAACCTGTGTCTTTTGGGGAAACTGCTAGGTACGTATGACCTAGGTTGGCCACTGTTGGAAACAGGATACTGGGCTTGATGGACCTTGGTCTGACCCAGTATGGCATATCCTATGTTCTTATCAATATATCCAGTGGGTCAGAAGATGTCTTCAATTCTATCATTTAGCTGCTTAAATTTCACTAGTTTGAATGAATAACAGATTAACATTTTATTTAATGCAGAAACACCTAAGATACATCTTGTACCGGAAACACCAGCCATCACAAGAGCACAGGTTATAAGATACAAAAAGAAGAATAAATTAAAATGACCAAAATATAGACATACTCTCAGAGGCCACTACTCTGAGACCCAAGATGGAGAATAAAGAAGCCAGATAATTTTAAATATAATCAAGTAAAATAAGGCGGTGATCAATGCAGATCTATTTAGACCAAGATTCACCCCTATCCTCCCATCCTACCAGCTAAGCCTGTGATGACAAAGGACCCAGTCAACTGACTTCATTTGAGGTCTCCTCTATTACCTATAAAATATTGCAATTGAGTAGGGTCCTGAAAAGATTATTTTATACCTTGACAAACACTACATCTACATAAGAACTGCCATACTGGGTCAGACCAAGGTCCATCAAGCCCAGTATCCTGTTTCCAACAGTGGTCAATCCAGGTCATAAGTATCTGGCAGGTTCCCAAAAAGGCACATAGGTTCCACAATGCTTGTCCCAGGGCAAGCAGTGGATTTCCCAGGTCCTCTCTAATAATGGTTTATTGACCTTTCCTCCAGGAACTTGTCCAAACCTTTTTTAAACCCAGCTACACTAACAGCTTTTACTACATCCTCTGGTAACAAATTTTAGAGTTTGATTACAGGTGGAGGGAAAAAAAAACTCTTATTAGTCTTAAATGGGTTACATTATAGCTTCATCGCATGTCCCCTAGTCTTTCTACTTTTTGATGGCGTAAACAACCTATCTACATTTACCAGTTCCATTCCATTCATATATTTATAGACCTCTATCATATCTATCATACCTACATGGAAAGCCCAAATCAAATGTTGCCCCTAAAGAGAGTAGATCATCTTGATGCTCAGCAAGTGAAAGTCAACATCTCTCATTTGAGATGAATGGATAACATTTTAAATAGTATTTACTTCTTTGTCTGGTTTTCAGTTCAATAGCCATATTTACCCTCCGATGTGTTTTCACTTACTGCACATCCAAAATGTGTGGTATGCCCAATACTTGTGCCTAACACAAGGTGGATGTTGGACTGACAAAGAGAGCTTCTAGTTTATGTATTACTGAGGTCATCGCAACGGAGGCGACAGAGTAAAGGAACTGCTATAGCTGGAAAAGTGCTGGGTTTTCACTAACACTCCGGAGTCACATGGCTTATTAAAAATCGGCACCGAGTGGGCTCATTTTTTATTACAGGTTTTGATGGTCCTTGTTCAACCAATGGCCTTTCAAGTTTTTTCTGACCATAGGAGTTTCTTTGCCAGGTTGTATGGATTGGCTATTTGATGTGTTTCTTTCTGATTAGTCTGTTTGAAAGAATGTTTGTATAAATAAAAAAGTGCTCACCATAGTTATCCTAATATTCACTTGGTTGCTGAATATATCCATGACGAGTTGTGAGTAGTTTAAAATAAGTTCATGTGCACTGTTTTTATGTGGGCAGATAGAAGGAGTCTTTGCCGCAATTGCGGCAGCCTTCCCCTCCTACCCCCAGGGATCCAATCTCCCGTGAGCAGATGGGAGTCTGCCATGATTGCAGCCATTCCCTTCTCTTCTACCCGCGAGAGATGGGATCCCCAGGGGCAGAACAGGAAGGGAAGGAAGCAGGGGCTAGGAGGTGAAATTAGGGCAGTTGGGGCAGAGTCAAGGCAGAGCTTGCCCTCTTCCCCAATCTGAGAGGCCCCTGGAGGCTGAACTAGACCCAGATCACCCCAGAACCACTTCCGAGTCCGGATAAGCACAAGCACTCCACTGAGCTGCCTACCATTAAGTGGCAAGTACTATTTCCGCAGCATACTGAAAAGAAGCCATGCCCCAAATCCTCTTCTCCCTCCCTCTTGGACCATCTGCCATTGTTGAGCCATCAATCTCTCTATCTATTGCAAACAATAATCAAATATAGCCAAGCAAATTCACAGTATCAAAGGACTAAAGCGTGTGCATGAAGTGTTTTGTTCATTCCCCCCCCCCTTCTGCCTAGAATCAATGTTCCCTCTAATTTTCTGTAGGCTGTGTGCGCATAAAATATCAGCTGTGCAGCTTTTGAAGGAAGGTTAAATTTTTGTGCTCCACATAACGACACTCGGAGTTATATACTTTAAAATTTGACTACACAACAGAATACAGTATGTACACCACATTGATTGCACTAGAAAACATTGTAGAACTTGTGAAAACCGTAAATACATAACAACTTTTAAATTTTAAGATGTCTGTGTTGTTTTCTATCAGAATCAGAACCATAATTTTTGTGCGCTCTGTTGTAAATTATGTGCGCTCGCTCGGCGAGGTATGTGCGCGCGCACAGCTTAGAGGGAACAGTGCCTAGAACCTAGTACATTATCATATCAAAGCAGAAATAACTAGAAAAAACATTCAGTGTTGATCTCACGGACTGGCTAGTCTTCCCGACTTTAAGCCAGGTATTGGACAGTATGTGTATCCCTACAGGAACAGGGTCGAAGTGTCACAGACAGACCCTCCCTCTTTGTTGGAGTTATTGCTCAGGAAGCCAGAGCAGAGGAAACCTACCAGCCTGTCACCCAGCGACTGCTGCAGATCTCTCCTGTGATGGCCACATGTATCCTCTACAATGCCTCAAGAGCTGACCATGTAACCCTGTTACTGAAATAACTACATTGGCTGATTATCGCGGAGTGAATAAAATATAAGGTCTTCTTCACAACATTCAAAGTCGCTCACAGCCTTTTGTCCGATTACCTCCAATCATTAATACAAAAAAAACCTAACAACAAATCTAGAAGGACAAGTTCCCTGAACACATTCATTATTCCTGCCATAAATGCAAAGAGCAACCAGACATCATCTAACAGGTCCTTTTCACTATATTCCCCAACCTCATGGAATGCGCTTCCAGATAATCTACGTGCCATAAACAACCTAGCAGACTTCCGAAGGAGACTAAAAACACATCTCTACTTGGGACACTTCACCGATGAAACAAATAGCAATATCCCACAAGGAACTTCACAACACTACCATATTTCACCATACCCCACTAACCTAGCACCCTATGTTATGGTTACATAGTTATACAGTTATTTGAACTAAGTGATAGGCGAAGTTATGTTCAATGTAAAGGCATGATGGGCCTTGTTCCTTATGTAAGCCACTTTGACTTGTAGATATAGCGGCCTATACAAATAGCTAGCTAAACAAATAACTGCAAGTCATTTTCTCCGAGCATGGGGCCTTGATGCCATAAAGGAGGCTGTATCTATGCAGCTAGTAATGATGTTTTAAGCATAAAAGGTGTCGCTCTATGGAGCTGGGATGCCATCATCACCACAAGTAAAAGCAGCTAATGTGGCTAAACCTGGGCGTGAAGAACCTGAAAGTGGGTCTAAGGGGGGTTTTCACATCACACAATGCTAAAGGAGCCATATGAGAGTCCTTCTGCTGTACAGTCGCCTCCACAACTTGAAAAAAGGAGACCACCTCCCAAAAAAGGCATGACCATAGTTATATTGCAATTGAACTACACAGTCACAGAAGCATTTCAGAGGTTTAGTTAAAAAAAGGCCCTTCTAAGGCAAGAGACTTGTATGACTAAGGCATCTAGATCCTTGCCTTTATACAATCAAAAGCTATGAGAATTCCATTTCTAAATATTCATATTAATATCACTGCAACAAAGAATCACAAACAGCAGTGAAAATACATTTCTGCAGCAAAGCAAATCTTTAAAAAAAAAGTGCAAACATAGCATCAAACTTAATAGTAGAGACCGTGAGAGAAAGCAAGTGTGTACGACAAAACTGTACCTTGTCTCTGTATAAATACACGCAGCAGGGGGTTGGCACTTGACACAGCTTTGAAGAAATTGTCATCGTTGTTGATAGGGAGCAGGTCGCCATGCACATCGGCGTAACCAAGCATTACCTCCGCACTGGCTATCTGATGGACATGGAGAACAAGCTTGTGGAATTCCTCAAACGTCCCTGGCGCATAGCGGTTCAAGGAGAATCTCCGGAACTCTGCCCCGAACTACAATGGAAGTTAAGGGGGGGGGGGGGAGGAAAAAAAGAGATTTGAGCCATAGTAAAAAAAAAAAACAACAAAAAAAAAAACATCTCACAAAAAATATAGCTTATATTTTCAAAGTATTTCAGGTTTTTTTATAATCACCTGTCAACATGAGAGTGAGGTAAGGAAGTGAGCTAACCAGGAAATCTGCTATGTGCTCTCCAAAAAAAATCCAAGCTCAGAGTATGTTAAAACATCCAGCAACTATAGCTGCAACAAGAGATACCAGCACAAAGTCACCACTCCACTGTGGTAGTGTCATTCACGTACTTATCCTGGTCAAATTTAATTGAGGCATGCCTGCATCTTCTCTCATTGACAAAGATAATCAAAGCAATTCTCTCACTCCCACTTTATCAGATTGTATTTTCATTCTAATATATCGGAAAGCTGGAAAGAAATTATACATAAAGCATCAAAAAAAATTCTGCACGTTTGCCTGTTGAATGGGGTTGGGGGACCTAATAGCTCCCTGAAAATGGAAGAGGACCAAATTTAGCATGGAGGAAAAAGCAGGGGGGGGGGAGAAAGAAGAAGATATGGGCCAGATCAGATGAGGGGTTTTGTAGAAATGAATTCCACCCCCCCCCCAAATTTATTTGTCCATTTTAGGAAAAAGACATAATTTCCAGCTGTAACATACAGACATTGATGCACTAGCACAGTGGATAGGGAACTGAACCTCTCAAAATGCTCTCACCTCAACTCTTCTCTTTGTCAGACACACAGAGAGCTAAACACAGATGAATACACACAAGCAAAGCATACAGGAGGACTTGAAATATTTCCCCTACATATGCCCTGCATGCTTTTCACGACCACACATTGCCCCCACTGCCGCCACATCCCTGTCTCCAATGGCCTGGCTCTTAGCGATTTAGATTCCATTTTCTTTCTTGTAAATTCTATTGTGAAACCTAGTGACAGAATCGTACAGCTTGCTATTTGTTGCTCTGCATATTTTCAACTAGTGATGGTGAAGGACAATGCCTATTGCTGTACAACAATGGCACCCTATGGTTAAACTATAAAATCCATCGTTTGAATCTGTTGACTGTAACATCTAATATTATCACACTTGCTTTCATTTTATTATTCTTACCATACCAAAAAGATGTTTATCAGGTCTGTCCAAGCTCAGTCCGGATTGCTACCAACAGGCCAGGTTTTCAGGATATCCTTAATAAATATGCATAAGAGAGATCTACAAACAGTGATGGAAGAAGACATGCAAATCTCTCATATGTATATTCATTAGCTATATAATGATAACCTGGCCCAATGGCAGCCCTCAAGGACTGAAATGGACAAGCCCAATTTAGATACTGCTACATTCAAACCATTCCTCCTCTCTTTTAGATCAGAGGCATACAGCCGAGCGATATACACAGAGGCAACACGCGCATACACAGGGGTTGAAAAGAATTCAGTGAACCATGCTCTGCATGCTTTCCCCTTCAGGGGAAGAGTAGGAAGCTGTCAAAAGCTAGACACAGGTTGGGGCTGCAGAGCTGATTGTGGCTTAGAAGGTTTAGGTCTCTTGGATTGGAGAGGAGCCAGAGGCTTCTGCTGACCTTGGTGAGCATGGTTGGGTGTGTAGGCCAGATAAAAAGGGCAATACTTTTTCTTCTTAGGACAGAAGGGTTTCTTTTCATAGGCCTTCTTCCTAGAAGGATCTGCTGTTTTACAGGAGAGATGTTTCATGGTAAGGCCATGTCTCTGAATTTTACCCGCTTTTCTTCCTCCAGCCCTTACCAAAGAGGTTTTCACCTCTACAAAAAACGTCTGCTAGCTTGTCTTGGATCCACTGTTTCAGGTCCGAAGACTGCAACCAAGCCAGTCTTTTGGCTCCAACACCCACTGCTGCAGATCATTGGTAGAGCACTGCAGCTCCACTGGTAGACTCAAAAGAGCCAAAAGCTGCTCTAGTGATGAATTTAGAGCAGTCTCGACTATGCTTAACTAATGCCCTGTTGGCTTCATGTTTCTCTGAAGGGATGACAGCAGAAAACTTGTCAAGATCCTTTATAATGTCTCTGAGTAACATGCCCATATAAAGCATATAGGAATTAATACAGGAAGCCAAAACTGATGCCTGGAAGCATCAGCGGCCAAAGGCATTGAGGGTAAGGGATTCCTTCCCAGGAGGAACCGAAGAGAGATTCTTAATAGTCTTTAACCGGCGGATGGCCAACTCGACCACCATAGAATGGTGAGGGAGTTGAGGTTTCTGGAAACCCGGGAAATTGGGAACCCTGTACATGTTGTCCAGTCTCTTACTGATCGAGGGAACAGAGAGAGGGGTCTCCCACATCCGAAACATGAGGTCATATAAAATACAATGGACCGGAAGATTGTCAGTGTCCTTAGGATTCGAGGGATACAGCAGTATCTCCAGTTCCTCGACTCTTGTTCCTTCTTGGTGCCCACGGAGACCGAGAAAGCCTTGGCCATGTCATGGATAAAGTCCTGAAAGGACATGTTCTCTGGCAGGGACCAATGGTGCTCACGAAGTACTTTTGTGAAACAGGGACTCTGCCTCCAATTCCCAGGCATCAGAACTGGAAAGGAAGTCAAAATAGCAACAGTCACTGTCGCACCTCTGCTGCCGATCTGATCTTGATGCAGATGTCTGGAAACATCGGAACTGTAGACACTCAATGCCTGTTCCTCCTGTAACCGATGGGATTCAGCTAGTTCCAGGCTTGGAATGGACCCCAAGGGTCCCGATGACAGCAGTTCCAAGGGCCAAGGACTTTGAAAAGCATGATTCCAGGCCCGGTATAGAGACCTGGGCTCCCGAGGTTACTAGCACAGATGTTGCCAGAAGCGCAGCCAAACTCCTCTCGATGGTCAGCATGTGCTGCTCGAGGGAGATGGAGGAAGTCGGGGTGGACTTCGGATCACCATACCAAACAGAACCAGAGGCTCTCCCGAGGTTGAAGCCTGGGAAGCACTCCGGAACCCCTCTTGTAAATTTGGAGGTGGATTCCTCTAGCTGGAGCTGCTTAGCTGGCCACTCATGGTTCTCAGGATCAGAATCCTGCTGCCAGGAGCTCCGGTGTCGATGTCCAAGGGAACGATCCCAGGAACTGGCATCGGTCATAGACACTGAAGGCTAAGACACCAATATGGTTTGGTGGCCGGCTGTTTCTTAACACTGCCTTTTGATTCCGAGGGAGTGTGGGAATCATGTGAAGAACAGGAGCCCAGAGAAGGCATAGACATTGAAAAAGAATGTGCTGAGGCTGCCGAGTCAGAACCAAAAAGATTATTGCATTGCTTTTCCTGGTTTTTTTTTTAACCCTTTGCTTATCATTTGCTGACACAAAGTACGAGAGTCCGGGTTATGGTCAGGCCCCAAGCACTGAAAGAACCAATCGTGCTAGTCGGTGGCCAAAATAGTGTGATTCCATTTGGTATCAATAAAGAAGCAACAAGCAGTCAAGAAAACCGACGACATGTTGCTCTTTGCGGAATGGCTATGAAGGACTTAGACAAGATTCTCAAGAGCAGAGGAGATGTCTCTCTCCATACAAAGATTTGACTTCTTCAGGCCATGGCATTTTCAACATCATAGGATGTGAAAGTTGGACTGTGAAAAAGATAGACAGGAAGAAAACTGATGCCTTTGAATTATGGTGCTGGCGATGAGTACTGCGTATTCCATGGACTGCCCGAAGAACAAATCAGTCAGTAGTAGAGAAGATAAAACCTAAGCTTTCTTTAGAAGCTCAGATGACAAGACTTCGACTTTCATACTTTGGACACACTATGCGATCATTAGAGAAAGACATCATGCTTGGGAAGGTTGAAGGTCAACGCAAAAGAGAAAGGCCAGCAATGAGATGAATTGATACAACAACAGCAGCTATGGGTGCCATTCTGTCAACAATGAGCCGTCTGACTGTAGACTGAACGCAATTTAGGACACCTATCCAGAGGGTTGCTATCAGTTGACACCGACTTGATGGCACTCAACAACATTTAGTATACTATTTAAAATCACTGGCTGGCTTCTCCGTGTCAGGAAACACATCCTCTGCCAGGTCAAAAAATGGCAGCCTGGACCGATGAAAAAAAACCACGGGAACCACAAGTTAAGAGAAAAATAAAAGTAAGGGAAGTGACCAAAAGTGCACCAGCGTCGATCAGCAACAGTACCGAAGAGACAGAAAGGCAAAAATGAAAAAAAGAAAGCACCCCGAAAGGCACAGTAGAAAAAAGTTTTAAACTGCGGTAACAAGACAAGCATCCGTAGGGCTCTGCGAAAAAAAACAGACTGAGGAGATTCACTGGGAAGGCAGAAGGCATGCACATATGCGCAGAGGCTGAAAACTCACCTTTTTGCTGCTGCTTTTGGATCTTGATCTTGTTTCTTTATCATTCCCCCTAGATGTATCCCTGTCTACACCTTCTGTGTTGTCTGTCTTGACTAGATTATACTGAAAATCAAGATCAAGCGAGCTTTTGCCCTTCTGCTCCACGGGAGGTTTCTGTCCTCCCTGAGCTCGCCTTAGGACATCTCCCGTGGAGCAGAAGGGCAAAAGCTCGCTTGATCTTGATTTTCAATATGAATACAGACCGTGAAAGCGGGGCCTCACGATCATTCTAACTTTTTGACTAGATTATAAGCTTTGATGAGCAGGGACTCTCTTACATGTCTGTGCAGTGCTGCATACGTCTTGTAGCGCTATACCTATAAATGCTCAGCAGTGGTAGTAATAGTAGGATGTTCCCAAACACTTCCTACTGGATGCTGGAGAGTGTTCCCGCACGGGCTCCGCCAGGGGACGCCACCCATATGTGAAGACTGCATTCCTGCTTTTTCCTGGAAATAAATGTTTTCGCTCACCGCCTAATTAAGCTCTGCAAGTCATTGCCAAAGGATGTTGTCAAAGCTCTTAGTATTTATTTTTTTTTATAGCTGGCTTAAAAAAAAAAAAAAAGTGTGGAAAGTTTTAACAAAAAAACTAACAAAACCAAAAAAAGCTAATAAAACTAAACTAGCCCTCCTTAGTTGTTCCTTCAGCGAGTCCAGCACCCTGGCTCACCACCTCCTCCAGCTGCTTGGAGACTGAGCATATTGGAGCTAGTGGGCAGTTCCTGCTGTATTAATACCAGAGTCATCAAAAGATGACATGCTCAGTCTCCAAGCTGCTGGAAGAGGTGCACTACCCAGAGGTGCAGGACCGGAATGGAGGGACGATAAGGAAAAGTCTATAAACCTTTAATAAAAAGTGGACTGGGGGAATCTGGTCTACCTTTTGGGATCCTGCCAAGTACTTGTGACCCGAATCGGCCAATGTTAGAACTAGGGTACTAAGTCTGATGGACCTTAAGACTTGCCATATGGAGTCAGAACTATGTTCCGAATATTTTTTGAGTGAATTTAATGCTTGCAAAAAAAGGGGGGTTGAGAGCACTAGGAAATCCCCAGTTTATCCAGAGATCAGATATAGCATAGGTAGTGGCAATGTAAGTTTCCCTACACCACCTAGACCTTGTGCCTCATGTCCCCGCTGTACAAAAGTCACCTCTAAAGAGGGTCAGTTTCCTTGCCTCTGCAGTCTTTCTACTGAGCATCAACAATGTCAAACAATATAAAACAAAAGTTTTAAGTTGGGAACAAAACAGTCCAATTCATTTCACAGACTCCAGGTGGCTGTCACTAGCTTTTCAGTCATTTGTTCTGAAAAGGTAACCTAGAAATAAAAGGCCACACTAAATCTCTATAACATCCATCCTCTCTTTCAAAATTGAAGGCATTTTTGATAACTTTCTGGTTAAGACCAGCATGCGACAATGAAGAGGGAAAAAAAAATTATATACCAGATAATTTTCTTTCCTTAAATCCTGCTAGAGCAGTCCAGTCAAATGGGCTATATTACACCTTGCCAGCAGGTGGAGGCAGACTTAACACTAGAAGCCCCAAAAGGAATTTTACCTAGAAACCCCAAAGTGCGTCAATTGACGACTGCGTTTAGCATGAAATGCAGATGTGAATTAATGTGAAGTTACTTATTTGTTAAATATGTGCAGTATGTGATGTCATTACATGACATCATCGTGTGTTTATTGTTTGTAATGTCGGAGTAAAACTGTAAACAGTGATTGAGATGCGCCACCTAGTGGGAACATGAATTTATACCTAGAAGCCCCAAAGTATGTCAATTGACGCATCCAAGACAATTGAGTGTGTCAATTGACGTACTTTGGGGCTTCTAGGTATAAATTCATTTTCCCTCTAGGTGGTGCATCTGTCATTAATTTTCGATGCACATATTTGAACATCTTGACCTTGCTAACAAAGTCATGGAACATGACTAACATGGCTCTAGCAGTGGTGCTGGTATACAATTTTGAAGATGCATTTGCGTCAAATGATGCACTTTGGGGCTTCTAGTGTTAAGCATCTTTCAATGTTGTCATCAAAAAGATATAGTTGCTGGTTTAGCACTGATAGAACCCAGTGTGACGCTTCCAATAAGTAAGCAAAACTAAAAAACTCAGAAACTCCTCAATAACTATTAGAATTAACAACCGGTTAAACATCTGGAACAAGTAATTGACTATCTTACCATAGTTGATTCTGTGTCAGGCAATTCAAAGGCAGCAAGGCTCTCCAACCTATAGAAAAGTCTTCCCAGGAAAGTCCTGGACTGGTCTAGCAAGATTCCAGGAAAGAAATTATCATCCGGTATGTAAAATGTGTCCTCTCTTATCCTGCTAGACCAGTTCAGACGAGTGGGACATACCCAAACAATCAGGACCCAGGGTGGGATGAAGATGATGCTCTTACCAGAACACCCTTGCCAAAGGTGCATCAGCCCCATCTCCCACATACAATCTATAATGCTTCACAAAAAGGTACTCAGGGAGGACTACGTAGCTGCCTTACAGATGTTTTCCCACAGACACCAAGGCGGACTTCACCCAGCACCCGCTTTCCAGCCAAAAGGTATACTGAACCAATGGACTAACGTAGTGGGAAATCAAGGACTTAGCCACTGCCTGTTCTGTCCTTTCCTTGGACCACTGAAGAGAACAAAATATAAATCAAAAGAAGGAGTTAGTAACCTTCAAGTAGCTGAGTAACACCCTTGTGGTGTCCATCAGATGCAGAGGGTCCGACCAGAGATCCCCTCCAAGGAGGACGACGGAATGACTACCTGATTGAGGTAAAAAGAGGTTATCACCTTTGAGAGAACGGACGCATTCTCTGCAAGGAGAAAGAAGCTGTCATGATGACCAAAAGGGGCTCCCAACACGACAAAGCCTGCAAACCGACACACGTCTGGCAGAAGCAATAGCCACAAGGAAAATCAACCTTAAGGGTCAAATCCTTGAGAGAGGCCTTATGAATGTGCTCAAAGGAGGTTCCTTTTAACCCCTTCAACGCCAGAGGAAGGCTCTACCGGAGGACCACTGGACACACTGGTGGGTGAATCTGTTATCTCCAGGAACAAGCAGGAATGAGTCTTCACATATGGGTACGTCGGTACCGACGGAGCCTGCGCGGGAACGCTCCCCAGCTTTTGGGAGCATCCCATAGCGCCTGCGCGCTGCCTTCCCGCCTTTCCTAACCGCCTCTCCTCAGTTCTTCTTTGCCGCAGAGCCAGCAGGTCGAGCCCTGTCACCGCTGAAGAAGTTCTTTATTTTATTTTATTTCTTTGATCACGTGTCTGCCTCCCCCGACTCCGGACTGGTACCGCCGTTTTTTTCTCTCTTTTCTTTTCAAAAAAAAAAAAAGAATAATAATAATTTCCCTCACTTAGTGTATTTTTTCTCTTGGGGCCTTAGGCCTCACTAGGAAATTTTCCTCATGGAAGAACCAGCCTCCGGGTTTAAAAAATGCACTAAGTGCAGCGGTACTATTTCTGTTACAGACACCCATGAATGGTGTCTTAAATGTTTGGGTCCTGAACACTCCATTTCGGATTGTCCGTCCTGCTCTCTGATGTCTAAACGGGGTTTACAGAATCGAGCAGCTAAGCTCCATGTGCTGTTTCCCGCTGATGCAGCTTCGGTAGCATCGACGTCTTCCAGGGCTTCTTCTTCCCCCGATGGATCTCAGGTAACCAAACATAAATCCAGCCGGTCCTCGAGGGGTAAATCTCCCTCTAAGCATCGAGATGCCTCCGGGCTTGCCCTCGAGGATCCTGCACCGGCAAAACAACCCTGGCGGGAAGCTCCGGCTTCCAAAGCTCCACCTATGGGGTTACAGGTTGACATCGATGGCACGGCCTCGACCGATCACCTGTTAGAACGCTCTGGGGTACCGGCACAATCTTCCGGTACCGAATTCCAGGCATTCATGGTGTCGATGGATCAGAATGTTCTGTCCATGCAGCAGGCTATCAATGCCTTCATTCAAGCTGCGACGCCGTTGATACCACAACAAACTCCGTTGTCGGTATCGACTCGGGTACCGGCGCCGGTACCGACTGCATCGGCATCGACTAGGATACCGACTGCAGCAAATCCCTATCCAGGGCTGCTCCTCGGTACCAAGTCAGTACCGATGACCCCTCGCTCTCCCCTCCCCCTCCCACCTCCAATTCACACGTCTATCCGCATTCTACTTTGCTGGTCCCGCACACTGGAACTCTCTCCCCCCTTCCCTCCGCCTGGAACCACACTTCGCAATTTTCAAACAAAACCTTAAAACCCACCTCTTCTCACTGGCATTCAATATCCCATCCCCTTTTGTATGACTCTATCCTTACTGTACCCACCTACCTGTTGTATCCTGTCTCGTATTCTCTGCATGTTAGTCTCTATTCTTTATACAATTTGTACATTTCCTTTCCTTTCTGGCTATGGCCAAAGTTTTTATGTATTGTGCTTTTACATTTTTGTATAATTTATCTATTTTATGAATTTTTATGTATTTTACTATTTGTGCACCGCTTTGATTGCCTCAGAAAGGCGGTTATATCAAATAAATAAACCTAAACCTAAACCTGATGTCGATACCGCTCGATACGCACACCGAGCATTAAAAGAGCACCCTGACAGACGGTACTTTGATTCCTCTGGTGACTCTGATACATCAGAGGACTCTGCTGAAGTATCCATAGCCCTTCCTGAAGAGCCTTCTTCTCCAAAAAGACGAATGTCTCCTCCAGAGGATTTGTCCTTTCAAGACTTCATAAGAGAAGTAGCTAAAGGACTTTCTATTTCAGTAACCTCTGAATCAGAGCCTAGAGCAAAAAAAAATAGATATTTTGGGTTATTCTAAGGCTCCTAAAGAGGCCGTCACCTTGCCAATTCATGAGATTCTTTATGAACACATGATTGACTTATGGGAGACTCCTCTCACTATCTCTCCTCATTCTCGCAGATTGGACACCATGTATTGTGTCCCTCCTTGTCCTGGGTTTCATAAAACACAGCTTCCTCACCATTCCATTGTGGTGCAGTCAGCTATGAAGAGGATAAAGAGTACAAAGAGACACTCTTCTGCTCCCCCAGGAAGAGAATGCAGGACCTTGGATGCTTTTGGTAGGAAAATCTTCCAGACCAGTATGCTTATTGCCAGAATCAATTCCTATAGTCTTTACATGGGTATGTTTCTAAAAGAGGTTGCAGATAAGCTGCACACTTTCCTCCCTTTTCTTCCAGAGGATAAAAGGGAAGAATTCCTCATTTGGTTTAAGCATACTCAAGACATTTCAAAGTTTTCCAACAGGGCAGCCTTTGATTCTTTTGAAGGTGCCAGCAGAGCTTCAGGCATTGCCATAGCTGCTCGCAGAATTGCTTGGCGCCAAGCTTCTGATTTAGAACCCTGGGTTCAAGATGGCTTAAGAAATCTTCCCTGTACAGGTGAAAACCTGTTTGGCAAAGAATGGCAAATCAAAGCCACTCAAATGGATGCAGAAAATTCTGCTCTGGATAGACTTTCAAAGTCAACCTCCATTCCTGCCAAGAAAAAGACCTTCAAGAAGTCTTTTTTCAAAAAGGGCAGATTTCCTTCTGCTTCTGGCCAACAATCTTCTACAGGTCGCTTTGCCACTAAGCGTCAGCAACCCAAACAGGCCAGGCCTAAGTCTACAGGGGCTGAGGCAACTCAGCAGACCCAACCTCCTCAGGGTTTTTGACTTGATGCTAGAGAACTTAGCCTTTCTGGCTCTAAAACAGCCAGAGCCTCTCACCATCCCAGGAAGGTTAGCTCATTTTGCTCCCAGATGGGAGCAAATCACATCAGAGCAGTGGATCCTTTCCATCATAAGAGAGGGCTACAAACTTCATTTCTCAGACCTTCCTCCCCACACCATGGTGAGACACTTCAATTCTCCCACATCTCTTCTCAACCTTCTAGGTCAGGAGGTGACTACCCTTCTTGCCCAAGGGGCAATAGAAGAAGTTCCTCTTCTGCAACAAGGGTCAGGGTTTTACTCCCCCTATTTTCTCATTCCAAAGAAGACAGGGGGATACAGACCCATATTAGATCTCAGGGAATTGAACAAATTTCTATGCAAGGAGAAGTTCAAGATGCTTTCTCTGGGCACTCTCCTTCCATACCTTCAAAGTCAGGATTGGCTTTGTTCTCTAGATCAAGGATGCGTACACACATGTCCTCATCCATCCATCTCACAGAAGATTCCTCCGTTTTCTTTTCCAAGGAAAACATTATCAATACAGGGTGCCTCCCTTTGGTCTGGCCTCTGCTCCAAGAGTGTTCACCAAATGCATGTCAACAGTAGCTGCATTTCTACGCACTCTGGGAATATTTGTATTCCCATACCTGGACGACTGGCTCATCCGAGCTCCATCTCAGTCAGAGGCCCAGATTTCCCTGGAGCGCACAAGACGCATTCTGCAGTATCTGGGACTTGTGGTAAACCTCCCAAAGTCTCAGCTCACCCCTACTCAGTCCCTAGAATTCATAGGGGCCTGGTTGGATACTACCACTGCAAGGGCCTACCTTCCTCAGGCCCGTTGCCAACGTCTAGTGCAGTTAGCCTCCCAGATTCAGTCAAAGAACCACTTAACTGCCCGGGAGATGCTACAACTGCTAGGCCACATGGCTTCCACAGTGCATGTGGTACCCTATGCTCGCCTACACATGAGAGCAGCTCAATGGACTTTGTCCACCCAGTGGTCTCAAGCATCAGGAGCTCTCTCAGACCAAATAGCAACCTCCAAACGTCTCTTTTGGTCTCCCCAATGGTGGATGCCCACTCAAAATCTGTTGCTGGGGTCCCCCTTCCAACAGTTGTTGCCCCAAGCAATCCTCACAACAGATGCCTCCCAAACAGGTTGGGGAGCTCATCTACAAGATCTCTCCACTCAAGGCACTTGGTCCCCACAGGAGACCTCTCTTCATATCAACCACTTGGAGCTTCGAGCAGTTTTTCTAGCTCTCAAGGTCTTTCATACCCTCCTCAGCTACAAGACAGTCCTCATTCATACTGACAATCAAGTAGCCATGTTTTACATAAACAAGCAATGAGGAAATGGCTCTCTGTCGCTTTGCAACAAAGCTTTAAGATTGCTCTCTGGCGAAGGCCCACATCAGATCCATCTCCTGGCAGTATACCTCCCAGGAATCCAAAACTCTTGGGCAGACAGACTCAGTCGAGTTCTGCTTCCACACGAATGGTCCCTGCACATGGACCAGGTACTCAGAATCTTCCAAGAATGGGGAACCCCGGACATAGACCTCTTTGCAAGTCCGTGGAATGCCAAACTTCCCCGGTTCTGTTCCAGAATTCCGTGTCAGGGAGTTCAGGTCAAGGATGCCTTCCTCCTTCATTGGGGTCAGGGCTTCCTGTATGCCTTTCCACCCATTCCCTTGATTCCCAAGACTCTGTCGAAGCTCCAGAGGGATCAAAGATCCATGATCCTCATAGCTCCACGCTGGCCACGCCAAGTGTGGTACCCTCTACTTCTGCATCTCTCCCAAGCCCCCTCTCTGGACTTGGGAGCTGCTCCAGACCTTCTGTCCCAGGAGGAGGGGACTTTGTGGCACCCAAACCCCATGTCCCTTCACCTCAGGGCTTGGTTACTGAAGGCCTAGACCTTCAAGACTGGAATCTTTCTCAGCAAGTGAAGGATATTCTCCATGCTTCCAGAAAACCTTCTACTAGAGGTTCCTATGCTTTTAAATGGAAAAGGTTTTCCATTTGGTGTGCTGACAAGGGTCTTAACCCGCTAGCACTACCTTTGAATTCTCTTTTGGAATATCTCCTGCATCTTTCCAATGCAGGCCGTAAGACCAATTGGGTAAGGGTCCATTTGAGTGCTATCACAGTATCCCTTAAGCCTATCAATGGACAGCCTATTTCCTCTCATCCTCTTATTGCAAGATTTATGAGAGGCCTAACTTTAACCAAACCTCCCATTAGGCCTCCTCTGGTGGCATGGGACTTAAATTTGGTTCTTGGTCAGCTCATGAAGCCACCTTTTGAACCCTTAGCCACCACCTCCCTGAAATTTCTTTCCTGGAAGATTATTTTCCTCATTGCAGTCACCTCAGCTCGCCGCATCAGTGAACTGCAGGCCTTAGTGGCTAATCCACCTTATACAAGGTTCCATCATGATAAGGTAGTCCTTAGGACCAATCCACACTTTATGCCTAAAGTGGTCTCACCTTTTCATCTTAATCAAGAGGTCTATTTACCTGTCTTTTTTCCAGCTCCTCATGCATCAAGTGCAGAGAGGAACCTTCACACTCTAGATTGTAAGAGGGCTCTTGCCTTTTACTTGCACAGGACACAGCAACATAGAAAGTCTTCTCAACTCTTTGTTGCTTTTGATCCCTCTCATCTGGGACTTCCAGTCTCTAAAAGAACACTGTCCAATTGGATTGCTCAGTGTATTTCTTTCGCCTACCAGAGTAAGAACCTTTCTCTGGAGAGCCATGTCACAGCTCATAATGTAAGGGCCATGGCAGCCTCTATGGCTCATCTAAATTCTGTGTCCATCGATCAGATTTGTCGAGCGGCCACCTGGGCCTCGGTTCATACCTTTACAGCCCATTACTGTTTGGACAAGTACTCCCGCCGGGATGCCTTGTTTGGTCAGGCTGTTCTCAAACACCTGTTCCATTCCTAATCAACTCCTACCCTCCTTCACTGGCTGGATGCCTGAGATCCATGTGAGGAGGTAGAGCCCTTCCCAGGGTCTCATAACCTTGGGGTTCTCCCAGGCATCTTTAGCTAGGGAGTCCCCATATGTGAAGACTCATTCCTGCTTCTTCCTGGAGATAGTACAGTTACTTACCTGTAACAGGTGATCTCTGGGAACAGCAGGAATAAGTCTTCACAACCCACCCACCTCCACTAGGAGTTGTATCTCTCTATCTATCTTTCCTTTCCTCTCTCTCCGTTTGTCTCAGCTTTAAAACTCGAACTGAGGAGAGGCGGTTAGGAAAGGCAGGAAGGCAGCGCGCAGGCGCTGTGGGATGCTCCCAAAAGCTTTCCTTTTTTGGGAAGCTGGAGAGCGTTCCTGCGCAGGCTCCGTCGGTACCGACGTACCCATATGTGAAGACTTATTTCTGCTGTTCCCAGAGATCACCTGTTACAGGTAAGTAAATAGTAATTAGATCTTACCTGCTAATTAGTGTTCCTGAAGGAACGACAGTCCAGTCCCTTTACTTCTGGGTTACGCAACCCTTCCAGCAGCTTGGAGGCTGAGCCCAACCTTTTTGGGGGTGGAGCGGTATAAATACCACTGGGACCACCTCCCCAATCCAGTATCCGAATGAAAAAGCAGATATATCGAACTTCTAACCAAACCTTAACTCATGGAGTAAAACATAACACCTCCAAATTCTATCAAAGAGATATTTTTATTATTATTTTTTTTTTGTAGAAGGAATAGAGGGAAGGATAGAAGGAATGACCACGACCGGGGGAGATGGCTGCTTCTGCCCGAGCCTGCTTCCTCCTGTGTTCCCTCCTGTCTCACCGACCGTACGCTCGGTCCGAATTTCTTCAATGTACCCGCTATCTTCACGATCGCCGGAGCTGGGTGGGATCAGGGACTGGACTGTCGTTCCTTCAGGAACACTAATTAGCAGGTAAGATCTAATTACTATTTCCTTATCGTCACTCCAGTCCAGTCCCTTTTCTTCTGGGATGTACCAGAGCAGTTCACACCTGGGTGGGATCCGGCATCCCGGACTGAAGAACCGCTACCCCGAACCGAGTGTCCGTCGCACTCTGCACATCCAGTCTGTAGTGCTTGGAGAAGGTATGAAGAGAAGACCATGTCGCCGCTCTGCAAATATCTAGCGGGGGAACCAGGCTGAATTCCGCCCAAGAGGTAGCCTGAGCCCGAGTGGAGTGAGCCCGCAGCCCCACTGGTACCTGCCTCCCCTTCAGGATGTAGGCGGAGGCAATCGCCTCTCTGATCCACCTGGAGATCGAAGCCTTAGCCGCCGCCTTGCCTTTGTGCGGCCCCCCGAACTGAATGAACAGTCGACCTGACTTTCGGAAGGGCGCTGTGCGCAAGAGGTATCGCTTCAAGATTCTCTGGACGTCTAGGAGACGTAGCTTGTTATCCTTCCGAGTATCTCCTTTGGCCGAAAAGGCCGGCAGGGTAACTGTCTGGTTCAGGTGAAAGGGGGAGATAACTTTGGGCAAAAAGGAAGGAACTGTACGCAGAACCACTTTGTCTTTGAGGAAGGTCAAGAAGGGAGGCTGAGAAGACAGGGCCTGTAACTCCGACACCCTCCTGGCCGAACAGATGGCGACCAGGAAGACTGTTTTAAGGGTTAAATCCTTTAAGGAGGCTCTCTTTACCGGCTCAAAGGGTTCCCCGATCAAGGCATTCAGTACTAGGTTAAGGTCCCAAGGGGGGACAGACAGACCTCCTTTGAGGGCGAAGCCGTCTGACCGCTCTTAAGAACCTGGCGACGTCGGGGTGTGCCCCTAAGGGTTTGCCACGGATCTTGCCCCTATAGCAAGAGATCGCCGCCAGTTGAACCCGTAAGGAGCTGTGCGCCACTCCCTTATCCAAACCTGCCTGCAAGAATTCCAGAACCTCCGGGACGGAGGTCGCAAGGGGCTTCCGATGGTGCTCTGCACACCAGGCTTCGAAGATGCGCCAAACCCTCACATAAGCTAGACAGGTCGAGCGCTTCTTAGCTTTTAACAGCGTCGAGATTACCGCTCCTGAGTAGCCCCGTTTTAGGAGGCGCGCCCTTTCAATAGCCAGGCCGTAAGCGAGAATCGATCCACGTGAGGCATCCGCACCGGACCCTGCCTCAGCAGGTCCCTTTTGTAAGGAAGCCGCCAAGGCCGGTCGGCGATCAACCTCACCAGATCGGCGTACCAGGGGCGGCGAGGCCAATCCGGGGCTATGAGGATTACCAAACCTTGGTGGGACTCCACCCGCTGCAGCACCTTTCCGATCAGGGCCCACGGAGGGAATACATAGAGAAGACCCTCCGACGGCCACTTTTGTGACAGGGCGTCTAAGCCCTCAGACATCCTTTCCTTCCTTCGGCTGAAGAATCTGTCTACCTTGGTTGTGGCGAACCGCGCCATGAGGTCCATGACTGGGAGACCCCACCGGGTCACTATCTGGTTGAAGGTCTCCTGATCTAGTTCCCACTCTCCGTGGTCTATCTTGCACCTGCTGAGGAAGTCGGCCGTGACGTTGTCTTCGCCCGCCACGTGTTGAGCTGAAATTGCTAGTAGCCAGATCTCCGCCCACTGGAAAAGCACGTCCGCCTCCTTCTCCAAGGCGGGGCTGCTGGTGCCTCCCTGGTGGTTGATGTAGGCCACCGTGGTGACATTGTCAGAGAGAACGCGAATTGCTTTTCCTTGCACTAAGGTCTTGAACGCCTTGAGTGCTAGGGTGACGGCCCTCAATTCCAGCCGAGTCCAGCTGCCCTGGACGAACTGGTCCTCGCAGTGCGCTCCCCAGCCTGTCAGGCTGGCATCCGTCGTCAAGAGTAACCACTGATGAGGTTCGAGGGGCATCCCGCGGTCCAGATTCCTTGGGCAACGCCACCAGTGGAGGGACTGCTTGGTCCGCGGAGCGCAAGGTAACTGCATCCGGAGAGGCTGCTGTTGAGGGGACCATCGACGTAATAGCGCCCGCTGCAGCGGTCGCATGTGGGCCCTGGCCCATGGCACTACCTCTATCGTCGCCGCCATAGTTCCCAGGACTTGCAGATAATGCCACGCCGAGGGGTTTCGTCTGCCCAAGAACTGCGTGACGAGAAGTCTTAGCTCCCTTGATCTTGCCCGAGACAGGAAGACCCTGCCCCTGTGGGTGCTGAATCTGGCTCCGAGGTACTCGAGTTCTTGTGAGGGAGTCATCCTGCTCTTTGCCCGATTGATGACCCACCCCAATTCTTCTAGGACCTGGATCACTCTGGTCGTCGCCGAACGACTTTCCCCTTCCGACTTCGCTCGGATTAACCAATCGTCCAAGTAGGGGTGCACTAATATTCCCTCCTTCCGGAGGAAGGCCGCAACCACCACCATTACCTTGGTGAACGTTCTGGGGGCCGTAGCTAGGCCGAATGGTAAGGCCTGGAACTGAAAGTGGCCTCTTGGTACTGCGAATCTCAGGAACTGCTGATGGGACTTCCTGACTGGGATATGCAAGTAGGCTTCCGTCAGGTCTAGGGACGTTAGGAACTCTCCTCCTCTCACGGCCGCTATGACTGACCTTAGGGTCTCCATCCGGAAATGTGGGACCCTGAGGCAGCGGTTGACCTGTTTTAGGTCCAGGATCGGTCAAAAGGACCCCTCCTTTTTTGGTACTACGAAGTAAATTGAGTATCGACCCGAGCCGCACTGGTCCGGTGGTACTGGGACCACCGCCCCTAAGGTTATTAGACGGGCAAGAGTTGCCTCTATTGCCGCCCTCTTTGCGGAAGAGGTGCAGGGGGACTGAACAAAGGCTGGAGGTATTTGTTTTGCAAATTCGAGAGCATAACCTTCTCTGATCACCTCTAGGACCCATTGATCGGACGTGACTCGGGACCAGGCGGGAAGGAACCGCCCCAGGCGCCCGCCTAACGGCCGCCCTTCCCCCTGGACCCCCGTCATCTCATTGTTTTCTAGGTCCCGAGAAGGAGGAGGAGGAGGCAGCTCCAAATCCTCGACCTGCTCCTCGGAAACCTCTGAAACCTTGTCCCTTGGAGGGAAAACGACCCCTGGGAAAGGAGATAGACCTGGCTGGGCGAAATCTCCGCGAGTCTCTAGGCTGGGTACGCCCTGGAGCTAGAGGACGTCCTTGCCTTGGCCTATCCTCCGGCAGTCTGTCTCCCTTAGACTCACCCAGGTCCTTAACTAGCTTCTCTAAGTCCTCCCCGAATAAAAGCTTCCCCTTGAAGGGGAGCCGACTCAGGCGGGACTTTGAGGAAGCATCAGCAGCCCAATTACGTAGCCACAGGTAACGTCTAGCCGCCACCACCGAGGCCATGTTTTTGGCTAGGCTTCTGATGAGGTCATACTGACTGCCTGCCAAGAAGGCTGCTCCGGATTCCACCCTGGCCGAGTTGGCCTGTATTTCGCCCGTTGAGCTCTCTGCCTGGAGCTGCTGGGCCCACCTTAAACAGGCCCGCGCCAACCAGGCACCTGACACGGAGGCCTGCAAGGCGAGGGCGCTTACGTCAAAGGCTTGTTTCAGGAGCGTATCCAACTTCCTGTCTTGCGCGTCTTTTAAGGCTGAACTGCCCCCCACCGGGATAGTCGTCTTCTTAGTAACTGCTGATACCGCCGCATCCACCCTGGGAGATTTCAGCAGCTCTTTATCTGCCTCTGGCAGGGGGTATAGGCGAGACATGGTTCTGGTCCCTCTTAAGCTTGATTCTGGTTGGTCCCACTCTTCCTGGATCATCTGTCGCACGACCCTGTGGACCGGGAAAACCTTCTGCGATTTCCTAATGGCTTGGATTAGGGGATCCTCCAGTGCCTCTTCCTGTGATGGCGTGTCGGAGGCCACATTGAGAACCTTCAGAGACTCATTAATTAATGCCGGGAGCTCCTCTCGACGAAAAACTCTGACAATCCGTGATTGATCTTCTTCCGGGATCTCTCCTTCCTCCAGCTCCTCTTCATCCTCCTCCAAGTCCCTAATGGAGCCATCCTCCTCCAGGGTACCCTGAGAGAGGGACGCTAGGAGCTCCTCACCACCCAGACGTGGGCGCTTCGAAGGAATACCGGATTCCGGAATGGTAACCTCAAGAGGTCTAGCTGATTTGTCCTCCACTGGTGGAGCAGCCCCTACTGCCCCCGGGCCCTGCTTATGTAGGCAGTAGGCCTTGGAGGATAAAGTCAGGAGAGAAAAAATCTCCGCCCCCCCCCCCCCGCACTAGAGGGGGGAGAGGGGAGAGGCAGGGAAGGCATGGGCAGATCCGAAGGAGTACTGATAGGGAGCTGGGACCCCCCTTCCCCTTCTAGAGAGTCTCCTGATTCCTGGGAGGGCTGTAACATGGCCAAGCTAATCTCCTGCTCTACTGAGATGGCCACTGCAGCACAGCTCCTGCAGACTCCTGTATCTGTGGAGGTGCCCCTGCGGACTCCACAGGATGGGCAGCGCGGCTTGGATGCCATGGAATAGGACTGGTGATCCCACTGAAAGCACCGGATCCTAGAGAATTTGCCCAGAGGAAAACTAAGAGGCCCTTAGATTAGTAGCCGAGGGAAAGCCAGGAACAGGGCCTAGTTGATTGGCAATAAGCCTGGTAAGCACCCAGAAATTAAAACAAAGGCATAGTTGAAATAAAATAAAATTAAACTAAATTAAATTAAATTAGCTTAAATCTTAAAACTCCTCTATCGTGGTACTTGCGGTTTCCTGGTGCTGACTGAGAGGATCCTGGGCCCGACTCCGCGGTCTCCACCCGTCGGCTCTACACGTGGCAGGCCTAACACGTGGAGCCTGAACGGGGAGCCGCGGGCCTATTCGTGGCGGCGAACTGCGCTCCGATCCGAGTCCCGCTGCTCTCTTGTGCGACCGGCGCTCAGGGGCTGAGTCCTGCTGCTGTCCGAGATCGCTACTGCAGCGTGCAGAGACCGGCCGCCGCGTGGCTCACCTCGCCATCCTATCGATCTGTGACGGACCGGGCGGCCGACGCCGACTAGTGTTGCAGCCTCTAGCGCTCAGCCACCCGCAGGGCTTCGGCGCGAGGCTGTCTCCCCCCAAAGAGCACAGGAACAAAGGAGCCGACTGTCGGGCAGAGCAGCGCACCTCGCCGCAGCTGCCAACAGCGAGGCCGCTTCAAGGTCTGTGCCGGGAACGAGGGGGGGGGGGGGTAGTGAGGATGAAGGAGAGAACCGGCAGCCCTTAAAGGAGCAGAGCTCCAGAACGGGAGACCAAGGGAAAAGGGTAAAATAAAGGTAAAATTAACAGCAAACAGTAACTAAAATTAAAGTTAAAATAAATTAAATGTTTTTAGGTTTTTAAGGTAGGACTCCAGTAGGCCCCAGGCTTACGGAACCCTCCAGCTGCTTGGAGGCTGAGTATACTGGATTGGGGAGGTGGTCCCAGTGGTATTTATACCGCTCCACCCCCAAAAAGGTTGGGCTCAGCCTCCAAGCTGCTGGAAGGGTTGCGTAACCCAGAAGTAAAGGGACTGGACTGGAGTGACGATAAGGAACTGTGCTTTATCCCTCTGAGAAAACAAGAAACATCAGGGTGCACCACCAAGGACAAGCCTTGGATACTCCTCTGATAACATGCCAGGGCCGCCACCTGAACCTTAAATGTTCAGGGCCCATCCCCGGCCCCATCCCCAAAAACTTCACTCACCAAAAATATCCCCCCCCCCAACTGCCCCACTCTTAAACACTCCTGCCATGGAATGCCTCACACTCCAAAAAAATCCTCATTGTAACTGCCTAACCATTCTGCCTTCTACTTCCACTCCCAAAAAATACCACCCCACAACTGTCACCGACCTCCAATACTACACTCTCAGCTACCCCACTATGCTACAATACTACACTCTCTGCTAATGCCCTGCCACTCTCAGCTACCAACCATAGACACAACATATGCACAGCACACACAAGTACACGAACACTTTAAACATACACAGGGAATTCTAATAATCCCCTAGTTCTAATGTACTGCATTTTATATTTTTGACATATATATTTTCTTTTCTTTTGCTATTATTTCTAATGTGAAGACTACTGAATGAATTGTACTGCTTTCTTATAGGCTGCGCTGTGTCCTTTAGCTCTGCCATGACAACAGGTACTAGTTGAGATTCATGAACTGACAAACTATGAACATACCAAGGGTCAAACGTTTAGGAGGGTGCTATTGGATGTACTCGGCAATTGGGAGATCAGGATTGATAACTGTCCGGCTTTTTTCATGATTCTATTTATTTTTACATTAATGTCTGGAATCTAGAAGAAAAGCCAACATGTCTAGACATTTTTCAGACTTGAAACCCTCTATTTGCAGTTCCCTAATCCTTCCGCTGTGTGAGTGAGCCTGCCCTGCCTACTTCTAATGTAACTAGCAGCAGATACTGTGAGTAGAGTCCAGCCAATGGGAAGACTGTGAGGGCAGATCTCTGGAACACTCTCGTCACAGAAAGGGAAAAGATGAGCTGGTGGCAATTCCTGTTCTGTATAAGTTTGGCTTCTGTGTGTGGTGAAAGCTGGAAGAAAATGAAGCCCCCACTAAAAAATGTCTTAAAGCATTTCTGTAGAAAAAAGCAGTTTTAACAGCTGGGGCATACTAACACCGATTCACAGTAGCATAGCAATTATGCAACTGTACATGTCAAAACACCCCTCCCCTCTCATGACAGAGCAGTTTGCCCAGGCATTCCGTCAGAAGATTCTGAAAATAATGGCAGGAATTCATCATACACACAACTGAAAGTTCTAGTTCCAATGCCCCTGTCTTGTTAAAACTTTTTCACTCTACCTCCCCACCTGTCAACTAACCTGATGCACAACTGGTTATCCTTTAATGAAGTCTCTCTGCAATCCCTAAAACTTTCATTGCACCCCAGATAACTACCTGCCCACTGGACCCATTTCCATCTAACTGACTGGGTGAGAAGTCCTTGGGCCTCCTTCTGACTGTGCTTAACATTGTAAATCACAGCCTTGCCTCCGGCATCATGCCTTCTGGAAAAATGTTTTGGCCGATCCTACTCTTAAAAACATACCTCCCAAACCCTACAGACACTTAAACTACCGACTCATCTCAAACCTTCATTTCTTGTCCAAACTTGCCAAAAAATTAGTCTTTGTACAACTGATTTTTTTTCAAACAAAATCTGAATGTTTTACATCCCCACCAGTCAGGCTTCCATCCTGCAAATGGTTAACAAAACCACTCTTGCTTCACTTAGCAAGGTTCATGGACCAAAGGAACATGGTCTTGGTCATATATTTAGATTTCTCTGCTGTGTTTGATCTGGTAGATCATCGCTGTACTATTAGCTCGCCTATGGGATACTGGCCTCCAAGATGCTGTCTTCCCTCTCCAATTGGGCTTTAGCTGTCACTTTCGACTTGACTGTCTCCTCAACTCATCCCTCTGACCTGTAGAGTCCCTCAGGGTTTGGTGCTCTCCTCTTCAACACTTTTCTTATTCCCCTAAAGACATACAGAAGTTAAGCATCAGCACATATTATGTTGATGGTATGTTATTTGTTTTTCTCACCCTCACATTGCCCCAGACTTGGCGCTTCTCAACTCCTGATTATCCAGAATCATAGCATAGCTGAAAGCAAATAAATGCAAGCTCAATGTTGCCAAAATGGTGGCTATATGACCCACTGGCTCAGAGACCACTCCATCTGTCCTGCAAATTATTACAGATGTCCCTATCACTCTTTCCCCTATGCTTAAATATCTTGGTATTTTTCTGGACTCCCACTGTCCTTCCAGAAACAGATTAGCTCAGTGATTAAGGGGGGGGGGGGGGTCACTCTGTCGGTTTTGTATAATTTGTTTTATTAGATACTGCAACCCAAACCACTTATATAGCCTTTTCAATCGTCCCCTAGCTCGACTATTGTAATGCCATCTCCACTGATCTCTATAATTAGTAACTAAAGCATCACCAGACAGTCCAAAATGGCAATTAGAATCTTATTCCATGCTCACCATCATGACCATGTCATTCTCCTCATACTGTCCTGTCAATGGCTTTCAGCTGCCTACTGTGTGCAATTCAAGATCCTCTCTTTAGTACACAAAGCCTTATATACTGCGAATCCCTCCTACCTTTCTTCATATAACTCTCTACATTCCCTTTCAACTACTCTATTCTGTCCATGCCAAACGTCTTGTTCTACCACTCATTCCTTAAGCCAAATATGAATCCACACGGAGGAATGCTTTCTTCTTCAAGGCCCCCCTACTCTAGAATGACCATCCTCCAGACTTAAAGGCAAGAAGTGCCCTACTAAAAACGTAACAGTGTATTTAAGACCCATCTCTTTGAGAGGGCATTTGGGGCCATGGAGTGCTGACCTTGGCCTGTTGTGCAGACATGCCCTGTATACCTACTTGCCTATCCATTACCTTGCTACTGCTAACTTTTCTCTCTCTCCCCATCATTGATTTGTAAACCACATTTATTTGAAAAGCGTTATAGAAAGAATAATAAAACCTGCAGCCTTTGGACCATTGGATTGCTTCTTTTCTCAGCCTTTGCGGCATCCAGCAAATAGGGGGAAGGTAAACCTGGCTGCAGTGTCGCTGGAGCCGGAGAGCTCAGCAACTGCTTCAGGTTTGTCAGCTTTCTCCCCTAAGGCACAGCAAACACCAAAAGCCTTGCGCACCCAGCGGTCTCCTGTAGCAAGCTTGCAGCAAGACTCTCCTCTGATGGGAAGTGGATCTTTCTTATTGGGAGGAGCAGGCAATGCAGTAGCCCGCATGCCCTGGAAGAGTTTCAGGATGTGGTGTCTCTGGTAGGAGATTTGGCAGCAGGAGCAGCTGCTGTGGGTGGCGGCGAGTCTGTCGGTGATCGGATGGAAGGAGGACTAACTTCTTTTGTTGGTCCTATTTCATTTTCATTGGTTCAGCCTGTGAACTTCACCTTAGAATTGATATGGACTGTGATAGTGCCTTTGGTTGAGAATTTGGTTCCCAGTTTTCTGCTTTATCAACGAAAGGGAATTTAAATACCAATTCAATTGAACAGAACGCTAATAAGATCGTAATGGCACAGACTAAGTGTACTGAGATTCAAACGTGGTTTTCTTCGTTAGAGGGTCGATCAGAAGCTTATATGAAGAATTTTGCAGCGATTAATGCCCAGATTGAAAAGTTGGAAAATGTATCCAAAGTTTGTAACTTAAGATTAATAAATTTCCCCTGGGCTCAGTCTATGTCTGCACAGATTATGTTTAAAGCTTACTTAACAAAGATTCTGGCTATGCCCATGGATTCTCATCCTCCGGTGGTGAGAGTGTATTAATCTCCCACCGGGTAAGACGACTTCTACTAGTGATGATGTGGGAACGCAGCAAACTGATAGTTTAAACATCTCAGAATTGTTGGAAAGATCGCAAGAGGAGTCTGTATTGCCTTCAATGTTGATTGTGACTTTTGCATTTTTGTCAGATAGGGAGTGGTTGTTGAGAATGTTTTTTTCATAAAAGAAACTTATTGTTCAAAGATTTATTGGTTTGCATTTATCCGGACCTTGCTAAGGACACGCAACGGCGACGCAGAATGTTTCTTCTCCTCTGTCCAGGAGTCCAGCAGCTGGGAACGCTCTTTTTCTTAAAGCATCCTTGCAAATGCTTGGTGAAATATTGTGCTATTTCCTATTTTTTTTAAGAGCCCTCCCAGCTGCTGGCCTTTGTGAATGCCTGGCACCTTGAAGCCGCAATTGATACTCCTACGGATGGTCTATGAAATGTAAATGCTGGTCATTCGCCTGACTGTTTTTCTTTGCTCTTTGTATAATTTGTTTCATGTTTTCACATTTCTCCTCTCCCCCATTGTGGGCCTTGAAGAGCAAGCAGTATTGTGCATATATTGTGCTTTGCTGGGTTATTTTTTTTCTTTGTAATTTGCTATTGTCTTGCTCTATTTATTTTCAATGGTTTGAATAATTCTTGAAATAAGCTGTATAATTGCATAAATATAAAATTAAAAACTAAATAATTAATAAACCATCTCCTCTCCCCTTCACAGACACACAGAGAAGAAACAGATAATATGCACACATACAAGAATTTACAAACACAAACACACAGATATACAGGGACATACAAATACAACAAAAAAACAAAATAGAGATACACAAAACAGGTGATAAACACTCACACTAATGCAAACATCAAATTCACAATGCAGAAATACGCACACGCGCGTGCACACACACACACAGAGTGGGGTTGGAAAGAATCCCATGAGCCATGCTCTTTATGCTTTCCCTACTTGTTCTTTCATGTTGAAAGTGTAGCATATATGTTGTGCAAACCAGAGAAACAACTCCCGCTTTAAAAGTATTTTGAATTGTACTTTTTTTGGACAATAGAATCTGAAAAATGTACAAGTGTGAAGACTTTGGCAAGGCACCGTACTAAGATTTGGTTTATCGCATGCAGTTCAATTTATGTTTAGGCGTAACGATTGACGATAAACTTAATATGGACTCACACATAAAAAAATCTTACAAAAACTATACATTTCAAAATCAAGACCCTGAAACAAATACGCCCATTAATTCATTTAAATGACTTCATATCGATAGTACAAGCAATCATCACTCCACACTTCGATTTTGCAAACTTAATTCTCCAGGGAATCACACGACAAAACATTAAAAAGATCCAACTAACTCAAAATATTGCAGCAAGAATTATAATGAAAGTAAGTCCAAAAGAACACATTACACCAATTCTTGCTAAGCTCCATCGGTTACCTATTCATGAAAGAATACACTACAAAATACTAGTTACCACCTTTAAACTGATGAATAAACTTGCACCATCCGTTCTTAACAACCTAATCAACACAGAACCAAATAAGAGGTCTCAAAGAAGTAGACATACAAACACAATATCACTACCTAAAGACTATAAAAAAAGCTAGAAAACTAACTAATAACAGGGCCTTCTCACACTATACACCGTCTCTCTGGAATAACCTACCTGTCAATATTCGCCTTCTAACTGAAATTAAAGAATTTAGAAAAAAACTAAAAACACATCTATTTACCTTACATTATACACCTCTGGCTTACCAAACCACACAAGTTGACACAGGATAATAATCCCTACAAGACATACTCCCACTCGAACAAACTAAAACTAAACCCATAATCTGATATTAAAAGATCCCTCTCAAGTAATACAGTCTGTATAAAATCAATTTAAATATGTAAAAATTTTATTACATCCACACAATTAAATTGGATGTACATCCACTCAATTAAATTAGATCTAATTCAAACTATATAAAATTAATGTAAATATGTAAAAAAGTTTGATTACATCCACTCAATACAATTGGATGAAATCACTGTTTGCATGTCTTAATTATACTGTTAAATGTAAAAAGTTAAATCTGTTCATTGTAATATGACTAGGACATGATTAACCATGTACCTTAAATTTTTACTGTTATCTGTAAACCGCACTTGATACTTGGGAAAGAGCGGTATATAAATGTGTGCTAAATAAATAAATAAATAAAATAAATGTTCAAAACCATGTGCAGCACAACCAGCTTTACCTTTATATTTCCAGCAATGGCCTTTATCACCCTGTAGATCTTAGCAATCTGTTGGATCATGCCACCCACGCTCAGCAAGTCCAGACAGTCAGCCAGCCTACCAGTCAGGAAATCTTAACTAAAGCATCAAAGTTTCTATGGGTAATTTAGGGGGGGGGACGACAATTTTCTTTCAGTAACAAAGCCATGCTGGCAATGTGGGTTCAGTTAATTTCAACATTTACATGATGTACATGAACCTATAAGACCACATAACATCTGAAGCAGGAGTCTATGTGATCCAAAAAGCTAATATCAGCTATCCCTGAATCATTTTTATATTGGTCCCATAAACATTATCATTTACACCCCACATGAGTGCAGTAATAAATGCTGTAGATAATTTCTTGCAGCATGAATAAAGCAGTTATGAGCCACTTGATTAAGTACAAATATGGGTCAGTCAGGTTGTAGGCAATGTATTTTTACCGTAGTAATATATCTGTGATTAGCTTGAGAGCTATGCTCTCTTCAACAGATCGGTTAAGAAAGAGTTCATTTACCCTGGAATTCAATAATGCATAATAAGGCTACCCACATATACAATCAAGTTCTAGGGTGGCTTACAAAAAGGGGATGTGCTGTTAAGAACATGTGTCATACTGGGTCAGATCAAAGGTCCATCAAGCCCAGTATCCTGTCTCCAGCAGTGGCCAATCCAGGCCACAAGCACTTGTCAGGTTCCCAAAAGGTAGATGGATTCAATGCTGCTTATTTATCCCAGGTGTAAGCAGTGGATTTTCTCAATCCACTTTAATAAAAGCTTGACTAGTACCCACGTCTACCTAGGAAGGCTTGCACCTCCAGGCCTGCCTTTCAGAAGCACTACTGCCTCTAGGCTACAGAGACAAACTTAGTTTAGTAGAGAGATTAGACAGTTTCATAAATTTGACAATACGATTTTACAGCTGTCAGTGGCCTGTATCCCATCTCTTCACAGACATAGGCCTCCCTGAAGCTTCCAAAATACTGACACTGAGAAATAGATTAAAGAACAGAATAGCAAGCAGCTCTGAAAGAAATCACCCCCTCCTCTTAGTTACAGAAGGTGACTGCAGACAAGTGCAATATGTGGCATAAATATGGGGGGGGAGGGAATCAGTCTGGTCTGAGATAGCTTAGAGGAAAAGAATAAAGAGTTAGGCCTTAAGGAATAGGGAGTGGATGAAATACAGGAAATAAAACAAATCCTATTATTCCGGATACAACAACATTAAGATATTCCAGTTAATGCTTCATCTGGCTATTTAAACACGTCTCATATCTGAATCACATACTGCCTTTAAGTGATTCACAAGGCACCTGTGGCCTAGTATCTAGCATGGTTGGGCAACGCATTCCTTGTCATGTCCTAACTTTACATTACAGAATACTTTAGAAATGATATAGTTAGAGCTTCTGATTTTAGGGTTTTAACCAATACTAATAAAGCACCTTGACACACACAAAAAAGAAAGAAAGAAATGGGTGTTTACTGGACAAAACACCAAACACTACTTCCTCTAGTACTCGCACCCTCCCCTTGCCTATCTTCATGGCTTCTCCATTTCTCTGTTTTTCCCACCATGCTGACAACTCCCCAGCTTCAGAAATATATGCGTTTGATTTAAGTGAAAACAAAAAAGGTACCCAGCAATGGTTCCTACACTGTAAAAACTCCAAACATTGATTTTTTTTCTTCATACCTTCAAAGAACTTGAAAATTAATACCTCAATTAATAATGTATAAACACCTAAAAACAGAAGCCTTAATTACCTATCAGCAGCAGATTATAAAATACACCAAAAGCGCAAGTGCTTAGTAAGGAGGTCTGGTTTCAACAGAATGCTATATATACGCAGGTATTAGTCTCCATCAATACCATTTTTATTTCTAAAAGTTGCAAAATGTCTATTGCTCCACCCTTACATATTTTTAGAGGCATTTGCGACCAAATAAAAGGATTCATTTGAAGTAACTAAAGATCTTTTTTGCAACTCTGGCTGTGTCCAACACCCAAGGTAAACCCCATATTCTCAATATCGGATATGCAATTTTAACTGCCAAGCAGAACACCCCACCACAGAAAACACACCCTCGTGTTAAAAAGGAGCACCACGGGCCTTATAGTCCAAAGGGGTTTTCCCATTTTTTTTCCGTGGAGAAATTGTTTTTTAGAAAGTCCCTACTGTGTTAAATAAAATGGACTTAGGAAGAAGCCTGGTCAGTGGGGAACAAGTGATGTTGTTAACATTTTTATATATCTCACCCCTTGACTTACCCTCTACCCTACATAGAACCGGCTCTAGGCTAACCAGTGCCATGTGTGAAAACCAAAATTGGCGCCTTCCTCCCTTTTCAGTGGATGCACCTCGGACACAGCACCTCTCTCCTTCTACCCAGCACCCCACTGTTTTCACCCATCACTCTCTGCTAAGCACCATTACTGCCATAAATGTGGAAGGACACAGTAGGGTGGCAACAAATTGCCCTGAGAAGAAACACAAGTTGAAGACCCCAAAAATCAGTCTGGTCACCACATACATGGCTTTTCAAATTATACTAATAATTTTCAAAACTGGTAGTATTTTCTACAAAAGGATCAACAGTATCACTCCACAGGACCCGTATATTAAGCGCCTTCTCCAGACACAAATGGAGGAAAATATTTTATTACAAGAACGTTCAACTACAGTCCTGGAGGGACAGAAAGCAATCTGGTTTTCAGGCTATCCCTAATGAATATTCATAAAAGTCAACAATTATTAGCCTGGGGAAACCCACCACTTCTTCCAAGGAGTGAGCTACAAAGAACAGATCCGCTCTATGGGTTGTGCTGCATACTTGTGACCTGAACTGACCACCATCAGAGAGATGGGATGCTGTGCTCGATCAACCCTTCGTCTGAACCAGCATAGCAAACTTGTGTTTTTATGAGCTGTAAATCTCATGCATAGTCATTAAGGATACGCTGAAAACCTGATTAATTTGAGGCCTTTCAAGATTGCAGTTCAACACCCCCGCAGCTTACATCTGACCCTACACATTTCAGTGTAAACAAAATTAACTGAAAGGAACCAAACTTAACACAGATGCTTAACAGAATGTGCTCTAGAGGCAGGCAAGCCAGTCAGGTTTTCAGGATATTCACAATGAATACACATAAGACACATATGCAATCATCATTGAATGCAAACACATTTCATACACTCATCATGAATATCCTGAAAACCTGTGTAGCTCATGGCACTCGAGAAGCAAACTGCTTCCCCCCTGTGCTAAGGGAACAACCTCGAAATCTTGATTCCAGTTACAAAGACGCAGCATAACCCAGAAAACTGCAAAGATCATCATACTAGCAGCGGAAGCCCAAGAGAACATTTAAAGAAAACTGTACAGGGAGACCATCTTTAAACTCAAAGAACCTTCAAATTTACGAGAAAAGAGAAGAAGTCTCCAGTTGTTCTCCAACAAACTTTCCCACCAAAATTCAAATTTCATGCCTTAATCCCACCAATTCAGTCTGAAGGCTACTGCATAAAAGAATAGACATCCACTGCTTAACTACCTCACCCTGAAGAAAGCCACAGTATGGTGTCTGAAACGTTGGTTCCAGTTACTAATACGCAGCATGACCCAGAAAACTGCAAAGATAAAATTTACAAGTGTTAAGGAGGCATGTACTGAAAGAAAGCTAGCATATCTGGGTGAGCTCACTTATGACAGCTTCTACAGGAAAAAAGAAGCGAAACGATACCAACATCTATGAGTTGTAGTTGGTTCAAAAAAGAAAAGAAGCAACCACACCTGCAGCAAACGACACAAAGTACAAGGAACAGGGCGAAGATTCACACCATGGAGTGGATCGCAAATTAAGTTTTATTGGTTACTGATTTGTTTCTGCGTTGCCCCGACTGGGGTTTTGCTTTGGTGGGCTTTCTAGGCTTTTAATTGGCAGCAGTCGGCAACACAGCTCCATTTGCCTGCTGAGTACGCTTTTAGCCACGTGAGGACGTTGGAGAGCCATGTTAAAATACTTTCAGGTTTGCAGTACATTCTATGGCGCACAATGGATTTTTAACATTGTTTTATTTTATATAGGAGCACTGCAGTTTTTAAAATACAGCAGCTTTTATGGGTATGTTAAGAGATTTTGAGTATCATCCCGGTCTGTTTGTGCTATAATCTCTGCTGTCATGTTTATTCGGTGGTCTCCCATCCCCTTTTTTTTCTACTACATTTTGATTGGCCTTTATTAAAGCGCTCAGCTCATTCCTAATATATGGACTCTGTAGGGGAGACCCGTGGTTCCTATAATATTCTTTTATGATGCACTTGATTCGTATGCATTATATAGTACTGCTTTAAGCCACAAGCTAAATCGGCTAATTAAAATATCTATCTATAACAGCGTGTATGAGCAATCAAGTTCTTTTTCCTATGCATAGCTACTTTCTGGTCATCTTCAGTTTTTACTACATTTTGCTTTTCAAGGATTATGTACAGTATTCCTCTTCCACTTCTCCCTTTCCTCCTCCTTCACCCCTCCCATTTTTTTTCTTTTTAGAATATAGAGGTTCTTTATGTTAATATCAGTCTAAGTGCCCTCCCTCCACATGCTCCTTAGATAGGAGTGTGTTCTCCCTCAGGCCCTGGCAATCTGTCAGCCTCTTCCCTCATTAGATAGGTTAATGCTAATGTTATTGGCTCTGTCATTGAAGGATGACATTATTACAGTTGTAAGCGTTATAAGTTCACTTTATTTATTTTAATATCAGTATTGTATGTCTTTTAGATTAATGCCTTTTATACATGTTATCTGATTGTGTAAATATAAGCTCTTATTTATATGTAATTTATGTTTTTATTCCAATAAGGTCCCATTCACCCCGAAACATGGCCTGTGTAAAATTTAGGGAGGGACTTCTAGATTTACCAATAAATTTTAAATTTGTGATCCACTCCATGGTGTGAACCTTTGCCCTGTTCCTTGTACTTTGTAAGGATGTAGTCAGACCAGTGTGAATACAGATTTTAAATTATTTAAAAGGTGCAACCAGGGTTTTCACTCGGTACGTATTAAATCTGCATCTAATATGCAATATTAAGGCACTGTTCATCTATCAAAACTTTAAAAAAAAAAAAAAATCTTACATTGTCTATATTAAGAATCAGTTATCTAACTTCAGGGCAAAAGGTTATAAAAAGGTCATCACAGTGCATCATATCTAATCAAGAAGGGGTCTGCATTACTGGGTACAATATGAGGGCAACAAAAGTCACCAGACTAAGCGGGGCCCTCATTTTAAAAATGACGACCGGCCGGATAGAGCATCTGCGTGCCAGAGGTCTGCTCATCTTAGCAGTGAAATTCTATTTATTTAATATTTAGCTCGCATCTTCCAGTAGTTGTTCAAGGAGAGTTACATCGAGGTACATAGGTATTACCCTGTCCCTGGAGGGCTTACAATCTAAGTTTGCACCTGAAGCAATGGAGAGAGTTAAGTGATTGGGCCACAGCCACAAAGAGTGTCACTGAGATTTAAACCCTGGACACAGCTCTCGCCACTAGGCTACTCCTCCACGCTACACTGTCTGACGCTATACCACAGCTACTGCTCACTGGAGAAAAACAGGACTGATGGAAAATCCTCTGCTCCAGCTTTTGGATAGGTAGGCCACTGCTTACTTTCTCCCTGTGAGTGTGCAGAGGGACAACAAAAAACCCCCACAATGTTGTAAAACTGTTTTGCCTATTTAAAAATACATAATAAATACAGGTCCCTCTGCTTAATTAAATTCCACATACCAGTATTAAGACAGCTGGACATAATTAGATATACTATACTCTACAATGAATTAACCTGAAACTATGACACTACAGACAAAGCAAAGGAAATCATATACACCCTAGAAGGAGAAGGGGTCAAAAAAAAAAAAAACAAGCAAACTGATAAACTTGCATCTGACTAGGAGATGACAAGGTTGTATCTGTGGTATCAGCACGTTTACTCCGCTCTTCTAGCAGATCGTTTCTATCTGTGCCCTTCTCTTCCATTGTCAACTCCAGACTTCGATCTTTCCACCCTGCTGCTCCTTATCAACTCGGGTAGTATGTTCCAGGCATATGTCAGGCTCCATCTCTGGCCCTTTTCAAATCCAGGCTAAAAGCTCACCTCGTCGAGGCTGCTTTTGGATTCTGATCCGCTTAGTCTTCTCTCGCCAACTATGTGTTTCCTTACCATCCCCCCTGCCATATCCTATACCCCAGCTGATCTGTCTCTTACATGTCTCTATACAGCGCTGCATAGGTCTTGTAGCGCGATACAAATGAACTGTAGTAGGAGTAGAGGGAAAAGCCCTGCACTACAGTCTCAGCCAAGATGAAGGGAGGAGGGCCTGCCACAGCGAAGCCTGCTAAGCAACAACTAGAGATGGCACCGATTTTGGGGAAGATGCAGGATGAAAAGTCAAGAAAGAAATGTATTTTAAAAAAAAAACTGCACAAATTAGCATTTCTGAAGGCTGTGTGTGGGAGCGGCAACACAGGTAGATGGCAGGAGTACGGGTCAATACCACCTCATTTACAGTAGATATCTGCCAAGAACTAGCTTAAATAAAACATATATAGTTAGGTTTCTTCTACATATGAAAAACCATGCTGCAGCTTATCTGGTTCCAAGGCTCTATTTAGCTGTAAATATATTTTAATAATTCTATCAAAGGACCGAATCAATGTTAGTTTCCATTTGTAAAGCTTAAACGCTTTTAGATCAGTGCTTTACATTAGCCTCCCCCCCCCCCCCCCCATCTCAAATTAAAATCTAGGGAAGAACACTTATTCTAAGGACTAAAGCAGATCACCATATTTTAAGAGAGGAAGAAATTTTGCAGAATTTACTGGGAGGGGTGGCTTAAATTATCATGTGAAAATAATGTCAGGCTATTAGAAGGCAACTGGATTCTACAAATCTTTGAACCACTGTCAGTCGCAAAACAATTTGATTACAAAACAAAAATGAAGTATTCATTTCAACCTAATCAACTAGAAAACGTGTGTCTTGGAGCATCTATCACACACTACAGAATTAGGCAGCAGGTCCCAAGTTCACACATTCAACTCTGTGCAAAGGTTTAGGTATCCCTGGTTAAACGATTTCAGTAAATCCTTACGTGAACAAATGCTGACAAGATCTATGTGGCACGAAAGTTAAACATAGCATCTTTCTGCAAATGTGAATGCGTTATTACTATTTATTTGCAGTATTTTACAACTTCAAAACAAGAAAACAATGAATATGGCAAGTGCAAAAAAGTCTGGATACCCCAGTCAGCACTTTGTAACATCTCCTTGGAAGAAAAAACAGCTTCCAAGCAATTTCTGCAGCCAGCTAAGAGTCTGTCTATGTTTGCTTTTGGAACGGTTTGCCCCACTTTTCCTTGCACAACTCTTTAGCTCAGAAAGAGTCTTAGGTCTCCTTTATACACTGCGTGTTTATGAAACGTCTGTGGGGCCTATTAAGGCCATTCCAAAACCATCACCTTTCTTTCCTGTAAGAACTTTGTGGTTCAAATTGAGAAATGTTTCAGATCATTGCCTTGCTAAAACAAACATTGAACCTCTTTTCAGCATCAATTTCTTCACTGCCTATGGTATGTTATCTTCCAGGATATTTTATTAAATACATTCTTCCTTTCAGCTGCACAATATTTCCTGTGCCATGGGCTGCCATACAATACGAAAACAAATGATGCAACTCCACGCTCAGTACCTCGCAAAGTATTCTGCTCTCCAAATATATTATGTAGCTGTGGCCTAAACAGGTCAATTTTCCTTTTATTACGCCAAAGCATTTTGTTCCAAAAAGTTTCAAGCTTGTTGAGGTTTTCTTCTGCATACTTAAGACGGCGACTTTGAGGAGATTACAGAAAAATGTTTCCTCTTGAGAACTCTCTTATATAGCTCAGCATCATGTAAGCAATGCTGAAATGTTCACCTGTGAACAACTGCTCCACTGTCATCTAAACTTTCAGCAAGTCTTTTACAGTGATCTCTGATTTCCGTTTTGCAGATCTGACTAGTTTGGAGACAGTTCTATCAAAGATTTTTCTTGGTCTTCAAAATCTTGCCACGACTTCAACAATTCTATATAACTTCTACTTCTTAATGTTCCCGATAGTTGAAATTGTTAGTTGAAAGCTTTTGAAGTTTCTTTTTATAGTCGCCTTCTGCTTTGTAAAAATGAATTATCTTGATTTTCAAATGCTCAGACAGCTGCTTAGAAGAGCACATGATCGGTGTTCTGTCTGCTTTCAACAATAATAAGCTAAGGGGTTGTTGTTGTTGTTAAGTGCCGTCGAGTCGGAGTCGACTCATGGCGACCCTCTGGATAGCTATCCTAAATTGTGTTCGGTCTTCAGTCAGGCGGCTCATTGTTGACAGACTGGTACCCGTAGCTGCTGTTATTGTAGCAATCCATCTCATTGCTGGCCTTCCTCTTTTGCGTTGACCTTCTATCTTGCCAAGCATGATGTCTTTCTCTAATGATCTCTCTCTTCGCATGATGTGTCCGAAGTATGAAAGTCGAAGTCTTGTCATCTGAGCTTCTAAAGAAAGCTTAAGTTTGATCTCTTCTAGTACCGACTGGTTTGTTCTTCGGGCAGTCCATGGTATACACAGTATTCGCCGCCAGCACCATAATTCAAAGGCATCAATTTTCTTCCTGTCTGTCTTTTTCACTGTCCAGCTTTCACATCCATATGATGTTATTGAAAATACCATGGCTTGAACAAGTCGAATCTTTGTATGGAGAGAGACATCTCTGCTCTTGAGAATCTTATCTAGGTCTTTCATAGCCATTCTGCCAAGAGCAATGCGTCGTCTGATTTCTTGACTGCTTGTTGCTTCTTTATTGATAGTTGATCCAAGTAGGTTAAAGTTGTTCACGATTTCAATTTCTTCTCCTTCAACGATGAACCTGTTGATTATGCCAGTTGTCATGATCTTTGTCTTCTTTACATTAAGGTGCAGGCCCATTTTGAGACTATGTTCTTTGATTGTGAGAAGCAAATGTTTCAGATCATCTTCACTTTCAGCCAGTAATGTGGTATCATCAGCATAGCGAAGGTTGTTGATGAGTCTTCCACCAATCTTCACACCTCTGTTGTCTTCATACAGTCCTGCTTCTCTGATGATTTGTTCTGCATATAAATTAAACAGGTAGGGGGAAAGTATGAAGCCTTAGAAAGGCAAATTGTCTTTACCAAAGAGAAGACTTAAAAAGTCACAAAGAGGGTAATTTTATAAGGGTCAGCTGGATTTATATATGTGTTTTAACGTGCTTATTTAGCATCTATTTTATGTTTAAATATCTTTATTAACAAAGATCATATAACATACAATCACTGACTATCTACCATATGTACACCCCAGTTTCCCGAGTGACAAAGATCATAGTATAACACAGCGTTACCCACAGTGCCCCGGCCCGTCAAGCAAACAAGAAGAAATGCCCCCCCTTACTTAGCTCGGTCAAAGCTGCCATCTCCCCCTGAGTGACCATCAGGGAGCATATACCAGCCTAGCCCCAAGGCATAAGACATACAACAGCCCCATATGTACATTATGTGCCCACGATTCTATAGCATAGGGCGCTTGTCGAACCAGACAGTATTATTTTGTATTGTAAATAACTCCGCTCCTTCAAGGTCTTCCTCGAGAATCCGCCCCTCCAAGTGGGCTGTTAGCATCTATTTTATAAGTGAAGTACATGCATAATTTACTTTATAAAGTAGGGCATAAGTGCTGAGATACATGCAGCAAATCTAGGCAGGAGTGGTGGTGTAAATGCCCATGTCTAGATTCTGTGAGGACATGCCTTCAGCTCCGGCATTTTATAACTTCAGCATGTACATCGGTGCTGCACTCAAGCTCTGCCCCTGTGCACACCGGCAGTGAGAATATGTACACATCAGTCCAATGCATATACGTTCAGAAAAGCACCTGCCTACATAATGCATGTAAACCACTAATGCCCCATGGATTTACACATGTAAACACATATGGAAATTTAGGCCATGCCTTACAAAGTTACCCCCTACAAGTTTGGTGCCATACAGGGCAATGCAAGGATATTGGGTGCACTAGGCGAACCTTCAGTCCACCCTTCCAACAACAATGCTGTAAAAATGTATAATTGCACATAGTAACATAGTAAATGACGGCAGATAAAGACTAGTATGGTCCATCTAGTCTGCCCAGTAAGATAGCAAAGAGTAGGTGCAGGCCACCCCTCCCCCTGTCTTTGTTTAGGGGTGAATCCACCGCTCCATTTAGGACACCCCTATTTGTTGAGAAATTAGGGAGTTAAGTTTATTTTGATTTTATCCTGTTGCTGTAAAGGGATCCACTGTGTCTGTCGCACCATTCTTTTAAATATTAAACTCTGCTTTGTATGTGTGTGTGACTACTCTCTCTGCAGGTAGAAGAATGTGTCCACAGCCCCACAAACTCGAAATAAAAATAATATATTTATATCAGGACCCACTGTTTTGCTTTGACTGCTGCTGCTCTTTGCCACCACTCAGGTGTCACTTTAGGCAACTGCCTAGTCTTGCCTAACAGCTGAGGATTAGAGAACTGCACATAGAAGTCTTAAACTCTAAATGTTGAGACATGTTAGACATCCTTCTAGCTTCCAGAAATGAATGTAAAAATCAGTAGAATCCTGAAAAACTTGACAGGTTATCAGGACTCAGAAGGTCAGGACAGACATCTGACAGCGCACCCTTAAATTCCGGGCCCTAGTTTCCAATTTACCAATGCCTTAATCTAGCCCTGCCCATGACAGCCATGATTAGCTGGCAGTACAGATAGCAACCAGTAAGAAAAGCAGTACAATTCAGACAGCAACTCTCACAGTAGAAATAACAAAGAAAATAAAATATACGTGAATAACTGAGAATGTTGCATATCACGGCTAGAAAAGTATGTGTAATCCCTGTGTGTGTGTGTGGGTGTTCTATTGTGTATCTCTGTTGTGTGCTGTGTGTGTGTGAATAGCAATAAATAAGTATGGTGGCGCAGTTTCAGACGACATAGTTATGGGGCGAGGGCAATTGCAGGGTGAGAGTTTTGAGGGGTGGGGGTCAGTTTGCAGGGAGATAAGGCAATTGTGTGAGGCTGGGGCAGTTGTGATATCGTTTCTGAGCTAAGAGTTGTCTGCACAGTGGTAAGCATGAGCTTTTGAGGACAAAACTCCACTTTGTCAGACACATGAAGTGCAGTACAGATGGTGGGCAAATACAAATGGAGGAACAGACGAGGGGGGGGGGGGGTGCAAAGACGACTGACAGCTCAGTGTAGCAAACTGTGCTATGTTCTAGCACAGCCTTTTGTGCTAGATTTTCCTGTGCAAGTCTTGTTCCCCAATGCAGAAAGGAAGCTACAGCAGGAAAATCACAAGCAAAACCACTGTGCCAAAGTATAGCACAGTGGGCAGGCTAATTGCATGCAAAAGAATGAATTTTTAATTCTCAATGTAAAAAAACTGTGCTGAAACAGCGCAGTTCTTTTACTCATTTAAAACTGGATCTTTAGGCCAACTTCAGGCAGGCATAAAAATGCAGCGGGGCGCAAAAGGTAAAGTGTCAGATGACCAAGTCAGACTGCCTGATTGCAGTTCCCATCCAACCCCTCCCTCCTTCACTGATCACTGCTGGCACAGTGACCCCTACCCCCACACCTCCAAAGAATTGTTCCAGAATGCACCACAGGTGTTACTCTGCCATATAAGACCCTGCCCAGTGAATCCCAGGATGCACCTCATGGAATCAGGCAGCACCATTTTCTAAGATAGCGGGGGGAGGGGGGGGAGATTGTGTGGACATCGCTCCTATCCCCCTCCCAAATGTTGAGACACTGAGGGGGGGGGGGGGGGAGTATAAAATCGAGCTGCTGCCATGAGTTTGCAGAGTGAGGCCACCTGGGAAGATTAGGGGGCCACGAGACAACTAATGATCTGTTGGGTGCTCTTCCTTGGTCATCTGGGGTGAAATGTAAAAAACTTTACCTCAGGTGACTTTTTTTAAGCAATCCATGCGCAAAGCTGCAAGCCTCCTGTTTAGTGCCGAGTTTCTGCGCACAGCTTATTTGCACAGTTTGCTTCTGCACAAAAAGCCTTCACTAAACCTGCGCTAGAGATTTAGCACTGTGAATTCTGCACTGAGCTGCTGACACTGTAGACTGACTAGAAGGGTGTGGAAAGGGAGTGATAAAATCAACAGTTAAACTAATTGATAAGGGTGATGGAGGAGAGAAAGTTTGACAGGATAATCTGAGCACAGTTAAATCTGTTGGTATTTGTAGTGGACCATGAAGCCATTGGCCCTATTCAGGCCTAAAATGATGTGTCAAGTTTCTTGATGAGTTCTAAGTTTCACACCACAGTGTCCCTTTCAAGTTTCCTTGTAGGAATATGGCCTGAATAAGGAGAATGGTTTCATGGCCCACTACAGGTGTGAACAGAGTCAACTACTCGCAGATTATCCTGCCAATAGTTTCTCTATCTCCCTTCCATTATCAGTTTAAAACAAGGTGGATATCTATTGCTCAGTTTGCAGGCTCTTCTCCATACTTTGCATTCCTACCTGCCAATCCACCAGGTGTATTCATCTACCTCCATTTGTCCTGGAAAGCTCATGCCACCATCACATCTCAGTTCAGATGTATAGATGCCACCAGCCTTTCTGTTTTTACATATGCAAAAAAGGGAACTTAAGCCTCAGACTTGATATAAATCAGTAATATAACTGCATGACAGATCTAGGAGAAAAACATACAAACTAGAAAAATCAAAAGCTATCGCAGAAATAGCTCTGCTGAAAGCTCCCACTGGCACTGTGTTGAGTTTCAGAAGGCTGTGCCAGGGGAAATGATGTTTCATGATGGGGTTGTCCAAGATTAGGGGCTGCATGGTGTTTGGAGTGGGCTTTGATGATAACAATGAAATTTGATGGAATGTAGGGAGTATGGAGGTTTTATTATGTGTGGTAAGTTGCTTGGCTCTAAGCTGCTTTGGTTCAAGGAAGGAAAATCAAATTGCATGAATAATTAGGGAGTTTATTCAGGCTTTCTTAAAGGCCATATCTCACTGACTTGTCAAACCTAAAATACATATTAATTTTGCAAAGAATACAAACATTTTTTTCTCATAACTTTTTCTAAGGTCCAAGCAGAGGTGAACTCACCCCAGACCTCCTCCCTCTCCCCCTCCTAGTTAGTGGTAGGATGTTTTGATTATTTTTAGTTACTAGGGGAAGCTGTATATAATTTAGCATAGGGGTTTTGAAAAGCCACCATTTATGTCTCATACAATGGGCACTTCTCTGTGACAGCCTACAATTACACACAAACTGTGTGTGTATAAACACACGCAACAAAAACAAACTATAGGAACTTATGCATGTACCTTTTCAGATAGACTGAGCCTCAGAAACTCTGCCTGCCTGCCGCTCCCCCTCCCCCCGGATATTCCACTTGTACAAAGGGGGGGGGGGGGAATCCATACAAATTATCCGTGAAGTTGTTCACTTACAAGAATGTAAATCGCTTATGCTGTCAATGACGATAAGGATTGTGCACGCTGATGGAGATATTTTCGCAAAATTATAAAGTCTCAAATGTCCCTTAAGTGCATCAACTCCATCACAATTATCCTTATCAAGGGAATCGCCGCCTCACTCAAACCGGAAAAGGCAAGAAATTAAAGTCCAGCTCTGTGCAATCTTCCCGTTAAAACCCACAGAATCAATGTCACCAACTTGCATTGGTCCTTTGCTGCAGCCATGCTCGGCTGAGCCTAGAGAAGGCTCGAAGTGTGGTATTCCTATAAATCTTCCAGGATTCTCAGGGAGAGAATAAGCGATTTAGCTTTCTTTAGAAAGGAAATATTTCCCCAACAGCTATTCAAGGTGCAAACGCTGCAAGCCCCCACTTCTCAAGACCCCCCCCCCCATGCAGACCACCCAGTCAGTAACTGTAATGAGCCAAGGCAGACAGAGTCCCAAGTGGACGATGATTCCCTTCCACCCCCACATCAATACTCGAGGGCATCAGATAATATCAAACGAGTTGAAACAAGATCACCGGCAGATTCATTCACGAAACACACCCCCGAGTCGGGCTGAGCTGCGCAGAATCTCCTGAAACTTTGCACAAGGCTGGGAGTGGGAAGGAGCAGCCCGGGAGCTAGAAAGCAGCTGCTCTCCCCACCTCTTCGGCTTTTGCTGCCGCCGATCTTCTTTTTTTTACCTCCTTCCATTAACTACGTCTTTGACCCTCGTCTCATGCTCGCTCCCAGTCCCACTACAACTACCAAGACCCCAAACGCACCCATTCACAATCTCGAACTTGCAATAAATGGATTCGCTTAGTCCAAGTGTATCACTTTTGATTTTCATTTCCGTGCAAAACGGTCTGCTAAATCTATCGTACTTGTTGCTTTCTAAAGAAGGGACGGGGGAGGTAAAAAAAAAAAAGAGAGAATCAGTTCCAGCAATTTTCAATGGTTGGATTTCAAACAGCAGCACGCCCCCAAGCTCCGGGGGCTGCAGTGTCTGCACCGAACTAAACGGACTGGCTGGCATCCGATTCCCACCACTCTCCGAAACGAAGGCAAGCAAAATGTCCCGTCTGGGCAGAAGAAAAAGTCTTCCCTGCGAGCACACGTACGCTTTCTCTAGCCCATTGCAAGCAAAAAGGACCCGAAGTTGACATGGGAAAAAGCGCCATGCGGAGGAGAGCTGGAATTCCAGGGATTCGCCAGCCGGAAAAAAAAGATGGAAATTTACAATTTCAGGCTGACTCGGCAGCAGTCGCGAAAGTCTTCCCTTGTTTCCCACCGCCCATCCAGGCACAAACAAATATAATCATTCTTCCCGCAGATCTCCGAACGGTTTGACTTTTCAATCCATTCATTTGCAGAAAGAACCCGATCGGTGCGTGTACGGGTCAGAGGACGAAAGGGAAGAGCAGAACTAGTACCGGCATACACTCCGACTTACCTTACTCTTCACTTCCACAGCGCTGCCATCCAAAAACCGCAGAGTCTGAGACTTGTGAAAACTCCGGTTCATTTTCCCCCCTGCCCCAGTCCTCGCTCCGCAAAGACTGCGAGAGCTCTGCTCAAGAGGCTGCCGCTCGGGAAGATGCCTCGAGTGTCCGCGCGACTGCTCCGCCGACCGATTGTTTCCCCTTCCGATCCTTCTTCCTGGAACTCCTTATCGATTGTCCCGACCTTCCTCCCGCAGCAGCTCCTGCACTTCACAATTACAACCCTCCGGAGTGCGAACGCGGCGCGCGGCCAGGGGAAGGGGAAAAGGAGCAGCGTGACGTCACATCGCCCGGCCCAACACAGCCCGCGCGCTCCGGCTCGCGCAGGTTGCCTTTGAGCGCGCCGTTTTGTTGTTTGAGACGTCACTCGTTTGTTGCCGTTCCCAAAACAAGCTGCTACCTGGAAGCAGCTGCTGAGAAAACCAGGATTTGTGCGGATAGTGGTCTCTAAGTGTCATTGTTATTTCAAAACTTTAATTGAGCTTTTCAGTATGTTACAGGCATAAATAAAGCACCAAGTGGCATTTAAAAACGGGAAAATCGTTTAACACATCTGGATCTTTTTTTTTCTTTAAGAAATCCTGGTTTGGACCCCACTGGAGGCTTCTTTCTTTACGAATTTATTCCTTTGGTTGGTGTATCGGAGTTACTTACCTGTAACAGGAGTTCTCCATGGATAGCAGGATAAGTCATCCACACCAGGTGACGTCATCCGATGGCGCAGAGACGGAAGTACTCTCTCTAGCCCAGAAAGTGTTTCACTTCTGGGCATGTTCCACCTGGCCCAACCCCTAGGTCCGCCCCTAGCCAGCCACTGTGTCCCGAGCTAGCCAGATGCTAGGGGCGATGAGGGCCAGGACCGAGGCAGGGTCCCTTGCAGTGGAGGAAGGGTGGGAAAGTGTGGATGACTTATCCTGCTGTCCACGGAGAACTCCTGTTACAGGTAAGTAACTCTGATTTCTCCTAGGACAAGCAGGATGAAGTCATCCACACCAGGTGCCTTCCTAGCTACGAAGGGCAGAGGTGGAAGGGGCCCTGCCGGAATATATCTAACAGAAGTGGCACCACCCATAGTGGGTTGGGACAAGGCTTTATTTTGCATATAAAATGTGCAAACAACAAAATGTGCAATCTGTACAAATCAATCAACAACATGTGCAAATCATCAATCAAGAACATGTGCAAATCAACAACGTGTGCAACTGCAGCAATTGTGCAAACACCTCTGAGTAGGCAAAACTGTGCCCAGGTGCAGTCTTCCAGGTTCATGTATCAAGTGGCCAGCACGGCCTTGGTTCAAGGAGTGGGTGGTCCGCTGGCGGCCGCCGGACCACCCGTCCGAAGGAGCCCGTATGCAAGTCAAGGCAGTAGTGTCTTTGGAAGGTCTGGAGGGAGATGATGCGCTGGATGGTCCTGGAAATCAGCGGGATAGGGGGGAAGGCGTACACTAGAGACCACTCCCCCCACGACACGTCGAATGCATCCGCTGCGTGGCTCCGAGTGGAGGGGCGCTTCGAGCAGAAGGTTTTGCATTTCGTGTTCCCTTCTGTAGCGAAGAGATCGACTGCCGGTTGGCCCCATTCTTGGAAGAGAGAGTGGGCCACTTGGGGATTGAGGGACCACTCGTGTGGGTTGAGCTGCCGGCTGAGTCTGTCCGCTAGCTCGTTCTGCAGACCAGGGAGGTAGGAGGCCCGGAGGGTGCAGCAGTGTGAGATTGCGAAGGCTCAGATCCAAAGGGCTTCTCTGCAAAGAGTCCGTGACCCTGTGCCACCCTGTTTGATGATATAGAACATGGCCACTTGGTTGTCCGTCTGTAGTAGGACTGTTTTGTCGTTGATCATGCCTTGGAAGGCTTCCAGAGCGTACCTCATGGCCCTGAGCTCGAGGAAGTTTATGTGGCATTGTTCCTGCGGCGACCAGGCTCCTTGAGTCCGGAGGTGAAGGCAATGCGCCCCCCCAGCCCACTGGTGAGGCATCAGTGGTGATAGTCAGTTGATGTACTGGCTGGGAGAGGGGCCTCCCGCATGCTAGGTTCCTCCCACGGGTCCACCAAGAGAGGGAGGAGATCACTGTCTTGTCCAGGGGAACTGTAGTTTCCAGAGGTTGTGAGTGTTGGGACCAGTGAGCCCGTAGATGCCACTGGAAGCAGCGCATGTGGAGCTTCGCTAGGGGTACTGTCTGCGTAGCCGACGCCATGTGACCCAGGAGGCGAAGGACTACCCTCGCCGTAGGGGACCATTCTGCTTGCACGAGCTGTGTCAGTTCCTTGATGCTGTTTACTCGTAGCTTGGGTAGGAAGGCTTTCAAGCAGACAGTATCTATCAGTGCTCCGATGAACTCCAACCGCTGTGAGGGGTGGAGTTGTGACTTCGGATAATTCACCAGAAACCCCAGGGAAGTCAGCAGGGAGATGGCTGCCTGGGTTGAGCGCTTAGAATCCCTCGAGGAGGGGGCGGAAATCAGCCAGTCATCCAAGTAGGGGAAAACGCAGATCCCTTGTTGACGGAGGTGTGTGGCTGCCACCGCGACACACTTCGTAAACACCCGTGGCGCGGGTAACAGGCCAAACGGGAGGACTTTGTACTGGAAGTGTTGGCCCGCGGCCTGAAAGTGTAGGTACTGTCTGTGGTTCCTGTGTATGGGGACATGTGTGTATGCATCCAGGAGATCCAGGGATGTGAGCCACTCCTTGGGTTGGATGAGAGGTAGGATGGATCCGAGGGAGTGCATCCTGAATTTTTCCTTTGCAATGAATAGGTTGAGCTTGCGGAGGTCAAGGATAAGCCGCATGCCGCCAGACCTCTTGGGGACTAGGAAGTATCTGGAGTAGAAGCCAGTGTTCCGCTCCGCTACCGGGACAGGTTCGATGGCCCTGGATGCTAGAAGGGACAAGATCTCCGTCTCTAAAGATGAGGTAGATTCTTTGCAGGCTGGAATCACCCGCTGAAGCGGGGGCGACAGGAATTTTATCCGGTATCAGTTGGAGATGATTGCTAGGACCCATTTGTCCATAGTGATAGCTTCCCAGGCCGGCAGAAACATGGCCAAGCGTCCCCCCGTCGGAGGGTTGGCCCCAGGCTTTGTGTCAAAAGGGGTGGTTGGCCTTTCCCTGTCCCGGTTGGGAGCTTTTCTGCAGTTGCTTCCTATCGCGCTGGCGGGGCGTTTGCCTGTAGGCCAATTGCGAAGGGTGAGGCAGCGATTTGTAGCGGGGTTGCTGCCATCTCCGATAGGACCCATATTGGCGTCTGGACGAACAGAAGGAGTAGGGCTTCTGCTGGTAGGAGCTTCTGCAGTTGTGTCGTTCCAAGCCCTCGTCAGCAAGGGTCTGCAGTGTAGTGCAGCGGTCCTTCATGGCGATAACGGTGTCATTGACTTTCTCACCGAACAGGGTATCTCCGGTGCAGGGGGCGTCTGCCATGCGGTAGTGGGTGTCTTCCCGAAGGCCAGAAGCTCTGAGCCAGGCGAGCAGAAATAGAGGTGGCTGCCATGCGAGCCGCCGCATCAAGTGCATCAAAGGATGCCCGCACCTGGTGTTTGATGCACTCCTGTAGGTCCGCGATGATGGCGGAGGTAGCTGTCTGTGTCTCCGGGCTGGAGGTGGAGAGGGATGACTTTAACTGTTCCACCAGGGTGTCCTGATAAAGTGCCTGTTGCAACTGGTGGGCGGAGATTCGGGAGCAGAGCATTGCTCCCTGGAATGTCTTTTGGCCGATATCATCCAGGAGTTTGAGGTCTTTTCCGGGGGGGGTAGTTGTTTTGGGTCCGATTGGACTTAGAGCGCTTGATCGTGGACTCCACCACTATGGAGTTGTGAGGAAGCTGGGTTTTGTCGAAGCCAGGGGAGTCCTGAACTTGGTACTTGGTATCCAGCTTCCGTGAGACGGCTGCCCCGGAGGTAGGGTTCTGCCATAGGGAGAGGAGGTTCTCCTTGAGCAGAGGGTGTACCGGGATATGTGCAGAGGGGCATGGGGCCTCCAGGAACTTCCTTGCCGCTTGGGTCTCTGGGCGCTGGTTGGACGAGACGCAGGTACTGGAGAGGTAGAGCGCAGTGGCGACCTTCATGAGGAACTTGGAGAAGGTTAAGTCCTCTGGGCTGCTGGTCAGGGCGTCCGCTGGGGTCTTGGCCGATGGCGCAGAAGACTCGAGATCCACGGAGGGAGGGAATCTCCTGAGGATTGTAGTGCTGCGCTCACCTCAGTGACATCGCAGGGTAAGGAGGCCAGGTCTGTAACCTTGGGAGGTGCTGGGAAAAGATGATGAGAGCTGAGAGGGGTTCCTGCAGTAGGGATCTGAGCTTTGGAAGTCCATTGTGCAAAGAGATCCAAAAGGAAGGAGAAGAACTGTGCGCGAGGCTCAGACGTTTCAGGGAGTCCGGGAGCAGAACAAGTAGGTTCCATGGGGATTAGGAGTTGGTCCTGGGGAGGCTGGAGAAGGAGCGAGAGCCAGGAGTGGGGAGAGATCGCGTTGGCTGCTGTACCTGATGCTGGCTTGGCTGCTGTCAGATGGGGAGTGTCCTCTGTAGCTGCCTCTGTGGGTCCGGAGATGCTTCCTGCGGTGCTGGACTGAGCTGCTCCTGTTGCTGCTACTACTGCTGCTTCTTCTGCTTCTCCCCCATTTGTGCCGGTGACTGGATCGTCGGCGCGGGTCCGAGTGGTGCCTCCACGCCGAGTGAGAGCTCTGGTGGTGGGCGTGTCCATGGGAGCGGCTCCTCCTCCTGCTGTGATGAGAGCTTCGGCGCAGACCAATGGCGCCGTGGGGGGAGGAGTTAGGAGCACTGATGTCATCAAAGATGGCCGCCGCCATGGGAGCCTCGTGGTTGCAGAGAAGCAGGGCTGTTTGGGGCGGCTGGACAGAGGGAGGGAGTGCCTCCGAAGCAGATCCAGGGCCCGAAATGGATGGGCTGTGGGTGGAGGCCCCTGCGGGCGCACCCGGCGCCACTGGAGGTAGCGCTGATGCCGACGAGGTCCCGGGGTCCAAGCCACAGACCTGAGCTCCTGTACCGGAGGGCACTGCCGATGGAGTTGGGATCAGCTGAGGTCCAGCCGGGGGAGCTGGAAACAGTTTTTTGAGGGCATTTCTGCGAGATTTTCTTGCTCGTGGTGACATTCTGGCACAGTGGGCACAGTCCTCAACACGGTGAGAGATACCCAGGCAGCGGAGGCAGCGATCATGCAGGTCAGTGGAGTTCATCTTTCTATCACAGCTTGGGCATTTTTTGAAGCCCGGCTTAGGCATCTTGATCCCAAAGTTCTTGAGTTCTTGAAGAAGGATTATTTATTTATTTTAAAAGTTTGGAGAGAGGTTAGCATCCTTCTTGCTGGCAAGGCGGAAGAGGTAAAAGTGGCTGGCTAGGGGCGGACCTAGGGGTTGGGCCAGGTGGAACATGCCCAGAAGTGAAACACCTTCTGGGCTAGAGAGAGTACTTCCGTCTCGGCGCCGTCGGATGACGTCACCTGGTGTGGATGACTTCATCCTGCTTATCCTAGGAGAACTCCAAGTGGATTTGCCATACTATAAAAGGAATGAAGGGAAATATTTAGGACAAATTTAAACCAAGTTAAGATGACTATTATTTCAGTTGCTCTGATTTATAGGATAATTACTAAGAATATACTGTATGCCATTTTTCTATGTTTCTGTACAAAACATTTGCTTAAGCGTCTTCACAGTGGTTCAGCCTTATTTTAGGATAGTGTTGGCCAGAGCGTTCTAGAAATAGTAGGAGTTGGAGCTACAGGTATACTGTTCTTTCTCCCTGCAGTAAAAGAGCCAACTTTTCAAAATGAGTGGAAGTGCTAAATCCTGCATGCAAGGTAATTCACTTTACATATTTTTTGTCAGACTAACTCATGCAAACTAGCTGCTCTTAATCGGTTTTAGTTCATTTTATTATTTTATTGTGATCAACAATTACTCATCTCTTATTCTGTAAAATTTATCAATGTACAGCTGAAGTCTCATATTCTGTAAAGGAATATCAACATACAGCTGACCATGAAAGTCGCGTTTCAAATAGCTTTTGCTTAATTTTGCATCAGGGCATTGATAATTCCAAAATGATGAATTCACCTTAAAAATCACAGAACATGAACTTCTTCCATAATTCCTCCTTTAGACAGACCGATCTTCCCTCAGTCAATGAGCTTCCATGGCTTTCCATGGTAGGGCAAGTAAGTTACCTGGGATGCCATGCAAGAAGCGCTGCCACAGCTAGGAAAAGAAGAGATAAAGAGTGAGAGTACACATATCAAAAGAGGAAATCCCCTGACCCTACTCATTGGCACAGTGTAGGAGTTTCTTGCTGTTTTCTGCATGCATTAGTAGTGTTTTTACCTACTGTGCACCTGGCGGTTGCGCAGTCTGTATGCATCTTCTGCCCAAGCGGCTACAATGCAAATTCCTACCCTAACGCCAATAATGCACGCCGCAGTAGAAGCATAGTTAGTGAGTGCCTTTGGCCACCATTGCCTTAGCGCACGCTGTTGTGATTCTTGCCTTAACTCTCTATGTCTTCTTCCAGGAAGCATTGTTTGACCTGTGGCAAGGGAGGTGCCTCTTCACCGGCTTCTGGATTCTGCTCTTGCATGGCCGTTTCTGAATCGTCTCTGGAGGGCCTTCTCCCCCTCTCTCAACCGGGGGATGCAGTTAGTCTGGCCTTGCCTGCCTCAGGGCAGGAGGTGATGGATGGTGCTCTGGGTAAGGATATCCAGCCGACTGGAGGGTCTGACAACCATGCAGTGAGCCGCTCCTCATACTCTAGGGGGTCTGCGGTAGCTGTGCCACCTAGTGTTGTGGGGTCATTTCGAAAAGGAGAGCTTCTGGACTTTAGGTTGTCCTCCCTGGAATTCTTTTCTTTTTTGCAGCAGGCTTGGTCCTTTTGGCATAGAAAATCAGACCCTGCGGCCTTTGGGTTCCCTCGGGTGCATTCTCATGTGGGGCAGGCTGAGAGTGGATGTCCTGTTTGATTGCCTTTGGCCAAGCGTCCCCAGCGAGGGGCGCCCCCTGGAGATGGGAAGCAGCTGGGAGCCGTCCAAGATTTTGACTATGACTTCAATTCAGATGGCTCGATACTGGGCTCTGACATGGATGAAGAAGTACTCTCGCCTTCAGAAGATTGTGAAGAAGTCAGAGTGATCCTCCTATTCTGGAAGGAGGAGCTGGCAGCTTTGATTGCCAGGGTCTCATCCACCTTGAACTTCATGGATGCATCCTTCACGGAACAGGTGCGGAAGCCCACTACTGTCTTTCCGTTCCCAGATGTGATCAAGGATATGATCCGGTTGGAGTGGGACTTTCCTGACTCCCTGCCTAAGTCCTGGAGAAGTAATACCTTGAATGGTTTGGTATTGCCAAGGTGGATGTGCAGGTCACGACAGTTACCAGATGGACCACTATTACTGTGGAAGGTGAATCGGCCTTAAAGGATTTTCTGGACAATAAGGTGTATTCGTTGTTGAAGAGGCAGTTCACCATGGCAGCTGCTATTCTGCAGCTGGTGGTATTTGCCAGTCTGATGTCTTGAGCCCTGCTCCAGTGGATTCAATATTTTCTGCTGGATGATACTACCCCTCTTTTGGAATCAGCTACAGCCTTCCTTTCTGATGCCATTTATGATCTGGTACTTTTGGTGGCCAGGGATGGTGCCCTGACGATGGTGTCCTGGTGCTGGATTTGGCTCCGGCACTGGGCAGAAGACTCATCTTCCAAAGCCCTGTTTTCCCCGTTCCTGCTTGATTCTTGTCCTCTCCTCATCTTTGGGGATTTCAGTATACATATTTCTTCTGATTATGACTTTGTGACGTCTGACTTCTACTCCTTGTGGATTCACGAGCTGTGGCAACATGTTCAGGTCCCCACCCACATTGCGGGACAGATCCTGGATCTTCTGCTCACCTCCTCATCTGTGTCACTTTCTCTGCCAGTGGTTACACCCATCCCTTGGTGTGGTCACTTCCTTCTCACTGTTTTGGGAACTGTCCCTTCTTTTCTTCACCCCTCTACAGGTTATGCCCTGTCAGTACAGGGCACTGCAGCACCTTTCTCCAGACTCCTTTGTTTCTCATTGCTCGTCTTTTCCTGCTGATTTCTCCTTACACTCCACTGATGATCAGGTAGCTCTTCTTAATTCTGCATTCTCCTCTGCCCTGGACTCTGTGGCCCCCTTATGTCCTCCCTCTACATTGTTGTGTTCCTCTTGACCTGGTACCATTGAGGCCTTCATCTTCTTTAACGTCAACTGTGCCATTTTGAGTCTTGTTGGTGCACATCTTGTTCTCCCACCTCACTTTCTGCTTACTGCTATTCCTTTCTCCATTACCACTCAGCCATTGTTTCTGCTAAAAGGTCTTATTATTCCTTACTTATTCATCGTGGTGCCAGCTCTTCCAGTCTGTACTGGTTGGTGCGTTGGCTCACTATGCCTCCTCCTGCTGCTGTTCCTTCTTCTTCTTCTCTTGGCTGCCAGGACTTCGCTGTTGCCTTCTGACAGGAGATCATGGATATTCAGTCTACCCTGCCTCCCTCTTCCTCTACTCTGCTCTCTCCCTCTGCTTTTTCGTCAGTCTCCCTCTCTAGTTCTTCGGGTCTTTCCATCTTTCAGTTCCTTACTTACTGTGAACTTGTTGTTGTTGTTGTTAAGTGCCGTCGAGTCGGAGTCGACTCATGGCCACCCTCTGGATAGCTATCCTAAATTGTGTTCGGTCTTCAGTCAGGCGGCTCATTGTTGACAGACTGGTACCCGTAGCTGCTGTTATTGTATCGATCCATCTCATTGCTGGCCTTCCTCTTTTGCATTGACCTTCTATCTTGCCAAGCATGATGCCTTTCTCTAATGATCTCTCTCTTCGCATGATGTGTCCAAAGTATGAAAGTTGAAGTCTTGTTATCTGAGCTTCTAAAGAAAGCTTAGGTTTGATCTCCTCTAGTACCGACTGGTTTGTTCTTCGGGCAGTCCATGGTATACACAGTATTCACCGCCAGCACCATAATTCAAAGGCATCAATTTTCTTCCTGTCTGTCTTTTTCACTGTCCAGCTTTCACATCCATATGATGTTATTGAAAATACCATAGCTTGAACAAGTCAAATCTTTGTATGGAGAGAGACATCTCTGCTCTTGAGAATCTTATCTAGGTCTTTCATAGCCATTCTGCCAAGAGCAATGCGTCGTTTGATTTCTTGACTGCTTGTTGCTTCTTTATTGATAGTTGATCCAAGTAGGTTAAAGTTGTTCACAGTTTCAATTTCTTCTCCTTCACCGATGAACCTGTTGATTATGCCAGTTGTCGTGATCTTTGTCTTCTTTACATTAAGGTGCAGGCCCACTTTGAGACTATGTTCTTTGATTGTGAGAAGCAAATATTTCAGATCATCTTCACTTTCAGCCAGTAATGTAGTATCATCAGCATAGCGAAGGTTGTTGATGAGTCTTCCACCAATCTTCACACCTCTGTTGTCTTCATACAATCCTGCTTCTCTGATGATTTGTTCTGCATATAAATTAAACAGGTAGGGGGAAAGTATGCAGCCTTGTCTTACACCTTTGCTTATTTTAAACCATTCTGTTTCTCCTTGTTCCGTTCGAACTGTTGCTTCTTGATCAATGTACAAATTGCACAAGAGAACGATCAGGTGTTCTGGTATACCCATGCTTCTTAATGTGGCCCAGAGTTTCTCATGGTTTACACAGTCAAAAACCTTGCTATAGTCGATAAAGCACAACTAGATATCCTTTTGGTATTCTTTAGTCTTTTCAAGGATCCATCTCACATCCGCAATGATGTCTCTCGTTCCTCGCCCTTTCCTGAACCCTGCTTGCACTTCAGGTAGTTCTTGTTCCAGGTATGCTTGTAGTCTCTTTTGAATAATCTTCAGTAGAATCTTGCTGGCATATGGGATCAGAGCGATTGTTCGATAATTTCCACAGTCAGTTGGATCACCTTTCTTTAGTATTGGTATAAACACAGATCTTTTCCAGTCAGTTGGCCATGATGTTGTCTTCCATATTTCTTGGCAGAGCCTTGTAAGTATGGTAACAGCTGCATCAGATTGCTGCAATACTTCTATAGGAATGCCATCAATGCCTGGTGCTTTGTTCTTTGATAAGGCTTTCAATGCTGCTTCAACTTCTTCTTTCATGACCAATGGTTCCCGATCATAAGGTACAGGTTGAAACGGCTGTTGGTCCACTTGATCTTTATCATATAAAAACTCTGTATATTCCTTCCACCTTTTCTTGATCTTCTCAGCATCATTCAACATAGAACCTTGAGCATCTTGTAACATTCCAATTCGAGGCTGGAACTTTTTCTTTAACTCTCGTAGCTTTAGGAAAGCCGATCTTGTTCTTCCTCTAATAGTTTCTGCTTCTATTTCCTTGCATGCGTCATTGTAGTACTTTTCCTTGTCCTGTCTTGCTGCACGTTGGAAATCTCTTTTGAGTTCTGCGATTATCTTTCTTTCTCCTCTGGCTTTAGCTTCTCTGCGTTTCTGGGCAATTTTCAGAGTTTCTTCCGTCATCCATTTTGGCCATTTTTGCTTTTTCACCTTTTGTAGAGACTTCTCGCTTTCTTCCAACACAACCTTCTTGATGTCATTCCATAACTCTTCCAGAGCTCTGTCATTTGTATCTAAAGCTGCAAATCAATTTTGCAGGCAGTCTTTAAATTCATGTGGTATATTCTCAAGGTAATATTTTGCTGCATTCATGAGTGGTTTGCTCTTTTTCAACTTTAGCTTGAGTTTGCATACTAGTAGTTGATGATCTGTACCACAGTCAGCTCCAGGTTTTGTCTTGGTTGATGTTATAGAGCTTTTCCATCGTTGACTTCCACAGATGTAGTCAATTTGATTTTTATACAATCCATTGGGTGAAGTCCATGTGTACAGTCGCTGCTTGTGTTGCTGGAAGAAGGTGTTTGAGATGAATAGATCGTTGGTCTTGCAGAATTCTATCAGTCTTTCTCTAGCTTCATTTCTGTTGCCAAGTCCATATTTTCCAACTACTTTGCCTTCTTCTTTGTTGCCAACTTTTGCATTCCAGTCACCCATGACTATCAGGATATCCTGTTTGCATGTTCTGTCAATTTCAGCTTGTACTTGTTCATAGAACTCTTCAATTTCATTCTCTTCTGCAGCTGTTGTTGGGGCATATACTTGAGTTATAGTTGTGTTGATAGGCAATCCTCGTAGACGAATAGAGATTAAGCGTTCGCTGACTGCATTGTATTTCATTACAGTTCTTGCAAATTTCTTCTTTATTATAAATGCAACACCATTTCTTCTTTGTCTTTCATTTCCAGCATAGTAGACCATGTGATCATCTGATGCAAAGTGCCCGATGCCAGTCCATTTCAGTTCACTGACACCCAACAGATCAAGTTGTACACGTTCCATTTCATTCTTGACCACCTCCAACTTCCCTTGGTTCATGCTTCGTACGTTCCATGTTCCAATGTGTAAGACATCTTTACAGCTTCTGACTCTCATTTCATGCGCAGCTACATCAGCAGTCAGACTTCCTGAGGGCTTTGATCCAACCACATCATATATGCTGGCTTTACTCTGAAACGTCTTCAGCTCTTCCCCAGTAGCTAGTTGAGTGCCTTCCGACCCGGGGGTCTCATCTTCCAGCACCATAGCACAATTTGTTTTGTTGTAACTATCCATTGGGTTTTCATGGCAAGATACAGAAGTAGATTGCCGAGCCTTTCTTCCGCACAGTTTAAGTTTGGTGTTGTTGCCGTTGTCACAAAAATGTGATCCTCCGCCGTCAACACTATCCCATTCTGCTGCTGCCCAGATGGGTGGTTTGTCTTGGTCTGGCACCTCAGCTGAGACCTGTCCATCTTGGGAGACCCTGCCAGTAGTTAAACTACCGATAGTTTAGCTCTCAGCATCACTGATGCACCCAAGCCCTCACGCTGTGAACTTACTTGCTATATTTCCCAGTCTCATTCCACCACGGCCCCTTGGGACCCTATGCCTTCTCATCTCTTTAAGCTTGTGGCCAGTTCCTTCCTCTCACCCTTGCATTTCATTATCACTGCTTCCTTTTCTACTGATTCCTTCTCCTCCTGTTGGAAGCAAGCTACCATCCTTCCCCTTCTTAAGCCTGGTAAGGTAGATCCCCGCAACCCCCTTAGTTACCATCCTAGTTCCTTGCTCCTGTTCTTATCTAAGGTCATGGAGCACGTGGTGGCTCACTAATTTCAAACTTTTCTTCATCAGTCCAGTGCTTGCCACCTGGCCCAAATGAGTTCTGTCCAAAACTCTCTACAGAATATTCTCTAGTACTATTTCCAACTTTCTCCACACTGCCCTTGATGCTCACTGTGAGGTATTTTTGGTTTCTTTGGATCTTACTGCAGCTTTTTATTTGGTGAGTCATTCTCTTCTTCTCTCTCAGCTTCACTGTCTTGGCATTTCTGGTTCTGCATTACACTTTTTGGATCTCTTGGTCCTCCCAATGCTCTACTCCTCTGCCTCTGCACTGTGGTGTTCCTCGGGGATTCATCTTGGGGCCCATTCTTTTTAATATCTTCTTGATTCCCCTGGCTTCTCTTATTGATTCCTTGGGCATCACCTTTTTCTGTTATGCCGATGATAGTCAGCTGTTTTTTTGCCTACCCACCCAATACAGTTCTGCCATCTCCCAAGTTTCCACGCAGCTTTCCCAGGTGGCGGACTGGTTGTCCTCTCACAGGTTGAAGCTCAGCCCGTCTAAAACCATTTCTATCCTTATCATGTCTACTTTCCCTTCACCCCTCCATTAAGGGCATTGCAATCCCTGTACAGGATTCCGTTAAGATCCTTGCTGTTTATTTTGACTCTCCTCTCTCCTTTGCCTCTCATATTTCCCATATAGTTCAGCGTTGTTTTTTCATACTTTGTTAATTATGTTTCTTCCGTAAATACCTTGATGTCCCTTCCCTTCTACTGCTGCTGCTCTCTCTCGTGATTTCCCGGATAGACTATGCTAATTCCCTCCTATCTGGCCTTATCTGCTACCAAATCACCCGCCTACAGTTGGTTCAGAATATCACCATTAACCTGCTTCATAGTGCCCTGTCGCTCTGACCATGTTACCCCCTCCTCTTTTCCGAACACTGGTTGCCAGGTTTTTTTCATATTTCCTTTAAGGTCCTTACCCTTACCTTTCACAAATTTTACAATGGTAGCCCATCCTTTCTGTCTTCGCGTCTCATGTCCTATTTTCCTTCTCTCTCCCTCTGCTCTGCTTCTCTCAACCTGTTAGTAGCCCCTGGTCTCCAGGTGCTCTGTTCCACTGCCGCCCGCACTTTGGCCTTTTGGGTGGTGACTCCAGTTCTTTGCAACACCCTTCCTTTCCACTTACATGGTCAGCTTTCATTTGATTTGTTTTAAAGCTCAGTTTAAGGGGTATTTCTTCTCACAGGCTCCCCCCCTCCCCCCAGACTTCACTTCGGTCCGCTGTTCAACTGCACTACAGAGTATGCTCTCTTCTAGTTTTGTTGTGGTCCTGTCTTCCCTGCCTTTCATTGTCTTAGATGGTTTGTCATGACTTTGTAACCTAGATCCCCCATTCCCTCCTGTCCTTGTTATTTTATCTAGTGTCCTTGTTTTGTGTTACTTGTTTTTGTTTTTATTTTCTTGTAAACCACAAAGATATGATTCATGATTGGCGGTATATCAAATGAATAAACTGTAAACCGTAACTGGCTTTTAAGAGGAAGGGATTTTTTGGAGCCGATTTGGAGAAGCTGGTGAAGGACCTGGGTGAGGCAAAATCTTACTGCTTCCGGAAAACAGGTCCAGGGGCCCATGAAACAGGCTGGTTCCCCTTTCTTGTCAGCCTCTGGCAATCCTCTGAGGGCGTATTGGCGGGATCCCCGAGAGCTTGGGACTCTTGTCATTACCAACCTGAAAAACCTTTCTACCCCTCTGCTCTGGGTTTCGGGCTCATTCTCAGTCATTTTGTGGAGTGCGTGGGCCCAGAGACTCAGTTCCTTCCAGAGAAGGACCCTTTCAGACTGCGCAATGAAGGTTTAGGGGCCCATTTTCTGGTTCCTATGGTTGGAGGCAGGCTTCGCCTTTTCTTTCAGGAATGGTTCTGGGTTACTAAGGATTGTTGGGTGCTAGACACTATTCAGTTTGGCTATGTCCTGGAATGCAAAGAGCCAATTCCAGATGCTTTCATCATCTCCCCTTGTGGGTCTATGATCAAAAGCGCCACTGTGTGGAGCATTTTGGACTAGTTGCCGTGCCTAAAGGTGATAGTGCCCATTCCCTCAGATGAGCAGGGCAAGGGCAGATACTCCATCTATTTTGTGGTGCCAAAAAATGGTGGTTCCTTCTGGCCCATTCTAAACCTCAAGGGGGTCATTGAGCGCTTGCGTGTCCTGCGCTTTTGGATGAAAACATTGTGCTCTGCGATTCAAGTAGTGCGCCGAGTGGAGTTTGTGGCTTCTCTGGATCTGGCTGAGGCATAGTTTCATATCCCAATCTGGGCGAATCAGCAAAAGTAACTGCATTTTGCCATGCTTGGCTCTCACTATCAGTTCACCACTCTCCCTTTCAGTCTATCCACCGCCCCAGGGACAAATTACCCCTATCAACTGATAACCAGATTAATATGATTGAAATGCAGCCTCTAAAATGCCTGTATGCAAATACTAAAAGTCTAAAAAATAAGATGGGAGAGTTAGAATGTATAGCTCTAAATGAGAGGTTAGATATGATTGGTATCTCAGAGACCTGGTAGAAGGAAGACAACCAGTTGGACACTCTGATATCTGGGTACAAACTATATAGCAATGATAGAGCTGATCAAATTGGTGGAGGCATTGCTCTCTATGTTAGAGAGGGCATTGAGTCACATAGGATTAAAGTTGTGCCAGAAACAAAATACGCTTGAGAATCTCTATGGCTAGAAATTCCATGTAAAAAGGGGAAGGCAATGGCAGTGTGGGTGTACTACTGACTACCTGGCCAGAATGAACAGAGGGATAATGAAATGCGGAAAGAGATCAGGGACTCTAACAAAAGTTACAACACAGTAATAATGGGTGATTTCAATTACCTGGGTATCGACTGAGTCAGTGTCACAGCAGGATATGCTAGGGAGATAAAGTTTCTAGATGAAATAAATGACTGCTTCTTGGAACAGCTGGTTCATAAACCAACAAGAGGGAAAGCTATTTTGGATCTAGTCATTAGTGGCATGCAGGATCTAGTGCAGCGGTTCTCAACCTGTGGGTCGCGACCCCCACGGGGGTCGTCTCAGGATTTAGCAGGGGTCACCTCACTCACAGTTAAAAAAAAAAATTCGCACAAGTTGCTGCCGCTGCCGAGTCTGCTTCTCGGCAGTGGCAAATTCACCGCCTCCCTTCTTCTGCAGCCGCGGCTCCCTGCCTCTTAGGAAACCGCAGCTGTGCCTGTGAAAATGTTGCGGAGCCTTCCCGTCTCTTGACGGGCTCCTTGAAGCATTGTCCCGCCTCCAAAGGAAGTGGTAAACAACTTCCTTTGGAGGTGGGACAATGCTGCACGCTTTGGAGGCGGGAAAATGCTGCATGGAGCCCGTCGAGAGACAGAAAGGCTCCGCAACGGCTTCACAAGCATAGCCGCGGTTCCCTAAGAGACAGGGAATCGCGGCTTCAGAAGAACAGAGCAGTAGCAGGCAGACATAGGGAGAGGGGTGGAAGAGGCAGGGAACCTGCAACGGGGCTAACATGGGAGAAGGAGGGAGGGAGGGGGCTGACATGGAGGGATGGATGGAGGGGGGCTGACATGGAGGGATGGATGGAGGGAGGGGGGATGACATGGAGGGAGGAGGCTGACATGGACAGAGGGGGGCTGACATGGAGGGAGGGATGGAGGGGGGCTTACATGGATGGAGGGAGGGAGGGGGCTGACATGGACAAAGGGGAGAGACGGGGACATATTGGATAGACGGGATAAATGCTGGACAGAGGGGAGAGACAGTGTGGGTTAGGATTATGATGGGCTGATGGGGGGCTAGCACTGGTAATGGGTAGATCAGGTCTGGGGGGGCTAGGACTGGTAATGGGTTTATTAGGGAAGGCTAGGACTGCGAATGGACTGATCAATGGGGGGGTTGTTACTGGTAATGGGCTGATAGGGGGGTAGGACTGGTAATGGACTGATGGGGGGCTAGCATTGGAAATGAGCTGATCGGAGAGGTTAGGACAGGAAATGGGCTGATTAGAGGAGGCTAGGACTGGTAATGGACTGATGGGGGGTAGAACTAGTAATGGGCTGAATAGGGGAGCCTAGCACAGGTAATGGGGTTGAGGGGGGACTAGCACTGGAAGTGAGCTGATTGGGGGGCTTCAACTGGAAATGGGCTGATGGGGGGGGGGTAGGACTGGTAATGGACTGATTAGGGGAGCCTAGAACTGGTAATGGGGTTGAGGAGGGACTAGCACTGGAAGTGAGCTGATTGGGGGTCTTCAACTGGAAATGGGCTGATGGTGGGGAGGGGAGAATAGAGCTGCTGGCCTTGGAAGAAAACTAGGGGCTAAGGCTACAAATGGGCTGATGCGAGGGGATGGGAGAATGGGACTGGAAGGGAGTGGTTGCTGAGAGGGGCTTCCATGGTATTTGGACTAGAAGGGGACTGGAAATAGGCTGATGGAAAGAAGTGAAGAAAACAAAAGAAGAGATAAGAAATGGCAGATGGACCATAGACCACAGAAAGAGAGCTAAGAGAAGACAGGAAAGCAGAAGCCTCAGATCGGGACCAGCATGATCAGAGAATAAATTGGTCAGACAACAAAGGTAGAAAAAAATAATTTTATTTCTTATTAGTGATTTGACTACAAAATCATAATAATTTTGAAATCAAATATTGTTACTTGTTATTGTGATTAATTATTGTGGTTTAAATAAGTACATTTTATAAATAAAAACATATTGCAAAGGCCTATAATATATTAATAATTGAACAAATGATTACAGCGACAATGCGTTAACGGTAAAGGAAGAGAGACCCATTTGATTTTATCATTGGGGGTCACCACAAGTTAACCAATGGTAAAAGGGGTCACGTTACAAAAAAGGTTGAGAACCACTGATCTAGTGCAAGAGATAAGGGTGTTGGGGCCACTTGGCAATAGTGATCATAGCATAATCACATTTGATTTAATAAATGAAAGGACCATAAGGAAATCCACAGTATTCCCATTTAACTTTCAAAAGAGAGACTATGATAAAATGAGGAAATAGTTAACAAAAGACTAAAAGGGGCAGCTGCAAAGGTTAAAGATTTGCATAAAGTGTGGGCATTGTTTAAAAATACTATCCTGGAAGCCCAGAATAGATGTCTTCCACGCTTTAAGAAAAGTAGAAGGAAGGCCAAAAAACTGCCAGCATGGTTTAAAGGCAAGGTCAGAGAGGCTGTTTCGGCCAAAAAAGCATCTTTCAGGAAATGGATAAAGGAGCCAAATAACGAAAACGGGAAACAACATAAGCATTGCCAGGTTAGATGCAAGGCATTGATAAGGCAGGCAAAGGGATAATATGAAAAAAAGCTTACCGTGGAAGCAAAAATACATAATGAAACCTTTTTCAAGTACATTTGTAGCAAAAGCCCCGTGAGACAGTCAGATGGACCATTGAATGATAGGGGAGTAAAAGGGGCGCTAAATGAAGACAAGGCCAAAGCGGAGAGGCTGAATGAATTCTTTGCTTCGGTCTTTACTGAAGAAGATGTAGGGAATTTACTCATGCCTGAAATGGTATATAAAGGTTATGTATCAGAAGAATTGAAAGAAATATTGATAAACTGGGAAGATGTATTATAACTATTTGATAAATGGAAGAGTACCAAATTATCTGCTGTACATCCAAGGGTATTGAAAGAACTGAAATATAAGTTTGCAGACCTACTATTAGTGATCTGTGAACTATCATTAAAATCAGCTGTAGCACCTAAAAAATGGAGAATGGCCAATTTAACACCAATATTTAAAAAGGGTTCCAGGGGTGATCTGGGAAACTACAGACTTGTGAGTCTGACATCTGTACCGGGCAAAATGGTAGAAACCATTATAAAGAATAAAAATACTGATCATGTATATAGTCATAGTTTAATGGGAGAAAGCCAACATGAATTTAGTCAAGGAAAGTCTTGTCTTACTAATCTGTTATATTTTTTTGAAGGTGTGAATAAACAAGTAGCAAAGGTGAGTCGGTTGATATAGTGTATCTGGATTTTCAGAAAGCCTTTGACAAGGTCCATCATTAGAGACTTGGCAAAATTTAAAAAGTCATGGGATTGGAGGCAGTGTAGTATTGTGGATCAGAAACTGGTTAAAAGATAGAAGGCAGAGAGTAGGGCTAAATGGCCAGTTTTTTTCAGTGGAGAAAAGTAAATAGCAGAGACCCCCAGGGATCTGTGCTTGGCCCGCTGCTTTTTAACATATTCATAAATTACCTGGAAATGGGGTGATCAAATTTGCAGATGACACAAAATTATTCAAAGTTGTTAAAACCCCAAGAGGATTGTGAAAAATTGCAAGAGGACCTTGATAAATTGGAAGACCGGGCATCCAAATGGTAGATGAAATTTAATGTGGACAAGTATAAAGTTATGCAACTAGGAAAGGACAACCCAAACTTTAGTTACCCAATGCAAGGTACCACCTTAGAAACCACCACCCAGGAAAAAGATTTAGGCGTCATCGTGGATAATACATTGAAACCCTCCGCCCAGTGTGCAGCAACGGCCAAGGAAACTAATGGAATGCTAGGAATCATGAGGAAAGGAATGGACAATAAAATCAAGAATATTATAATGCCTCTGTATCGTTCCATGGTTCGACCACACCTTGAATATTGTGTGCAATTCTGGTCGCCGTATCTTAAAAAGGATATTGCGGAATTAGAAAAGGTACAGAGAAGAGCCACCAAAATGGTAAAGGGGATGGAAGGATACCCCTACGAGGAAAGGCTTAAAAGGTTAGGGCTCTTCAACTTGAAAAAGAAAACGCTGAGGGGAGATATGATAGGCATCTATAAATTAATGAATGGAGTGGAACGGGTTAATGTAGATCTATTGTTTACGCTATCAAAAAGTAGAAAGACTAGAGGACACACAATAAAGCTACAATGTAACCCATTTAATACTAATAAGAGAAATATTTTTTCACTCAATGCATAATAAAACTCTGGAATTTGTTACTGGAGGATGTAGTAAGAGTTTTTAGTGTATCTGGGTTTAAAAAAGGTTTGGACAAGTTACTGGAGGAAAGATCCATAAACCATTATTAAAGAGGACCTGGGAAAACCATTGCTTACCCAGGAAGAGCATTGTGGAAGCTGTGAAAATTGGGTACCTGCCAGGTACCTGTGACCTAGATTGGCCACTGTTGGAAACAGCTTGATGGACCTTGGTCTGACCCAGTATGGCATTTCTTTTGTTCTTATTTGCCAAGATCATGGTGGTGGCAGTTGCGGCACTGCAGTGCCAAGAGATCTGTGTCCATCCATATGTGTTGACTGGCTCATCCAGGCCCATTCCCCTTCAGAAGTATATCAGGTGCATCCCGAGTGGTGTCTTTTTTGGAAAGTCTCGGCTGGATGATCAGTTGCCCTCCCAGTCCCTGGAGTTTCTGAGAGCACATTTCAGCACTCGCGTGGGCAGAGCTTTCCTGCCAGAGGAGAAAGTCAAAAGACTGTTGGATTGCCTGGTGTTGCTCTTTGCGCAGCAGGCTTTCAGTGTCTGGGATTATCTTCAGCTCCTCGGACTGACGGTGGCGACTATAGAGATGATGTCGTGGGTGCATGCTCACATGTGACTGCTCCAGCGATATTTGCTGATTTGGTGGTCCGTGAGTCCTCAGGAGTTTGAGCGCAGGCTCCCACTCCCATTGTTGGTGAAGTCTAGCCTGAGATGGTGGCAACAGTCCAGTCATCTGAGGAAGGGCATACCGCTGGATGATTTCTCTTGGATCTTCCTGATGATCGATGCCAGTCTCTTGGGCTGGGAAGCCCATTGCCAAGACCATACAGCCCAGGGCCATTGGAACCACAGAGAAGTGGTGTATTCCATCAACTGCCTTGAGGCAAGGGCCATCAAGATGGATCTTCTGTATTTTCAGCCCCTGGTCAAGGGCCAGATGGTTTGAGGGTTTTCAGACAACACCACGGCGATGGCTTATGTCAATCGGTAAGGTGGCATGAGGAATGCCAGGGTAGCTCTGGAGATGGCTGTCCTGTTTGCCTCGGTGGAGAAGAACCTCCTAGCCTTGTTGGCTCAGCACATTGCTGGGGTGGACAGTGTGGAAGCGGACTTCCTCAGCTGGCAGTCTCTGGATCCTGGAGAGTGGGAGTTGAGTCAGGAGGCATTTCAGTTGTTGCTGCACTGCTGGGGTCATCCTAAAAAGGATCTGATGGCGACCTGCTCCAATGCCAGTTTTCTGCTGCTTCAGTCACCGCACAGAGACGGGGTCCGAGGGTGTCGATGTCCTGGCCCAGCCTTGGCCACCTGCTGTATGTGTTTCCTCTGTAGCCCCTGGTGGGGCTTGTGATTCGACATATAGAATGCTACCCAGGTAGGATTGTCCTGTGGTGCTGGATTGACTGAGGAGAGCGTGGTTCGGAGACCTGATTTGGCTCCTGCAGTCACCTCCTCTTCGGTTGCCTCTGTCTCGGGGCCTGTTGTGACAGGGACCAATTGTCTTGGAAGATCCGGTTTCCTTAAAGACTATTCTCCAGTGGTGGTTGCCATTCTGCTCTGAACTCGGAGCAGGTCTACCAAGCTAGCGTATGTGCAGGTCTGGTGCATTTTTGAGTGATGGTGCGGTGCTCAGCAGTTGGCTTCTGAGGAGGCCAAAATGCCATCTCTGTTGGCTTTTCTACAGGATGGTCTGAAGAAGGGCCTTTTCCTTAGCTCCCTGAAAGTTCAGGTGACAGCTTTGGCCTGTTTCTGAGGTCCAATGGCTGGTAAGTCTCTAGCCTGGATGTCTCTTGCTTTCTCCAGGGAGTTCGATATCTGTGTCTGTGTCCTTCCCTCTGGTCTGTGGTCCCTTCCTGGGATCTGTGTCTGGTGTTCTCGGCCCTGATGGCACCCTTTGAGCTGTTAAATTGCGCTAGAAGGATTTGATGCTCAAGACAGTCTTCTTGGTTGCAATTTGTTCCGCAAGGTGGAATTCTGAGGTACAAACTCTGTCTTGCCGAGATCCTTATCTGTCTTTTTCAAGGGAGACCATTTCCATTCGGCCTAAGGTGATTTCTCCCTTTCATGCGAACCAGGTGGTCTGCCTTACCTCCTTCTCTAAGGAGCAGTGCTGCGGGAAGGAGAAGGATAAGGATCTTCACCTTCTGGATGTCTGGAGGATGCTTCTCTGGTACTTGCAGGTTAAAAATTCTTTTCGTAAGTCCAACCATCATTTTGTGCTGTTTGCTGGCCCACACAAGAGTGAGTGGCAGCTAAGTTGACTTTGGGGTGCTGGATTAAGGAGGCCATTGCCTTAGCATATCTGTTGCGGAAACTGGCTGGTTCCAGAGGGTTTGTGCACCCATTCTAGGTTCCAGAGGGTTTGTGCACCCATTCTACCTGAGCACAAGTATCCTCATGGGCGGTGAGGAGTTCGGTAGCCCCTGCAGACATTTGTCGGGTGGCAACATGGGCATCACTTTCCACTTTTGTCAAATATTACCGCTTGGATGTCCACTTGCAGACAGACATGGCCTTTGGCTCAAGGATTTGGCGAGCTGCTGTGTCTTCTTCCCACCCAATGGAGTCATAGCTTTGGTATGTCACACTTGTCTGGACTGGTCTGGCAGGACGATGTGGAAGGTGACATTTTATTTACCAGTTAATGTCTTTTACTTGTCTTCCAGGGCCTGCTCCTGAAACCATATTTGCTCTGTTCTTGGGTCCACAGTGATTTTTATACTTGGCTCTGCAAATTCATCTTCTACTGACAGCCTTCTGTTTATGCCTTTCCTGTATGTAGTTCTCTACTGTTGATTACTCATTATTGCCCACAATTGAGGTTGTGTGAGGCTTGTCATGTTTCTCCCATATATTTTGGGACAAATATTGGAGAGACCTCTGGTGGCTGAGATGAATAGAGGCATGGGAGTGATGTAATTGAAACCTGGGCTTTTCATTGATTCTTTGTCACCACCAATCTGCTAGTAGGGGAACATAACTCTCTTGTCTTGTCTGGTCTAGCAGGACTCAAGGAAAGGATATTAACTGGTTAGTAAATATCGCCTTATTGGTGATCCCCCAAAATAAGTTTTATGGTGGATAATACTGAGCAAAAATCACCAGAAAAAATCAAAAAGCCAAATGTCAATCAAAAACAATCTTTATTTCAAGTCCTTAGACATGAACTAATATCCCTTTAGATAAACTCCTCCAATTTTTCTTCTTCTGGGGCCCTGGGTAGAGCTCCCTTCTGCTTCTTCTCCTCTGGGTCCCAAGCTGGGCAGCTCCAGACTCCTCTCCATAGACTCTGTAAGATAGTCTCCCAAAAATCCATCACTTTGCAGTTTAGGGGTCAGTATTTGGATTAAATATTGTTAGTGTCTAATGTGTCCTGGGCCACCCTAAATGTTTGTCCAAAACCACCTTAATGCATACCTCTTAGGAAGAAGATTAAATACGAGCAATATTCTCACCAACAGAGTAAAAATCAGGCATTCCTTTTAGCAAAAATACAAAATCTGCTTTCAATATGTTAGAAGGCACCAGGGAGACCAGTCCCTTACATTCAGGGGCAGCTCTATAATGAGGCCGAGTGAGGCGGTAGCCTCAGGCAGCAACCTTTTGGGGGCAGCAAAAATTGCCCCCAAAAAGACTGCCTCACTCAGCCTTCAAATAAAAAAAACCCCAAACCTCTGGCTGCAGAAGCCGCTGTGGTGGCAGTGGCAGAATGAAGTGCCCCATGGCCGCGGCCTCCCCAGAGAGCCGTGCCAGCATTTCCCCAATGCGCCGGCTCAGCTTTGTTTCCCATCAGCGCTGGAGGGCTCAGCTTTAACAGAGCTGTGGGAAAGGGAAACACTCTCCCTTCGCGTGGCTCTGCAAAGCTGAGCTGGCACGGAGGGGAAACGCTGGGCTCTTCCAGAAGATGGGGGGCCGCAGGGCACTTCATGTTGCTGCTGCTGCGGCAGCGGCTTCTGCAGCCGGGTTTGTTTGTTTTTTTCAATTTCCCTGGGTAGGGGGGCTAGGATTGGAAGTGGGCTGATGGGGGGGTTAGGACTGGTAATGAATTTTTACAGGACTGATGTTGAAAAGGTGGTGTTTAGATGATCATGATTGTTGAGTTTAATCATCAGAATCTTATAAGACTGAAGGTTTGCCTAGGACATCAACTACATTGTACCAGTCCTGGGGCTGGCCCTGACTATGCGCTTGCTATCCCATCGAGACTATCCCAACAGTATGATGGTCTGTACTAAGACTGAGAGGAAAAAAAGGACTGGGGATTCTTGTTTTCTAAAAATGCCAATTTGATCGCATCAAGTGCATAAGGATATGGAAAGGTATTTCCTGATCATTAATGCAACTGTATGCACAGAGGAGTTTACATTGGTCAGTGTTTATGCCCCAAGTAAACCCCAAGGGGCCTTTTATGATATTTTGTTGGGAAAGCTGGTGGAGGTTTGGAATGGGACCCTCTTGACTAGGGACAATTTTAATCTAACACTGGACCTGGCTAAAGACAACTCAGGAGAGAAGGACAAGGTCAGAGAGAGCAACAGAGTATTTATTTATTTAAAAGGATTTATATACTGCCTTCTCCTGTAATCAAGGCGGTGTACACAGCAAACAATCTAATTATCTTGACATTTGTGTGTGCATTCAGTGTTATACCGTGAATGAGTGCGTGTGCAAATTGGCGTTGATTCGTGGTGGGCTATTTACAGCGTGTGCTACTTTACAATGAGAGAGAAAGGGAGGAGGGGTTGGTATGTAGTCCGGGAGCTGACAGGCAGAGTTATGTGATATCACCGTAATGCTTAAGGAAGAGCGTCGTCTTGAGCTGTTTCCGAAAGTCCTTGATGTCCAATGGAGATCTGTACACGACAGGTGCAGATGCTTTGGAATTCCAGATGTAGTAATCTATTGAAATTAGTTCCCATGATGTCATTATTTTAGGTTCTGCTGATGAAAACACTTGAACAGAATGCTGATCTGCATAACAGCCACCGAGGGCATAATCTGGAATCCTAAAGTAAAGTTCAACATAGGCTGTGTTTCCAGTACAAATAGGATTAGAGGGTGGCTGAAGATTGCTCACTGAACCAAAAGTCACTGTGCCTGTAAGAGAAATCTCCAGAGATTTTGGAAATTTCTGACCAATGATCCAAACCAATACGCTCTTCTCCCGTAATTCTTCCAACTGGCCATAACTAAGTTTGTGTTCAAAATGCGCAATTGAACCCCTGTTAAAAAAAAGGTATACGAGCTTCACAGTACTCAAAACCATTTTGTACACTTTAATGAAATTTTAAATTGACTGTGACTTTTAACTTCAATTCCTTATCGTCCCTCCAGTCTAGTCCCGGAAACTCTAGGGTTGTGCTCCTCTTCCAGCAGGTTGGAGACTGATAAACGTCATTCTTTGATGACACTGGTATAAGGACACAGACACCGCCTCCTCACTCCAGTTATATCAGTCTCCAAGCAGCTGGAGGATGTGAGCCTGGGTTTCCGGCTCACTAGAGGAACAATTAAGGACATTTAGTGAAAGTTAGATTAGTTTTTTTGGGTTTAAATTGCCTTTAAATTACATTTAAATTGGGTGTTATTTTATTTTCATTTGGTTTCTTTTATTTTGCGATTCCTTTGTGAGGGTTTAATTTTTGAGGTGATATACCTTTAAATTTTAACTGCTAAAGACCTCTCTCCCCTTCCTCCTGCCTCTTACCGGGGACGTGCTGGGAGCAGGAAGAAACAGACTCCGGGTGCAGTCCGGTGTGATCGAAAGGACTAGCAACCTTGAAGGGGGTCTCCCCCAGCGCTTCACAGAGGGATTGCCTGTATGCGCTTGGGGGGACCTGGCAGAGGGGAGCCGCGGTAGCAGCGTTGCATGCTGATTCTCTGCACCGGAAGAGAGGAGAATCGGTCAACATAACTCAAGCCTTCGGAGGTAAGGGGCTGAGTAAGCAGCTCAGAGCAGTCAGGTAAGCCGCGGAGGTATTTACACAGGCTGATTCCTTTGTCAGGGCCCAGGTAGTCAGCAGGCCCGCACTACATATGTTTTGAGCGGGAAACACTGGTAGCGGCGGCGGGGAAACAAACACGCATAATTCGGCGGCAAAGCTTCGTTTTCAATTTATTTTGGTGAGATTCAAGTCGGGAAGTCCCCTGCTCAATTTTGGAGTAGTTAAAAAAAAAGTCTGAGGGTACGCAGGCTGGTTCAGTGAAGCTTCTGTGTGTGGGGTCCCTTTGAAGGGTGTTGGCTTCAGGGGGGCCTTAAGGGCATTGGGACCGAGTGCCAAGGGGTCAAAATGCCTGCTAAAACATTATGTTTACTCTGTGGAGTAAAGAGATCGGCAGTTTCGGACGCAGGGATCTGTAGGAGCCGTAGCCAGGCGTCCACCTCAGAGCACCAACAGTTGGAAGCGGCGGAGGAACGGGGCCTCTGTCTCCGGTGGTAGATCCTGTGGAGCCCGTGCCGGGGCCTTCTATGGCACCGGATGTACCGCTTGCTCAGGCACCCTTGCGGGTGACTGGTCATCTGTTTTTTCCTCAGACTTTGTAGCTCTTATTCAAAGGGCGTTCGGCGGCTCTCAAAGAGAAGCCTCTGCCTCGTCTTCTGGTCCCATGGGTGGGGACTCCGCTGTCGGTGGCGGCTTTGGCGGTAATGCTGAAGAGAGCTCGAGTGGAGATAGAAAAGCAGAGAAAGTCTGAGTTTTCAGAGGATGTGCGCACGGAAGACGGGGAGCACGATCCGGAGATAGACAGGAGTTGGAAGAAGGAGAGATTGCAGAGCAGGAGGACCAGGCCAGAGTAGTGCGCATTTTTCGGAGAGAGGAGTTACCCGCACTCATTTTGGAGACACTTAAGGCGCTTAATATGCCAGCGCTGGGGCCGGCGGAGGAGGCTACGCTAGAAGATCTGCTCTTACAAGCATTTCGGAAGACACAAAAAGCGTTTCCCATGCATAGAGTAATAAAGGATATGATCCAAGGTGAGTGGGACATGCCAGAGGCGACACTCAAGGGCTCTAGGGTGATGTCTCGTCTTTATCCGCTGGTGGAGCAAGATAAAGAGCTCTTTAAGTCACCAAGAGTGGATGTGGTTGTATCTGCGGTGACCAAGAAGACGACCATTCTGGTGGAAGGGAGCGCAGCTCTCAAGGATACTCAAGACAAAAAGCTGGATGCTTTGTTAAAACAGGTTTTTGAGGTTAATGCTCTTTCCATCCAAGCATCTATTTGTGGAATGTGGGTGGCAAGGGCCTGTCTGCGCTGGGCTCAGCGAGTCCAGGGAGAGCGAATCGAGGAGTCGGTTGGTGAGGCGGCTCGTCTGGAGTCAGGAGCGGCGTATCTCGCAGATATCCATTATGATCTCATTAGGGGGCTATCTAACAGTATGGCTTCGGTGGTAGCAGCAAGGAGGTACCTTTGGCTGCGCAATTGGCCAGCGGATGCGTCTTCTAAGGCCAGGTTAAGTAAGCTTCCCTTTAAGGGAAAGCTACTGTTCGGAGAAGATTTGGACAAGATTGTTAAGGATCTCGGAGAATCCAAAGGCGGAAGGCTTCCGGAGGATAAACAGAAGCAAGGGAGGTTCCCGCCAATGGCTAGAATGCCGCAGAGGGATTTTCGGCGTTTTCGTTCCTCCATGTTCGCTCAGAGTCAGAGGGGACGTTTTTCCTATAGAAACCAAGGGTTTCGGGGATTCCGAAGGGCGAGCAGAGGTTTTGCTGCCGCCACTTCGGGTCTCAGAAAGCCGCAATGAAGTCAGGGAGACCCAGGTGGACGTAGCAGTGGGAGGTCGTCTGCAGGAATTTTACGCTGCCTGGGTCAAAATTACGTCAGATCAGTGGGTGTTAGAGGTGGTTCGAGAAGGCGATGCATTAGAGTTTCAGAGACCGATAACCGACTTGTTCGTACAGTCCCCTTGCAAGGCGCATCACAAGTGCGAGGCGGTCAAACAGAAGTTGAAAAGATTACTAGATCTCAAAGCGGTTGTACCGGTGCCTCGAGACCAATGTGGTTTAGGTCGATACTCCATTTATTTTGTGGTTCCGAAGAAAGAAGGGACTTATCGCCCAATTTTGGACCTAAAAAGGGTGAACCAGTGTCTCAGGGTATCTCATTTTCATATGAAGATGTGATAGGCTATGGCCTAGAATAGCCTGTAAAAGTATGTTATGTAGCAGAGGCCTGTAGGTTAGGCCTGAGTCCCCAACCCCCACTGCAGAATATTATAGCTGAGCAGAGCAAAACGCCAGTAGAAGTTAGAAAACCTGCTTTAAACTGCTTTGATAAGAATGCAAGACTTTTCCATTGAGCTTGTTATGTTATTCACAGATGTATTTCAGTATCTAACTTTCACACAGTTTCTGTGCTGCAGAGTGACCTTGCAAGCAGAATGTAAGGCAGAGTGTATTATGTCTAGAAAACTGAGCCATGGCTAGAAAGGCCTGAGCAGGGGGAGAACAGGTGGCCGGTCAGAGATCTCCATTGGATGGGGGTGAGGGGGGCCACCAGGACCAATGAGGAGTTTGTCTGTGTAGAGCTGAAGAAGAAAGATATAAATGCTGTTGTTTTGCTGAACTCCATGCTCAGACCATTTTGAATGTGACAAGTGCCTGAGACTGTGCACAAATAAACTGGTTTGAATCCTAGTAAATAGATTCCTGGTTTTATTCGTTGCGGGCACTTCGCTACCACATATTCTTGGTTCCCTGACCAGGAAGGTGGGGTACGTGAATGGTGCGCAAGTGAATACTACCACGTATTACCGCCTCCAGGTTTGGTCCGGCTGGAACCGCGGCCGATCGACAGCAGAGAGGACCCCAGGCGCCGCCGGTCCCCTTGCATCGGAGGGTTCCGCCCTGCCTCGGCAGCCTGCTGGGTCCGGCCGGCCAACACCTCGAACCCTGAGGGGAGTCCAGGATTCAACCCAAGGTGGAACTGGTTGCGCAGCACATTAGCTACCGGATCTGGTGAGTAATGATTTTTCTGGTTCTTAGTCAGTTAGCTCTGGGAAAGTCTCAAGACTAATATGGTATGGTAACAGGAAAAGGGAGTCTGATCAACTTCCAGGGCGGTCCTAGTAACCCTGCATGAGTATGCGCGGGGCGAAGCCACTGACCCTTTTGGTTTGGTACATTTTGGTTTAGTCAGTTAGCCCGGGAATTTGGAATTTGGGAAATGCTAGCATGTTTGGTTGTGTGAAGTGTGCTTGAGAGGTCTTGCAATACAGACCGAGCGAGAGCGGACTCCTAAGTAGCGCAGTTCTTGGCCGGGTGACTGCGCCCAGGTCGCGAAAAGGAGGAAGCGTCTGATGTTTGTCCCCCTCATTGTTCTGTGGGCTGTGCGGACCCCTTACCCGCAGCCATCCTACCCACCCTTTCTGTTTGCTGTCTTGTACGTCCTATGTCATAATGGGAGGGGCGGAGTCCGTACAAACTCCGTTGAACTATATGATCACGAATTTTAAGAAGGGATTTAGTGGTGATTATGGGGTAAAAATGACACCGACCCGCTTAGGAATATTGTGTAGTAGGGTGTGACCGGCGCTGGACGCCGTGTGGCCACCAGAAGGTACTTTTGATATTCAAATTGTGTCCCGTGTGCACAAGGTGGTGCGCAGTTATGGTCCCGAACAGTTTTCCTATATAGATTCCTGGTTAGATATCTGTGAGAAACAACCCTCTTAGATGAGGCGTTGCCGTGAGGGGCAGTGTAGAATTATGTTAGCAGCTGCAACGGGAGTCCCTGCCAAGAAAGAAAAGCCCCCTATTTATGTAGCCCCAGAGCCTCCCGAGATCCCGGGTTATCCACCCACATTCCTGTATACACCAGTCCTGTCAGCTCCATCAGTACCCCGAATAGAGCCAGAGGTAGTGAGAGTACCTCTAGCCGAGGTACTTCCACCCGATCACCCACCTCCAACACCTGAAGACCAGATCCCTCCCCCAAGGAGAAGGCGGAGCCCTAGTCCTGAGCAGAGCTCTGTAATGGAACCATCATCCCCTGAAGAATCCGCTAGCGGAGGGTCAGAGGCCAGTCCAGGGCCATCCACTCGTCCAAGCGCCAGCAGCACAATTACCACCGGGTCCCCAAATCTGCGTTACACCCTTAGAAGCAGAGCAGCGGGCCCGAGAGCAGTTCGCCAAATGCCACTGCGGCAAGGCCCAGGATTACCTATTGTAAATGAAGAGGGTCAGGTTGTGGTCGGACCGACCAGTCTAGTTTATGTGCCTTTCTCCACAACAGATTTATTGAACTGGAAAACGCATTATGCCTCTTATACTGAAAAACCCCAAGATTTGACAGAGTTAATGTCCAGTATTATGCAAACTGTCACGCCCCCTTTCTCTCTGTATAGGCGGTTGCCTGGAGGAGAGGGAAACGTGACGGATTATCCTTGTAAGTGCTGATGTTTGGGGTTTCCGTGTAGTTGTGGGCCAAACGAAGACAGCCAAGGTTTAAAGTGGTAACAAAAACTTTATTGTTGCACAGGAATTTGTTATCTACCATCCCCTAACCAGAAACAAAAAGTGGATACTTTCTTATGCCAAATAAAGTCCAGAATGTGACAAAGTCCAACCTGATCCTTCTCAGGGTTTGTCAGTTTATATACAAGGTTAATCCAAACTTCTCTTCAGTTCTGAACAGCTTTAGTTGCAGCTAATCATTTGCATAGCATTCACAATTCTCAGCTGCTTACTGACGTTGAGTTTCACTCAAGCAGAACGCTGCTTCTCTCCATGCAAACTCAATAGCATGAAATAACTTCTCAGCACTTATCACAAGCATTAATATAAACATCTTCACTCTTGACAACAGTAAGCACAGTCTGCCTTCATCTCAGAATAGCTGCTATCTGATATAGTTGATCCCAACTGCATTGATTCAACTTCAGAGTCAGATATATTCTGATTCACATCAGGGTACTGCAGATCAACAGGCTTCCATTGTTCCAATTGGTGTCTAAGCTGTTTCCACTTATAATTCCTTTCCCTTCGTGGTATCTGAGAGCAACTAGAATCACCAGCCTCCTTTAAGACAGTGTTAATGGAATCCAACTGGCTTAACCTTCTTCTAGTGGGTTTGGCTTTTACAGGCTGGTAAAAAGGCAAGTCTCTGTCTTTGTACTGCTTCACTATCTCTGGCTCAGCAGGGTCTAGCTCTAGCTTTTGTCTCCGTAGCACATAATCAGCTGATGGGTTAAGAACAGCTGGGCTACTCTCAGAGCTTCTGCTAGTAACAGGCTGCCTGCACTTGGAACGTTTATGCAGCTTATCATACAGAACTTTACTCTTGCTCAGTCTCCCACCTTTACTCACAGCTTCTAGGGAAGACTCTAGGGAAGAACTGCTATCTCTTCTGGGTAAGGGTTCCAGCCTCTCCCCACGAGAATGAAAGTAGCTTCTAACCTGCTTCTCCTTGCTGTCTGGTTCGTGGTGACCTCTCTCCCTCAGAGGAAGCTTTCTCAACTGCTTTCCCAGAGACCTCTGTATCTCTAAGCAGTCTGGCTGGCAACTCCCCAAGCACCGTGTGCTATCCTGGCAGTGGTTGCTCCTTCCTTGGCTTCTCTCTGAATCCAGGTCAGAGTCACGTCCTGACTCTCCCACACGAACACTTCCTGTTCTCTCAGGAACTCCTCCTGCTCTCCTTCTCCTACCACTACTCCTACTTACTCTCTCTGTTACTTCCTGGTTAAGAGCATGGGGCTGCCCTATCCGGTTTGACTCCGCCCCCTTGCCTCTTATGTCAGCTTCCCGGGTTGTCATGGAGCTGGGGTGTGGCTCTCTCACTGCCTTTCTGTGCAGAGAGTTTCTCTGGGCTTGTGCTTTAACCCCTTCCCTGCCTGCATTATTGTGTGCATTTGAGGAAAGCTGTTGTTTTAAACCCCTTTTCCTGATGTTTAAGCCCTCTGCATCATCACAAAACCCACCAGCCCACCTAGTCTGACTGTCGCCAGCTCTTGGCTACCCTCTTTACTACTGAAGAGCAGGCACGGATAGTGCGAGCAACCACTAGATGGTTGGAAGAGAACCCTGAAGGCGGGAGAGACCTAAACCCCCAACAGGCAGCAGCTGTAGATTTCCCAAATGAAGATCCCAGGTGGGACCCAAATAGTGACGACGGAGAGAAAGCCCTCACCCGGTTTCGCCATGCCTTACTGCAGGGCCTAAAGAAGGGAGGGCAGAGAGCTATGAACGTTGGGAAAGTAGTGGACGTTCTTCAGCGCCCAGATGAAAGTCCAGCTGCTTTCTATGAACGATTAACTAAAGCCTAAAGACTTTACACCCCCTGTGACCCAGCAGCCCAGGAGAATTTACGCATGGTGAATGCAGCTTTTGTGAGTCAGTCCCAGGGAGACATAAAACAAAAACTGCAGAAATTAGAAGAATTTGCAGGCATGAACTCAGCACAGTTAATGGAAGTCGCGCAAAAGGTATTTGTGAATCGTGATCAAGAATACAAAAGGGAAAGTGAAAGAAAAATGAAGAAGAAAGTGGATCTGCTCGCTGCAGCACTAGTGGAAGGACGTGGAGGAGGATATCCTAATAGAAGAGCCAGAGGATGGGGAAGGGGCCGAGGATGCGCTCGGCCCCCCTTAGGTGCAAATCAGTGCGCTTATTGTAAAGAAGAAGGACATTGGAAGAACGAGTGCCCGAACATTAGCTCCACCCCCTGGAGGGGAGGCGGGAGCGCTAGGAGAGCGGGGGGGGGGGGGGGCGATTCCAGCAACGAGGGGGGATGCACCGCGCACAATTTCAGCAAGAGGCTGCCATAGAGCGAGTGGCAACCTCCGAGGACCATTTTATGGATGAGGACTAGGCCAGACCGGGCTCCAAGTTCGTCCTAGGTCTCCAGGAGCCTATGGTCAATTTAAAGATTGGAGACCAGCATATGGACTTTATGGTGGACACCGGGGCCGAGCGTTCAGTAGTAGCCAAGCCTGTGGCCCCTGTGTCCTCTCGATCTGTCACAATCGTGGGAGCTACAGGAACAAGAACCACAAGACCTTTTCTGCAGAACCGCGCCTGTGAACTAGGGAGACAGAAGATAACACACCAGTTCCTGTATATGCCTGAATGCCCAGTTCCCCTTTTGGGCCGAGACATGCTTGCAAAGCTTCAAGCACAGATATCCTTCGTTGAAGGGGGAAAAATGGAAATGACTATAAACTCAAAACCTGCTGGCCTGATGGTGTTAACTGTCCCCCAAGAAGAAGAATGGTGGTTCTATTTACATATATACACAGCAGCAAGCTCCTGTACACCTACCAACATTGCAGCCCCGCCTGGAGTATGGGCGGAGAATAATCCACCTGGCCTAGCAAAAAATATAGCTCCTGTGCTTGTCACCCTTAAGCCAGGAGCAGAACCAGTGCATGTGCGTCAGTATCCCCTCCCACGACCAGCAATTGAAGGTATTCATTGCCACCTGAAGAAACTACTGCAGTATGGACTCCTTAGAGAATGCCAATCACCCTGGAACACCCCCCTTCTCCCAATCAAGAAGCCTGGGACGGGTGACTACCGCCCAGTGCAGGATCTACGTCGAGTGAACAGTGCAGTTGAAACCATACATCCAGTAGTACCAAATCCTTACACCCTCCTGGGACTGATTCCAGCAGAAGCCACACATTTCACTGTTTTGGACTTAAAAGATGCCTTTTTCTGTATACGCCTGGCATCTGCCAGTCAGCTTCTGTTTGCATTTGATTGGGAAAACCCTACCACAGGAAAACGAGGACAACTCACTTGGACTCGATTACCACAAAGATTCAAGAATTCACCCACTATCTTCAGTGCAGCCCTCAGTCAAGATCTGTCAAGTTATCCTGTAACTCCGGGAAAGAGAATCTTACTCCAATATGTAGATGATTTGCTTATAGCCACCAACAACGAAACTGATTGTGTGCAAGCTACCAGTGATCTCTTGCACCTCTTGAATAAAGCTGGATACAAGGTCTCGAGAGCCAAGGCATAACTGTGTCAGACAGAAGTGAAATACCTAGGGTTCCATCTGTCCAAAGGAACCCGGAAATTAGGACTTGAGCGAAAGGAAGCAGTATGCCGCATCCCAACCCCCACCACCAGAAAGCAGGTGCGGGCTTTCCTGGGAGCTGCAGGCTATTGCCGCATATGGATACCAAATTTTGCGCTCATGGCAAAACCCCTGTACCAAGTCACAATGGGAGTGGAACGATCCCCCTTGGAATGGGGCCCAGAACAAAATAAAGCATTTAAATCCCTAAAAGCAGCATTGATGTCATCCCCAGCTTTGGGACTACCAGATGTGCAGAAACCATTTCACCTATATGTCCATGAGTCAAGTGGAAACGCATTGGGAGTCTTGACCCAGCCTCTTGGGTCTTGGCAGCGACCTGTAGCCTACCTGTCAAAACAATTGGATCCTGTTGCCAAAGGACGGCCACCTTGCCTGAGAGCTGTAGCAGCCACAGCCCTCTTGGTGAGCGAAGCGGACAAGCTCACCCTAGGACAAGAGCTCCAAGTCACCGTACCACATTCTGTTTTAACCCTGATTGGACATAAAGGAAACCATTGGCTCACCAACACTCGAATGTTGAAATATCAAAGTATGCTATGTAAAAATCCTCGATTGCAATTGGGTGTCAGCCAAACTCTGAACCCAGCTACCCTATTGCCAGCCGGTCCAGGCCCTCCTGACCATGATTGCTTGGAAGTAATGGACATTGTATACTCAAGTCGCCCAGATTTAACTGATATCCCTTTGGACCACCCAGACAAAACTTTCTTCGTGGATGGAAGTAGCCTCATAATTGAAGGACAGCGATGTGCTGGTTATGCAATGGTGACCCTAGACATGGTAGTAGAATCATCAGCCCTGGCCCCAGGAACCTCAGCACAGAAGGCTGAATTGATAGCCCTCACAAGCGCACTCACAATCGGAACAGGAATCAGCCTGAATGTATATACAGACTCCAAATATGCTTTCACAACACTACATGTCCATGGCGCCCTGTACAAGGAGCGTGGATTAATCACCTCAGGAGGCAAGTCTGTCAAGTATGGCCCAGAAATATTGACTTTATTGGAAGCAGTATGGGCCCCCAAATGCGTTGCTGTAATACATTGTCGAGGCCATCAAACTGGAGATGGAGAAGTGTCCCGAGGAAATAGATTTGCCGATGCCACAGCCCGAGAAGCAGCCATTGCTGGACAAATCACTACCCCTAGTGTAACAATTCAAGCAGCCATATTTCCAGTACCTCTTAGTGCATGGACACCAAGATATACCCAGACAGAGATGGACCATTACTGTCGATGTGAGGGGGGGCAACTATCAGAAACTGGATGGATAGTGTTGCCACCACCTGAAGGGAGCTTACCCCCTGGTATGACCGTGATTCCTGAAGCCCTAGGCCCTGCCTTTGTCCAAGCCTTTCATCAAGCCACACACTATGGAAAAACCAAAATGGCAAATGCTCTGAAACCATACTTTTATATCTCATTGCTGGGACCTCTGACCACCTCAGTAGCCCGAAGATGTGTGACTTGTGCCAAGAACAATGCCCGACAAGGTCCTGTCCCACCCCCATGAGTTCAATCAGTAGGAGTTACCCCCATGGGAAATATTCAAATAGACTTTGCAGAAATGCCACGAGCAAGTGGATATCGCTACTTGTTAGTCCTAGTCTGTACCTTTTCTGGATGGGTGGAAGCTTTTCCCACTAGAACTGAGATGGCCAGGGAAGTCACCAAAGCCTTGCTCCATGAGATCATCCCCCCGGTTCGAAATACCTTTGACCATGGGGTCCGACAACGGGCCCTCTTTTGTGTCACAAGTAACCCAGCAGCTAGCCCATGCCCTGCAAATACAATGGAAGTTACACACAGCTTACAGACCCCAGAGTTCAGGGAAAGTAGAGAGAATGAACCGAACCCTGAAGTCCCAGTTATCTAAGCTCTGTCAAGAAGCCCACCTAAAATGGCCCCAAGCTCTCCCCATGGCCCTTCTCCGAATACGTTCAGCCCCCACCACGCCATTAGGAGTATCCCCGTTTGAGATTTTGTATGGGAGGCCCCCGCCCATAATTCAGGGGATAAGGGGGGATATGAATCAAATTGGATCAGTAATCACTAGGCAAGAATTGTTGGCTCTAAGTTCTGTTTTACAGGGCCTTCATACCTGGGTGCAAGACCGGTTGCCTATCAATCTAACAGAGCCGTTGCATCCTTTCAAGCCTGGAGCCTCGGTGTGGGTAAAAGAGTGGAAGAGGACACCGTTGGCGCCTTATTGGAAAGGGCCATATGTCGTTTTGCTATCAACCCCAACAGCAGTTAAAGTGGCAGAAATCGACTCCTGGATCCACCACAGTCGAGTAAAACCAGCAGCAGTTCCTGAGAGTCGCCCCTGGACCTCGATCGCTAATCCTGCTTCACCGTTGCGACTCACGCTGCGAAGACAAGATCCGTCATCGTAAAGACTTTGCCAACCTGCTCCTGGATATCAAAGAAAGAGACGTCCTTCAGTTTTGCTTTATCCACATTTCAGACTCTATCAATCTTATCTACCTACCTCAATCAACCATTACCTACCTCTATCAATCATTAGAGACTATGATCATGATGCCTACTAACTGTTGTTTCATTCTTACGGTAGCCGATGGAGCTCTTTTGAATGCTACTCCCCAACTCTCAGATCCCACAAGACCAGTTTTCTTGGACTCTGGTACATGTGCTGCTACCTCTAATACATGTGCTGCTACCTCTCATACATGTACTGCTATTAATAGGAATGGTTCTTGGGCTACCGCACTCCAGTGTATATGTTAGACCGTATTATACGTTTGCAAGCTGTTGTTGAAATTATAACCAATGAAACTAGTAGAGCACTAACCTTGTTAGCCAAACAAGCCACACAGATGCGTACAGCCATTTACCAGAACCGTTTAGCATTAGATTATCTGCTTGCAGCTGAAGGAGGAGTATGTGGCAAGCTTAATTTAACTAACTGTTGTTTGCAAATTGATAATGAAGGGCAAGTTGTAGAGGATATAGCCAATCACATGAGAAAGCAAACTTATGTCCCAGTCCAAACTTGGCATGGCTTGCAACTTGATGGCTGGTTTGGTTTGTGGTTTTCAGGTATGGGCGGCCTGAAGACACTTGTATTGATTGTATTACTAATTGTGGCTGTTTGCTTGTGCATCCCATGTTTTCTGCCCTTATGCTTGCGTATGCTGAACTCAACCATTGATAGTATTATTGGCCGTAAGGCAGCTGCACAGATATTAGCAATGTGGGACTACTCTCCTATACCACGGAGTGATCCCTCCACCCTAGTCTAAGGTACCATATGTGTGATTTGATTCTCACCCTTTCTCACTTGCGGGTGAGAATAATCAAAGGGGGGAATGTGATAGGCTATGGCCTAGAATAGCCTATAAAAGTATGTTATGTAGCAGAGGCCTGTAGGTTAGGCCTGAATCCCCAACCCCCACTGCAGAATATTATAGCTGAGCAGAGCAAAACGCCAGTAGAAGTTAGAAAACCTGCTTTAAACTGCTTTGATAAGAATGCAAGACTTTTCCATTGAGCTTGTTACGTTATTCACAGATGTATTTCAGTATCTAACTTTCACACAGTTTCTGTGCTGCGGAGTGACCTTGCAAACAGAATGTAAGGCAGAGTGTATTATGTCTAGAAAACTGAGCCATTGCTAGAAAGGTCTGAGCAGGGGGAGAACAGGTGGCCAGTCAGAGATCTCCATTGGATGGGGGTGAGGGGGGCCACCGGGACCAATGAGGAGTTTGTCTGTGTAGAGCTGAAGAAGAAAGATATAAATGCTGTTGTTTTGCTGAACTCCATGCTCAGACCATTTTGAAAGTGACAAGTGCCTGAGACTGTGCACAAATAAACTGGTTTGAATCCTAGTAAATAGACTCCTGGTTTTATTCGTTGCAGGCACTTCGCTACCACAGAGACGCTGAGGTCGGTCATCGTGGCAGTCAGAAGAGGGGAGTTTCTTACTTCCCTCGATTTATCTGAGGCATACTTACACATTCCGATTCATCAGGAACATCAAAAGTTCCTCAGGTTTGCGGTGCCATTGGGGCACTTTCAGTTTTGAGCGTTACCTTTTGGCCTGGCAGCAGTGCCACGGACGTTTACCAAGGTCATGGTGGTCTTAGCGGCGGCATTGAGGAAGGAAGGTGTTCTGGTTCATCCATATCTGGACAAATGGTTGATTCGAGCAAAGTCAAGGATGAAAAGCGAGGAGGCCACGGCCAAGGTAGTCAGCTGCCTTCAGAATTTAGGTTGGGTCGTCAATATGACCAAGAGCAGTCTAGTACCATCTCAGGACCTCGAGTACCTAGGGGCGCGTTTCGATACGGTGGCAGGCAAGGTCTTTCTGCCTCCACGTCGAGCAGTGGCCTTGCGAAAATTGATTCGACGATTTCTCGGCAGGCCAAGGCTGACAGCGTGGCATTATTTACAGCTCCTGGGAACAATGGCGGCGACAATCGAGTTGGTACCCTGGGCAAGGGCTCATATGAGACTGTTGCGGAGAGTGTTACTCAGAAGGTGGTCTCACCAAAACGACCCGCTGTTCCAGAGACTTCTCTGTCCAGAGGCGACTCGGGAAGCATTGCAGTGGTGGTTGCTTCCAGAGTCCTTAGCAAAGGGCATGCCCTTGGAAACACCAAACTGGTTACCACTGACTACGGATGCAAGTCTCCTAGGTTGGGGAGCGCATTTTCAAGGAAGGTTTGCGCAGGTTCAGTGGACGGAACAGGAGAGGACTTGGTCGATCAACAGGTTGGAATCCCGAGCAGTATTGTGGGCGCTGCTGAAGTTTCAGCCGCATCTAATGGGAACAGCGATCAGGGTGTTTTAGGGCAATGCGACCACAGTGGCCTACATCAACAGGCAAGGGGGCACCAGCAGTGCTCCCTTAGAAGCCGAGGCAGATCAGTTGTTCAAATGGGTCGAGCAAAACCTTCAGGCTCTGTCGACAGCGCATGTGGCAGGGGTGGACAATGTGGCGGCCGATTTCTTGAGTCGGGTAAAGGTAGACCCAGGAGAGTGGATGCTTCATCCAGACGTTTACAACATGGTGGTGCGGCGCTGGGGGCCCCCGATAATGGATCTCATGGCGACTTTCAATTCAGTGAAAGTCGGTCCGTTTTTCAGCAGAAGGAAAGAGAGGATGTCGGAAGGGCTGGATGCTCTCATACAAGACTGGCCGGTAGATCGGTTACTGTACGTGTTCCCTCCGTGGGTGTTAATAGGACGTGTAGTGCGACGCATCGAACGTCACAGAGGATTAGTGATTCTGATCGCACCGGATTGGCCGAGAAGGCCTTGGTATGCGGATCTCAGGAGATTGGTAGTTGAGAAGCCTTGGCATCTACCAGTCAGAGAGGATCTATTGATGCAAGGCCCGTTGCTTATGCCTCAGGTGGCTCGGTTCTCGCTTACGGCATGGCTCTTGAAAGGGCAAGGTTAAGAGCTAAAAGCTACTCGGAGGCGGTAGTTGCTGCCTTGTTGGGGGCTCGTAGAAGATCTACTGCCTTAGCATATGTTCGCGTGTGGCACGTCTTTGAGGCTTGGTGTGTTGACAGGAATTGTGAGGTATTATGAGCGTCCGTGCCGCAGGTCTTAGCGTTCTTGCAGGATGGTTTTCAAAAAGGGTTAGCGGCCTCTTCCTTAAGAGTACAGTTGGCAGTGCTTTCCTGTTATAGGGGGAAGATCAAGGGGCGAGCACTGGGCGCTCATCCGGATATTAAGAGATTTTTGAGAGCGGTGGGACTTTTGAGGCCACCGTGCAGGCAACTAGTTCCCCCTTGGGATCTGCAATTGGTGTTGGGAGCATTAGGAAGGTGGCCATTTGAGCCTTTGGCTAAGGCAACGTTGAAGGATCTTATTCTAAAGGTGGTGTTCTTAGTTGCGATTGCGTCAGCAAGGAGAATTTCCGAGTTACAGGCATTATCTTGTAGGGAGCCATTCCTGTCTTTTTATGAGTCAAAGGTAGTCTTGAGGCCGGTGCCGTCCTTTTTGCCGAAGGTAGTATCGCCTTTAAACGTGAATCAGGTAGTATCGCTACCGGTGTTCCGTACGGTTTCAGAGGATTCTTCTACACAACAGTTGTATCTTTTGGATGTCCGGAGGGCCTTGAAAAGGTACATCAGACGGGCGGCGGAGTTCAGAAAATCGGATAGATTGTTAGTGTTGTTTGGGGGTCCTCGCAAAGGTGAAGCAGCATCAAAGGCATCGATTGCCAGATGGATAAAAGGGAAACACACATAAACAAACTATTTTTGTTGGAACTCACACCATGAGGGAATCTCCCTCTCGTTGTGTGTTGTTCCGTTTTTATCTTAAATTCAAATAGGGACTCAACCCTAGCAAGGATTAGGGGGACATCAACCCTCTAATACCAACCGAACAAATCCAATATTCACACCAGGCATAAAAACCAGGCTCAAGGTAAATTCAGTTCATGTAAAGACCGGAGCCTAATGAAAAGTCACTTAGCTTAAACGGAAACTTCTCTCCGGCAGTTACGTTGAGTTACCTTAATGTGGAGTTGGGTTCTCCTTACATGGTTGCTCGGAATGTGGAGTGGAGCCATTTGGAAATAAGCTGCTCTGGCTTGAGGAATGAGGAGTGGAGTTATTTGGAGTACGTTTCTCCGCAGCAATATATGGAGTATGTTTCCCCGCAGCACTGGTCCTATTAAGAAGATCGTCAAGGGGTGCATCATCTGCTCTGTCGCTGGAGTATTCGGGTTTCATCAGTAGACCCGGAAAGAACCTCTGGGGATTTGTTGAGTGCCATGCAGCCCTAGAGTGGACTTCAGCGGGTTTGGTTGCCTGTCCTTTGGGGACGCTGATATGTTGGACATCTGCTGAACTGCCAGAGAGAAGTTTCCGTTTAAGCTAAGTGACTTTTCATTAGGCTCCAGTCTTTACATGAACTGAATTTACCTTGAGCCTGGTTTTTATGCCTTGTGTGAATATTGGGTTTGTTAGGTTGGTATTAGAGGGTTGATGTCCCCCTAATCCTTGCTAGGGTTGAGTTCCTATTTGAATTTAAGATAAAAATGGAACAACACACAACGAGAGGGAGATTCCCTCATGGTGTGAGTTCCAACAAAAATAGTTTGTTTGTGTGCTTCCCTTGTTGGTTTGGATGTCTATATGGGAGACCTAATGGTTTTTTTGGTTGTTGTATAGATGGATAAAAGGGGCAATAGTGTCAGCGTACCTGTTGAAGGGCAAGCTGGTACCTGAAGGATTAAGAGCGCATTCTACTAGAGCGCAAGCTGCTTCTTGGGCTGAGTACAAATTTATTCCTGCAGTAGAAATTTGTAAGGCAGCGACGTGGTCGTCGTTAAATTAATTTGTCAAGCATTATCGTCTGGATATTCAGGCGGGTAGGGATACCTGTTTTGTAATAGAGGTGCTTCAGGCTGGTCTAGCAGGTCCCGCCCATTGAGTTCTTTTACTGCTCTTTTACATCCCTAGAGTTTCCGGGACTAGACTGGAGGGACGATAAGGAAGTTTAAATTAGACTTACCTGCTAATTGTAGTTCCTGAAGGAACTCCGGTCTAGTCCCGGATCCTGTCCCGGTCCTTTGGGAGGATTGGAGCCTGAAGCAGTGGATTTCACAGGTAAGAGAAAAAAATATATATATTAAGGTCCTGTTTCTTCCTAGAGGGGAAGCGAGGGCCTCCGCAGTTATAATAAAGCATCACAGTTATACTAAGGCATCGCAGGGAAGTTCAGCTCTGTAGTTTATACGGTTAGCTTACAGTTTGTTTATAGCTATGTTCTTACTTAATTGTTGCTCCGGTGAGTCTACTTTGTCAATAGGTTACTGGAGTGAGGAGACGGTGCCTGTGTCCTTATACCAGTGTCATCAAAGAATGACGTTTATCAGTCTCCAAGCTGCTGGAAGAGGAGCACAACCCTAGAGTTTCCGGGACTAGACTGAAGTTCCTTCAGGAACTACAATTAGCAGGTAAGTCTAATTTAAACTTCTTTTTCTTGTAACTGGTAAAAGCCCAAGATTGGTGGATCAGGCACCTGTGATGTGTAGTAGCACAAACTAAACCAATCTAATGGTGGTGTGAATGGAAATTTGTAAGGTCCACTAAATACAGAGTCATCTGTTAAATCAACACTGCTGGAAGTGAGAATAGCTGAATCAAGGGGGGCCACACAGGGATGAACCAGGATATCGTGAAGAGGAGAGCCATTGGCAGGAAGATTCAGGCTGACGGTCACATGTGGCATTATTCCCTCCAAATCACACTTGCAGGTTACAGTTCCATGCACCTACCACATATCAGTGGTATCTCTCTTGTCATACTGCATACACTTCACTTTTTCAGAAATGCAGACATTCACCTGTGCTTTACCTTTGTATTTGCTGGTCTTCCATGATGGTTGTTTCTGTGTCTGACTTCCAGGACCCCCTACATTGCTCTCCAGTAGAGCTTGCAATGTTGTCTATTGGGGAGCCAAGAGGACAAGCCTGTGTGAGCAGAACAGGAAGTTGAGCCACTTTTGCACACAGCTCAGCTTCATTTTTCTGACCTGAATTAATGAAACTCATTAATCCTGCCAGAAGAGTAAAGGCTTCAGAAATTCCATTAATGGTAATGAGTGGCGGAAGAGGGCTCAGGGACTGCTCCACCAGTGGAACACAGACATATAGCAGATCACTGTTCGGAATGACAAGAACTGGCCAGAGATTTCCTTCTTCTACTAGAAGTGTGTAAATAGAACAGCATCTCCGTACTCCACAAAGTTCTTATGTGAGTCTGTTAGTCCAAGTTCAGTAAGCAATACTGTCGGGAAATGATCATCCTTTGGCAAGTTTGCATAACTTTCTCTGTTGAAGGCCTTTGCTCACTTTTCAACAGTGGGATATCTCCTTGAGAACCTCACAGTTCCAAATCCCACTTTCTCGTGACTTATAAGCCATAGTCCACGGATAGCCATTTTGCTGGAGAGGTAACGTTCATCAGCTTATGAAGTTCCCAAGACTGACCTCCCTCGAGATTTGTTCTACAGTGCAGCCAGGGTATCTCATGCTCTCCAGCAATAGCAAACAGCAGTGGAAAAACTACACTGATGCATAGAGAATAAATGGCGATTCGTTCTAGGGTGCCATGCACTCATCCTGATACAGAATAAGACAAGCACAGGCCGTATAGCTCTAACTCATATCAGCAGTAGCTTCCCTTGCTCAGCCCTCCTCAGCTCCTTTTCCGGGAGTAAGTTAAGTAACCTCCTTGAGAACTTGCAATTGGTGGATATTTGGAAGTTCTGTCACCTAGAGGATAGGGATGATACATTTTACTTGTCTATACATTGCTGGTACTCCAGAATAGATTTCATATGCCTGGAGGGTTTATTAGTTCAGGCAGTAAGCTGTTCAGAGATTGAAATCACCACTGGGACTGACCATACACAAGTGTGGATGAGTCTTGCAATTTTGTCACCTTGAATGGGTGTTCAGTATTAGAGACTCAGTAATGTCCTACTGAGGATCAAATCTATTGTGGAACAAATTATCCAAGATCGGTTGTAATATTTACACTTTAATGAAACAGGAGAGCACTCCCTGCATATTTGAGAGTGCCTGAAGACGGTAATCTGAGTTAAATTTATTGCCATTGTGGTTGTTAGGTTGAAAAAGCAGGAGGCCAAATTCACCTGGTTGATTGCCACTATAGCCTGTTTAGAATCTATGTATAATCCAAAAACTCAGTGGTCAAGTTATGGAGTGTAAAAATCAAAAACAAAAAACTCACTCTAATACAACAATAGTTGTTTCGTCATCAAGACAACGTGTAAATCAACACTTCTGTTAGTGCTAATATGGAACGGAGGTGGCACGGTCTCAGCCAATTTGGGCGAATGCACAAGTAATCAAGACCTCAGTCAAGATTTTACTGCCAAACAAAAAGCCCATTCACATCAATGACCTGTTGCCTCCTCCACCATATGCACATTTAAAGACACATAATGGCAAAATTTACAAAATCAGTTTCAAATGCAATCGCGGCACAATCCCTCTTTCAATCCCACTTAACTTTGAAAAAATCTTGAGGGGGGTGAACCGCAAACTGCTGCCCCGACGTCTAACATGGAGCTCCCATACGTTTCGCAATCAGAATCGCTGCATCAGGGGAATTCTATTGTAAAACAGAAACAAACATACACTAGACTACAGTATTTAAAAATAGAAACACACATCACCCCAGCTCATCACATATTCACAAACAACCAAAACCAACCAGAAACGCCACTTACTTCAAGCGGCAACCATACCAGCGCTTCACCAATGCTGCCAAAAAACGCCGCGCATGCTCAGATTACTTTAACTCTGACCTCCAGATATACTCTCCAACTGACGTCAGCGGCTTCCCCAACAGGAGAACTCCGCCCACCTGACCTAAAAACACACTACCCAGTCTATCCGAAGATTCAACCCAAACGGAACGACGGTATTTAGACTGAAAATATGCCGCTGCTCACATACTAATAAGGACTGCTCCCTGCTCATGCCGTCCCTACCGGACAATACCCGATCCAAACCGAAACATCGCAAACCCCCAAACCTCTTTCAGTGTTTGTCGATTCTTTTTTACGGCCTTTATTGTTGGACATTCCTGCATATATTAGAGACACTATGCATTTTTTGAACATTTTGGAACAGCACTCTGATTTGGCAAACTCTTCAGAAATTTTGTTGGCCACTTTAGATGTGGCTTCATTATACACATCGATCCCACAAAGGGATGCAGTAGTAGTGGTTGAAGAGTGTTTACAGCGAAGGGGAGACTTGGCATGTGAGATGGTGGAGTTTGTGACCCATTTGGCTCGTCTAGCCATTTTTGAGAATTATTTTATGTTTGAGGATCTTTTGTATCATCAACTATCGGGGGTGGCTATGGGTGCTACCTGTGCCCCCTCGATAGCCAATTTATATATGGCGAAATATGAAGCCAAGTGGATTCATGCCTCCCCCTTTTCAGCACATTTGCGTTTATGGTATCGTTTCATCGACGATGTGTTTGTTTTATGGCAGGGTACATCTGAGACTTTTCAGGAGTTTGTTGTTTGGCTTAATGGCTGTGAACCGCACATCCAGTTTACCAGTGTGTGCAGTTCCATCCAAATTGTGTTTCTGGATGTGGTTGTGGTTAGGGCTGGTTCGGGTTGGGTAACTAGTGTTCATAGAAAAGTAACTGATAAGAACACTTTATTGCATTATGGGAGCGCTCATCCGGTGGGTTTGCGCAACAGTTTACCTTTTTCTCAATTTATTCGGTTTAGAAGGAATTGCTCAAACATTTCTGATTTCAAATTGCAGTCTAAATCTTTGGCATGCAGTTTACTAGCTAGGGGGTATCCCCGTAAAGTAGTGTATCAAGCTTACCGGAGAGCTTTATTTAATAATCGCTCCTTGTTGTTAGTTCCCAAACATAGGGGGGCAACAGTGGATGTGGAGGGGCCCATCAATTTGATTTCAAAATATTCCCCTTTTAGTTTCTCTATACAACGGCTTATACGTAGACACTCTGGGTTATTGTGCACCCTTCCAGGGTTGGAAGGGAAAAAGGTCCGGTGTGTCTGGCGGCGTCACCGGAATTTGCGGGAAATTTTGAGTCCCTCCGTTTTGCGGGCAGTTTCTGGGGATGCTGTCATTAGGGCAGGGGGTCATCGCCCGTGTGGGCACTGTTCTATATGTGGAGTGACTAGCGAGCTTTCTCAGTTTTCCTATCGCGGTGTTTCACACAAGTTTCGACATTGGACTTCTTGTGACTCCGCTTTTGTAGTGTATGGCATTCTTTGCCCATGGGGGCTTTTATATGTCGGTAGCACCTGCCGGCCGCTTCGCAAACGCCTCATTGAGCATAAAAGCAGACTTAAATGTGCAGTTCGGGAGGCCCCTTTGGTCCCGCACTGCTTGGAATATAAACATCAGTTTGGGGATTTGCGATGTTTCGGTTTGGATCGGGTATTGTCCGGTAGGGACGGCATGAGCAGGGAGCAGTCCTTATTAGTATGTGAGCAGCGGCATATTTTCAGTCTAAATACCGTCGTTCCGTTTGGGTTGAATCTTCGGATAGACTGGGTAGTGTGTTTTTAGGTCAGGTGGGCGGAGTTCTCCTGTTGGGGAAGCCGCTGACGTCAGTTGGAGAGTATATCTGGAGGTCAGAGTTAAAGTAATCTGAGCATACGCGGCGTTTTTTGGCAGCATTGGTGAAGCGCTGGTATGGTTGCCGCTTGAAGTAAGTGGCGTTTCTGGTTGGTTTTGGTTGTTTGTGAATATGTGATGAGCTGGGGTGATGTGTGTTTCTATTTTTAAATACTGTAGTCTAGTGTATGTTTGTTTCTGTTTTACAATAGAATTCCCCTGATGCAGTGATTCTGATTGCAAAACGTATGGGAGCTCCATGTTAGACGTCGGGGCAGCAGTTTGCGGTTCACCCCCTCAAGATTTTTTCAAAGTTAAGTGGGATTGAAAGAGGGATTGTGCCGCGATTGCATTTGAAAATGATTTTGTAAATTTTGCCATTATGTGTCTTTAAATGTGCATATGGTGGAGGAGGCAACAGGTCATTGATGTGAATGGGCTTTTTGTTTGGCAGTAAAATCTTGACTGAGGTCTTGATTACTTGTGCATTCGCCCAAATTGGCTGAGACCGTGCCACCTCCGTTCCATATTAGCACTAACAGAAGTGTTGATTTACACGTTGTCTTGATGACGAAACAACTATTGTTGTATTAGAGTGAGTTTTTTGTTTTTGATTTTTACACTCTATAACTTGACCACTGAGTTTTTGGATTACCAATAATGGAGCAAGGTCATTCATCCTGGAAGGAGATTTTTAGTTTTTCCAGTGATCACATTTCTAATTTATGTGTTGAGCAGACCCCTTTCGGCTTGGAGGAGTCGGGGGCGTCGGGAGAGACTGCCACTTGGGACAAGTTGGTGACTGTACAGAAGCGCTTGATTCACTCTGAGCTTCACAGACTTTCTCTAATTGAGTATTTGCGATGCCAGCACATACCTCGTGGTCTGCGTGTCTACAAGGAACCTCGGTTGTTTGCCTCAAATGCTGCTTTTTTGTCTAAGTGGAATTGTATTCTCAATAAGTGTTCCTGTGATTTAATGGTTTTAATTGTGGACACTGCTAAAATGACTTTGGAAGATCTCAACAAGGAAGCTCAAGTTTTACTGGATGAATTAAAGTTAAAAGAAACGGATGCCACTTTTAAATCTCGAGGGGCTGACATGTCCAAACAGCTGGATCAACTTCGAGAGGAAGTAAAGTTGGCTAAGGCCAAGAAGTTAAAACGGGACTATGAGGATTACACCAGTGGCTACGTGTACCCCTGGATGAACCCTAATCGTAAATTCCAGCGGAGGCAGAGACGGCGTGTGGAGTTCGATCAGTCTACAGATGATTCTTCCTCTGGGGGGTCGGCTAGATCTGCTCAGAGTGCTTTTTTAGCCGAGGGTTCCGGTCAAGAGAAGAAAGGAGGAACCGGAGGCCGTCCCAAAGTCCGAGGAGGGGATCGATAGTGAATGTGGGCTCTCCAGGAGGGTCTTTTGATTCTTCCTCTGTCATTAATTTATCTACAGTTGTGTTGTCAGAGCCTCAATTGAGTGTCCTTAACAAGGGTTTATCGTTTGTGCCTTCTACGTTTTTTGATTCATTCCAGTTTCGTTTGGATTTGGAGGGCCTCATTCGCAAATTGCATTTGAAAATGTATTTTGCCTCTCGGCAGGATGATGTAATTGAGGATGTGGGTCCTGCCCGGAGGCGGATGCCTTTGCCTTTGAGATCCTCTTGGAGTCCGCCCGGACAGGTGCCTCCAGCTCTGTTAATTTTTAAACAGTTAGTACTCAGGGATGTACAAAATTTGGAGGGTTCTGTCAGGCCTTCGTTTTCAGCGTTAACTAGGGTTGAGAGAAATGCTGTCAATGATTTGATTTCTAGATCTGATTTGGTGATCCGAAATGCGGATAAAGGGGGTGCTGTGGTGGTGTGGCCCAGGGATGAGTATTTACAGGAGGCTTTCCGTCAACTTTCTGATTTAACCACCTATGAGGTTTTATCCCAAGATCCTACAGTATGTTTACAATCGGTAATAAAAGATCTGTCTGGGGCAGCCTTGGCAGCCAAATTGATTTCCAAAAAAGAGTGTCTGTTCCTTAATGTACGAAGTCCCTCTATAGCCAGGTTCTATTTGTTGCCCAAAATTCATAAAAGCTTGCAACGTCCTCCGGGACGACCGATCGTCTCCACTCGTGGGACAGTATTAGAACCTCTTTCAGTGTTTGTCGATTCTTTTTTACGGCCTTTATTGTTGGACATTCCTGCGTATATTAGAGACACTATGCATTTTTTGAACATTTTGGAACAGCACTCTGATTTGGCAAACTCTTCAGAAATTTTGTTGGCCACTTTAGATGTGGCTTCATTATACACATCGATCCCACAAAGGGATGCAGTAGTAGTGGTTGAAGAGTGTTTACAGCGAAGGGGAGACTTGGCATGTGAGATGGTGGAGTTTGTGACCCATTTGGCTCGTCTAGCCATTTTTAAGAATTATTTTATGTTTGAGGATCTTTTGTATCATCAACTATCGGGGGTGGCTATGGGTGCTACCTGTGCCCCCTCGATAGCCAATTTATATATGGCGAAATATGAAGCCAAGTGGATTCATGCCTCCCCCTTTTCAGCACATTTGCGTTTATGGTATCGTTTCATCGACGATGTGTTTGTTTTATGGCAGGGTACATCTGAGACTTTTCAGGAGTTTGTTGTTTGGCTTAATGGCTGTGAACCGCACATCCAGTTTACCAGTGTGTGCAGTTCCATCCAAATTGTGTTTCTGGATGTGGTTGTGGTTAGGGCTGGTTCGGGTTGGGTAACTAGTGTTCATAGAAAAGTAACTGATAAGAACACTTTATTGCATTATGGGAGCGCTCATCCGGTGGGTTTGCGCAACAGTTTACCTTTTTCTCAATTTATTCGGTTTAGAAGGAATTGCTCAAACATTTCTGATTTCAAATTGCAGTCTAAATCTTTGGCATGCAGTTTACTAGCTAGGGGGTATCCCCGTAAAGTAGTGTATCAAGCTTACCGGAGAGCTTTATTTAATAATCGCTCCTTGTTGTTAGTTCCTAAACATAGGGGGGCAACAGTGGATGTGGAGGGGCCCATCAATTTGATTTCAAAATATTCCCCTTTTAGTTTCTCTATACAACGGATTATACGTAGACACTCTGGGTTATTGTGCACCCTTCCAGGGTTGGAAGGGAAAAAGGTCCGGTGTGTCTGGCGGCGTCACCGGAATTTGCGGGAAATTTTGAGTCCCTCCGTTTTGCGGGCAGTTTCTGGGGATGCTGTCATTAGGGCAGGGGGTCATCGCCCGTGTGGGCACTGTTCTATATGTGGAGTGACTAGCGAGCTTTCTCAGTTTTCCTATCGCGGTGTTTCACACAAGTTTCGACATTGGACTTCTTGTGACTCCGCTTTTGTAGTGTATGGCATTCTTTGCCCGTGCGGGCTTTTATATGTCGGTAGCACCTGCCGGCCGCTTCGCAAACGCCTCATTGAGCATAAAAGCAGACTTAAATGTGCAGTTCGGGAGGCCCCTTTGGTCCCGCACTGCTTGGAATATAAACATCAGTTTGGGGATTTGCGATGTTTCGGTTTGGATCAGGTATTGTTCGGTAGGGACGGCATGAGCAGGGAGCAGTCCTTATTAGTATGTGAGCAGCGGCATATTTTCAGTCTAAATACCGTCGTTCCATTTGGGTTGAATCTTCGGATAGACTGGGTAGTGTGTTTTTAGGTCAGGTGGGCAGAGTTCTCCTGTTGGGGAAGCCGCTGACGTCAGTTGGAGAGTATATCTGGAGGTCAGAGTTAAAGTAATCTGAGCATATGCGGCGTTTTTTGGCAGCATTGGTGAAGCGCTGGTATGGTTGCCGCTTGAAGTAAGTGGCGTTTCTGGTTGGTTTTGGTTGTTTGTGAATATGTGATGAGCTGGGGTGATGTGTGTTTCTATTTTTAAATACTGTAGTCTAGTGTATGTTTGTTTCTGTTTTACAATAGAATTCCCCTGATGCAGCGATTCTGATTGCGAAACGTATGGGAGCTCCATGTTAGACGTTGGGGCAGCAGTTTGTGGTTCACCCCCTCAAGATTTTTTCAAAGTTAAGTGGGATTGAAAGAGGGATTGTGCCGCGATTGCATTTGAAACTGATTTTGTAAATTTTGCCATTATGTGTCTTTAAATGTGCATATGGTGGAGGAGGCAACAGGTCATTGATGTGAATGGGCTTTTTGTTTGGCAGTAAAATCTTGACTGAGGTCTTGATTACTTGTGCATTCGCCCAAATTGGCTGAGACCGTGCCACCTCCGTTCCGTATTAGCACTAACAGAAGTGTTGATTTACACGTTGTCTTGATGATGAAACAACTATTGTTGTATTAGAGTGAGTTTTTTGTTTTAGAATCTATGTATAAGCAGGGCAATGGGTCCAAGACAGTACTTAAACATAGAAACATAGAAAATAGAAATATGATGACAGAAAAAGACCACATGGCCTATCTAGTCTGTCCTTCCATATCAACAACTACAACAGTCCCCTTTTTATATTTAGAGATCCTCTGTGTTGGTCCCATGCTTTTTTGAATTCAGTTACTGTCCTCATCTCTACCACCTCCACTGGGAGACTATTCCATGGATCCACTACTCTTTCCGTAAAGAAATATTTCCGCATATCACTCCTGAATCTATCTCCCTTCACCCTCATCCCATGTCCCCTCGTAGCAGAACTTGCTTTCAATTGAAAGAGGCTCTCTCCCTGAACATTTATGCCATGGAGGTATTTAAACATCTCAATCATATCACCTCTATCCCGCCTTTCCTCTAAGGTGTACATATTAAGATCCTTAAGTCTGTCCTCATATGCTTTATAATGAAGCCCGCTAATCATTTTAGTAGCCACCCTCTGCACCGACTCCATCCTGTTCACAGCCTTTTGAAGGTGCGGTCTCCAGAATTGCACACTATACTCCAAATGAGGTCGCACCAAAGACTTATAGAGAGGCATTATCACCTCCTTTTTTCTGCTAGCCATTCCTCTCCATATGCACCCAAGCATCCTTCTAGCTTTTGCCGTCGCCTTTTCTACCTGTTTAGCTACTTTAAGATCATCAGACACAACCACGCCTAGGTCCCGCTCTTCTTTAGTGGACAAAAGTACTTCACCCCCTATACTGTATTTCTCCCTTGGATTGCTGCAGCCCAAATGCATGACCTTACATTTTTTAACATTAAATCCCAGCTGCCATATTCTAGACCATTCTTCAAGCTTAGCTAGATCCCTCCTCATGTTATCTACCCCTTCCTGGGTGTCTACTCTATTGCAGATTTTGCTATCATCCGCAAAGAGGCAAACCTTACTTGAAAGCCCTTCCGCTATATCACTAACAAAGATGTTAAAAAGAATCGGACCAAGGACAGATCCCTGGGGCACACCACTGGTAATATCCTTCTCTTCAGAGTGAGCTCCATTTACTTGTACTCTTTGTCGCCTCCCACCCAACCAATTTCTAACCCAAGCAGTAACTTTAGGGTCCATCCCTAGGGTGCTCAGTTTGTTTATAAGTCGCCTGTGAGGAACAGTGTCAAAGGCTTTACTGAAATTTAAATACACCACATCTAGAGCTCTCCCTCGGTCCAGCTCCCTCGTCACCCAGTCAAAGAAATCAATCAGATTTGTCTGACAAGACCTGCCTCTGGTGAATCCATACTTAAGCAACTTAGCTTTAAATGCTGATAAAATCTATTTTAAGTGAAGCGCTTGCATCAAATAATTTTCAAGCAGGGTAATATAGCGATCAATACTGTGGCCTATAGGTTAAAATGTAGGAGGCTTGAAACAATATTAAAAAAAAATCAAGCATAGGAAGGGAGATGGAGTTAACTAAAGACGATCTGAAAATATCAATAATTTAATACTCCTTTGAATTTCAACAAATCAAAACAAATGACTTGTAAAATAGCGTTTTCCTTTATGGCACCAGAGTTATGGAATTCTATTCCTGAAGACTTAAGGACTCAGGAAGACATTAAGGACTTTTGCAAATCTTTAAAGACGTATTTATTTATAGAATCATTTGGTGAAATAACTTAAATTAACCATTATGTATATTTAATTTCACTATGATATAGTATTATAACATACTGTTTTGTATTTATATTGTAATGTATTGTTTTTGTTTTCCCATACCCTTAGTATGTAAGCCTTTGTTGTCTTGTCAACCACTTTGATTGAAGGATAAGGTGGTATACAAAACTGGTTAACTAACTAACTAACTAACTAAAGATGAGGTTATATGTGCCCAATGTGTTGAGTATTATATAGAGCTCTATGCCCCTGAGAGGAATGTTTCAGTTGAAGAGATCTTGCGTTATTTAAAAGGGTTAAACTTCCTATGATAATGATTGGGAGATGGCATGTCTGGAGAAACTGATCCCTGATGGTTGGAAAAACACTTGGGTTGGATGGCTTTACTGCCAAATTTCATAAGACCTTCTAAATAGGGTTGCCAACCAGCCGGTATTCAGCCGGCCTGGCCAGTTTTTATATGGCCAGGCTGGCTGCTGGCAGTGAACTAAAACCAGCCATTGAAAAGCTGTTCTTTTGCTCTGGCACAGGACCGGGAGTGGCTGGAGCAGAAAATTGGCTTTTCATTTCCCTCCTTGTCTCCCCTGCATAGCCTCACCCTCCCTCTGATCCAGCCGTGGCTCCTGTGTCTTACAGAGCTGCGGTTGCGATAGCGCTAATAATATAAAATAAAAGCAAAACCAGTGCGGAGCCTTCCGGCCTCTGCTATGAAATCCCTGCTGCTGCATCCCACTGCCACGGCTCCTGCTTCTTACAGAGCCATGGCTGCAATAGCATTAATAATTGAAAATAAAAACAAAACTGGTGCAGAGCCTTCCGGCCTCTGCTATGAAACCCCTGCTGCTGTGTCCCGTCCCTTTAGCATAACTTCCGAGTGGCTTTCTGTAAAGGAGGAGGGAAGGATGAACCCACCTCTGTTGTCAGTACTAGCTACAAGTGTTCTGTATGTGGTTTGTTTTTGTTTTGGAAATGATAATAAAAATAAAGTTAAAAACATTGAGGGGGGGATATTCAGCCATGGTAGCTAGCCATCCCACTTTCCCAAAAGCATATAAGACTTTAGAATAAGGGATTATCTTTTGTCCCACGTGCTAGTTTTGATTCATTTCAATTTAGAATTGATTTTGAAGGCTTGATTAGAAAGTTGAATTTGAAAAGTTTTTTCACATCTCGTGCACAAGAGAAAGAAATATAGGAAGATTGATCGATGCGAAGGGTAAAATTGCCTTTGAAGTCCACCTGGTCCCCGCCCTGCTTTAACAATTTTTAAAGATTTAGTTCTAAAAGAAATAATGGTTTTAGACAATTCTAGCCGCAAGAGCTTCAACACTTTATCAAAAATGGAAAGATCAGCACTAAAGGAATTGCATCAACGAACAGACATACAGTAGTGATAAGGAGAGCCGATAAAGGAGGAGCCATAGTGGTTTTAAGTCGAGAATATTATCTTGCAGAAGCAACACAACAGTTAGCAGACCACACTGTATATCGCATACTGGCAGAAGATCCAAAGAGAGCTCTCCAGTTGGAAATTAAGGGAATAACTCAGGCTGCTTTACAAAATAAATTGATCACCCGTAAAGAATACATTTATTTGAATGTGGCAACCCCTACTATAGCGAAATTTTACACAGTTCCAAAAATTCATAAAAATAAGGAACAACCCCCCGGGAAGACCGATAGTCTCCACTAAGGGAACTATTCTAGAACCTTTATCAACATTCATTGATTCGTATTTACATCCGCTGCTAATGGATATTCCATCATACATGAAGGATACTACACATTTCCTCAACATTTTAAGTAGTCAAGCGCAGAGGGCCAGTCACATCAATATATTATTGGTAACCATGGATGTGACGTCTTTGTATACGAACATCCCTCAACCAGCGGCGTATGATGTGGTGGAATGGTTTTTACGTTAACGGGGAGATCTATCAAAATCACAGATGACATTTTTGCTGAAATTAGCGCACATGGACATTTTCCGAAATTATTTTATATTTGAGAATGTCATTTACCAACAGATTTCCGGAGTGGCTATGGGGGCCACATGTGCCCCTTCGATTGCAAATTTATACATGAGTAAATTTGAAGAAAAATGGATGTCTCAGTCCCCATACACCTCCAATGTGAAAGTGTGGTGTCGGTACATCGACGACGTCTTCATGTTGTGGAAAGGGTCGGAAGAACGATTGAGGTTGTTCCTCCAGTGGTTAAATCAGTGTGACTGTAACATACAATTCACCCATATCTATCATAAGGATAAGCTGTCATATCTGGATGTGGCTATTACCAGAGGGGAGGGGGAGTGGCTAACTTCGGTCCATCAAAAATCAACAGACTGTAATACATTTTTACATTTTGAAAGTGCGCATCCCCCGAGGCTGAAGGAGGATCTTCCTTTTTCCCAATTTTTATGATATCGACGAAATTGTTCTGATGATTGAGATTTCAAGAATTTATCAAAACAGCTGACAGAAAATTTCAGAGAGAGGGTTCCCCTCATCAGTGGTAAAACGAGCCTATTCCAGGGCTCTTTATAATAACAGAAGTTTATTATTGGAATAAAAAAAATGGAAAATGATAATTCTGACAACATTAACCTAATTACAAAATATTCTCCACTTAGTTTGGGGATCCAGCGAATATTAAAGAAATATGTGAATGTCTTAGCGGCAGTCCCAGGGTTAGACTGTAAGAAAATACGCTGTGTATGGCAACGTAATAGAAACCTAAAAGAACAACTAAGTCCAGCCGTTCTGAGATCTCCTGAGTCAATAGGTAGTCTATTGAATTCTGAGGTAGGGCATAGAAAATGCGGGCAGTGTGGTATCTGCGATATCACTATGGAAGTGAGTGTTTTTGTACATCAAGGATCTACATACCCTTTGAAACAGGGGTCTCAAACACGCGGCCCGCGGGCCGCATGCGGCCCGCGAGAGAAGTTTCTGCGGCCCGCGATGGAGTCTGACTGTGCTAATTGCTTCCCTCTCGGCCGGTGGCACTCACCCAGAGGCAGCAGCGAGTGAGCGAGGAGGGTGGCCGTGCTCCTGCGGATGTGATAGTGCAGGAAGGCGAAGTCCTCGGTGCCTAACCATCCCGAGAATAGGCTCTGCACTCGTTGGGAGTGAAAACAAAACAGACGGCGAGCAACACGTAGGCCAGAGTGAAAGTGGCCGCCGGGTTCTCCATGGCTCGGGCCTCCGCCGAGCACCCAGCGGCTTACACTTCCGGCCCGCGCCCCGTGGCAACCTGGGAGTCGTAGTATCCAGTGGAAACATACACGTGGAACGTCCATTGATTAAAGAGGAACCCGAGCTGTCTATCAAACACTCGTTGACTGTCTCTGTTATAAAGAGTAGGGCTTCTCTTCTTAGCTGTTTGTAAATTTAGGTGTTTATTTTCCAACTGATCAGGGTTTTTTTTTTGAGGTTACTAAAAATTGCTGTTATTAAAACATGCATGTTCTATGTCATAATTTATAAGCTAATTACATAGGGGCATTCATAGAAAGCACAAACAGTATAACTTTTCTTTCTGGGGGGCTAAGACTGAAAATGGGGTTATGGGGGGGGGCTAAGAATGAAAATGGGGTGATGGAAGGGTTAGGACTGGAAGTGGGCCGTTGGGGGGCTTAGGAATGGTAATGGGCTATGGGGGGGCTAGGACTGGAAATGGGCAGATGGGGTTAGGACTGGAGGTGGTCTGATTGGGGGGGGCTAAGACTGAAAATGGGGTTATGGGGGGGCTAAGAATGAAAATGGGGTGATAGAAGGATTAGGACTGGAAGTGGGCTGTTGGGGGGGCTTAGGACTGGTAATGGGCTATGGGGGGGCTAGAACTGGTAATGGATTGGGGGGGTTGCTAGGACTGGAAATGGGCTGAGTAGAAGGGGGGGGCTTGAACTGCAAATAACTGATGGGGACGGGGTTTTGGAATGGAAATGGGCTGATAGGGAGGGGGGCTTGGAATGGAAATGGGCTGATGGGGAGGGGGCATGGAAAGGAAATGGGCTGTGAGGGGAGGGAGCTAGGACTGGAAATGGGCTTAGTTGGGGGGGAGCAAGGACAGGAAATGGGCTGATGGTGGGGCTAGGATAGGACTGGAATGGGCTGATGATGCGGGGACTAGAAGGGAGCGGATGCTGGGTGGGGCTGATGAAACTACAAGGGAGCTGATGTTGGGGGAGGATTAGAATGGGATAGGGCTGGGAGAGTAAAATGGAGAGGGGAAAAATATTTTGTGTGGGAGGGAAGAAAAATCTACAATTGGCCAGGTATTGGGTGAGTAAGTGTGGATTGAGGATGGAGGGGTAAAATTTGAGTGGATGAAATAGGAATGAGGAAAGAGCAAAAGGAAAAAGATTAGTATGTTAAAGCAGATGTAGAGAGAGAAAGGAAAAAAAAACTAGAAGAGAGAAGAAAGGACAAATGGACAGCAGACCATGGAGAGTTAGCAGAAGACACCAAGAAACCAGAAGAAAGTGGCTGGAACAATTGCAACTGAAAATAAAATGCACAAAAGGTAGAAAAATATCTCTTTATTTTGAATTTATTAACTGGAATATGTCAGCTCTGGGAAATGTGCATCATTAATGTTTGCGCTTTGTTTAGTACAAGAGGAAATTAATTTATAGTTTTATTTCTACAGTGTTGTTGTACATTCCAAGTTTGGCTTTTGGGGTTCCCAGTTTAATTATTGTCTTCTTGTTTCTAAATCTTTTAGTCTTTCTTTATCCATACTCATTAAAGAGGCATGTTTACTAAAAGTTAGTGTATGGTAACATTATGCAAATATTTATGCAAATGAGGCCCCTTATGCAAATGAGGCCCCGTGTCTTATGCGGCCCCCGGGTTACTTTACAAGTCCTCATTTGGCCCTCAAAGCAATTTGAGTTTGAGACCCCTGCTTTGAAAGATCACACAACATGTGATTCTACCTGTGTGGTGTACATCATCCAATGTCCCTGCGAGTTAATTTACATAGGGAAGACTATTCGCCCCTTTAAAATCAGAAAGGGGGAACACAAGAGTCGTTTAAAGTGTAAAGTAAGAGAGGCGCCATTAGTCCAACACTGTTTAACAATGGGACATGTTTTTGAACAACTGCAATGTTTCTGCATAGATAGAGTACGGTCAGGAATAGTGGGTAAGTCACAGGAGCAATCCCTACTTATAAGAGAACAAAAATGGATTTTCATTTTAAAATCGGTAACACCCGATGGCCTAAACTCTAGCATTGATTGGACATCTTGTATATAGGGATCGACAGGGGGTGATTCATGAAAGAGAGAGCGGGCATAGGGAGGTACTATAGGGTAATATATCTTTTTTAGGCTTGAATAGAATAGGTCAGGGAGAGAAAATAAGTAGCGACATACAGGCATAGGAGAGTCATTTTATTGAATGATAGTATTTGAATCATTGATTTAGTGATGGTAGCGGTTTAGGTGACGTCATTTGAGGGCGGGTTTATACGTCATCAATAGATTGACAGTGGGGAGGTTTAAAATCAAGAGCAGTAACTGCTCACCCGAATGCGCGGCGTTTTTCTCTAACAAAGCTGGATGAGAGGTTTCAGTTGCAGCAGTTTCATGAAACGTATGCAGCATCATTCTTTTCTCTGGTAAGTGATTGGCTTAGTATAGTTACATTATGATATAGGAGGGTTTCTATAAAGGAGTTTGGGAGTAGTTAGATAAGGAGTGGTTATCTATATGTGGTTTTTGTTTTGCAGAGATAGGAGTGAATAGCAATCCCCTGAGGAAGCTTGCAAAAGTGAAACGTGATGCAGGCGCCTAGGAAAGGCGTTGGGATATGAGCTAACAGAATTGGAGGAGCAAAATTGGAGACGCCACTGAAACATAAGTTAAGCATAATGTGGAAATATGATTGCAATAAGAGATAAGAGTTATTCTCTGGAGCAGTATTTCCATTAAGGGAAAAGTAGTGGGTCACAAATTTTGTACGTTTATATTCTTTTAAAGCTATAGTAGAAACAGAACATAAGAACATAAGATATGCCATACTGGGTCAGACCAAGGTCCATCAAGCCCAGTATTCTGTTTCCAACAGTGGCCAATCTAGGTCATATGTACCTAGCAGTTTCCCCAAGAGACACAAGTTCCACAATGCTTGCACTGGGTCAAGCATTGATATCTTCGGTCACTTCTTAATAATGGTTTATGGACCTTTCCTCCAGGAACTTGTCCAAACCTTTTTTAAACCCAGCTACACTAACAGCCTTTACTACATCCTCCGGTAACAAATTCCAGAGTTTGATTACACGTTGAGTGAAAAAATATTTTCTTTTATTAGTCTTAAATAGTTTACCCTGTAGCTTCATTTCATGTCCCCTAGTCTTTCTATATTCTGATAACGTAAACAATCGATCTACGTTTACCCGTTCCACTCCGTTCATTAATTTATAGACTTCTATCATATCTCCCCTCAGCTGTCTCTTTTCCAGGTTAAAGAGCCCTAACCTTTTTAGCCTTTCTTCATAGGAGTATCCTTCCATCCCCTTTACCATTTTGGTGGCTCTTCTCTGAACCTTTTCTAAAATCGCTATATCCTTTTTAAGATACGGCGACCAGAATTGCACACAATATTCAAGGTGCGGTCTCACCATGGAACGATATAGAGGCATTATAATATCTTTTGTTTTATTTTCCATTCCTTTCCTTATCATACCTAGCATTCTATTTGCTCTCTTGACCGCCGCTGCACACTGGGCCGAGGGTTTTAACATGGTATCCACAATGACGCCTAAATCTTTTTCCTGGGTGGTGGTTCCTAATGTGGAACCTTGCATCGTGTAACCATAGTTTGGGTTGTTCTTCCCTAGGTGCATAACCTTGCACTTGTCCACATTAAATTTCATCTGCCATTTTGATGCCCAGTCTTCCAATTTATCAAGATCCTCTTGCAATTTTTCACAATCGTCTTGGGTTTTAACAACTTTAAATAGTTTTGTGTCATCTGCAAATTTGATAACCTCACTCGTTATTCCACTTTCCAGGTCATTTATGAATATGTCAAAAAGCAGCGGACCCAGCACAGATCCCTGGGGTACACCACTATTCACCTTTCTCCATTGGGAAAATTGGCCATTTAGCCCTACCCTCTGCTTTCTATCTTTTAACCAGTTCCTGATCCACAATAGTACACTGCCTCCTATCCCATGACTCTTTAGTTTTGCTAAAAGTCTCTGATGAGGGACCTTGTCAAAGGCTTTCTGAAAGTCCAGATACACAATATCAACCGACTCACCTTTGTCCACCTGTTTGTCCACCTGTTGTTCACTCCTTCAAAAAAACATAACAGATTAGTAAGACAAGATCTTCCTTGTCTAAAGCCATGTTGGCTGTCTCCCATTAGGTTGTGACTATCTACATGCTGAGTAATTTTATTCTTTATGATGGTTTCTACCATTTTTCCCGGTACTGACGTCAGGCTCACCGGTCTGTAGTTTCCCGGATCACCCCTGGAACCCTTTTTAAAAATTGGTGTTACATTGGCGATCCTCCAATCTTCAGGTATTAGAGATGATTTTAATGATAGTTCACAGATTACTGATAGCAGGTCTGCAATCTCATATTTCAGTTCTTTCAACACCCTTGGATGTATACCATCTGGCCCAGGTGATTTGCTACTCTTCAGTTTATCTAATAGTTGTAAGACATCTTCCCGATGTATCGATATTTCCTTCAATTCTTCCGCACCTTTAAATACCACGTCAGTCATGGGTAACATCCCTACATCTTCCTCAGTAAAGACCGAAGCAAAGAATTCATTCAGTCTCTCCGCTATTGCCTTGTCGCCTCTTAGTGCTCCTTTAACCCCTTTATCATCTAATGGACCAACTGACTCTCTCACAGGTTTTTGATACGAATGTACTTGAAAAGGTCTTTATTTTGCGTTTTGCTTCCGCAGCAAGCTTCTTCTCAAATTCTCTCTTTGCCTGCCTTATCAATGCCTTGCATTTGACTTGCCAGTGCTTGTGCTGTTTCCAGGTTTCGTCGTTTGGCTCTTTTTTCCATTTCCTGAAAGATGCTTTTTTGGCAACAACAGCCTCTCTGATCTCACCTTTAAACCATGCTGGCAGTTTTTTGGACTTCCTTCCACTTTTCTTAAAGCGTGGAATACAGCTGGTCTGGGCTTCCAAGATAGTATTTTTCAACAACACCCAAGCTTGATGTATGTCTTTAACCTTTGCAACTGCTCCTTTTAGTTTTTTCTTAACTGTTTTCCTCATTTTATCATAGTCTCCCTTTCGAAAGTTAAAAGGTAGTACTGTGGATTTCCTTACTATCCCTCCTCCACTAATTAAATCAAAGGCGATCATGCTATGATCACTATTGCCAAGTGGCCCCAACACCCTTATCTCTTGCACTAGATCTGGTGTTCCACTAAGGACTAGGTCTAATATGGCTTCCCCTCTGGTTGGTTCATGAACCAGCTGCTCCAAGAAGCAGTCATTTATTTCATCTAGGAACTTTATCTCCCTAGCATGTCCTGACGTGACACTGACCCAGTCGATACCGGGGTAATTGAAATCACCCATTATTATTACTGCGCTGTAACTTTTGTTAGCTTCCTTGATTTCTTTGAGCATTTCATCATCCATTTGGTCATTCTGGCCAGGTGCTCGATAGTACACCCCCACTGCCATTGCCTTCCCCCTTTTATATGGAATTTCAATCCATATAGATTCTACAGCAGATTTTGTTTCCTGCAAAACTTTAATCCTTTCTGAGTCAATGCCCTCTCTAACATAGAGCGCAACCCCTCTACCAATTTGATCAGCTCTATCATTACGATATAGTTTGTACCCAGGTATCACAGTGTCCCACTGGTTGTCCTCCTTCCACCATGTCTCTGATATTCCAATCATATCTAACCTTTCATTTAGTGCTATATATTCTAACTTTCCCATCTTATTCTTTAGACTTCTAGCATTTGCATACAAGCATTTTAGAGAATGTATTTTATTCATGTTAATTTGGCTATTGTTAGACATGGGTAAATTGGGATCTTTAAGCTCTGTCTGCTCCATACTTGAGGGCATTTGGGCTACTTTACTCTTTTGTGGAACCTCTCTGCTTTTGGTAGTATCCTTCAAGGATACATTCTTCCGAACCATCCGCTCTTGGGCGACTGTCGGCTTTCCCCTAATATCTAGTTTAAAAGCTGCTCTATCTCCTTTTTAAAGGTTAATGCCAGCAGCCTGGTTCCATCCCGGTTAAGGTGAAGCCCATCCCTTCGGAAGAGCCCCTCCTTTCCCCAGAATGTTTGATAAAGGTCATTGATGCTAATGGGCACAAGAGTTAGACACTAATAAAGTCTAAAAATAAGTGCCACAAAGTCTGAGACCTTTATAATGTAAAGTAACAACCATAAGAGTGAAATTGTTTGGAAAAGATCCAGACCCCTTGACATAAGAATTGAGTAATTTTTCATTTTGAATCTTAGCCATTCTAATGTGGCTAGCCGCTGCCACTGCTGAAACTTAAACTTGGATATTCAATGCCCGGCTCTGAGGTGAAAGTTATGCTAGCCTTTGCTCCACTGCCCGGTCATGGCCGGATGCCACTCCCAGAACACCCCAAAGCTAACCGATTAGCATTGCGGAATGCAGTGGTGGCATTCATGGATATTCTACTACTACATGTCATTTGTATAGCGCTACAAGGCATATGCAGCATTGTACAGAGACATGTAAGAGACAGTCCCTTCTCATAAGAGCTTACTGTCTAATCAAGACAGATAGCATAACAAGGGGGGATTAGGATATATCTAGGGGAATGGTAAGGAAGCGCATAGGAGGTGAACAGGAGACTAGGGGTATTAGGATCCAAAAGTAGTCTCAAAGAAGTGAGTTTTTAGCCTGGATTTGAACAGAGCCACGGATGGAGCTTGACGTACAGATTCATGGAGTTTGTTCTAGGCAAAAGGAGCAGCAAGGTACAAAGACTGAAGTCTGGATTTGGCAGTGGAAGAGAAGGGCACAGATAGAAGGGATCTGCCAGAAGAATGGAGTTCCCCAAAAGGGGTGTTGGGAGTGATAAGAGAAGAAAGGTATTGAGGAGCAATCAAATAAAGGCACATAGGTCTGTAGTCGAAGTCTAAACTGGATGTGGAAGTGGATAGGGACTTGAGAAGAAGAGAGACATGAGCATAGCAACACTGGCAGAAGATTAGCCATGAAGCTGAGTTTTGAATAGATTGAAGTGGGGAGAGATGATTCAAAAGAAGACCAGTGAAGAGGAGGATGTAATAATCTAGATGGGAGGTGACAAGAGGTCTTAGTGGTATGTTCAGAAAGGAAACAATGAATTTTGACAAAGTTATAGAGAAAAGTGAAGACTCATCTGCATATTCATCCCAGCAGCCCCAGCAGAGGATTCCAGAGGTCACCACGAGCCAACCAGGCAAGAGCTGCCATAGACCCCACACTTTCTCCAGCAGCACAGGACTGGAAGACTCATCTTCATATCTCTCTGGTCTCTCTTGTTTACTTCAATAGGTACCAAAGATCCACCAACTGAACAATGGCTGTGAAAAATTGTATTGTCAAAGCTGTTGCCCCTGTTGCAGCTTTTGCCTCTGTCCAGACAGACAGCCCGATGACAGTCAAGGGACTGGTTGCATGTGCAAGATGCCTGCAAGCTGAGGCCCTCATGAAACAAGTGGAGGAGCTCAGAGGAGAGTTGGTGAAGCTGAGAAGCATTTGAGACAGCGAGAAGTACATTGGTGAGATACTTCTTGAAACACCCAAACTCTCTGACAGAGGTGAAGATGGTATGCTATAGAATGAAGAGATTTAGACATGAGTCACCAGAGCCTGTAGAATCAACAGCCCATCTCCTCCAGCCCTCGAATTAAAGAACCAGTATGCATCCCTGGAAATGGAGGAGGTGAAAGCATCCCAGGAAAGGGAAGAACCAGAGTTCAAGCACCCCAAAGTTGCAGAATCAGTGACCACAAGGAAGTGAAAGGTAGTAGTAGTTGGTGACTCTCTTCTGAGGGGTACTGAATTGTCCATCTACCGACCAGACTTGATATCTAGGGAGGTATAATGTCTGCCAGGTGCCAAAATCCGAGATATTAGAGTTTGCTGAGACTCATCAAGCCTACTGAGATGTTTCTCATCCATTTTGGCACAAATGATACTGCTAGGTATCCCTCCAGGCATATCATGAGTGACTTCAGGACCTTGGAACAGAGAGGATGAAGCAGATAGGTGTGCAGGTGGTGTTTTCTTCAATCATCTCTGCTGAGGGTAAAGGCTGAGGCAGAAAAGATTTTATCCTCAACATGAATACATGTCTGCGTGGATGGTCTCATCAAGAGAATTTTGGTTTTCTGAACCATGGGATGATTTTCCAAGGGCTGCAGAGCAGAGATGGAATCCACCTATCCAAGAGGGGTCAAAGTGTCTTCCGCAGCAGACTGGCTAACCTGCTGAAGAAGGCTTTAAACTAGATTTGTTGTGGATGGGTGAAGAAAGCCCCTGGGTAAGTAAAAGCCTTCAGATAAGTAAACCATTAAATACCTCTGTAGAAATGGATAAAAAAGACAACACCTGGAAAGTGGTGTGCATAAATGCCTGTAGTATGGCAAATGAGATCCCAGATGTTGAGGCTTTAATGGAAGAGGCTGACTTGGATTTAGTGGTGGTTATGGAGACATGATTCATGGACAACCATGACTGGGATGTAATTATACTGGGCTACACTTTATTCAGGAAGGACAGGGTAGAAAAAAGGGGAGAAAGAGTGGCACTATATGTAAAAAAAATATTAAAGCTATAGAATTACAGGGCTTAAAAGGGAGTAAGGAGGAACTGTGGGTTGAACTAGAAGGAGAGAATGAGAAATTTATTTGCATTGGTATGATATACAGATTTTCTTCACAGTGAGAAGAAGTAGACAGAGATTTATAGAAGACACACAGCATTATCATGACAGAAGTGCCACTGATAGGTTATTTCAATGTGCCGGATGTTGATCAGCATATCCCTGCTGTGGTGTCATCTAGAAGTAGGGAGATCCTGGATTCTCTACAGGGAGAACTATTCTGGCAACTGGTAACAGAACACACATAAGGAAGGGGTCATAATGGACCTGGCACTTACAAACGGGGAGAATGTTTCCAGTGTTATAGTAGGGGATCGTTTCTCATTCAGTGATCACCGGATGGTGTGGTTCAGTATTAGGACAAGGTCTGAGCTAGATCATTCAAAATCAGGGGTCCTAGACATCAGAAAACTAACTTTGCCAAGATAAGACAATGCCTCAAGAAGTGAGAGTGGAGTGGCCTAGTGGTTGGGACAAGTTGCTAGAGGACAGCAACCTTGGGCCGGAAGGACTGGGGTTTCTAGTCTTACACGTGCTCCTTGTGGCCTTGGGCAAGCCACTTAAACCTTCATTGCCTCAGGTACAAAAATAAACATAGATTGTGAGCCCTTCAGGGACAACGGAAATATATATATATAGACAGTGTGGAAAAGCAGTATATAAGCCTAGCCAAATAAATAGTCATTAGCTTAATGGGAAGAGCTGGGGGATATTTTAAGGGTAATAAACTTTTTTGTTAGAAAAATAAATAAATGTAAAAGGAAAAGGAGGCCACTGTAGTTATCAAAAGAAGTAGCTGAAAAGGTGAAGAAAAAGAGGGTGGCCTTCATAAAATACAAGAGATCACAGAAAGAAGAAGAGAAGCATCAATATTTGAAAAACTTAGAGAAGCTAGGAAAGGAGTCAGAAAAGCAGACACAAAAAGAAAAATAACTAACTAATGCATAAAATGGGGAGACAAGACATTTTTCAGATATGTTAGCGAGAGGAGGAATTGCAAAAAGTGGTATTGTCAGATTCAGGGGTGAAGGGGAGGAATATGTAGAAGCTGATGAGGATAAAGCGGAATTACTTAACAAATATTTTTGTTCTGTGTTCACAGATAAAGGGCCAGGAGCAGGACCTCAGAAAACACCCACAAATAGGAACAGAAGTGAAGGGGATCTTGAACAATTTTCAGAAGACTGTGTTTGTGAGAATCTAGCTAAATTAAAAGTACACAAAATGATGGGGCCATATGGGATACATCTGGGAGTATTGAAGGAACTTAGGAAAGTCCTAGCGGCTCCACTGTCTGACCCTTTCAGTGCTTCTTTAGAGTTGGGGCTGGTCCCAGAGGACAAGAGAACGGCACATGTGGTCCCTTTACACAAAAACAGAAGTAAGGATGAGGTTGAGAACTACAGGCTAGTTAGTCTGACCTCTGAAGTGAGTAAATTAATGGAAACGCTGCTAAAACAGAGGACAGTGAGTTTTCTGGACTCCAATGGATTGAGGAATCTGAGACGGCATGGGTTTACTAGAGGCATGGTTTGTCAGACATAAGAACATAATATATGCTATACTGTGTCAGGCCAAGTTCCATCAAGCCTAGTCTCCTGTTTCCAACAGTGGCTCATCCAGGTCACAAGTACCTAGCAGGTTCCCAAAAAGACACACAGGTTCTACAATGCTTGTCCCGGGGCAAGTAGTAGATTTTCCGGGTCCTCTTTAAGAATGGTTTATGGACTTTTCCTCCAAGAACTTCAAACCTTTTTAAACCCAGCTACACTAACAGCTTTTACTACATCCTCCTGTAACGAATTCCAGAGATTGATTATGCGTTGAGTGAAAAAATATTTTCTCTTATTAGTCTTAAATGGGTTACATTGTAGCTTCATTGCGTGTCCCTAGTCTTTCTTCTTTTTGATGCCATAAACAACCGATCTATGTTTACCCGTTCCACTCCATTAATTTATAGACCTCTATCATATCTCCCCTCAACTGTCTCTTTTCCAAGTCGAAGACCCTAACCTTTTAAGTCTTTCCTTATAGGGGTATCCTTTTATTTCCCTTTATCATTTTGGTGACTCTTCTCTGTACCTCTATATCCCTTTTAAGATATGACGATCAGAATTGCACACAATGTGAGGTGTGATCAAAACATATCCAGAGTTATTGTGTAGTTATATAACAATACATTACACCATGATGCTATTAAGCATGCAGTGACCTAATCATGTGCACTGCATGTACAGAGTGTAGCGTGGCTGCAGCACACCTGTACTTTTTAAATCATGTGATGTTTGGTATCATGTAAAAGCAGTTTGTCAGATTTATGATGAGTGAAAAAATTGAACAGCGAATGTGCTTTAAATTCTGCCAGAAACATAGAGATTCGTGCACAGAGACTTATGACAAGTTACAGCAAGTGTATGGCGATGAATGCATGAGTCATGCTCAAGTTTATGACTGATACAAATGTTTCCAAGAGAGCCGCCTAAGTGCTGAGAGTGATTAACATTCTGGAAGGCCATTCACAAACAGGAATGAAGACAACATTGAAGCAGTGCGTGCCGCAATATGCTCAAATCGTCGATTGACTATCAGGGAGCTTGCTGAGGATATAGACATCAATTTCAGGTCAGTTCAGTCCATTTTAACTTCGATTTGGGGATGAGTCTGCAAAATTCGTGCTGAAACAAACAAAAAAAAGATTGACTGTCTGCAGCCAGGGAGTTGTTGGAATGTGTTGAAAATGACCCAGACTTCATCAAAAAGATTATTACTGGTGATGAATCATGGATTTATGGTTATGACCTGGAAACTAAGGCTCAACCCTCACAATGGAAGACTCCAAACTCTCCCAGACCCAAGAAAAGCCCGTCAGGTGAGGAGCCATGTCAAGGTCATGCTCACAGTTTTCTTTGATTACCAGGGTATTGTTAATTATGAGTATGTTCACACCCTGTGACTTTTTCTTGTTTCCAAAACTGAAATTACCACTGAAAGAAAGGAGATTCGATGCTTGGAAGGAGCTTTCTGTCTCCATGGGCCTCTGAGATTCGATGACCTGGAGACCATTAAGCAAAATTCGACATAGTAATTTCACAGTATAACAAAAGAGGCATTTCAAAATTGTTTCCAGCAGTGGCAGAAATGCTGGAGGAAGTGTGTTTTATTGGAAGGGGATTAATTTGAAGGAGATTGAGTGCAGTAATTCTCAGAGTTATATTTCTTGTGTTATTGTTCAAGTCTTGATACTTGTTGATCGCACCTCGTATTCAAGGTGCGGTCACACCATGGAATGATACAGAGGCAAATTTGATTGATTTCTTTGGCTGGGTGACTAGGAAGTTGGACCAAGGGAGAGCCCTAGATGTGGTGTACTTAGATTTCAGTAAAGCCGATGACACCGTTCTGCACAGGCGACTTATAAATTCATTGAACACCCTAGGGATGGACCCTAAAGTAACTGACTGGGTTAGAAATTGGTTGAGTGGGAGGCGACAAAGGGTACAGGTAAATGGAGCTCACTCTGAGGAAAAGGAAGTTACCAGTGGTGTGCCCCAGAGATCTGTCCTTGGTCTGATTCTTTTTAACATCTTTGTTAGTGATACAAACGACCGCGAACCGCTACCACGGCTTTGTAAACAAGCCCCTTAGTCTCCCAATACCCGGCCAATTGTACATTTTTCTTCCCTCCCACACAAAATATTTTTCCCCTCTCCATTTCACTCTCCCAGCCCCATCCCCTTCTAATCTCCCCCAACATCAGCTCCCTTTTAGTTCCAGCCCCACCCAGTATCCGCTCCCTTCTAGTCCCCACATCAGCCCATTTCCAGTCCTGGCCCCCCATCAGTCCATTTCCAGTCCTAGCTCCCCCATCCATTTCCAGTCCTATCTGAGTCCCTTCATCAGCTCATTTCCAATACCAGCCTCCCATCAGCCCATTTCTAGTCCTTTCCTAGCCCCACCATCAGCCCATGTTAAATCCTAGCTCCCCTCCACTCAGCCCATTTCTAATCCAAGCCCCCCATGAGCCTACTTCCAGTTCTAGCCCCTCCATGAGTCCATTTCAATCCAAGCCCCCACCACAGCCCATTTCCAATCTTAGCTCTCCCCAACACCCAATTCCCAGTCCTATCCTAGCCCCTCCATCAGCCCATTTCCTGTCCCCATCAGCTATTTGCAGTTCAAGCCCCCTTCCACTCAGCCCATTTCCAGTCCTAGCAACCCCCCCCAACCCATTACCAGTCCTAGCCCCCCATAGCCCACTCCCAGTCCTAATCCCACCAGCCCATTTCCAGTCCTAATCCCCCATCACCCAATTTTCAGTTTAAGCCCCCCCATAGCCCATTACCAGTCCTAACCTCCCCATCAGCCCACTCCCAGTCCTAATCCCACCAGCCCATTTCCAGTCCTAATCCCCCATCACCCAATTTTTAGTTTAAGCCCCCATAGCCCATTACCAGTCCTAACCCATCAACCCACTTCCAGTCCTAATCCCACCAGCCCATTTCCAGTCCTAATCCCCCATCACCCAATTTTTAGTTTAAGCCCCCCCATAGCCCATTACCAGTCCTAACCTCCCCATCAGCCCACTCCCAGTCCTAATCCCACCAGCCCATTTCCAGTCCTAATCCCCCATCACCCAATGTTTAGTTTAAGCCCCCATAGCCCATTACCAGTCCTAACCCCCCATCAGCCTATTTCCAGTCCTAATCCCCCATCACCCAATGTTTAGTTTAAGCCCCCCATAGCCAATTACCAGTCCTAACCTCCCCATCTGCCCAGTCCAATTCCTAATCCCACCAGCCCTTTTCCAGTCCTAATCCCCATCACCCAATTTTTAGTTTAAGCCCCCCATAGCCCATCACCACTCCTAGCCCCCCCAGCGCCCATCACCCATCACCACTCCTAACCCCCCCCCAGCCCAGCCCAGTGAAAATTTAAAATAAAAAAAAGCTGTCTGCTGCCGCTTCCGGGGCCGCCGCGGCAGAATCGAGTGTGCTGCGGGGCCCCCCCTGTGCCCGGCAGAGCCTGCCCTCCCCTGTATCACCTCTCTTTCAGCTGCAGTCAGTCACACGCGCCGGCTTTCAGAGCGCGAAGGGACTAGTTTCCCTTTCGCGGCTCTGTTAAGCCCGCGGGGGTTGATGGGAGTTCCCATCAGCCCCGCGGGCTTAACAGAGCAGTGAGGGAGAAACTCTCCCCTCGCGCTCTGAAAGCCGGCGCGTGTGACTGACTGCAGCTGAAAGAGAGGTGATACAGGGGAGGGCAGGCTCTGCCGGGCACAGGGGGGCCCCGCGGCACACTCGATTCTGCTGCGGCGGCCCCGGAAGCGGCAGCAGACAGCTTTTTTTTATTTTTTTTTTCATTTTACTTTTGGATCAGAATGTTTTTTGTGCGGGGCCCCCTGAAACGCGGGACCCTGTGCAAAAAACATTCTCGCTCAATGGACAGGCCGGCCCTGGATTCCAGGGTAGTAATTTTCCTTCCCCACTGCTTTCCGGTCTTGCCTATGGGTGCCAGTGAGGCAGGCTTTCGGCTCCCTGAAACTTTGGCACCCTGATCCAATGCTTCACTTGCTCGCCCCTTAAGCCAATTCTGCTAAAATCTCACTAAACCTACTCAAGAGAAGAAACCAAACATAAAGATTGCTGTTGATCATCTTCCTGAAAATATTCTACAATATGATCGAGGGAGGATGGCTTGTGTTACTGTATAATCAAAAGAATTTAAAGGAGGATGAATAAGTTTATTATAGGTTGGAACATTTATTCTCGCCTGAGCAACTGATGAAAGAACAGCAGGAATGTTAGTTTTGGAAGAACATTGGCACAGAGGGAGGAGAGGTGTGCTAAATGAAACACTAATATATGAAAGTACTGTAAGGGAGTTCTGCTTGGGAACATATTAAGGCTATTAGGGTAAATGGGGGCAAAATCTGGAACTCATTAATGATACTTTCCATTTAAAAATCAAGCGTGCTTTTGCTTACAATAAAGGATAGTAAGGCTCGCAAATATTTTGAAGATAGCTGAAGCATTTTCTTTAAAGTTATTTAACAGTAAAATGGATCAGGTTGGGTACTAGAAATATTGAGGATTGCAGGAAGATATCAGAGTGACAAGTATACTGACGTGATGACTAAGGCCCTAATCACTAAGAGGGTTTAAGTTAAATTTGGACGACATTTGTTAAGTTATTTTTGTTTTATGCCATCTTGATATGCCTTTTTGAGTTTGGTTCAACTTGATTATTAAAATAAAATATGTATTTTTAAAAGCTTGTAAAAGCTTGTTTATTTAGACAAGTGTTTGGAAATGAAAAATAGTGAGGTTACTGCAAAATATATGAAGGAGGAGAAAGGGGAATGTTTACAATGTGTTATATTTGATGCATTTGTGAAGAGGGGGTGCAGACAAGTATTTGGCTATTGTAAATTTTAGTAGCCAGATTTTGTACAGTAAATTGCTTTGGGTCATATTAACAAGCGGGATATATATGTTTTAAAATAAATAAATATGTTAGCCCATTTGATTAAGAAACAAAACAGGGATGGGACTGCTGCAGCAATTCATAATGGGGTTTCGGTCACCCAAATAATTGATATTTTTAGAGGATTTGCTCAATATTACAAAAGTTTTTATATCTCTAAAATGTTTCATTCTGGCAAATATGATGAAATCTTCCAAGATATTGCCTTCCCTACAAGCCTCCCAAGAGGAAATTAACAGACCTAAAAGACCAGTTCAGTGCAAGAGAATGCAGTGATGATCAAAAGACTCCTTAAGTATAAATTCCTAAGGGAGGATGGTCTGCCAACACAATTCTATAAGGAATTTAGGAAGTTGTTTGCTATTCAATTAGCTGACGTATACAGTGATAATTTGGAAAACTGAATTCTGTTTGTGTCTCTGTATAAGGCGATCATTTATTTTGATCCTCCCAGGAAAATAAGGACCAACTGCTGTGGTCCAATTACAGACCAGTCTCATTGCTTAATAAGATATGAAGTTATTGATAATTTAAGCCTTAACAGTAGAGAATCTGATTTTGGAAGTTATAGAGTCAGACCAGGCTGGATTTATTAGAAACAGATCTTCTGCCATTCATGTTAGGAATATTTCTGATTTAATCTGGAAACTTTACTCCACTGAAAAGCAAGAAATTCAGTAGAGTAAACCTTTGCTGCATACATTGAAGGAGGTTTCAGACAGAAACCCATTGATTCAGGCTGTTACCCCTGAAAAGCAAAGAGAGACTGAGGGGAAAATCATGAAAATGATGAATCTACTAGTCTACTCATAAGCAACAAATTAATAAAGGAGAATAGGGCTGAAGCTTTACAGAGTAGAAGAAAGTCAAGGGAATGTAGTTGGAAAGACTAAGGGGTATGTTTACTAAACTGCGGTAATGTCACTTCCGTTAGGTTCTGCGGTAAAGATACAGATGCCCATATAAAGGTGTGGGCGGGGCATCATTATGGCAAGCCGTGTCAGGTAACGCACGTTATAAGGCGCGTTATAAGGCACCTTATTAAGCATAGTACAAGGCATGTGCCTTAACGTGCCTTGTACTGTGCCTAATTAGGAGCCTTATAATGCCTTATAGGGATTGCTGGCAACTGTGGTGAGGGTACTATGGGCTGGCAGCACGGATCTGCAAAGATATGACTGTCACAGGCAAGCAAAATATCTGCCTTGGACAGGAGGGAACGACGAGGAATTGAACCTATGACCTCCACCTAGAACGTCAGTGTACTAACCAATAGGCTATACCTCTATGGCCTGTTGCACAGCAATGGCTGGGTACAGAAGGACTGCAGGTCACTGCACAAACTGTCTGCTCTGTGTGCCAGGATAGGGTAACCCCACCAGCACCCATGATGCTTTGCACATGCAGAACAGCGGCCTACAGCTGACCACCAAATGGGGTCTGCACCTTCCCAGTACTGCAGCGTGGTAAGACGGACTGACAGTGCATGATACTGGCACAGAGTAGCTACAGACCATGCCATTGTGCAGGTTCCGTGTTCACCTTGAGGGATAGGATGGGCGCCCAGCACTAGGTCCACAGTACTGTGGTGCTAGAGATAGGTCCTGCTGCACATCCCCAGCACTGCCAGTGTGTGGCAGGTGTTCCCAGCAGTGCAACCAAAGGTACATCTGTTCCAGCTGTGTTCTGCAGTCACATGTGGCCCTGTGGGACCGGACACCACCTAGATTAGTGCGTACCCGGTGTTAAGGCCTGGCTGCCATGGGTACCTGTTATCAGGGCAGTGGGGTATCTAGACTCGCATGAGGGCTATGTAGCACTGCCACTATGGGTCTAAGTGGTATGTGCTATATACCCCAAGGGGTCTCAATCACCCCTTTTGTAGATGAGAGTGTGGTGGGACAGGTGTCTGCACCCTGCAGAATGGCTGCAGTACCAGCAACCACAGTCCTACTGGCGGATGACAGCCCTCCAGGGCTGCTGGGCCAGTGCCATACCTGTGACCATTGCAGACCAGCAATGATGCCTGGGGTAGGCAGGGGAAGGCTCAACTGCCCCACGCCACGGTCTGCCATTCATCAACAGACAGCACAGTCAGACTTCACCTGCAGCATCCTACAAGGTGTTCCCACCATGCACAGGTGAACTGCAGACAGCCCACTAACCAGTCCATAGTGCATGCTCACAGGGGAATCCTATGCACCCAGAGGTGGGATGCACAGCACAGACACCAAGCAGGTATCTCTGTGATTGGGCCCCAAAACTGGGAACACACAGATATCACTGGAAACAAATAATGTGTGGCACTATGTGGGAACACAGACATGCCATGGTCATTGCTCGGTCAGAGTGAGAGTGACCCCCCAGTGTGACATGCTGTGGCCACCCTGTCCATGCAGGTGGTGGTCGAGCACTACAGTGTCCCAGCCATTGCTCTCCACCCTGTGCAGATGCATCCTGGCCAATCCACCCTGTCTGGGCCATACCCACAATAACTTGCTCCTCATTTATGCACATTTGGAGGCTAATGCTGGAAGCAGTGTGAGCAATGTGGGCTCAGTGAGGTGTTGGCAGACACAAAACAATGGAGAGACATACGCACACTCCCACACCTATCTCAGCATTGTGCAGAGATGGAGGTGGTTGACAACCCTACCCGCTGCACTGGTCCTGATTACAGAGCCAACATTGCTAATCTGTGCAGGGGGTAGTAGTAGTAGTGCTCTGGTGATAACTGCAGCTCTGTGCTGGGCCAACAGCCTGGCACTCCATGAAGCTGTGGATAGTGGAGCCCTTGTGAGTGGGTGTCTGTACCCCTGTGCACCACTGCGTTGGGGTTTGCCCATGTTGTTGTTGTGGCTGCATTGTGTGCTAAAACTATGGGGAGATGCTCTGCAGGATCCACAGATGGGACCTGAACCTTGGACCCTCTGCTCTTGGACTTGCTGGCTGAGTGTACTGCACCACACTGTTGCCACAGCAGCATAGTGGTCCCTGGGGCTATCCTTATGTTCCTCGGCCAGACCTCTTCTGTTGCACTGCACACCATGTACTGGTACAGGGCATGGCCTAGGTCCACTGCAGGTGGGTGCCTCTGCTTCCTCCAGCACAATCACCCACCCCCTCTGCCATGTCGCCATGACCATATGGTGTCGGTGCCGGTGGTGCACCATCCCAGGCCATCCAGGGGCAGGTAGACGGCTGCCTAAGGTTTTGGTTCTGGGGTAGGGGTGCCTACATAGATGTCCAGGCTTCCTCCGGCACCACTTGTCAATGTTATGTGCACCTTGGGGTGCCTGCTGCATAATGTCTCCTGGATGGGACACTGTGGGACACAGACTCATGGGCATGTCTGTCCCTGGTCAGTTGCTGTCTTGCTGGTTTCCATTTTCTGTGTTCCTATGTGCCACCTTGGCAACCGCCTAGTCCACCCTGTGCCCCAGTAGCCCCCACTGCATGTCCTGCCTGCAGCCCCCATGCCCCATTTGCGCCATCACCACAGTGGCCTCTCATACCAAGGCACTATGTTGTTGCTGCAAATGGAGCACTACTATCACTTTTCTGGGGCTCCCTGGCTATGCTGTACATTGCTGACACTGAAATGGTTTCTCTCTCTTGCAAATGTGTGCTAACGCCAGGTTTTCAGTTGCGTTAGGATTCAGCCCTTAATTTCTCCGCGTTAGTGTGAAAGGGGCCTCTCCCCGCCCATTGACCCCTTCTCTCTGCCCTCTCTCCACCCTTTTCTGGACTTACCGCGGCCGGGAACGTTAAGGCGCGTTATGTAACATTAAGGCACCTTAACGTTACATAACGCACCTTAACGTAGCCGCTGCTACGTTACCGTAGTTTAGTAAACATACCCCATGGTTGTGGAACCCATAAAGGAAGGTGCAACCCTGGATTGAACAAATGGAGAAATTGTCTTTAATGTCTGGGTAGGTGCTTACCTGAGTATCAGTGATTATAATATGGTATGGTTTGTTAATAACTACTAAGGATGAGAAGAGTCAGACCAAAACTCAAAAGTCCTGAATATCAAAAATGCTGACTTTGGTCAAATGAGCCAAGTACCTTTTTGGCAGGGTGAGAGGAAATAGGTGATGTGGAAGAACATGGAGTTATAAAAATACCAAGAAATCTTTATGTCAGAAAAGTAAATAAAAGCAAAAGGAAATGGAAATAGATATGGTTCAAGGAAAGATATGGCTGAAAAAAATAAAGGCAAAAGGATTGCAGCCTGCTATTCAGGGGGGCTTATCTGGATAGCAGTACTTGCTAACTGGATAAGCCTGCTGGCCATGATATTCAGAGGTGCAATTCTGACAGTGCCAATGACTATCACCACAGACCGCCTCAGCATTATTTAGCATATTTAGGGTGCTTTTACAGCAGAGCTGGGGCAGAAGGAGAAATAATCCGGACAGTGGAAGAGCTGGGTCCTAAGTGCTATATATGGGTAATTATCTAGATAGTGAGATGAAAATTGCCACTATCTGGATAGTGCCAGGCAGCCGATACTGAATCTGGATACTTAGCGTCGGTCACTATCTGCACATTGGCACTGAATACCTGGACTTTATTTAAATGGCTCAGCTGGCTTTTAAAAAATGCCAGTCGGGGATTTTAAATATTGCCCCATTAATTTTAAAAAAAGTACAAGGGATCTCAAAAATGAACACATATCTGTTAAAGCTGAGAGAAATGAAAGAAATCAGGATGGCAAAAGCACAAATGAAAGGAAGGATAGTTAAAGGAGTAAAGTAAGGTAACAAGACATTTTTCAGGTATGTCAGACAAAGGAGGAAGACCAGAGGTGGAAATGTAAGATTGAAAGGTGATAAGGAGCAATGTAAGAAGAGAGGCAAGACAAGCAAAAATGCTAAACAAATACTTCTGTTAGGTATTCATTGAAGACTTTGGACAAGAACAGTGATTGTTGACGAAAACCATATATGAGAGTGGGATGGATTCAGCAGGGCCAGCACTACTATTAGGTGAACTAGGAAGTCGCCTAGAGCACTGGTCCTGCTGGGGCACCGATTGCTGCCGCTGTCACCCCTCTTGGGACCTACAGTGGCAGCAATCATTGCAAACAGCCCCACGGTGCTTATCCTAAGGTTTGACGCTGTGGGGCTGTTTGCTTCTGCCCCTCTCAGATTCCCGATGCCGACTTCCTCTCAGCACTGGAAGCCAGCATCAGGAGTCGGAGAGGGCTGGAAGTAAACAGCTCCATGGTGCTGAGGATTAAGGTAACGGCGTGGGACTGTTTTCTGTCATTGCCAACACTGCAGGTCCTGGAGAGGATTGGCAGTGGGTGTGGGATGGGGGCAGAGCGCCATGGGGAGGGGCACAAGGGATGTGAGTCACCTAGAGCACCTTATCTCCTTGCGCTGGACCTGCACACAACATCATTCATGGAAAAGAGTGTGGAACTAGTAAAACCAAAAATGGATGACGCCATGGGCAGATGGAATGCATCCAAGGATACTAAGGGAGCTCAGAGAGGTTCTGGCTGATCCACTGAAGGACATGTCCAGTTGATCTTTGGAGACAGAAGTAGTTCAACAGGACTGGAGAAGGGCTGATGTTCTCCCTCTTCATAAAAGTGGTAACAGAGAGGATGGAAACGACATGCTGATGGTGGAAACATTAATAGAAATGCCCTTGAATGTAAGGATAGTGCACTTACAAATCAAAGGGTTTCAGGATCTAAGGCAGCCTGAATTTACTGGAAGCAGATGGAATCAAACAAATTTGACTATTTTCTATGATTGGATGACCAGAGAATTAGTCAAGGATTTGGGCTGAATGTTGTTTACTTAGATTTCAGCAAAGCTTTTGATATTGCCTTCTTAGGAGGTGTGGATGAGCAAAGCAGATGATGAACCATATGGTCTTTATCTGCCATCATGTTCTTTCTTTAACAAACTGAGCAGCTTGGGGGTGTGCTCAAGGTGGATGACTGAATTTGAACTGATTGAGTAATAGATGACAGAGGGTGGTGGCAAATGGAATTCACTCTGAGGATAAAGTGGTAGTTAGTGGAGTGCTTCAGGGGCTGGTTCTATTTAGTAGGTTTGTGAATGATATTGCAGAGGGGTTTGATGAAAAAGTTTGCCTTTTGCAGATGGTACTAAGATCTGCAAGAGAGTGGACACTTCTGAGGGAGTAGGCAGAATGAGATCTAAAAATATATGCCAAGTATGGCATATATTTCCCTCAATCTACTGCTTATCCTTGGAAGAAGCAGTGGATTTACCACAGTCCACTTATGGGAACAACTGCAACTAAAGAGTAACCCTCCAATAAACATACTGATCAAATGATAGCAATATTCTGTCCTGCCTACTGGCAAAACAGCACCATGGCCCTTCAGCTCACATTCCTCACCACTATACTCATTTTAATCATAATGATTACCTCAACAGCAGCACTCACCACCTCCATTATATACAGAGCTGAACACACCAGAACTTGGTCCTACTACTACGATCACCAAAACAGAGAGCCATGGAAATGAATTAAAATCAATACCATCTCTCTACAACTTCAGCTACTTGATCCTGCAGCTTGCACTACCCTCAAATGCGCGTTAATCAACACTCGCTCATTCCACAATAAGATCCCCACAATATTGGATTACATCACAGACAACTTCATCAACATCATGTTTATTACAGAATCTTGGCTCACTGACACCGATAATGACCTACTCAACCAGCTGAGAGAGAGAGAGAGAGAGACCAAAGGAGAGCACTGACACCCACACGGGAATAGAAGAAACATGGGCACTTTCGTTGCAGCCATTGTTCTGCAGGTGTGAGAACTCCTTAGTTGCTAAGGAGGTTTTTTCTCACCTGGTTAACAAATCAAATATATTCCTGGAAGACTTTTTGAATTGTGAATCCCATCAGGTCATTTACCTCATTTTGTGCCCCTGCAAATTGTATTACATTGGAAAAACGAAACGCAGTATCAAGATGCGTATTATAGAACACAAGAGCTGTTAACAGAGAAAACTGATTGATAAGCCTTTGGTTGACCACTGGATAAAAGGGAATCGTAGTGTGTCAGACCTAAAGTTTTGGGTCTTAAAGGTGTTACACCCACACTGGAGAGGGAGAGATACTGAGAATTTACTTTTGCAGCTAGAGCAGACATTTATTTTTAATTTAAAGACGCTACAGCCTCATGGCTTGAACCAAAAGAATGGTTTGTCTGTTTTTAATATTTTTTAAAATAAATTGTATTATATTTATTACTATTTCATTTCCCCTATCCTCCCCTCCAATCTTCCTTCCCTCCTTCCCCCTTTCCTTTTCCTTCCCCCTTTCTTCTTCTTTCTTCTTTCTCCTTCCTCCCCCTTCCCTCCTTTCCCCTTCCTCCCTCCCTCCGCCTCTCCCTTTCCTCCCCTTCCCCCTTTTTCATACTTGGTTTTATACCTTTATTTACTATTTATTGCTTTATGCCTTATTTTAAGTATTTTTTAACATCCCCTTTCCTTGCCTTCTTTATGACAACTCCTTGCTATTTAATATCTTTATAAAGCCGCTGTATTCCATCATCCAAAAATGCAAGATACTCTACCACTTTTATGCCGACAACATCTTAATCTACACAATTTCTTCTACTGACAGCCCAATGTACACAGCAATAGGAAAACGCTTTAAGGCAGTATCCGACTGGCTCTCCGAACACAATTTAACCATCAATCACAGTAAAACTGAAGTCCTTCGTATAACAAAAAAACCCCAGCATTCATCCCACCACTTGCTATAAGCCTACCTGACACAGTTCTAGCAGTCAAAAATGAAGTTAAATACTTAGGAATAGCACACTAACAAAGCTTATCCTTTCAGCCTTAAATCAGCAAAGTTGTAAAATCAGTCTACCATAAGATGGGAACCATTCACCAACTGCCCCCTGCTAGAACAACCAGATTTCAGAGATGTATGGTAGGCACTACTAACACCAATATGGGATGACTGTGATATACCATGGACTTCCACAGTCTACCTTACACCCATTACAAATCACACAAAATACAACCACCAGACTCATAACAAATCTACTGAGAAAGGTCGTAGCACCCCCACCTTCATTGGCTCTCAGTTCATATGCAGATCACCACCTTTAAAATTCTCCAAAGCCTCTTAGCTCACAACCTGCAAACTTTAATCTGACAAGAGAATAAGAAGAAAAACTACAAAGGACCTCTTAGCGATATCACCCCTCCAAAGCATATGTAATAAATCAACATCCAAAAGCGCCTTTTCACTGTTTGCACCCACCATATGGAACTCACTACCCTCTGAAATACGTTCATCCAACACCATTGTTGAGTTCTGGCATAGACTAAAGATACTTCTCTTTACAGAGCATTATGGATCTCACACGTAAATCCTCATATGAAACGTTGTAGCAGTACCTCCTGGTACAATCCCCCCTTATAAACCTCATATGGGACATTATAGCAATACCTTCTGGTACAAACCCCCCTCTATAACATCACCTCCTATACCTTCTCCTTCCCCACATCCCAATCCACCCCCGCTGTACATAAGTTAATTGATTAAATTAAATTAATCATACTCTGTTAAGCTTTTCATTCCTAATGCATCGCCTGTTGTTATTCTCCAATTCTTTGTAAACCTTACACAGTTGAGTTATTTCTAAACCACTATGACTTGTAGATATAGCAGTATAAAAAAGTTGTTAAATATTATATGAACATAGGATCTGATATTCATAGGATTTATACTCCTAACTTTGAAAGTTATGCTTCAAGATTGGCCTCTTTGAAAATTTACTATGGCTAAGTTCCTAAGTATTTTCTTAAAATTTCTCTAAACTCCTAAATTTAGGGGCATACGAAGTGGGTGGCAACAGGGATGGATTTAGGGCAGGGAAAAAAAGTTAGGAGCTTAGTTCTGATTTTCAGTACTAGACTCATAAATCTAGGAAAATGAATGGTAGAGCATATATTTTAAGATGCAAAATTAGGATGAATTTTCAGCTGAAAACGTAGGCTCCTAAGTGTGGCTAAAAATAGGGTGCAAATTAAAAAAAATAGTTTTTGTAAACCGCTTTGATGGCACTGTAAAAAGCAGTATATCAAGGTGTAAATCTATAAACTATACAACTACAGGAGGCTGAGGGAAGGATGCTGACCAGAGATAATATTGAAGAGTGTTTCGTCCAATACTATCAAACATATATTCCCGAGAAGAAGGTGGGCATGGTAGCTATTCGAGAATACTTGTCTTGGATTCAGCTTCCTAAATTGATGGAGGACAAGATATGGGGAATGGATAGGAATATTTCAGAGGTAGAAGTACACTGGGCTATCAAAGAATTGAAACTGGGCACGTCACCAGAGCTGGATGGCTTTACAGCCTTATTTTCTAAATCATACTCTGAGCTTTGAGGTGAGTCTTTGGTAAAATTATTCTATTCCATAAAAGAGGGGTCCCAGTTGCCTTATTTCATGCATTTAGTAGGGATCATTTACTACATAAGTCTAGGAAATATGCAACACGTTGTGAGGCATATTGTCCCATTTCATTATAAATAATAGGGGAGAGCCGACAGTCGCCCGAGAGCATGGTTCGGAACAATGTATACTTGAAGGATACTACCAAAAGAATGAAGTTAGGGCACATCAGCAGAGAGGTTCCAGTAAAGACAAAAGTAGCTCAAATGCCCTTGAGTACGGAATAGACAGAGCTTAAAGATTCCAGATTACCCCTGCCTACTGATAGCCAGATTAATATGAATAAAATACAGTTTCTAAAATGCTTGTATGCAAATGCTAGAAATCTAAAAAGTAAGACAGGGAAGTTAGAATATATAGCACTAAACGAGAGGATAGATATGATTGGTATCTCAGAGACATGGTAGAAAGAGGACAACCAGTGGGACACTGTGATACCTGGGTTCAGACTATATTGCAATGATAGAGCTGATCAAATTGGTGTAGGGGGTCACACTCTATGTTAGAGCGGGCATTGAGTCAGAAAGGATTAAAGTTTTGCAGGAAACAAAATTTGCTGTAGAATCTCTATGGATTGAAATTCCATGTAAAAAGGGGAAGGCGATGGCAGTGGGAGTGTACTATCGACTGCCTGGCCAGAATGAACAAATGGATGATGAAATGCTCAAAGAAATCAGGGAAGCTAACAAAATTACAGAACAGTAATAATAATGGGTGATTTCAATTATCCTGGTATTGACTGGGTCAGTGTCACGGCAGGACATGCTAGGGAGATAAAGTTTCTAGATGAAATAAATGACTGCTTCTTGAAGCAGCTGGTTCATAAACCAACCAGAGGGGAAGCCATTTTGAACTTAGTCCTTAATGGAACACCAGATCTGGTGCAAGAGATAAGGGTGTTGGGGCCACTTGACAATAATGATCATAGCATGATCGCATTTGATTTAATTAATGGAGGAGGGATGGTAAGGAAATCCACAGTACTACCTTTTAACTTTCGAAAGGGAGACTATGATAAAATGAGGAAAATAGTTAAGAAAAAACTAAAAGGAGCAATTGCAAAGGTTAAAGACTTATATCAAGCTTGGGTGTTGTTGAAAAATACTATATTGGAAGCCCAGACCAACTGTATTCCACGCTTTAAGAAAAGTAGAAGGAAGTCCAAAAAACTGCCAGCATGGTTTAAAGATGAAGTCAGAGAGGCTGTTGTTGCCAAAAAAGCATCTTTCAGGAAATGGAAAAAACAGCCAAATGACGAAAAATGGAAACAGCACAAGCACTGGCAAGTTAAATGCAAGGCAGGCAAAGAGAGAATTTGAGAAGAAATTTACTGTGGAAGCAAAAACGTGTAATAAAGACTTTTTCAAGTACATTCGTAGCAAAAAACCTGTGAGAGAGTCAGTTGGACCATTAGATGATAGAGGGGTAAAAGGAGCAGTAAGAGGGGACAAGGCTATAGCGGAGAGACTGAATGAAATCTTTGCTTCGGTCTTTACTGAGGAAGATGTAGGGATGTTACCCATGACTGAAGTGGTATTTAAAAGTGATACTGCAGAAGAATTGAAAGAAATATCAATACACCAGGAAGATATATTACAACTATTTGATAAACTGAAGAGTAGCAAATCACCTGGACCAGATGGTATACATTCAAGGGTGTTGAAAGAACTGAAATATGAGATTGCAGACCTGCTATTAGTAATCTGTGATCTATCATTAAAATCATCTGTAATACTTGAAGATTGGAGGATGGCCAATGTAACGTCAATTTTTAAAAAGAGTTCTAGGGGTGAGCCGGGAAACTACAGACTGGTGAGCCTAATGTCATTACTGGGAAAAATGGTAGAAACCATCATAAAGAACAAAATTACTCAACATGTAGATAGTCATGGCTTAATAGGAGACAGCCAATATGGCTTTAGACAAGGAAGATCTTGTCTTACTAATCTGTTATGTTTTTTTGAAGGTGTGAATAAACAGGTAGACAAAGGTGAGTCGGTTGATGTAGTGTATCTGGACTTTCAGAAAGCCTTTGACAAGGTCCCTCATCAGAGACGTTTGGCAAAACTAAAAAGTCATGGGATAAGAGGAAGTGTATTATTGTGGATCAGGAACTGATTAAAATATAGAAAGCAGAGGGTAGGGTTAAATGGCCAATTTTCCCAATGGAAAAAGGTGAATAGTGGAGTACTGCAGGGATCTGTGCTGGGTCCGCTGCTTTTTGACATATTCATAAATGACCTGGAAAAGGGAATAACGAGTGAGGTTATCAAATTTGCAGATGACACAAAACTATTTAAAGTTGTTAAAACCCAAGTGGATTGTGGAAAATTGCACGAGGATCTTGATAAGTCGGAAGACTGGGCATCCAAATGGCAGATGAAGTTTAATGTGGACAAGTGCAAAGTTATGCACCTAGGAAAGAACAATCCAAACTATGGTTACACAATTCAAGGCTCCACATTGGGAACCACCACCCAGGAAAAAGATTTAGGTGTCATCGTGAATATCATGTTAAAACCCTCCACCCACTGTGCAGTGGCGGCCAGGAGAGCCAATAGAATGCTAGGTATCATAAGGAAAGAAATGGAAAATAAAAGAAAGGATATTATGCCTCTGTATCGTTCCATGGTGTGACCGTACCTTGAATATTTAATGCAATTCTGGTCACCGTATCTTAAAAAGGATATAGCGTTATTAGAATAGGTACAGAGAAGAGTCACCAAAATGGTAAAGGGGATGAAAGGATTACCCCTATGAAGAGAGGCTAAAAAGGTTAGGGTTCTTCAACCTGGAAAAGAGACGGCTGAGGGGAGATATGATAGAGGTCTATAAATTAACGAATGGAGTTGAATGGGTAAACGATCGATTGTTTACATCATCGGAATATAGAAAGACCAGGGGACATGCAATGAAGCTACAGGGTAACCTATTTAAGACTAATAAGAGAAAATATTTTTTCACTCAACGTGTAATCAAACTCTGGAATTTGTTACCGGAGGATGCAGCAAATGCTGTTAGTGAAGCTGGGTTTAATAAAGGTTTGGACAAGTTCCTGGAGGAAAGGTCCATAAACCATTATTAAAAGGGACCCAGGATATCACTGCTTGACCCAATTCAAGCATTGTGGAACCTGTGTCTTTTGGGGAAACTGCTAGTTACTTATGACTTAGATTGGCCACTGTTGTTAACAGGATACTGGGCTTGATGGACCTTGGTCTGACTCAGTATGGCATATCTTATGTTTTTATGGGTTTAGATCTTAAGATCCTAACAAAAATTTTGGCACAGCGGTTGATGGGGAAAATACAGGCGCTAATACATAAGAATCAAGCTGGGTTCATGACGAGAAGGCTGAGTGGACAATATAAGAAGGATAAGTAAACATTATATGGAATTCACAGAAAAGTCAAAGTTATTTGCTGCTCCTCTCTCTTGACACAGAAAAGGCTTTTGACAGCGTGTTGTGGTCCTTTATGTTTCAGGTATTAGAAAAAGTAGGATTAGGTCCCAAATTTATAAACTGTATCAAAGTGGTATATACAAAGCTGTTGACCTGTCTCTAGATCAAATGAGGATACTCCAGAGCTTTTGAGTTACACAGAGGAACATGGCAGGGATGCCCCCTATTGCCTTTATTGTTTGCGCTAGCCATTGAGCAATTAGCTCAGAAGATTAGCCAAAGATACAAGGGTACCAAACGGGTGATAAAGAACATAAAGGGGCACTGTTTGCTGATGCTATTTTGTTTGCAGTAGGTGAGCCAGAAAATACATTGCAGGAGATTGTAAAAGAGTTAGGGAAATGTGGGGAGGTGTCAGGATTCAAAGTAAATATGTTTAAATCAGAAATACTAAATATTAATATTGTGGAGGGATGATCCTGGGCCAGGGCTGGCCCAACCTTTTGGCAAACTAGGCAGTCGCCTAGGGGGGCACCCTCTGGAGGGTCGCAAAAGTAGGCTAGTCTAAGCTAAATAATTGATTTTGATAACCAGAGGGGGTGAAAAGCTTGAGGTTCACCTAGGGCTCCAACACCTTGAACCAACTCTAGGGCCGGCCCTGCCCTGGACTACCTTCTGGCAGCCCAGGGAGAAACTTGTACAATTATTGGAAAGGAATGCTGTGTTTTTGTTGATGACAAGTCCCAGCTCATACATGATTCTCTACAGCATTTGAAAAAATTAACATCTGTTCCTAGGGAGTTTTATATCATAGTTTGAGATTCATCCTGACTTACATAATGGATTTCCAACTTAAGTGGTAGAGGAGCAAAGATTGTGCAGCCTACTCATTGTTATACTTGCCTTGGGTATAGCAGCCTGCTGCCTCCTCCAGTGTGGTACTAAGTGCATACAAGGGTGTTTTAAGTGTGCAGCTAAAAACTTCAGTCCCGTGCAGATGTAGTAATGATGTATGGTAATTCCTTGATGACCAATGTCTATGAACTTACTTATGAATGCTTATTATGCTACATTGAAAATGGGTATGAGAAGGAATGTAAGTGGTCGTGTGGTATGCAGGTTGACTGGATAGCATAATATATACACCTATAAATCACTACTGATATATATAGAAGATTATAAGCTAAGGTATGTTAGTCTAGAATCTAGATTGTTTTAGAATTGCCTTATATTACTTATTAGTTATTATTTTTTAGAAGAAGTATGTGCCTTAATAGAGAATCAGTATTATATTTGCAGATGATAGGGGTTAGACATTCATACTGAGCTCTTTAGTATTAGAATAGGTACCACACACATTCCAGTTGAATGTCATTACACAGCAGTCATATAGAATCTGAGCCATGTTACCTTCCTTTGATGGTGATTGGTCAGAGCCCTCTAGGGAGGGCTTGACCAAAAGGGGGGGAACTGAGAGTTAATTCATAAATCAGATTCTTAGGGCTGTGTCCTTTGTTTCAAGCCATGTGCTTAAATGGCTGCTTTTGAGAAAACAAAGAAAGCACTACTGCGCATGTGCTAAAATGTGATGCAGATGCCATATATGGGAATTACACTAACATATCATTGTGATTGGCTAAGAGCCAATCTTGAGCTTTGCCATATATGGGAGCTTAGGGGTGTATGTGAATGGTGAAAGAGGATACACAAGCAGAAGGGATTGGTGAGAGTCATGATGACATGGGGAAAGCCCATCTACTATATAAGCTCCTGTACAGGAGTGCTCAGGCGGATTTTTAGTGGGCAGCTGGCTGACACTGAAAATCTTGTCTGTGGCTGCAATCTATTTTATTTCTGTGTATTTTGTAATAATGTGAAGCTGCTGTTTCAGGGATCTGGTCTTGACTCCTAAATTCTAAATTTCTATAGGGGAAAGTTGGATAAGGGGATTCTTTTCTGTATTGTGTATAATGTATAAACACCTAGGGGTATATTTACTAAAGCGTGGTAGCTGCTACCTTGGTGATAACACGGGATGATCGCATGGCAGTAACAGTTAAAGCAGGCCACATGCAGACATCACAATGATTTTCTGCGATGTTTGCATTTCACACAGTAGCAGCAGGCTTGGGTGGGAAGTGGATCGGATTAGGGCACAGAATGGCTGGGCCTGCAACAAGCGATTATCACAGATGTAAACATCCCATGGTAATAACTGGCAAGGTTGCAGACACTATGGATGCACTAATGATACCTCAATGAATGGCGATAGCTGCATCTGCGGGTTTAGCTGACCGTGATCCCTGCATTTTCACCGCAGTAACTGCTAGGGAAATGTCGTGCACGCTCCCAGCCGATACCATGTGACTTTGACAGCTAACGCAGTGCTTTGCAACTAACACCCATCGTTAGCTGCAAAAGCCTACCGTGCTGTCATAAACATCCTATAGACTTTCCTATGTGAAGGACTACTTTGTAGATTATTTGTTGTTGCGAGTGTATAATAGTTCGTTTTTGTGAGCAGTATTTGGGTATTAAGTTGATGTATGGGGTTATGGAAGAAAATAAATAAAACTAAAATAAAGAGTTTAGAAAAAAAGGAAATCCGGCACTTCTACATGTAAGGCAGTTGTGAATTTGTAAAAAGGCTCCTCATTTTATTTTATTTAGCTGTATTTATATCCTGCTTTTCACCGGGTCAAAGCGGTCAATTGGGGGATACGAGACACATACGCTAATACTTACAGGGAACATGGGCAATGGAGGGTTAAGTGGCTTGCCCAAGACGTGCCTATAGGACTAGAAATCCCAGACCCTCCGGCCTGAGATTGCTGTCCCCAGGTGGGACTTGAACCCCCGGCCCTCCAGCCTGAAGTACCTTGTCCTAACCACTAGACCACTCCTCCAATCAGCACATACATGTGTACTCCTGCACCTCCTGATTTTGTATGTTAGAAAAGGCCCTGCATTTAACAGAGCCTTTTCTGAAATACCCCTGGAATTGTGAAGATCACATTCTTGATGTCTCTATTCTCATCTCCACATCTTTTCTAAAATGCGCAGCCTTTGTGTATGGGTTCGTAATTTAAAATTTGTACAATAGGATGCAGCAAAGAGTTTCTGGCATGCACTACCACTCACAAAAAATGAAGGCAAAAAACTCCCCTCAGCTGTTTTTTTTCCTTAAGGCAATGTAACTGCACTTGAGTGGGTTGAAGGGCTGCCTTCAAATTTCTGAAGTCATAACTACTCCTAAAGGAAAGGAAATTTGAGAAATGTTTAAACATATTACAGTACAGCATTTACTAAACAGTCTTGACAAGATGGCATACAAAATAAAATGCCCAGCTTTTACAGCAAGCAGGGCTATGAGAGTGCAAACGGAAAAGAGGCTTTTAGTTCCACTCACCATATCCACAGTTTTTCCTGGCACTGCTCAGTGTCTCCAGCAACCTCCATATCAGACATTTTGTCCAGAAAGAGAATGTCTATTAAATTACTGGAGTTACTGAAGGAAGGCAGCGGTAGTCACCTGTTGACCTGCAGTGATAACAGAGCATTATAATTCCCTGATGTACATAACACTTAATGGGCCTTATTAAAAAAACAAACAATCTTTTTCATTCAGTGCCTATGGAAAGCAATTTGATTTGAATAAGATCCAGTCAGTTTTTTGTTCTCTGACTGCATGGGGACAATAACCTTATTGACATATTTTGGTTGAGACCTATGCCATTGCTTATGCAATTATCTTCCCTAAAACAAGTAACCATTCCTTTGTTGGTTTTTCTCCTAGAAGTAAAGTAGGATTAAGAAAGATCAAAGAGAAATTAGCCACATCTGTAGTATCATTTGCAATAACTGGTGTGAGACAGAATATGCAAGTGGTAGCGGCTGCTGTAGAAGAGAGGAACACGCGGGGTAGAAGCAAGGGCAGTAAATGTAATTGATTGACTACAAAAAGGTCAGCATCCCTGACCTTCTCATTTCTTGGCCATTGCATGATCTGGGTTGGAGGATGTGAAGGCCATAAGGGTGTTAAAGGAGGTGAGGAGGTCACAGGGTTGGACTTGGAAAATGCTAGTACATATGCTTTTTGTCTTATACTATACTATATGGGAGATTTCTGGCTGGAGTTCCAACCTGGTTAATGCAACACCTCCTTTTCTCCTCCCCCCCCTGCCATCCATGGCTGTGCTATGTGCAACTCCTGTTGTGACTTGTTTTATAGACCTGGAGCCATAATGGAAAGAAAAATGAAGATAATGAGGGAGAAAAGGGGGAACCTCCCTGTAGCATAGGATTTCTGGCCTTTGTGTGTTGTGTACAGTGACAGACATATTGTAGCCTGCAGCTTCTGCTTTATGGGGAGATGGGGAAATAAGACCCCATAGTTGCATATTGGTGTCAAACAGGGATAACAAATAAACAGTACACAATACAAAGGTATGAGGTTGCTCAATGAGAATAGTCTGAAAAGCCTTTGCCTAGTGTCAAGAATGCAGCTGAATTTGCATGGAACTGTGATGTTTTGCTTATATGGACAGCCAAATAATAGTAGACATTGACAGATGAAAAGTGGTGCTTGTTTGGATAAGGAACATTTTGGAAACATCAGTGTGAGTGAGAGGGTGTTAGCGAGATAGGAAAAAGATGAACTTACCAGGTTGCTATCCCACATATTTGATCTCACCCTGGAGGGAAAGATCTGTAGTACCCCATACTGGGATGAACTCTTTCATCAAAAGAAAATCTCTGTCCATACTGCAGGTTTGATGCCAGACTCAGCAAATTTTGGAACATGTCTGAAGAAGGGAACCTCGTGATCTCAACAGTTCAGCACTAAAACATCTATTGTAGGAAAAACGGTGCTGTATATAAGAACAAAAATATTATTATTAACATTGCTCCATTAAAAGGAATCATAGATTCTTCTTTTTGTACAATGTAAGTTTTATGCCTTTGAAAACATTCTTCTCCCCCTATGTCCATACATTATGTAGCTTTGCGTTTGCTATAATGCTGTATGTTATATAGCTGGTTAGCTTGAAAGGAGACACAGGTCCATTCAGGGATGTGCCAAGGGCTGTGCAAGTAGTGGAGCCGCACAGGGCGCAAGCACAGAAGGGGGTGCTGATATCATCATTGGGCTTTCAGGAAGCTCAAAAAGAATGAGTTACTGAACGTGGCTGGATGGAGGGGGGGGGGGCAGGGGGGCCAGATTTGTTAGTCGCCCAAGGTGCGTTTCTAGCTTGATATGGTCTTGGGTCCATTGAGTCCAACCATTTTTTTTTTGTTGAGGGGATGGTCTTCAGTTTCCTCCTGCTTTCTTTTCCAGCTCAATCAGTTTCAGGCTCAATGAGCCTTCCTTTGTAACTTCCTGGGGATTTTTTACTCTATTTTATATTCCTTGCCAGCTGACTTAGCAGTCATTGCATTGACAGTGCTTGGGACCACATATGTGGGCTGTCAAAAACACTGCAATGATGAGCCCCAAATCTGGCCACCAGGTGTCACCTTTGCACATTGATTGGGACTTACTTCCCCCAAGGACTCTGAGTGCTCCCTTCATAATATGCCCAGTTCTGGTCAGCCAGGGGAGCAGTATGCCTGAACCCTGGTCCTCCATATAGCACTTCCTCTGATACACTTGGTAGGACCTATCCAACCTTCTGATTGCCTAAAAACTTTCTCTATTGAAAATCCCCACAAATAGGAACAGACGTGAAGGGGATCTTGAACAATTTTCAGAAGACTGTAACAGAGCAATGGGGCCAGATGGGATACATCCAAGAGTATTGAAGGAACTTGGGGAAGTTCTAGTGGCTCCACTGTCTGACCCTTTTCAGTGCTTCTTTAGAATCGGGAGTGGTCCCAGAGGGCTGGAGAAAGGCGTATGTGGTCCCTTTACACAAAAGCAGAAGTAAAGATGAGATTGAGAACTAGTCAGTTAGTCTGACCTCAGCCAAATTCTAGACCATTCTTCAAGCATAGCTAGATCCCTACTCCTTTCAGGATGTCTGCTCTATTGCAGATTTTGTTATCATCCGCAAATAAGCAAAGCTTACCCGACAGCCCTTCCGCAATATCACTAACAATGATGATAAACAGAATCGGACCAAGGACAGATCCCTGTGACACACCACTGGTAATCTTCTTCTCCTCAGAGTCAGCTCCATTTACTTGTACCCTTTGTTGCCTGCTACTCAACCAGTTTCTAACCTAATCAGTAACTTTAGGGTCCATCCCTAGGGTTCTCGGTTTGTTTATAAGTCCCTGTGCGGAACGATGTCAAATGCTTTACTGAAATCTAAATGCATCACATCTAGGGCTCTCCCTTACTCAATCTCCCTGGTCACCCAGTCAAAGAAATCAATCAGATTTGTCTGACAAGACCTGTCTCTGGTGAATCCATGCTGCCTTGGATCCTGCAATCCTTTGGACTCCAGAAACCTTACTATTCTCTCTTTTAGTAGCCTTTCCAATAATTTACTAACCACAGAGGTTAGACTATCTGGCCTGTAGTTCTCAATGCCATCTTTACGTCTGCTTTTGTGTAAAGGGACTACATGTGCCTTTCTCCAGTCCTCGGGCATCACTCCCGACTCCAAAGAGGCATTGAAAAGGTCAGAGTGAAGCTGCTAGAATGTCCTCAAGTTTCCTAAGTATTCTTGGATGCATCCCATCCAGGCCCATGGCTTTGTCTACGTTAATTTAGCTAGTTCCTCATGAACATAGTCCTCTGACAATTGTTTGAGATCCACGTCACTTCTATTCCTGTTTGTGGGTGTTTTCTGAGGTACTGCTCCTGGCCCTTCATCTGTGAACACAGAACAGAAATATTTGTTAAGCAATTCTGCTTTATCCTCATCAGTTTCTGCATATTCCTCTCCTGTACCCCATGAGTCTGACAATATTGCCTTTGCCCTTCCTCCTCTCACGAACATATCTGAAAAATGTTTTATCCCTGAATTTTATTGCATTGGATATTTCTTCTTCTATTTGTACCTTTGCTTTCCTGACTACTTTGTAAGCTTCTCTAAGTTTTTCCAAATAAGATGCCTATTTTCCTCTCTCTGTGATCTCTTGTATATCATGAAGGCCTCTTTTTTTTCTTCACTTTTTCAGCTACTTCTTTTGAGAACCATAGCGGCCTTCTTTTCCTTTTACATTTACATTTATTTACCTAACAAAAAGGTTTGTTGCCTTTAAAATATTCCCTTTCAGTTTTGCCCTCTGTTTTTCTACATCTCCCAGCTCTTCCCATCCCACTAACGAGTCTTAGAGGTATTGTCCCATCTTGGCAAAGTTACTTTTCCTAAAGTCTAAGGCCCTCGCTTTTGAATGGATTTTATCAGCCCTAGTGCTAATACTGAACCATACCATCTGGTGATCACTGGATGTGAGATGATGTCCCACTGTAACATCAGAAACATTTTCCCCATCAGTAAGCACTAAGTCCAGTATGGACCCATAATGTATGGGTTCTATTATCAGTTACCTGAATAGTTCTCCCTGTAGAGAATCCAGGATCTCCCTACTTCTAGATGACACCGCAGCAGGGATGTGTTAATCCACATCCTGCATATTGAAATCATCTATCAGTAATACTTCTCCTTTCATGGCAATACTGTGTTTGCCTTCTATTAAATCTTCGTTCACTTCTACTCCTTGTGAGGGAGATCTGTATATAACTCCAATGCAAATGGATTTCCCTGTCCCTCTTTCTAGTTTAACCCACAGTGCCTCCTATCTTCCTTTTAAGCCCTGCAATTCTATAGCTTTAATATTATTTTTTACATATAGAGCCACTCCACCTTCCCTTCTTCCTACCATGTCCTTCCTGAATAAAGTATAGCTCGGTATAATTACATCCCAGTCATGGTTTTCCGTGAACCATGTCTCCGTAACCGCCACTAAATCCAAGGGAGCTGCTTCCATTAAAAGATCTAAGGCAGTACGAGTTTACTAGAGGCAGGTCTTGTCAGACAAATCTTATTGATTGCTTTGACTGGGTGACCAGAGAGCTGGACTGAGGAAGTGCCCTAAATGCAGTGTACATAGATTTCAGTAAAGCCTTTGACACTCTTCCATACAGGTGATTTATAAATAAATTGAGCACTCTAGGGATGGACCCTAAAGTGACTGACTGGGTTAGAAATTGGTTGAGTGGGATGTGACAAAGGGTACAGGTAAATGGAGCTCACTCTGAGGAGAAGGATGTTACCAGTGGTATGCCACAGGAATCTGTTGTTGTTCCAATTCTTTATAACATTTTGGTTAGTGATATTGCGGAACGGCAGTCGGGTAAGGTTTGCTTCTTTATGGATGATACCAAAATCTGCAATAGAATAGACACCCAGGAAGGAGTGGATAACATGAGAAGGGATCTAGCTAAGCTTAAAGAATAGCTGAGAATTTGGCAGCTGAGATTTAATGCTAAAAAATGCAAGGTCATGAATTTGGCCTTCAAAAATCCAAGGGAGTGGTACAGTATTACAGTATAGGGGGTGAAATACTTCTGTCCACATAAGAAGAGCGGGGCCTGGTCGTGATTGTTTCTGATGATTTTAAAATGGCTAAACAGATAGAAAAGGCGACAGTGAAAGCCGGAAGGATTCTTGGGTGCATAGGGAGAAGAATGACCAGCAGGGAAAAGGAGGCGATAGTGCCTCTGTATAAGTCTTTGGTGAGATCTCATTTGGAATATTGTGTGCAATTCTGGAGACCATACCTACAAAAGACTATAAAGAAGATTGAGTCAATGTAGAAGGTGGCTACCAAAATGGTCAGTGGTCTTCGTTATAAGCTATATGTGGACAGACGTAAAGATCTCAATATGTATACTTTAGAGGAAAGGTGGGAGAGAGGAGATATGATAAAAACGTTTAAATAACTCTGTGGTATAAATACACAGGAGGAGAGCCTCTTTCAATCAAAAGAAAACTCTGCAATGAGGAGACATAGGATGAGGGTGAAAGGGGATAGACTCAGGAGTAATATACAGAAATATTTCTTAACGGAAAGACTGGTAGATGTATGGAACAGTCACTCTGTGGAAGTAGTAGAGATGAGGACAGTATCTGAATTCAAGAAAGCATGGCACAAACACAGAAGGTCTCTAAAGAAAAAAAGGGACTATAATAGTTGATATGGAAGGGCAGACTAGATAGGCCATGTGGTCCTTTTCTGTGGTCATGTTTCTATGTAATCCCGGGGAAGTTGAAAATCACTATGCATCTGTAGTTAATTCTGCAACAGTGAAAATAAAAATTCCTTTCAGATGTTGGCAATTCTGTTATTGAGCAGCTCTTTCGGGAGTATTATGAATTGCTAGTTAGTTTCTGCACATTTTGAAGGCTTTTACATGCATACTGTATATGCTAGTATACGCATGTAAATACTTCTCATAAAATTACTCCATATTTAAAAATGCAAGTGACATTAAGGGTGTACATACTTTTAGGTGGCTTGGGTGTAAGTGTATTTGGGGCATGATTTTGGGCAGAACATAGACAGAATTGCAGTTTACAGTTGTGATCAACATTATTGGCACTCTTTCAGTTCAATCCCTTAATGTCCAATATCTCCTAAAAAAAGTGACCGGTGAAATAGCTTTGGACTGTATATGGACTAAAATTCTAATGACCACATTCAAATTGATCCATAACTTAGCACCCTCCCACCTCTCAACACTTATCCAAACCCAACCATCTAACAGACCCAGAAGAACCCCAAACCAAAACAGCCTAATAGTGCCCCATACAATACTCAACACTAAATAATCTACCAGGAACAGGGCATATACATTCATAGCACCATTGCAGTGGAATGCCCTCTCCAAAGTACTAAGAAGTATCAGAGACATGAACTCATTCCGTAAACAACTAAAAACATACCTATTTAAAGAACACTTTACCAACACAAATACCAGCAACACATAAGGTGATCCGCCCTCATGGACCCTCTCCCTCCCCACATCCCTGTTCAGCCCCCCTCCCGCTCCCCCCTTTAGACCCTGATCTGCAGGACCGTACCTAGCCCTATGCGAGTGGTGCGGCCGCATAGGGCGCAAAGGCTTAAGGGGCGCATTTCAGCTGTCTGCTGTTGCCTGCTGCCGCCGCCACTTTTTCTTCTCTAAGCGGCGACAGGCAACGGCAGACAGCTGAAATGCGCCCCTTAAGCCTTCTCGCGGCGTGCTAAGCAGGTCTGGTCCCTCTAGGGCGCATTTCACGATCGGTATGGCCCTGCTGATCTGTACCTGTTGATTTTCCCCCAAAATTCATTTGATGTTCATACTATTATGACTGACATCTGTACATAGCTATGTAAATAGAAGTTGTATCTCAAAGTACCATTCCATGTGCCTTCTTAGTTCTTTGTATAAAGTTCTCAAATACTGTTCCTTGTAAAAGTTTAAGCTGTTATGATGTAAACTGTCCCTGATCTATGGAAGGGGCGGTATATAAATACGTGAAAATAAATAAATAAATAAATATGCATACGTATTTGACACATAAAAAAATCAAATAAAACAAGACTAATTAAAAAAGGAAATAAAAGAAAAAAGTATAGAAACTGGGACATTGCCTGGATGTGATTATTGGTACCCTAATCAGGGCCTGTGCAACTTGCACATCGGGCGCGTGCCCCCACACCTCCATCTAGTCACTTTCTGGATGGGGGCGGGAGAGAAGAAGTGTGCCCGATGTACAAGTCGCCGGCGCGCTAAGCAGATCTGTCCCTCCCTGCTCTGACGCCGCATCAGAGCAGGGAGGGACAGATCTGCTTAGCGTACCATGAGAAGGCTTAAGGGGTGCATTTTAGCTGTCTGCCATTGCCTGCTGCCGCTGAGAGAAGAAAAAGTGGCGGCAGCAGGCAACGGCAGATAGCTGAAATGTGTCCCTTAAGCCTTTGCGCCCTCTGCGGCCTCATCGCTTGCACAGGGCTAGGTACGGTCCTGACTCTAATAAACAATTCAAATTAGTTTGAACAGAAGAACCACATTTCCATTGCAGTAAAGTTAGACCCAGAGGGCGCGATTCTGATCCCGATGTAGATCTCCTTTGTACGTCCGGGCTGACCCAGACATACAAAGGAGATAGCGATTATGATACTGCAGGGAATTGGGAATTGGGAACAGCACTGTACGTGCAGGCCAGGACTGCGATTCAGTCCCAGCCTGCATGTACAGCAAAGCCCGACTAACTCAGTCATGGCATTTAAATGGAGCCGCGGTGCCATGGAGGGAGGAGTAGCCTAGTGGTTGAGGCAAGGTACTTCAGGCCGGAAGGTCGGGGGTTCAAATCCCACTAGAGGACAGCAACCTTGGGCCGGAAGGACTGGGGTTTCTAGTCCCACAGATGCTCCTTGTGGTCTTGGGCAAGCCACTTAACCCTCCATAGCCCATGTTCCCTGTAAGTATTAGTGTATGTGTCTCATATCCCCACGTGTTAAATGTATTCCCCAATTGTGTTGTGACCGCTTTGATTGAAGGATAAGGCGATATACAAAACTGTCTAAATAAAAAATAAATAAATAAATGCTATAATGCTGGCCACCTGCTAAAAATTCAATTCCCCTCCTAAGGCCAGGATCAGGCTGCAGGAAATTAACTTTTGCCCCTCCAGCCCCTTCCGTGCCCCGAAGCTGCTGAAAGAACAATTCCAGGAAAGTTATTCCATCCAAGGGTGGAATAATTTCCCCAGACATTTCGCCAGCCCTGGACGTACAGGGCCAACATCAGAATCGGCCCTGTATGTCCAGGGCCAGCGACCACCCACTGCCCACCCACTCTCTGCCCCTGTGCTGCTCCTTCCCCGCATCTGTATAACTTCCCCACACAACCAGAGGGAAAGTTATACAGGGGCAGGAGCTGGCACAAATAGCGGGTATGGGATGTCCGTCTCCACTATTTGTGCCTCAGAATACTCCCCAGAGTGGAGGAGTAGCCTAGTGGCTAGCACAGCTGCCTAGTACTCAGAAGAGCAAGGGTTTGATTCCCACTGGTAAAAAATTAGACACAGCTCAGATCAATTGTCAGTACTCACATGACTTGAATCAACCAATAAATAATAGTTCTAATGTTTAAAATGGCCACATTCACTCCCTATTCCATTTTCACAATTGTGAAGACGAGAGTTGTCTGAGACCATCAGAAATTCCATTATTATCAAACTTCAAAGGAGTACAAGGCCATCTCCAAAGACCTTGGAATTCCTGTGTCTAAAGTTCACAATGTTATTAAGTAGTTTTCTGCTCTTGGAACTGTTAAGAACCTCAGGATGTGGTGGGAAGAGGAAAATTAATCCAAGAAGTCTTCGAAGGATAGTGCGAACTGTTGGAAAAACACCATGTACAACATTCAAAGAGCTTAATGTTGTCCTGGAGCAATGTGGAGTGGTGGTTTCAAACCACAACATATGCTGTGCACTGAACAAAGAAGGACTTCATGGGCAAAGACCAAGGGGGACCCCACTGCTCAAAGACAGACAGAAAAAGGCACGCCTCATATTTGCCCAAACTCACCTTGAGAAACAGAATCCTTCTGGGAAAATGTTCTGTGGATAGATGAAACCAAACAAACTCTTTGGCAATGCAGATCAGCAATACATTTACAGGCGAAGAAATGAAGCTTATAAGAAAAAAAAAAACATCCTTCCTAAGAACATAAGAACATAAGATATGCCATACTGGGTCAGACCAAGGTCCATCAAGCCCAGTATCCTGTTTCTAACAGTGGCCAATCTAGATCACAAGTATCTAGCAGTTCCCCTAAAAGACACAGATTCCACAATGCTTGTTTTGGGGCAAGCAGTGGATATCCCGGGTCTCCTTTAATAATGATTTATGGACCTTTCCTCCAGGAACTTGTCCAAACCTTTTTTAAACCTGACTACACTAACAGCTTTTACTACATCCTCCGGTAACAAATTCCAGAGTTTGATTACACGTTGAGTGAAAAAAATATTTTCTCTTATTAGTCTTATATAGGTTACCCTGTAGCTTCATTGCATGTCCCCTAGTCTTTCTATATTTTGATGGCATAAACAATTGATCTATGTTTACCCGTTCCACTCCATTCATTAATTTATAGACCTCTATCTTATCTCCCCTCAGCTATCTCTTTTCCAGGTTGAAGAGCCCTAACCTTTTTAGCCTCTCTTCATAGGGGTATCGTTCAATTCCCTTTACCATTTTGGTGGCTCTTCTCTGTACCTTTTCTAATAATGCTATATCCTTTTTAAGATACGGCGAACAGAATTGCACACAATATTCAAGTTGCGGTCGCACCATGGAATGGTTCAGAGGCATTATAATATACTTTGTTTTATTCTCCATTCCTTTCCTTACCTAGCATTCTATTTGCTCTCTTGGCTGCCGCCGCACACTGGGTGCAGGATTTCAACATGTTATCCACGATGACGCCTAAATCTTTTTCCTGGGTGGTGGTCCCTAATGTGGAACCTTGCATCGTTTAACCGTAGTTTGGATTGTTCTTTCCTAAGTGCATAACTTTGCACTTGTCCACATTTAATTTCATCTTCCATTTGAACATACAGTCTTACAGTTTATCAAGGTCCTCTTGCAATTTTTTACAATCCTCATGGGTTTTAACAACTTTGAATAATTTTGTGTCATCTGCAAATTTGATTACTTCACTCATTATTCCCATTTCCAGGTCATTTACGAATATGTTAAAAAGCAGCAGACCCTGCACAAATCCATGGGGTACTCCACTATTCACCTTTCTCCCTTGGGAAAATTGACCATTTAGCCCTACCCTCTGCTTTCTGTCTTTTAACCAGTTCCTGATCCACAATAGTACACTGCCTCCTATCCCATGACTTTTTAATTTTGCCAAGAGTCTCTCATGAGGGTCCTTGTCAAGGGCTTTCTGAAAATCCAGATACACTATATCAACCAACTCACCTTTGTCTACCTGTTTATTCACACTTTCAAAAGAACATAACAGATTAGTAAGACAAGATCTTCCTTGACTAAAGCCATGTTGACTGTCTCCCATTAAGCCATGACTATCTACATGTTCAGTAATTTTGTTCTTTATAATGGTTTCTACCATTTTTCCCTGAACTGATGTCAGGTTCACCGGTCTGTAATTTCCCAAATCACCACAGGAGCCCTTTTTAAAAATTAGCGTAACATTGGCCATCCTCCAATCTTCAAGTATTACAGATTATTTTAATGATAGTTCACATATTACTAATAGTAGGACTACAATCTCATATTTCAGTTCTTTCAACACCCTTGGATGTATACCATCTGGTCCAAGTGATTTGCTACTCTTCAGTTTATCAAATAGTTGTAATACATATTCCCGGTATATCGATATTTCTTTGAATTCTTCTGCGGCATCACCTTTAAATACCATTTCAGTCATGGGTAACAATCCCTACATCTTCTTCAGTAAAGAGAGAAGCAAAGAATTCATTCAGTCTCTCCACTATGGCCTTGTCCCTCTTGATGCCCTTTTTTCCCCTCTATCATCTAATGATCCAACTGACTCTGTCACAGGTTTTTTTCTAAGAATGTACTTGAAAAAGTCCTTATTATGCATTTTTGCTTCCACAGCAAGCTTCTTCTCAAATTCTTTCTTTGCCTGCCTTATCAATGCCTTGCATCTAACTTGCCAGTGCTTATGTTGTTTCCAGTTTTCATCATTTGACTCCTTTTTCTGTTTCCTAAAAGATGCTTTTTTGGCAACAAGAGCCTCTCTGACCTAACCTTTAAACCATGCTGGCAGTTTTTTGGACTTCCTTCCACTTTTCTTAAAGTGTGGAATACAGCTGGTCTGGGCTTCCAATATAGTATTTTTAAACAACACCTATGCTTGATGTAAATCTTTAACCTTTGCAACTGCTCCTTTTAGTTTTTTCTTAACTATTTTCCTTATTTTCTCATAGTCTCCCCTTTGAAAATTAAAAGTTAGTACTGTGGATTTCCTTACCGTCCTTCCTCCATTTATTAAATCCAACGTGATCATACTATGATCACTATGGCCAAGTGACCCCAACACCCTTATCTCTTGCACCAAATCCTGTGTTCCACTAGGTCCAAAATGGCTTCCCCTCTGGTCGGGTCATGAACCAGCTTCTCCAAGAAGCAGTCATGTATTTCATCTAGAAACATTATCTCCCTAGCATGTCCTGTCGTGACATTGACCCAGTCGGTACCAGGGTAATTGAAATCAGCCATTATTATAACTATGCTGTAACTTTTGTTAGCTTCCCTGATCTCTTTGAGCATTTCATCATCCATTTGTTCATTCTGGCCAGGTGGTCAATAGTACACTTCCACTGCCATCGCCTTCCCTTTCCCCTTTTTACATGGAATTTCAATCCATAGAGATTCTACACTGAATTTTGTTTCTTGCAAAACTTTAATCTTTTGTGACTCAATACCCTTTCTAACATAGAGCACAACCCCTCCACCAATTTGATCAGCTCTATCATTGTGATATAGTTTGTACCCAGGTATCACAGTGTCCCACTGGTTGTCCTCCTTCCACCAGGTCTCTGAGATACCAATCATATCTAACCTCTCATTTGGTGCTGGTCAACAAATTTTTACAAAAGTCATGTTACTGAAATAAAAATAGTAATTTCTTATCAATTTTTATATGCTGAACACGAATATGACAGTGAAATTACAAAGTTAGCTCTAGCTTTTTTGTAATCTACAAGAATTAATGTTTACTTCACAAAATGCATGTCAATAGTAAATATAATAGACCTTCAGTTAATACCTGTAAAAAACCAAGTCATAGACTACTTCTTAGATTTTTTCGCCTGTCTCTTGTACAGCTGTTCGGGAGCTTCTCTGGGGAGTGTCCGGCAGTAGTCAGCCAGCATTGTAGTAGACCATTTTCCCTGGTATCTTTGTTCCATCGTTGCGATATCCTGGTGAAAACGTTCGCCCTGTTCATCACTAACCATACCACAGTTGTCAGGAAAGAAATCGAGATGGGAATCAAGGAAATGGATCTTTAGAGACATATTGCAGCCACGTTTCTGACACTGCATCAGCATTTCTTCTACTAGTTCCTTGTAGTTTTCTGCCCTAACATTCCTGAGAAATGACACTAGGCAAAAAGCATTCCATGCTTGTTTCGCATCACCCTGCAGCAAGTTGTTGAAACGGTCATCTTTGAAGAGCTCTCGAATCTGAGGACCCACAAAAACTCCCTCTTTAATCTTTGCTTCGCTGAGTCGAGGGAATTTTTCATGCAGGTATCGGAAAGCTGGCGAAGTGTGGTCCATTGCTTTCACAAAGTTTTTCATCAAACCTAGTTTGATGTGAAGGGGTGGTAGCAGGATTTTCTGAGCCTCAACCAGAGCTGGGTGCTGGATTAGACCTAGTCCTTAGTGGAACACCAGATCTAGTGCAAGAGATAAGGGTGTTGGGGCCACTTGGCAATAGTGATCATAGCATGATCGCCTTTGATTTAATTAGTGGAGGAGGGATAGTAAGAAAATCCACAGTACTACCTTTTAACTTTCGAAAGGGAGACTATGATAAAATGAGGAAAACAGTTAAGAAAAAACTAAAAGGAGCAGTTGCAAAGGTTAAAGACGTACATCAAGCTTGGGTGTTGTTAAAAAATACTATCTTGGAAGCTCAGACCAGCTGTATTCCACGCTTTAAGAAAAGTGGAAGGAAGTCCAAAAAACTGCCAGCATGGTTTAAAGGTGAGGTCAGAGAGGCTGTTGTTGCCAAAAAAGCATCTTTCAGGAAATGGAAAAAAGAGCCAAACGACGAAACCTGGAAACAGCACAAGCACTGGCAAGTCAAATGCAAGGCATTGATAAGGCAGGCAAAGAGAGAATTTGAGAAGAAGCTTGCTGCGGAAGCAAAAAACGCGAAATAAAGACCTTTTCAAGTACATTCGTAGCAAAAAACCTGTGAGAGAGTCAGTTGGTCCATTAGATGATAAAGGGGTTAAAGGAGCACTAAGAGGCGACAAGGCGATAGCGGAGAGACTGAATGAATTCTTTGCTTCAGTCTTTACTGAGGAAGATGTAGGGATGTTACCCATGACTGAAGAGGTATTTAAAGGTGCGGAAGAATTGAAGGAAATATCGATACATCGGGAAGACGTCTTACAACTATTAGATAAACTGAAGAGTAGCAAATCACCTGGGCCGGATGGTATACATCCAAGGGTGTTGAAAGAACTGAAATATGAGATTGCAGAACTGCTATCAGTAATCTGTGAACTATCATTAAAATCATCTCTAATACCTGAAGATTGGAGGATCGCCAATGTAACACCAATTTTTAAAAAGGGTTCCAGGGGTGATCCGGGAAACTACAGACCGGTGAGCCTAACGTCAGTACCGGGAAAAATGGTAGAAACCATCATAAAGAATAAAATTACTCAGCATGTAGATAGTCACAACCTAATGGGAGACAGCCAACATGGCTTTAGACAAGGAAGATCTTGTCTTACTAATCTGTTATGTTTTTTTGAAGGAGTGAATAAACAGGTGGACAAAGGTGAGTCGGTTGATATTGTGTATCTGGACTTTCAGAAAGCCTTTGACAAGGTCCCTCATCAGAGACTTTTGGCAAAACTAAAGAGTCATGGGATAGGAGGCAGTGTACTATTGTGGATCAGGAACTGGTTAAAAGATAGAAAGCAGAGGGTAGGGCTAAATGGTCAATTTTCCCAATGGAGAAAGGTGAATAGTGGTGTACCCCAGGGATCTGTGCTGGGTCCACTGCTTTTTGACATATTCATAAATGACCTGGAAAGTGGAATAACGAGTGAGGTTATCAAATTTGCAGATGACACAAAACTATTTAAAGTTGTTAAAACCCAAGAGGATTGTGAAAAATTGCAAGAGGATCTTGATAAATTGGAAGACTGGGCATCAAAATGGCAGATGAAATTTAATGTGGACAAGTGCAAGGTTATGCACCTAGGGAAGAACAACCCAAACTATGGTTACACGATTCAAGGTTCCACATTAGGAACCACCACCCAGGAAAAAGATTTAGGCGTCATTGTGGATACCATGTTAAAACCCTCGACCCAGTGTGCAGCAGTGGCCAAGAGAGCAAATAGAATGCTAGATATGATAAGCAAAGGAATGGAAAATAAAACAAAAGATAATATAATGCCTCTATATCGTTCCATGGTGAGACCGCACCTTGAATATTGTGTGCAATTCTGGTCGCCGTATCATAAAAAGGATATAGCGATTTTAGAAAAGGTACAGAGAAGAGCCACCAAAATGGTAAAGGGGATGGAAGGATACTCCTATGAAGAAAGGCTAAAAAGGTTAGGGCTCTTTAACCTGGAAAAGAGACGGCTGAGGGGAGATATGATAGAAGTCTATAAATTAATGAACGGAGTGGAACGGGTAAACGTAGATCGATTGTTTACCTTATCAGAATATAGAAAGACTAGGGGACATGCAATGAAGCTACAGGGTAACTATTTAAGACTAATAAAAGAAAATATTTTTTCACTCAACGTGTAATCAAACTCTGGAATTTGTTACCGGAGGATGTAGTAAAGGCTCTTAGTGTAGCTGGGTTTAAAAAAGGTTTGGACAAGTTCCTGGAGGAAAGGTCCATAAACCATTATTAAGAAGTGACCGAAGATATCAATGCTTGACCCAGTACAAGCATTGTGGAACTTATGTCTCTTGGGGAAACTGCTAGGTACATATGACCTAGATTGGCCACTGTTGGAAACAGAATACTGGGCTTGATGGACCTTGGTCTGACCCAGTATGGCATATCTTATGTTCTTATGTTCTTATATTCTTCTCTCCAATTGTTACATTTTGTCTGTGATTCCATTCCTTCTGCAAGTAGTGCCAATCCCTTTCTCGGCTATCCCACTCACATAAGAAACACATGTGTTTTATATATCCCTGCTGCAGTCCCATTAAAAGGACATCTACCTTCAAGTCACCACAGAGGTGCCAGCTGTACTTGTTATAGTTAATGAAAGTCAGTAGATGCTTTAAGTTATTGTATGTCTCTTTCATGTGGACGGCATGCACTACTGGAATAGATGGAAGACTGTTTCCCTTGTTCAAAAGCACAGCCTTCAGACTCAGTTTCGAAGAGTCTATAAATAGTCTCCAGTCTTGTGGGTCATGAGTGATTTTTAAGGCATTCATGAGGCTTTCAATATTGGAACAGATTACTTTCCTTTCTGAAGAAAGGCTCCAACTGCTGGTGGCGCTTTCGATATGAAGTAATGTTGACATCTTCTTCTACAAGATTCCATTGTTGGAGTCTTGATCCTAGCAATTCTGCCTTGTTCTTGGATAAGTCCAAAATCACGAACCAGGTCATTTAGTTCTTCCTGCGTTATTCTGTGTGGAGTTGATAATGCATCCCAGTGAAAATCTGGGTCACTGCATGCTGACAGACCAGGAGAAGAACAGGTCGGCTCACCCTTGTCCTCATCAGATGAATCAAGAGAATATTTTGATGGAGGTTCTGGAATAGGAAGTCCCTCACCATGTGGAACTGGTCTCAATGCAGACGGAATGTTTGGGTAGACTATGTTTGACTTCTTTTGCTTTGTTATTCCGCTGGAAAGAGGAGGAACCAAGCAGAAGTAACAGTCATTTATGTGGTTGCTTGGCTCTCTCCACACCATGGGGACTGCAAATGGCATTGATGGCCTTTTGCAATTCAACCACTGTGAAAGCTGTGTTGTACATGTAGTGCAGCATATATGCGGGGCTCAAGGCTTGTCTTGGTCACCAATCTTGCATCCGAAGTAAAGATGATATGCTTTCTTCAGTTGAGAAGTGATACTTTTCTTCTGGTTGGCAAATGTCACTTCCCCACAAATGTAGCAGAAATTGTCAACGGTATTAACACACTTTCGCAGCATTACTGTTCTGTATTGTACCTAACTGACTAAAATTATATGATTAATTAAAGTTACATGTAACAGTAGCTTAAACTGTCTCGCACACAGTCTGAAATATTTTAAATGCTCAACCTTTCCAACTGCATATAATACACTGCTGATGTCAGATGGCTTCAGCAGCCGTCTGGCAGTAGTATTGCATTGCATCAGAAAATGATGTAATCAACTTTGGATGATGTGTGCATGCTGGTATTATGCAATGTGATGCAATATTACATTATTCAAGGCTTATTTGGGATGTTGTTGATGTCCTACTGGATAAATTTACACGGTGAAACGTCAAAAATGAACTACATGCAATATCTTCAAAACGAGAGCCAATAAATTTTTTTAAATGTTACATTCGCGTTCAGCACACCAAGATACTACGATTAGGGCCTTTTAATGTCAGTAATGATTTCAATGTTGACCAGTGAAGTCTCCCATCTTTTTTTAGACTTCTAGCTTTTGCATACAAGCATTTATTCATATTAATCTGGCTATTGGTAGGCAGGGGTAATTTGGAATCTTTAAGCTCTGTTTGTTCTGTACTCAAGGGCATTTGGGTTACTTTTGTCTTTATTGGAACCTCTCTGTTGATATGCCCTAACTTCAGTCTTTTGTTAGTATCCTTCAAGGATATATTGTTCCGAACCATGTGCTGTTGGGCAACTGTTGGCTTTCTCCTAATATCTAGTTTAAAAGCTGCTCTGTCTCCTTTTTAAAGGTTAAATATGATGGAGGTTCCATAATGTTGTGGAGTTGTTTTGCTGCCTAAGGAACTGGAGGCCTGGAACATATTAAAGAAATCATGAAGTGAGAGGACTACCAAGGTATTTTGGAGGGAAATTTGCTATTTAGTGTCAGAACTCTAGATCTGGGTCAAAGGTCATGGGTCCTTCAGCAGGACAATGACTCAAAACATACATCCAAAAGTAGAAAAGAAAGGTTAAAGAGGAGCAAATGGACTGTTTTAAACTTGCCAGCAATGAGTGCTGATCTCAATCCAATATAGAACCTTTGGAAAGAACTGAAATCTGCCATTGGTAAAAGTAATCTTGGAAACATTCATGAGCTAGAACAAATTTAATTTAATTTTAATTTAATTAGCGAGTTTTTATATACCGCACCTTCCATTGATCAGTTGCGGTTTACATGGAACAACAGTAAACAGGCAAAGCTGCTTTTACAGATAACATTGTGAAACTACAAAGAAATTCAATTTTACAATTAACAGTTTGTTAACTATATACAAAGAACCAAATATTAACTATGTACAGGTATGCATGTTTTTGAGATCGTCGTTTTGGGGTTCTCATTTATTCCAGTTCAAAGCTGGGATATGTCAGCTGGTGAAGAGTTGAAGAGTGGACAAACTATCAGCAGACAGATGTACGAAACTTACAGATGGCTATAAGAAATGTTTAGAGGCTTTCATCACTGCCAAAGGTTGTGCAATCAAATATTAGTGAAGTGTGCTATTAATCCTGTCCAGATCATATTTTGTTTTTTTTTCTCAGAAATTACTACATCTAGGTTGTAAAGACATCTTTTTGTTTATTGTATACCTTTGAAGATACTACTAAAATATTATGATGACGTACAGTTGGAATATTTCCAATTAATTTTCAAGATATTGTACACAACATACCTAAAATGCAAAGGTGTCAATAATGTTGACCATAACTGTACATGTGTTGTTTATAAAATACAGTACATGCATATATTTGTATCTATTCCCAAGTAGGTGTAAATGAATGCAAATTCATTTGCCTGCAAATTTTCTTTTATAAGAACACATAGGCTCCTATATGTTTTGATAAAACAGTCCCGAAATAGCCGCCATCTTGGTCTCCCCACCTAGGTGACCTGTTATAAGCTTACACTCCACCTTTTGCATTCTAATTATTGTATTTTTTGAAATGTTATGCTTGACTGTTTTATTGTTGTGATTATATTGTTGCCCCACCTTGAGCACTTTTGTGAAAAGATGACATATAAGTTTAAATAAATAAACATGCTTCTACCAGTCCTGATGCCTTGCAGCTTCTGGCACCTACTATGCATCTATTATACCCACTAACATGGAGTGGTCACCACTGATTAGGCCTTTCTGCAGTGACTGTGGCACAAAATCCTCAAGTGAATAAAAAAAAAGGAAGAGAAAAGAACAAACAGATTCTAAAAGGGATCAAATCTTCCTTTTATCCCTTCCAAATCTTTGCAGTTCTGCAGAATCTTTTATGAGGCAATTTAACAATTCATTCTAATTCCAGGTGATTGTAACTCAAAGGAACAATTCCCTTGGCCTTAAAACCTCAAACAGAGCTCCTGCACATCCCTTCCTACCTCCATAGCTTCCAGTTCTTGGACATCCAGCACATTTGCCTTATCAGTGAAAGTGGTAAAATCCATTACCTTTTAAATACGATCCTGCAATCTGACTTTGCCTTTCCTATTGAAGTCTTACTATCTAGGTCAAGAAAACAGACGATCCAATATTTTAAAGACATTTACATGGTTTACATGGATCTTCCCGGCATGACTAGCGTATACGATCAATGGTATGAGCAAGAGGGCTCTTACACCTCAGGAGACAGCGCAGAAACTATGCTTGATGGGATTTGCTGATATTTGGCTGGAGGACAGTGTGAAGGCAGCCCCTCTCTTGGTCAAGTGTTTGTGCTGGGAGAAGGTGCAGGGGAAGGGAAGCCCTGAGGAGACAGTGGCAGGCCGAGGAGAGAACAAGTGGCACCTGAGAACGGCGATGGGGACATTGCAGGACTCTATATAATGGTAATTGTTGTATTACGTGAATGTATGCAGAAAAGGGAGAAGTGGATTGCAAGACTCAGGAGGGCGAGGAGAGAGTGAGGTAGAGGGAAGGAGCGAGAGGGAGGGATGCACCTGAGTAGGTCCTGAGTGCATAGTGGGGGAATGGATGAGTGGTGTGCTAAGTACGTGGAGTTGAATGAGTGGGACCGGCAGATGTGGGAGAGGGGTTGAGAGCATCATGTGGCAAAGGATGGGGGGATGTGAATGAAGTTTGTATGAGGGTTCCAATTCGTAAATTATTACTTCATGACCCAGGAGAAGAGGGCAAGGAAAGGATGGGGGGGGGGGGGGAATGGGGAGGGTAGAGGAGCGGGCAAGGGGGGCAAGGGGGATCCCATGGTGGGATAAGTAAAAAAGGGGGTGTCAGTTCATTTTGATGAATGTGAAGGGGCTAGACTCCTGGCAAAAGCGGAGTTTGGTCAGACTTGGAGTCACCCGGCTAAAGGCAGATGTGGTCTTTCTTCAAGAGAGACATTTGGGATGGGGGGATACTCATTTACTGATATGTAAACAATACCCTAATGTATATTTGGCAGCTAGATGTGGTCATCATAAAAAGGGGGGGGGGGGATAATGAGCTCTGCAGGACATAAGATAGAAGTGAAAAAGGTTCAATATGATGTTGAAGGATGATATATATTGCTGTCTTTGAAGATGTATGGTATTGAGGTAACCCTGGCTAATATTTATGCGCCCAATGTGGCACAGGGCACTTTCTATGAGGAACTGACTGAAAGAGTGTTGAACTTCTCCACAGTTCCTCTGATCCTTGGGGGGGGGGGGGGGATTTTAACCTGACAAGGGACCCTAGAGTGGATAATTCAAAAGGTCAGAGTATAGGGGGGAAGAATAGGAGGAGAAAATTGAAGAGATTGGTGGACACACTTAGTTTAGAAGATAGCTGGCACCAGAATTACAGTTGCATTGATATTTTCTGGATCGATTGCACGTGGGTGATGCGGATGGAGGAAGTGGAAATTGGGGAGAAAACGTGGTCAGACCATGCTTCCATTGCAATGTGCGTGGGCTGGGGGAGAAGGGACGCAGGCCTCAGGTTCTGGAGGTTGAATGACTTACTCTTGGAGAAACCTGCGGAAGCTCAAAAACTGGGGGTGGCTATCCAAGAATTTTATTCATTCAGGGGGGAGAAGGGGGTGCAGTGGGACTGCATGAAGGCAGTGATAAGAGGAGTCTTGGTGTCCATGGGAGCCCACCGGAAGAGAGTACGTCAAAAGGAAGAGAGAGGGTTGAGGGAAAAGCTGCAAGAGCTAGAGGGGCAGAGAGTGAAGGGGGGGGGGGGGGGAGACAGTCAAAGAGCGCATACAGGCTGTGAAATCCCGGCTGCTGGGGTTACTAGATAGGGATGTTGAATTCCAAATGGAGAGAGTACGGCAATGGCACTTTGAATGTGGTAATAGAGCGGGAGGACTGTTAGCATCCCAGCTGAAAGCCCAGATTAAACAGCAGCAAATTCTGAATATTAGGAGCACCAATGGGGAGCTTAAATTTGAGGAAGAAGACAAGAGGGTCGTGTTCGGACAGTTTTATTACAAGTTGTTAACAGCTAGCCACCAAAGCGGATATCAAGGAATACTTGATGGAGAGCATGAAGGCGAGTCTCACTCTGGATGAACGGGCAAGATTGGAGGAGGATATTACAGTGAAGAAGGTAAGGGGCGAAATCGGTAGTATGAAGAGGGGGAAAGCACCTGGTCTTGACAGGTTTACAGCATGCTTTTATCAAAAATATCAAGACGTGCTGGTGGATAAGCTAGTGGAGTTATTCAACAGAGTATGGGAACAGGGGGAGGTGCCTGACTCCATGTCTGTGTCCGGTATAACAATGTTGTTAAAACCAGGAAAAGACCCTGTGGATCCTATAGACCAATATCATTAATCAACCTGGACACAAAGATCTTGGCAAATCAACTTCAAAGGGTGAAGGGAAAGTAGTGCGGGAAGATCAGGCAGGGTTTATACCAGGGAGGCAAACCAAGGACAACGTCAGCAAGATATTGAATTTAATATGGAAAGTGAGGCATACTCAGGAGGACACAGTCCTTGTGGCAGTCAATGCCAAAAAAGCATTCAACAGGGTGGAGTGGGGGTTTATGACGTAAGTATTGGAAAGGGTAGGTTGTGGGGCAGGGTTCATTGACTGGATCAAGGCTTTGTACGCCTAACCCTGAGCATGAGTCTAGGTGAATGGTTTGTACTCTGATGAATTTTAGCTGAATAGGGGGACACGACAAGGGCGCCCTCTCTTTCCCCTGCTTCCTCTTCCCCCTGCTTTTTGCTTTAGTGATCAAGCCTCTAGCAGACAGGGTGCGAACCAAAGTAAATATACGGGGTATACAAGTGGGTTCTAGGGAATATAAGATAGGTCTGTTTGAATATCCCCTTTGTGGGGATAGAGATGGTGGCATGGGTACCTGCATGCATGTGTGTTCTGGCTGCGAGGATGTGTGTGATATGGCATTGGAAAGAGACATAGCTGCCAGCGATGGCGGAGGTCGCCTTGAGATGGGACTGGCTCTACACGATGCTGGAGGTGATGGCTTGCCATGGTGCCAGATGGGAGCAGATCCACCAGCAGTGGGGCCTGTATGAATGATGGAAGGAGGAAAAATGGGAGGATGGGCTGAATGAAGGGGACCAGGGTTAAGGTTAGAGAGGGCATTGTGGGGAGGGGGTATACATGTTCTCCTAGGACAAGCAGGATGAGTCAGCCACACTAGGTGACGTCATCCGACGGCGCTGAGACAGAAGTACTCTCTATAGCTCAGAAGGGCTTCGCCCTCCTGAGCATGGGCCACCCAGGCCACCCCTCCGGGTCTGCCCCTAGCCAGCCACTTTTCACTCGTCCGCCTTGCCAGCAAGACGGACTCTCCTACTCTCTACAATACCATCACAATTTTCCACTAAGGATTCAAAGAACAAGAACTACGTTACATCAAAAAATCAGATAAGAAACTACAATCAAGATCATGCCTTTAAAAAATGCCCCTGAACACACCAACCCCCAGTGAAACCAATAAATAACTAAAACAAACCAAGATTCACTGTAATAGCACCTCTCAGACTCTTAATTTTTTGTCGGAGCTAAGCCGTGGGAGGGATAGGACATTTTACGGGATACTTCAGTTAAGTAAAAGTTTTTCAAGTTTGAATAAAACGTTTTTTGATGACACAGGACCATAAATAAAAAAAAAAGTAGCTAGCAGTCTGGTGGGGGATAAGTAAAATGTCCTATCCCTCCCACGGCTTAGCTCCGACAAAAAATTAAGAGTCTGAGAGGTGCTATTACAGTGAATCTTGAAGGACTGGAAAGGGGGGCTGTTACTTCTGGAGAGAAATCTGAAATTGTGAGTATATACTTCTGGGAATTTTTCTGAAAGGAATTTTTTTTCTTTTAAAGCTAATTAATCTGTGAACCCACTATTTTTTTGTTAAATCAGTCAGGGCCTAGTAGCAACAGTTTAAGATTCAATTTAAAAACACAGAAGAGAACTTTCTGGTTACCTTTCATACCCAGTAGACAGCTGTAGTTTAAATTTCATAGTCACTCAGGGCCTAGCATCAGCAAAGTACTTTTAGTTTCAAATTAAAACACAGAAGAGAGCTTTCTGGTTAAATTTAGAATCCAGCAGAGAGCTTGTAGTTTAAATTTCATAATAGGTTAGAGCCTAGTAGCAGCAAAGAGCTATAATTTAAATCAAATCAGAATATAGTTTTCCTCAGCAGCACAGGACAAGGTACTGTGTAGCAGCCCTTTTTTAATAAGTGTTATATCCCTCCCTCCCTCCCCACACCCACCCTCCCCTGGGAAAATCACAGCTTTATAGGTACTTGCACAACTTAAAAGACAGGAGGTGCTCTCAGGTAAAGCTCATTACCCAAATCAGTCATACACCAAGGACCTGAGATTAATTAAGCTTCAGGTGAACAAGGTATATTAAACTTCTTAGGTACAGTTTTAGTGGTATAAATATCCATTGCACCCTTTAGTACATATAGAACTTAAAGATCTAAACACAAACTTAAAACTAAGATGCAGACAGCAGTCCAGCAGCGGGATGTGGGCTTTCCAGTCTTTTGCATTGAGTGTCACATGTATGATTTTCTCCCAGTTGGTGAGAGGTCTTACGTGTGCACTAGGTGCAAGGAGCTCTCTGCTCTCAGGGAACGAGTCCGTTCTCTAGAGGCTAGAGTAGCAGACTTGGAAAACATAAGACAGACAGAGAGGTACATAGACGAGACCTACAGGGATATAGTCCTGAAGTCCCACCTCCAGTCTGGCAGCATCCCTGTTGCCATGGAGGAGAGAGGTCACGTGACAGGAGAGCATCACCCTGGTGTGGCAGGAAGTGATCCTGTAACTAGGACCTGTCCTCCAGGTGATGTAAACCCCTCTCGCACCGAGGAGGTTTCTCCAGGGCCAAGTGCCCATGCGGGAAGGGTTAGGACAGCAGTTATAGTTGGTGATTCGATCATTAGGCATGTAGATAGCTGGGTGGCTGGTGGACGTGAGGATCGCCTGGTAACATGCCTGCCTGGTGCGAAGGTAGCGGACCTCACACGCCACCTAGATAAGGTCTTAGATAGTGCTGGGGAGGAGTCTGCTGTCTTGGTACATGTTGGTACCAATGACATAGGAAAATGTGGTAGGGAGGTTCTGGAAGCTAAATTTAGGCTTTTAGGTAGGAAGTTGAAATCCAGAACTTCCAGGGTAGTGTTCTCCGAAATGCTTCCCGTTCCACGCGCAGGACCCAATAGGCAGGCAGAGCTCCGGAGTCTCAATGCGTGGATGAGACAATGGTGTAGAGATGAGGGGTTCGGATTTGTTAGGAACTGGGGAACATTCTGGGGAAAGGAGGGGCTCTTCCGAAGGGATGGGCTTCACCTTAACCGGGATGGAACCAGGCTGCTGGCATTAACCTTTAAAAAGGAGATAGAGCAGCTTTTAAACTAGATAATAGGGGAAAGCCGACAGTCGCCCAAGAGCGCATGGTTCGGAAGAATGTATCCTTGAAGGATACTACAAAAAGCAGAGAGGTTCCAAAAAAGAGTAAAGTAGCCCAAATGCCCTCGAGTATGGAGCAGACAGAACTTAAAGATCCCAAATTACCCATGTCTACCAATAGCCAAATTAATATGAATAAAATACAGTCTCTAAAATGCTTGTATGCAAATGCTAGAAGTCTACAAAACAAGATGGGAGAGTTAGAATATATAGCACTAAACGAGAGGTTAGATATGATTGGAATATCAGAGACATGGTGGAAGGAGGACAACCAGTGGGACACTGTGATACCTGGGTACAAACTATATCGAAATGATAGAGCTGATCAAATTGGTGGAGGGGTTGCGCTCTATGTTAGAGAGGGCATTGAGTCAGAAAGGATTAAAGTTTTGCAAGAAACAAAATTTGCTGTAGAATCTCTATGGATTGAAATTCCATGTAAAAAGGGGAAGGCGATGGCAGTGGGGGTGTACTATCGTCCGCCTGGCCAGAATGAACAAATGGATGATGAAATGCTCAAAGAAATCAAGGAAGCTAGCAAAAGTTACAGTGCAGTAATAATAATGGGTGATTTCAATTACCCCGGCATCGACTGGGTCAGTGTCACAACAGGACATGCTAGGGAGATAAAGTTCCTAGATGAAATAAATGACTGCTTCTTGGAGCAGCTGGTTCATGAACCGACCAGAGGGGAAGCAATATTAGACCTAGTCCTTAGTGGAACACCAGATGTAGTGCAAGAGATAAGGGTGTTGGGGCCACTTGGCAATAGTGATCATAGCATGATCGCCTTTGATTTAATTAGTGGAGGAGGGATAGTAAGGAAATCCACAGTACTACCCTTTAACTTTCGAAAGGGAGACTATGATAGAATGAGGAAAACAGTTAAGAAAAAACTAAAAGGAGCAGTTGCAAAGGTTAAAGACGTACATCAAGCTTGGGTGTTGTTGAAAAATACTATCTTGGAAGCCCAGACCAGCTGTATTCCACGCTTTAAGAAAAGTGGAAGGAAGTCCAAAAAATTGCCAGCATGGTTTAAAGCTGAGGTCAGAGAGGCTGTTGTTGCCAAAAAAGCATCTTTCAAGAAATGGAAAAAAGAGCCAAATGATGAAACCTGGAAACAGCACAAGCACTGGCAAGTCAAATGCAAGGCATTGATAAGGCAGGCAAAGAGAGAATTTGAGAAGAAGCTTGCTGCGGAAGCAAAAACGCGAAATAAAGACCTTTTCAAGTACATTTGTAGCAAAAAACCCGTGAGAGAGTCAGTTGGTCCATTAGATGATAAAGGGGTTAAAGGAGCACTAAGAGGCGACAAGGCGATAGCGGAGAGACTGAATGAATTCTTTGCTTCGGTCTTTACTGAGGAAGATGTAGGGATGTTACCCACGACTGAAGTGGTATTTAAAGGTGTGGAAGAATTGAAGGAAATATCGATACATCGGGAAGATGTCCTACAACTATTAGATAAACTGAAGAGTAGCAAATCACCTGGGCCGGATGGTATACATCCAAGGGTGTTGAAAGAACTGAAATTTGAGATTGCAGACCTGCTATCAGTAATCTGTGAACTATCATTAAAATCATCTCTAATACCTGAGGATTGGAGGATCGCCAATGTAACACCAATTTTTAAAAAGGGTTCGAGGGGTGATCCGGGAAACTACAGACCGGTGAGCCTGACATCAGTACCGGGAAAAATGGTAGAAACCATCATAAAGAATAAAATTACTCAGCATATAGATAGTCATGACCTAATGGGAGACAGCCAACATGGCTTTAGACAAGGAAGATCTTGTCTTACTAATCTGTTATGTTTTTTTGAAGGAGTGAATAAACAGGTGGACAAAGGTAAGTCGGTTGATATTGTGTATCTGGACTTTCAGAAAGCCTTTGACAAGGTCCCTCATGAGAGACTTTTGGCAAAACTAAAGAGTCATGGGATAGGAGGCAGTGTACTACTGTGGATCAGGAACTGGTTAAAAGATAGAAAGCAGAGGGTAGGGCTAAATGGCCAATTTTCCCAATGGAGAAAGGTGAATAGTGGTGTACCCCAGGGATCTGTGCTGGGTCCGCTGCTTTTTGACATATTCATAAATGACCTGGAAAGTGGAATAACGAGTGAGGTTATCAAATTTGCTGATGACACAAAACTATTTAAAGTTGTTAAAACCCAGGAGGATTGTGGAAAATTGCAAGAGGATCTTGATAAATTGGAAGACTGGGCATCAAAATGGCAGATGAAATTTAATGTGGAGAAGTGCAAGGTTATGCACCTAGGGAAGAACAACCCAAACTATGGTTACACGATGCAAGGTTCCACATTAGGAACCACCACCCAAGAAAAAGATTTAGGCGTCCTTGTGGATACCATGTTAAAACCCTCGGCCCAGTGTGCAGCGGCGGCCAAGAGAGCAAATAGAATGCTAGGTATGATAAGGAAAGGAATGGAAAATAAAACAAAAGATATTATAATGCCTCTATATCGTTCCATGGTGAGACCGCACCTTGAATATTGTGTGCAATTCTGGTCGCCATATCTTAAAAAGGATATAGCAATTTTAGAAAAGGTTCAGAGAAGAGCCACCAAAATGGTAAAGGGGATGGAAGGCTACTCCTATGAAGAAAGGCTAAAAAGGTTGGGGCTCTTTAACCTGGAAAAGAGACGGCTGAGGGGAGATATGATAGAAGTCTATAAATTAATGAACGGAGTGGAACGGGTAAACGTAGATCGATTGTTTACCTTATCAGAATATAGAAAGACTAGGGGACATGCAATGAAGCTACAGGGTAAACTATTTAAGACTAATAAAAGAAAATATTTTTTCACTCAACGTGTAATCAAACTCTGGAATTTGTTACCGGAGGATGTAGTAAAGGCTGTTAGTGTAGCTGGGTTTAAAAAAGGTTTGGACAAGTTCCTGGAGGAAAGGTCCATAAACCATTATTAAGAAGGGACCCAGGATATCAATGCTTGAACCAATACAAGCATTGTGGAACCTGTGTCCCTTGGGGAAACTGCTAGGTACGTATGACCTAGATTGGCCACTGTTGGAAACAGAATACTGGGCTTGATGGACCTTGGTCTGACCCAGTATGGCATATCTTATGTTCTTATGTTCTTGTTTTAGTTATTTATTGGTTTCACTGGGGGTTGGTGTGTTCAGGATTTTCAATTAACCAAATGCTAATAGATGATCTTTTGAGCAACGGAATAGCTGAGAAATCATCGGGATACTTCAGTTAAGTAAAAGTTTTTCAAGTTTGAATAAAACGTTTTTTGATGACACAGGACCATAAATAAGAAAAAAAGTAGCTAGCAGTCTGGTGGGGGATAAGTAAAATGTCCTATCCCTCCCACGGCTTAGCTCCGACAAAAAATTAAGAGTCTGAGAGGTGCTATTACAGTGAATCTTGGTTTGTTTTATTTAAAAAATGCCCCGGCTGCTCAAGAAAGATGAACTCCACAGACTCACATGACCGATGCTTGAAGTGCCTCGGAGTCTCCCACAGGGTTGAAGACTACACTCACTATGCCAGAATGTCTCCCCGAGCCAGAAAATCCAGATGGCATGCCCTCCAAGATCTCATCCAGGAGGTAAGAAGCCCAGTGATCCTAGCTCTGGCTGACCACGTGGCTGTCCTCCCTGCTCCCGATGCCTCCACGATGCAGCGTGCCTCCTCCGCGGCTCCAGATGTGCCCCCTCCGGCCTCCATCCGCAACCACGATGCCTCTGCCTTGCCCTCAGGTCTGCCTCCATCTCCTGCACCGCTTGAAGCTGGACTTATGCCCTCAGAGTCTCCGCCGCAGCTGCAGCCGACAACGTGGGATCCCCCAAGCATGCAGGCAGCCATCTTGCCTCCTTCCTCCGCCTCTGGCTCCACCCCCCCATGGCACCATTGGACGGCGCCACGACGAGACTGCCCCCGGCTCCACCCACTGTGGTGCCATTGGCCAGTGCCACGGCAACGTGCTGACATCAGCACGATGCTCCCGATGCTCCCCTCCCACCGGCAAGCCTCTCCATCGGCACAGAGACACCGCTCCAGCCCACGCTGACGTAGTAGAGGCTCTGGAAGGCATCACAAGCATCGGAGACAGCATTCCAGGACGGGCAGCAGCAGCAGCTCCAGTAGCAGACACGGGAAAAAAAGTAAGCACAGACCCCAGCACAGGCACAGAAGATCCAGCAGCTCCTCTAGCCCTGCGTTTCACAGTAGCTAAATGTTTCCCCCCCACTCTGACTCTGAGCTGCAATCCCCAGAGGAGTACGATCTCCCACCTCCTGCGGCCCTCCCAAGAGCAAATCTGTGGACCGCCACTGTGACTCTCCCCCTTCAACGGGTCCCAGACGGTGCACCATACCCGGACCTGACACAGTTTTCAGCCCTGCTTTCCAATCTCTTCAACCAATGGGCACGGACCAATGCAACCACCCCGGCTTCCTCTTCGGGTCCGAGTGTTCCCGTCTCCCCAGCTGCACCCATAGGGCCGGCTCCTCTGCCCCCCTGCGACGCAGCTACCACTGAGGACAGGGAAGCGCCTGAGTCCCCTGCGGCTGCCGGAGCCTCGGAGCACGTCATAATGCCTACAATGACGGACTCCGCTACAGCAATGGACCCCGCTCCATGCGCTCCTGAGGACCTCACCTACCCCAGATTCCTCTGCAAACTGGTGACAGCAATGGCCTTCCCTGCAGCCGGCCAACCCTCCGACCAGTACCCAGAGACACAAGCAGCGCGAAAATTCCTGGAAACACCGAGGGCCCCTGCACCGATACCTGTGCATCCCCTCCTCCATGAGAACCTCCTCAAGCTATGGCAGAACCCCAGCTCAGGACCTCCCTCCTCCCGTAAACTGGACTTAAAATACCAGGTCCAACCCTTGCCTGGATTCGACAAGACACAGCTTCCACATCAATCCATCGTGGTGGAGTCTGCCCTCAAACGCTCCAAGTCGACGCGTGTACATTCCAACAATCCCCCGGGCAGGGATCTCAAGCTACTTGATGAGGTCGGAAAAAAGGCCTTCCAAGGTGCCATGCTAAGCTCAAGAGTTTCCGCCCACCAACTCCAGCATGCTCTCTACCAAGATGGCATCCTGGGGCACCTGAAGGACGTCATCTTCGCCCTCCCGCAAGAGAGCCAACCTGCTGCCAATGCCTCTCTAGCAGATCTTCAAGAGTGCACTAAGCACCAGGTGCGAGCAGCCTTCGACTCCTTTGATGCAGCCACACGCACAGCAGGAACCGCCATCTCCGCTCGCTGCCTCGCCTGGCTTAGGGGCCTCCGGCCTCAGAGAAGATACCCATGAATGCATCGCTGATGCCCCCTGTACCGGCGATTCACTATTCGGGGATAGAGTCAACAACACCGTCTCCACGATAAAAGACCAGTGTGCCACGTTGCAGACCCTCGCAGTTGAGGGCCTTGAGCGCACCAACCACAAGAGCTCCTACCAGCAGAAACAGTACCCTGCTTCCAAATGGCAGTACAACCCCTATCGAAAATGGCAGCAACCACGATACAAACCACAACCTCAGCGTACTTCCTACCGCAGTAAACCTCGCCAACGCCACCAGAGACAGCAAAAGACCTCCCAAGCCGGGCCAGCAAAACAAAGTCAGCCCTTTTGACAGGCACAGCAAAGCCTGCCCCCCCTACGGGGGTCGGCTCACCGCCTTCCTGCCGGCCTGGGAATCCATCACGACAGACAAGTGGGTCCACCAAATAATCAAGAACGGGTACCGCATCAGATTCCACTCAACACCGTGGCAACACAAACCCCCCCGAGAGAAGGCGGACTCTACCTCTCTTGCAGATCTGTCGCAAGAAATTTCCTCTCTCCGGACCTCCAAGGCAATAGAACCTGTACCACAGGAGGAAATTTGCACTTGCTTCTACTCCAGGTACTTTATGGTTCCCAAGAAGTCGGGTGGTTCTCGTCCCATTTTCGACCTGCGCAGCCTCAACAAATTCTCGTCAAGGAGAAGTTCAGGATGCATTCCCTGGGATCCATCCTCCCCCTCATCCAGCGGGGGGGGGGGGGGGGGAGGGGAGTGGCTCTCATCCCTGGACTTAATGGATGCCTACACACATGTCAGCATCCACAAGGACCACCGCAAGTTCCTCCGCTTTCAAATCCAGGGGAGGCACTTCCAGTACAAGGTCCTCCCCTTTGGCCTATCCTCTGTGCCCAGAGTTTTCACCAAATGTGTGGCCGTGGCTGCTGCCCACCTGCGCAAACAGGGCATATGTGTCTTCCCGTACCTGGACGACTGCTTGATTTCAGCACCCTTCCTGCGGCAAGCCGCAGCATCTACGCAATGCACCATCGCCCTCCTATCAACTCTGGGCTTCCTGGTCAACTTCTGGAAGTCGCACCTGCAGCCAACACAGCGCCTCAAGTTCATAGGAGCAATAATAGACACCCAGTCTCCCGGGCATTCCTGCCCCCCTCTCGAAGGAGCGCCATCACCCACCTGATACGACACATCTCGAAGGCCGGCTCCACGTCCGCAGGACACTCCTCCACCTTCTGGGACACATGGCGGCCTCTACCCAGGTTGTATCTATGGCAAAACTCCACATGCGCCGTCTGCAATGGCACCTGAGGTCACACTGGAACCAGCACTCGCAGCCCCTCTGCACCCTCATACTCATGGATGCCGCAGCAAAAGCATCCCTCCTCTGGTGGTCCTGCAGGAGGAGCCTTATGCTCGGCTGCCCACTGAGGCAGCTCACCCACCAGTTGACCATAACCACGGACGCCTCCCCATTCGGCTGGGGAGCACACTGCCTCCACCTCCGCACACAGGGAGCGTGGACGACACGGGAGCGGTCCTACCACATCAACCTACTGGAGCTCAGGGCGATCCGATATGCCCTCAAGGCCTTCCAGGGTCTGACTCACAAGAAACACATCCTGCTCCGAACGGATAACCAGGTGGCCATATTCTACATCAACAAACTAGGGGGAACGGGCTCACGTGCCCTCTGCAAGGAGGTCTGAAGGTATGGATCCTCGCCCTGTGAAACCAATGCCACCTCCAGGCCTCCTACCTGCCAGGACTTCAGAACGAGCTAGTGGACCGACTCAGCCGGCAGCTCAACCCAAACGAATGGACGCTCAACAGCCAGGTGACCCTCACCATCTTCCATCGATGGGGGCAACCAGTGGTAGACCTTTTTGCCATGGAGAAGAACACCAAGTGCGACATCTTTTGCTCAAAGTGTCCTTCCCAACGCAGCATCGCCACGGATGCATTCGACGTGTGCTGGGGGGATTGGTCACTAGTGTACGCCTTCCCACCTTTCCCCCTGATACCGCTAACCCAGGGGTGGTTCCTATTCCTCGGCTGCCTGGCACAGGAGGCACCTCTTCGCCTTCCCCTGTGACTGGACCTCCTCTCCCAGGATGATGGCAACACCCTGCACCCCAATCTGCAGATCCTGTCCTTAGCAGCATGGAGGCTGAGCGGTTCGCCCTAACAGACCTCCACCTCCCGCCAGAGGTCAAGCAGGTGGTACTTGCAGCCAGATGTCCATCAACAAGGAAGTCCTACGGCCTGAAATGGAGACACTTCTCCTCCTGGTGCTCAGCCCTACAGCTCAACCCTTTCTCCTGCCCTACGCCACAGGTGCAGCAATACCTCACGGAACTCTCCCAGCAGGGATTGCAACCTCAATCAATATGGGTCCACCTGGCCGCGATCGCAGCCTTCCACAACCTCTACGGAGATGCATCTGTCGCTGCCCAGTCTATCGTCGCCCGCTTCATGAAGGGGCTCACCAATCTGTGCCCCCTGTGCAGGGATCCGATTCCTCATTGGGACCTCAATGCTGTTCTCTGCCAGCTCACGCTACCCCCCTTTGAGCCCCTACACACAGCGGACATGAAACACGTCTCCTGGAAGGCTCTATTTCTCATCGCCATCACATCAGCCCGATGGATCAGTGAGCTGCAGGCCCTGGTGGTGCACCCACCCTACACCCAGCTCACCAGCGACAGAACCACTCTCTGGACGCACCCGAAGTTTGTGCCGAAACTGGCCTCTGCCTTCCACATGAACCAGTCCATTGAACTGCCTAGCTTGCACCCCGAACCCCACTCCTCCGCTGAGGAGCAATGGCTACACACCATTGGATTGCATCAGAGCTCTCCGCGTCTATCTCCACCAGACTGCTCTTCACCGTAAGGGGACACAACTCTTCGTCTCTTATGACCCCAACAAACCTGGGCGCCCTGTTTCCAAATGGACTCTGTCCCTCTGGATCTCTGCCTGCATTGCCTTCTGCCTAGAGCGAGCGGGCGCGGAACCTGCACCTCCAGTTAATGCACACCAGCTGCGGTCGATGGCCTCTTCCATCGCCAACCTAAAGTCTGTCCGGATATCTGCAAAGCAGCCACATGGTCATCCCCTCATACATTCCAAAGACACTATTGCTGTGACCTCTCCAATGAAGACCTGGCATTTGGATGGGCAGTCTTAACCACGGCAGGCTCGCAATGTCGGCAACCGTAGCCGCCGGACTGCCGGAACTGCAAACTCTGTTCTGCCCTGCTGCTTGCACCTTGCACTTGTTGTTACTTGCACTGTATTTATACTGTTACTTGCACTGCTACTTGCACAGTTGCACTGTTTGCCGTTACTTGCACTGTTGTACTGTTTTTTGCACCTTGAAGCAATTCCTGCACCAACTGCATGCTCAATAAACAGGTGAATTGTCCAATCACCAGCCTGGTCTCCTTCTCTTGACCGACCCTTGCACCACAGCTCCTCATAGCTGGGGAGGCACCTATTGTGGCTGACTCATCCTGTTTGTCCTAGGAGAAAACGGAGTTACTTACCTGTAACAGGAGTTCTGAGCTATAGAGAGTACTTCCATCTCGGCGCCATCGTATGACGTCACCTATTGTGGCTGACTTATCCTGCTGTCCACGGAGAACTCCTGTTACAGGTAAGTAACTCCGTTATACAGACAGAACTGGCTGCAACAAGCATTTGAGATATCACCTGGGAATTTGTGATTGTCTGTGTATTGGGTATTCTGTTTGAAGCTGTCTGCGAAAGAAGTCTCACACAGTAGGGGGTCTTAGTACAGGTATGCTAATTGAAGCTGACCAGGGCTAAGAGGGAAGGAAGAGGACAGATGGTCTGGCAGATCCGAATATGGGGAGGTTGGTCCTGTGACTGAATCTAGTTCAACTTTGAATGTGTTGTTTGTACTTACTTAGCACAAAATTTGTATATCAATTGCCTTCAATTTGTTTTTATTTGGTTGTGTTGGGGTCTGGGGGGGGGGGGAAGGAGGGGGTACAGGGGCGAGTTCTGGCTGTATTCGGGCTGTGAATGTTATGTTTCTTGTATATTAAAAAGTGGATAAATAAAAAAAAAAGGTTGGGCAAGAACCTTATGTTTACAACGGAATGCTTTGAAGACAAAAGTTCTCTGTTTTAATGATGCCAAACCACTTCCGGGCCTATTAATACAAGCATTAGATCTGTTAAATCTTTATGCTGATTCTGTGCTCTGTATTCTTGGTATTCTGATTGATGACAATCTATCTTTTGAAGCTCACATCAACTCGGTGGTATCAAAATCATTCTTTAAACCACTTCAATTGTGTAGAATTAAACCATACTTTTCAGTTGATCATTTCCAACTTTTAGTGCAAAGTTCTATTTTGGCCAAAACACCGCAGCTTGTCTTATATTTGGAGTGTCTAGATATACAGCAGTGACCCCTTTACTTTGTGATTTGCATTGGCTTAAGCAGGTTTCAAATAGGATTCATTTTAAGTTTTATAGATTTCTTTATACATTTTTTAAAGATGTACCTAAACGATTTTCCTCTTTGTTGCTTCCATTTTTAGCAATTAAGTCAAAACATTTGCAGTCCCACGGTGCTCTTTTATTTCCTTCTTATAGAGTTATCAGCTTTAAATCTAGGTTTGCATTCACTATTCCTTATAAGGCAGCAGAACTTTGGTCAAAATTACTACTGAGGATTAAAGATTCTTCCTCTGTTCTACGCTTTGGAAAAAATTGAAAGTCATGAAATCGACTCTAGTTCTGGTCCAGCAGTTCTCATCTTTATTTTTTTTTATGTAATATTTTTTTCTGTAAACCGCACTGAACCACCAGGTATGGGATTGTAGCGGTATTCAAGTACATGTTAGAATTAGAATTAAAGGATCTTTTAATATATTTGTAAAGCATAGTTAAATCTTCTCTTAAACATGTTTTCTATTGTAGATAACCCACTATCAATAATCCTATAATATATGCAAGCCTCTGTGTTCTATTTGTTATCTCACAAGTAGGGCTATATATTTAGTGGTCTTTACATTTTTTCAAATAATTTTTCAGTTCATAATTCAAAAAAATTAATTTTAATAGATAAGCAATATAGATGCTTAAAATAAAATCTATAAAAAAATCATAAAACTGCAGTATTAATACAAATCCACACAATGGAGAAACCAAAGTCCCAATAAGAGAAGAAACAAGAGACAAAAATTATTAAAGGAAAAACTACACTGTTATAATCATATACGAGGGTCATTTTTAAAGTAAGAACCGATTGCGCATCGTGTCCGCGCGATCTTTCAAGTGACGTCCGTTCAAGGTCAGCCACTCTTGGCCAGTCTCTCACTACGCCGCCATTACGTTTCACGTCTCTGCCAGTGTTGGTTGTATGGTTATACTGCTTCGCTTGTCGCCATGTCAATCAGTAATCCCTCCGATTGTGAAGTGCGCTCGGTTATCCGTTTTTTAAATGCAAAACAAGTTTGTCCAGCTGAAATTCACTGGCAGCTTGTTGAAGTGTATGGGGAAGGTGTAATGAATGATGTTTAAGGAAGGAAGGACAAATGTTCATGATGAAGAACGATCTGGACGGCCTACTGTCATGAATGAAGACCTAACCTCAAATCAATGACCTACTAAATTCAATATATTTGTCGGAGCTAGCCATAGGAAGGTCGAAAGAGAAAACGACCTACACCAAGCGGGTAGCTACTTTTTATTTATTAAGGTTCTTCACCAAAATTAAAGTTCAAATAACCAATGAAAAAATTGTAAAACTTATCTCAGTCCAGAAGCGCTGGTTATGATGATGCGTTGGAATCATCATAACCAGCGTTTCTGGACTGAGATAAGTTTTACAATTTTTTCATTGGTTATTTGAACTTTAATTTTGGTGAAGAACCTTAATAAATAAAAAGTAGCTACCCGCTTGGTGTAGGTCGTTTTCTCTTTCGACCTTCCTATGGCTAGCTCCGACAAATATATTGAATTTAGTAGGTCATTGATTTGAGGTTGGGTATTCCTGTTTGACTGTTGATTAGCCCTTACCTGAAGGTTTTTTTTGGTAATGAATGAAGACCTGACACAAGACGTTGATGAGGAAATTCGCCAAAACAGGTGCTTCACTATAGACGAGCTGCATCAGACATTTCCACAAGTTTCAAGATCAGTAGTTTATCACATTGTTACTGACAAACTGCACTACAAAAAAATGTGTGCGAGATGGGTGCCGAAAATGCTGGACGAACTTGTTTTGCATTAAAACCGGATAACCGAGCGCACTTCACAATCGGAGGGATTACTGATTGACATGGCGACAAACGAAGCAGTATAACCATACAACCAACACTGGCAGAGATGTGAAACGTAATGGCGGCGTAGTGAGAGACTGGCCAAGAGTGGCTGACCTTGAACGGATGTCACTTGACAGATCGCGCGGACACGATGCGCAATCGGTTCTTACTTTAAAAATGACCCTCGTATATAAAAGAAAATCAATCAGATCTGAAAAAGGAACAGACCATATAAAGAACCAATTCTTCACATGAGAAAAAACAGGCAGGAAAAACAAAAGTTCCAAAAAGGGGAGGAGTTCCTGTATAAGCCTGAATGCCCTATTCCACTTTTGGGCCGAGAGTAGCAGTACTCACAAACAGAGAAATAACAGAAATGGCGCTGGATCAACAAAAATCTTAAATTGTTCTGTCTGAATTTAAGTAGGGATTTGTAAGAAAACTTTAAACTGTGCTCATATTTGTACTCTTTCCTGCCAGAGTTTTAAAAACGTTTTGCACTTATTGACGATGGAACAAAAAACACCCATAAAAGAATGAATTATTTGACTTCATGAATAACAAGTCCCTTTTAGTATCTTAATATCCAGTCTCTGTCTGGTTCAAGAAGGAAGGAAACCAGTAACGTGGATCTCCCAGTAACAGATTCTTGAATCAAATCCGGAATCCCCATTGGTATATTCATTGTTGCTGATGCCTGATCTTATGAAACTATTTAGAAGTCATAAGATAAAGGGAACTCATTTGGAAACTTGGAGAGTCTCCAACAAATAATGCTATAAAAGGACCTACTGGCAGGACATTATATACACTGCAAAAATCAATTGAAAATCTTAACTTTTAATGGAGTTTTCCAGAGTCACAGTTATTTGACAGAGGTTAGCATTCTCCTTAATAATTGCTGTGTTCATTTGTGCTCAATTCTCTCTCTTAGAGGTCATAATTGTTTTAGCATAGTCCTCCATAGTTAACTCCTGTGAAGACAGTTTAACTTCTATTTTTAATAGACAAGGATATATCTTGAACTTAAGAAGCAATGGGCAGTTGTAATTTAGCAGTTGTATCTTTTTCAAGGTCATAGTTGTCAGGGAATTTGAAACACTTCTACATTCCCCTCATTTGCCTACTGTCCTGCGACTCCTTCAGCAAGTTGGAGCACTCTCAACTCTGGAAAATACCATGTCATGCTTCTCTTTTCCCCCAAGGAGATAACCGGGGGCCTATGGTTTGAGCAGCACCAGAAACAATCAGAGAATCTCCTGCCTCTGCCACAAATATTACTTCCATCTCTACCACTGCCACCGCCCCTTCTATGCACTCAAGACCAGGCGCAGGTCACTGCTCACGTGCACTCAATGATGAGAATATGGGGTCAACATCAATAAAACTGTTTCCCAGCTCCAAACAATGATGGGCTAAGGGAACAAGGCCAGCCCAACGGTTAGGCAATCGTCTAGGGAAGCAGCTGCTGAAGGCTGGCACAGAGCAGAAGTGGTCAAAGCAAAACAGTAGATTCTGAGCACTTCACACACTCAAAGAACCATCAGCACATTCTTTTACCTGCAGGGAGAGCGAGCACACACATACATACAAAGCAAAGTTGAATATATCTAAAAAAGGATGTCGTTATTAATTCTTACAGGATTGTTGTGGGAAAGGTGGGGTTGGGATGATCATGATTGAGCTTACATTTTAAAATCTTGAAGTGGGGTGTGGTGGTGAGTGAGGGGATAAGACTGAAAGCTTTCCTAAAGTGCCCAGTACCCTTGCACTGGTCTTATATGAGAAACATCACCTGCAACCAGAGAAAATGCCACAGCTCTTTAACTTGGCTGAGAAAGGCCAACCTCCATATTAGGGTGTGTTAATTTTAGAGATGTCATAATTTTAGAAAGCACTAGTGAAAAAATGTTACAATTTCATGTGGCAAATCAACAACTACCTTTAAATTTTGTATAATATGTTATTTACCTACCTGTAATTTCGAGAAAATTAACAAAAAATACACAAATTACTGAAATATGTTTACCTGCTCTGATAATAGTTTTTATGTGTTTGCATTTATTTTATTTATTTTTTATTTATTTATTACAGGCTCTTATATACCACACTATTTGAGATCAGCGCGGTTTACAATATAACAATATACCAGAACAACAGGTTGTTTGGTTTTACATATAACAGGAACAAGAACTTGGATAAAACAAGGGGGAAAAAGTTGAACTGAAACTATTGCATATTAATGCCTTTTGTGCCTCAATTATCAATTTATCTTACTTATTTCTGTGCTGGGGTTTACATGGTGAACTGGTTCAATATAAAAATAAATAGCAATTGGACACAAGGTCCCAGGCATCTCTTTTTTTCCAGCTGCAACTGTTAAAAGAACAGTGTGAAGAGGTAAGGAAGATAATCATGCCTACAGTGAGAAGGTCAGTTTACTATGGTTACTGCGAGTCTGTTCTGCAAGCTATGTTGTGCAGTGAAGAGGAACAGGAGAGAGGAGATGCAGTGGAGAAGATATTGAAGATCAGAGGTGAAAGAGATGAGAAGGCTCAGCTTAGAGAGAGCAGTGTGAGACTCAGGAAAACACCATCCATCAATACTGAGGCAACTGCACTCACCCAATACTTGACTGAAGCTCCAGAGTCTCTGAGCCTCCTCTTACCTGTACCATGACAACAGCAGAGATCCAGGCATTTCTGAGCAAACCCATGGTGGTTCCAGACTGGCCATCACACACCCAGTCCATAGAAAAATGTGTAAAAATGACAACTGAGGCTACTGGTCATGTGTACAGTCAGGAGAGGGGGGAACATTATATTAGGGGTCAGATGGTCAGCAGGGAGCTAATGAGCCGAAACAGAAGCAAACAAGATATGGTTTCTTTGCTGGATTTTGTTAAATAACATTAAATTAATTGCATAAGTGACATTTTAAAGATAATTATGTGGCTACAGATGTTGTTCAGACTATTTGTATGTTCAAATAAATATTACTTAATTTCCACGTATTTCAACTGTGATTTGATGTATGTAAGACTCACTTTAAGCAGTTTTTGAAGATAGCTTTAGATTCAGCCTCCAAAACTGCATAATTTGGTCACTAGTAGTTTGGAAAAATACAAATCTACCCCTAAAATTGACATACTCTACTCCATATGCTCTCCATGGCTGCTCCAACAATATGGAACAATCTACCGGACGATCTAAGGGCAACTCCAGACCTCAAAGACTTCAGAAAACAACTGAAAACCATGCTGTTCATAGAGCACTATGGTCACATCACATAACCTAAGAGAATGGATAACAGCACTCCAATCCTCCCAAACAACTGAATATATATAAAATATGATTCTAGCACCACTGTAAATAGCCCACCCTGTATATAGCTCAAACAAATCAAGCACCCAACACATCCCTCACACAACTAAGTTTTATCCTCACTGCATGTACAACACACACACTTTACCTGATTGCTTGCTGTGATACCACCTTGATTATTAAGATAAGGCGGTTTAGAAATACTGTTAAATAAATAAATAAATAAATATGCTCATTCACTGCAAAAAAGGCTTCGTTTGATTTAGAAAGGTACACATGAACTTTACACTTTTTTTTTACTCATTTAGAATCAAGTAAAAAAGACTTTGGAACCTGCTTGAAAGGGGCTTTCTGTGGAGTATTAACAGACCACTGCCATATTGGTTTCCTTCATCTTTTTGAACTTTATCTAAATTTGAATAACCTCTTCAAGGATGTGAACCCAGTCTTAAAACATCGCTTTGACCCGGTGAAAGGCGGGATATAAATACAGTTAAATAAATAAATAAAACTCACATATATTTTAAAATGGATGCAAATAAAGATCACTAGTCAATACAGGGCCCTGGGAAGTGGATTGGTCCTTTTCTGTTTCTTATGATCAAAGATAACTTTAGTGGTGGTATTTTCCATGAACTAGAATCTTGATATCTGCTTAAAGAAAGGCCCAAAGGGGAGGTATGAAGAAAACAGGAGGAAAGAGGAGAAAAGTCAAGTGGACAGCAGATCCCCGGAAAAAGCATTAGGTGAAGAGAGACAGAAGAAAGCAGAAAACAGATACTGGGACCAACATGATTGGAAAAATGAATGGGTCAATATTAAAGCCGATTGCTCAGCATTTTTGTAAAAACTGTGTCATTTAAATCTAAGTATATTTAGTGCCAACATTCATATAACGAGCAGTACTAAATAAATGTAGAGACTAGTAACTTCTGCTGCACTATGGATAGTGGCAATACTCAGTCCGCTATCCCTATAGCTATGTGGTTTAATTTGGCATGGGGGAGGGGGGGACCTGTAAATAGACCTAAAGACTTCAAATGTTGGCCAGATCAGATTGGGGATTCCAGAGAAATAAGCCACCCCAAAAAATGTCCCAATGCATTTCTGTGGGAGAAGCAGTTCCAGCTTCTACAGCATAGAAATTTGGATTCAGTGAAACAGCAGTTAGTGAATTCTTCCTTTCCCATATTCTCTAGTTTCCACCCTTCAAAATTAACCCCACACCTCAAAACCACTCCCACCACCCTACAATTGCCTCCACCCCTAAAACCACCCGCTGTAACTACTTCCCATCCTTGCAACTGCCCCACCTCTTCTACTACCCCCACAATTAACCTTACCTCTCACAATGCCCCATCCCCTAAATTACTCTCTGCAACTACTACCAACCCCAAACTGCTCCCCTGCAACAACCTCCTTCTCCCAAAACTAACCTACAACTATCCCATCTCCCATAACTACCTTCCAAAACCACACCATCCTGCAAATAGTCCACCCCACAAAACTATCCTCCCACAACTCCCTCCCCTCAGCTACCCCACCCCTCCAAATCTACCCCTTAAATACCCGAACCCCCAAAACCCCACAAGTGTCTGTACCCTACGACCTCTCCATCCTCCAACTACCCCTTCCCTCCAAACTACCCCCTACCTGCCCCATCACTCCAAACACAATTATCCCCACATACCCACAACCAAAGACACCCACAGAGATAACATAAGAACATAAGATATGCCATACTGGGTCAGACCAAGGTCCATCAAGCCCAGTATTCTGTTTCCAACAGTGGCCAATCTAGGTCATATGTACCTAGCAGTTTCCCCAAGAGACACAAGTTCCACAATGCTTGTACTGGGTCAGGCATTCATATCTTCGGTCACTTCTTAATAATGGTTTATGGACCTTTCCTCCAGGAACTTGTCCAAACCTTTTTTAAACCCAGCTACACTAACAGCCTTTACTACATCCTCCGGTAACAAATTCCAGAGCTTCATTACACGTTGAGTGAAAAAATATTTTCTTTTATTAGTCTTAAATAGTCTTTCTATATTCTGATAAGGTAAACAATCGATCTACGTTTACCCGTTCCACTCCGTTCATTAATTTATAGACTTCTATCATATCTCCCCTCAGCCGTCTCTTTTCCAGGTTAAAGAGCCCTAACCTTTTTAGCCTTTCTTCATTGGAGTATCCTTCCATCCCCTTTACCATTTTGGTGGCTCTTCTCTGTACCTTTTCTAAAATCGCTATATCCTTTTTAAGATACGGTGACCAGAATTGCACACAATATTCAAGGTGCGGTCTCACCATGGAACGATATAGGGAGGAGTAGCCTAGTGGTTGGGGCAATGTACTTCAGGCCGGAAGGTCGGGGGTTCAAATCCCACTAGAGGACAGCAACCTTGGGCCGGAAGGACTGGGGTTTCTAGTCCCACAGATGCTCCTTGTGGTCTTGGGCAAGCCACTTAACCCTCCATAGCCCATGTTCCCTGTAAGTATTAGTGTATGTGTCTCATATCCCCGCGTGTTAAATGTATCCCCCAATTGTGTTGTGACCGCTTTGATTGAAGGATAAGGCGGTATACAAAACTGTCTAAATAAATAAATAAATAAATATAGAGGCATTATAATATCTTTTGTTTTATTTTCCATTCCTTTCCTTATCATACCTAGCATTCTATTTGCTCTCTTGGCCGCCGCTGCACACTGGGCCGAGGGTTTTAACATGGTATCCACAATGACGCCTAAATCTTTTTCCTGGGTGGTGGTTCCTAATGTGGAACCTTGCATCGTGTAACCATAGTTTGGGTTGTTCTTCCCTAGGTGCATAACCTTGCACTTGTCCACATTAAATTTCATCTGCCATTTTGATGCCCAGTCTTCCAATTTATCAAGATCCTCTTGCAATTTTTCACAATCCTCTTGGGTTTTAACAACTTTAAATAGTTTTGTGTCATCTGCAAATTTGATAACCTCACTCGTTATTCCATTTTCCAGGTCATTTATGAATATGTCAAAAAGCAGCGGACCCAGCACAGATCCCTGGGGTACACCACTATTCACCTTTCTCCATTGGGAAAATTGGCCATTTAGCCCTATGCTTTCTATCTTTTAATCAGTTCCTGATCCACAATAGTACACTGCCTCCTATCCCATGACTCTTTAGTTTTGCCAAAAGTCTCTGATGAGGGACCTTGTCAAAGGCTTTCTGAAAGTCCAGATACACAATATCAACCGACTCACCTTTGTCCACCTGTTTATTCACTCCTTCAAAAAAACATAAGAGATTAGAAAGACAAGATCTTCCTTGTCTAAACCATGTTGGCTGTCTCCCATTAGGTTGTGACCATCTACATGCTGAGTAATTTTATTCTTTATGATGGTTTCTACCATTTTTCCCGGTACTGATGTCAGGCTCACCGGTCTGTAGTTTCCCGGATCACCCCTGGAACCCTTTTTAAAAATTGGTGTTACATTGGCGATCCTCCAATCTTCAGGTATTAGAGATGATTTTAATGATAGTTCACAGATTACTGATAGCAGGTCTGCAATCTCATATTTCAGTTCTTTCAACACCCTTGGATGTATACCATCCGGCCCAGGTGATTTGCTACTCTTCAGTTTATCTAATAGTTGTAAGACATCTTCCTGATGTATCGATATTTCCTTCAATTCTTCCGCACCTTTAAATACCACTTCAGTCATGGGTAACATCCCTACATCTTCCTCAGTTAAGACTGAAGCAAAGAATTCATTCAGTCTCTCCGCTATTGCCTTGTCGCCTCTTAGTGCTCCTTTAACCCCTTTATCATCTAATGGACCAACTGACTCTCTCACAGGTTTTTTGCTACGAATGTACTTGAAAAGGTCTTTATTTCGCGTTTTTGCTTCCGCAGCAAGCTTCTTCTCAAATTCTCTCTTTGCCTGCCTTATCAATGCCTTGCATTTGACTTGCCAGTGCTTGTGCTGTTTCCAGGTTTCGTCGTTTGGCTCTTTTTTCCATTTCCTGAAAGATGCTTTTTTGGCAACAACAGCCTCTCTGACCTCACCTTTAAACCATGCTGGCAGTTTTTTGGACTTCCTTCCACTTTTCTTAAAGCGTGGAATACAGCTGGTCTGGGCTTCCAAGATAGTATTTTTCAACAACACCCAAGCTTGATGTACGTCTTTAACCTCCGCAACTGCTCCTTTTAGTTTTTTCTTAACTGTTTTCCTCATTTTATCATAGTCTCCCTTTCGAAAGTTAAAAGGTAGTACTGTGGATTTCCTTACTATCCCTCCTCCACTAATTAAATCAAAGGCGATCATGCTATGATCACTATTGCCAAGTGGCCCCAACACCCTTATCTCTTGCACTAGATCTGGTGTTCCACTAAGGACTAGGTCTAATATGGCTTCCCCTCTGGTCGGTTCATGAACCAGCTGCTCCAAGAAGCAGTCATTTATTTCATCTAGGAACTTTATCTCCCTAGCATGTCCTGACGTGACACTGACCCAGTCGATACCGGGGTAATTGAAATCACCCATTATTATTACTGAGCTGTAACTTTTATTAGCTTCCTTGATTTCTTTGAGCATTTCATCATCCATTTGGTCATTCTGGCCAGGTGCTCGATAGTACACCCCACTGCCATCGCCTTCCCCCTTTTATATGGAATTTCAATCCATATAGATTCTACAGCAGATTTTGTTTCCTGCAAAACTTTAATCCTTTCTGAGTCAATGCCCTCTCTAACATAGAGTGCAACCCCTCCACCAATTTGATCAGCTCTATCATTACGATATAGTTTGTACCCAGGTATCACAGTGTCCCACTGATTGTCCTCCTTCCACCATGTCTCTGATATTCCAATCATATCTAACCTTTCATTTAGTGCTATATATTCTAACTCTCCCATCTTATTCTTTAGACTTCTAGCATTTGCATACAAGCATTTTAGAGAATGTACCCGAACCCCCAAAACCCCACAAGTGTCTGTACCCTACGACCTCTCCATCCTCCAACTACCCCTTCCCTCCAAACTACCCCCTACCTGCCCCATCACTCCAAACACAATTATCCCCACATACCCACAACCAAAGACACCCACAGAGATAACATAACTATGCACTTTCATGTGCATGCACACACACATATGTGGAAGGATTGGAACAAATTCTATGAGGCATGCTTTCGCTACTTGTTAGTTAAGGGATTCTTATTTATACCTTTACTAACAGATGACACTGCTTTGCTGTGAGGTAAATTTAGGGTAATTAGAAATATTTTGACTAGCTCTTCCCTCAGTGACTGATGAAAAGACTCCTGCCCTCTTTTGACTTGAAACAGAAATCACAAGACTAAATCAGGAAGGCTTTTACATAAATTAATAATCTTGTGTCCGACATTCATTGCTTTTCTTGAAGGGAAGTGCTCAGTAATGGAAGCCAAGCTGCCATACTATTCTTACAGAAATCAATTATTCTAATACCATTGTGTTCAGTTAGCTTCTTACCTAATTTGTTCACTAATGGCTTTATTTTCCACTATTGCCAAGACTTGTTTCTAAAAATAAAGCTGGCTAAATAAAAAAGGTGGATGAATATGACTTAATGATACCCACAGGATCGGCCATTGCTATTACAGTATACTGCATATTGCCCCGATAGCATTGCTTGGGAATGGCTGTTTCCGCAATCCATCTTTCTAGGAAGAGTACTGCAGGATTTAGACATTTCAAATGCACAACACTTGAAAATATACAGAAGTAGCGAACTAGCAAACAAAATACTAGAAAGCATAGTGAAAGGCCTGCCCATCTCTGTGGTAGCTTCTAGTGTGTGCTTGTAAAATCCTGCAGCTGTTCTGCAGACCTGCCAAGTCTGTGGCATTGGGTGGAAGACTGTTGGTCTGGGAGTACATCTTTCATGCTGAGTGAGATACTCCTGCCCGATGTAGGAGGCTGATTCTGCTGTCCCTGCCGGAAGAGCAGCCGAGACCACAGGAGCCCATTTGCCTCTACTGTTCTGTAGAACCGGTGCAAAGATATTGGACGCCTAGATGAACCTTCAGCTTTATGTCCCCCAACCCACCCTGAGACTACATCATGATCATCCCAACATTGTTCCACCATTCCTCCCACAATAATACTGTGAAAATGCATAACTGGACATAAATATGAAATCTTGCTTTGTTTGTATATGTGTGTCCATTTTCCCTGATGGCTCTTTGAGTTTCTGGGGCTGTCAGGATCTATTGTTTGCTTTGACTGCTGCTGTTCTTTGCTGCCCCTCAGAAACGGTTGCCCTCGGTGACCACACAGTCTTGTGAATGATGGAGCCAGACCTGCCACTCTGTGCCATCTCTTTGCAGGCATAGGAACTCAGCAACCAGGCTCAAGCCTCTCTGATCTAAAGTGCCTGTTCCCAAGTTTGAACCTGCTTGCTGAGCTGTTGTGTCCGCAGAGTGGAATACTGCTCAGCAGTGGAGAAATAGCTGTTTATAGAAAAAGAGCCATGGGAATTAGGAGGGGGGGGGGGGGAGGAAACAAGTAGCATCTGTCTTCACTGGTGAAGAGAAAGGAGAAACAGACAGGGGGAAGATCAAGCCCAGATTTAGGCATTGGCTATATAGACAATTGCCTAGGGTGCCAACTGTTGAAGGAACCAAGTATCTAGGCCAAAAATGGAGTTTTCTCCCACTTACTTTAGGGCTGTTCACTGGTACCACTTCAAAGAAGCACCACCATGGCAGCGCGGCCCAGCACTCTCACCCCTGCTTGACAGGCTAGCCCAACATCCTCACCTCTGCTTTTCAGTCTCTATGGGTCCCCCTTGGCTCTCTGAGCTCCAAGGAAGAATCCATGGCCTCATGCGCCAGTGCAAAATCTTAAGTCCGTTGTTGGAAGGCAGGTAGAGAATAGATGCTGAGAGGGAGAGAGGCAGAAGGCAGGTCCTGTTAAAAGATATGGGGCAGATAGAGAAATGGAAGGTTGCTAAAGGCAAAAGGTAAGAAATACAGAGGGATGGGAAAGAAAGAATTATAGATTTGGGTATGGTATTGAGATGGAGGAGTAGGGCAAGATGGTAGGAATACAAAGAAAAGGAATGAATGTTTAGGAGAGGAAAAAATGAAGATGATGGTAGGTTAAAGCCAAAAGATGTGAGAAGAGATAACAATGAAGGGAAAAGAGAAAGAAGTTCATAAAAGAAATGGGCAAGGCAGAGAATGCCTGAGGATCGGACCCAGGATAAAAGGATAGGGAGAAAGGACTAAGTATGAAGAGGAAGAAAGGACCCATAATGGAGAGGAGGGAAAAAGGGGAGGAGAGAGGACTGGGGAAGAAGAGTATGAAAGAGAAAATCCTGGATTTGTAAGGAGAAAGGAATCCAGGGGATAATTGAGGAAGGATGAGGAAGGGATGAGAGAGTGCAGAATACAGGGGAGGAGAAATGGGGAAAAGAGAATAAGCAGGAAGACATAAAAAGAAAAGAGGAGAGAAACAAGAGATGAAAAGAGAAGAGAGGAGAGAAATAAAAAAAATTCTGGGGTAAAGAGACAAAGAAAGAAGAGCACATAAAAAAAGAAAAGAAAAAAGAGAGGATACCAGAAGGACTGAGGAAGCAGAGATGAAGATGGAGAACAAGCAGAGATAAGAGCATAGCAATCAAAATGCAAACACCCAGGTTAGAACATTCTCCTAGGACAAGCAGGATGAGTCAGCCACCTTACGTGTCGTCATCCGAAGGCGCCGAGACGGAAGTACTACTCTCTATAGCTCAGAAGGGCTTTGCCCTTCTGAGCATGGGCCACCCGGGCCACCCCGGCCACCCCCCCCCCCCGGGTCTGCCCCTAGCCAGCCACTCTTCATTCTTCCGCCTTGCCAACAAGATGGATTTTCCTACCCTCTCTTCATCAAACATCTAATTTCACAAAAACAGCAATTTCAGCAATTTTGCAAAGACAGAAATTCCAATCAACCTTTATTATGCCCAAACCCGGTTTTAAAAAATGTCCTACCTGCTCCAGAAAGATGAACTCCACGGACACCCATGCCTGTTGCTTGAGATGCCTCAGAGTCTCGCACAGGGTGGAGGACTGCACTCACCGTGCAAGAATGTCCCCCCGTGCCAGGAAATTCAGAAAACATGCCCTCCGGGATCTTCTTGAAGAGGTAGGAACTTCAGCGCCCATGCTGCCCCCGATGCTCTTCTGATGCAGCCAACATCCTCCGCAGCTCCGGATGTGCCCTCCCTGGCTTCCATCCACAGCCGCGAGGCTCCTGCCTCCCACTCCGGGCTTCTGACTGTTCCTGCAGCTTCTTCTCAGCCACTGGCTTCCCTGGAACCCCCTCTGCAGACAACGTGGGAGCTCCAGAGTATGCAGGCAGCCATCTTGCCTTGCTTCTCCGCCTCTGGCTCTGCCCCCTGTGGCGCCATTCGTCGGCACCATGGCAACGAGTCCTCCCGTGACTCCGCCCCCCATTGTGCCATTGGACGGCGCAACGGCAACGGGACTGCATCACCAGGCAGCCCAGGACACTCCCCCCCTGCACCGGCAAGCCTCTCTGTCGGCACGGAGACACCCACGCCGACGTAGCAGAGGTTCAGGAAGACAGCACAGGCACAGGAGGAGGCACTCAAAGGGCAGTTCTCTCAGCAGCAGCCCAGCCCCAAAGAGACATCATAGACATCGCAGGCACAGAAGCAGCAGCAGACACAGAAGCAGCAGCAGCAGCAGCAGACATGCTCACAAGAGGTACTACAGGCATAGGAGCAGGGACAAGCACAGATCCTCCCATGGATGCATCTATGCACCCTCCAGCAGCCCCTCCTATGTTCTTCCTCCCTCCTCTTGACTCAGAACCCAGGGAGGGTGGGGAGACCGCCATCCAGACCCCCACGCTGCTTGAGGCACAGGACAAAGTTCAACATCCAGACTTAACACAGGTTTCAAACTTTCTCTCCAGCCTCTTTGACCAACGGGCAAAAAATCAAGCACCTACCTCTACTTCATCGGACCCGAAGGTCCCTAGATCACTTGCTGTGTCCACAGAGCCTATACCTACAGAGATGGCTCCCCTGCCCTCCTGTAACGCTGCTGTCCCAACTGACCCTGGGCCACCTATGACTGCGGAAACCTCGGGGCTCGATTTAGCGCCCGCACCGGCAGATCCCGCCACCAGCATCACAGAGGACCTCACTTATCCCAGATTTCTAAGAAATTCCTTGAGACCCCAAAAGCCCCTACAATGATTCCGGTGCATCCCCTGCTGCAGGAGAAACTCCTCCAGCTTTGGCAAAGCCCCAGCTCGGGACCCCCCTCTACGTGCAAACTGGACTTAAAATACCAAGTCCAATCCTCCCCAGGATTCGACAAGACTCAACTCTCACACCAATCCATCATGGTGGAGTTTGCCCTTAAGCGCTCAAAGTCCATGCGGACACATTCCAACAACCCCCCAGGCAGAGATCTTAAGCTTCTCAACAATTTTGGCAAGAAGACTTTCCATGCTCAGCGCAAGAATCTCTGCTCACCAACTACAGAACGCCCTCTACCAGGACGTCCTCCTAGAGTGCATGAAAGACGTCATCTCAGCCCTGCCACAGGGCAGTCAGCCTTCTGCCAATACCTCTTTAGCAGACCTACAGGAATGCAAGAAGCACCAAGTGCAAGATTCCTTTGATGCGGCCACACGCACAGCTGGGACTGCTATCTCCGCCCACAGATTCGCCTGGCTCCGGGCCTCCAGTCTCAGAGAAGATACCCATGACCGCATCGTTGACGCCCCATGTACTGGCGACTCTCTGTTTGGAGACAGAGTCAATGATACCTTCTCCACTATAAAGGACAACTGCACCACACTTCAGACCCTTGCTGACGAGGGCCTTGAGCGCAACAACCGCAAGAGCTCCTACCAGCAGAGACAGTACCACACTTCAAAACGGCAATTCACTATGTACCGGAAGTGGCAACAGCCACGGTACAAGTCACAACAGCAGCATTCCTCCTACCGCAATAAGCCCCGCCAGCACGACCGGAGACAGCAAAAGGCCCCCCCAAGCTGGGCCAACGAAACAAAGCCAGCCTTTTTGACAAACAATGCACAGCCTACCCCTCCCCGGGGGGCTGGCTCACCACCTTCCTTCTGGCATGGGAGTCCATCACAACAGACAAGTGGGTACTACAAATAATCAGGAGCGGGTACCGCATCAGGTTCCACTCTACTCCATGCCAATGAAAACCTCCCCAAGAGAGGGCGGACCCCGCATCGCCCACAGGTCTGACTCAATAAATACCCTCCCTCTTGACTTCCAAAGCAATCGAGCCTGTGCCACCGGAGGAAATTCACACTGGCTTCTACTCCAGATACTTTATGGTTCCCAAGAAGTTGGGTGGTTCACGCCCCATCCTCGACCTGCGCAAACTCAACAAATTCATAGTCAAGGAAAAGTTCCGTATGCATTCCCTTGGGTCCATCCTCCCCCTCATCCAGAAGGGGGAGTGGCTTTCATCCCTGGACCTAATGGATGCCTACACCCACATCAGCATCCACAAGGACCACTGCAAGTTCCTTCTCTTCCAGATCCAGGGGAGACACTTCCAGTACAAGGTCCTCCCCTTCGGCCTCTCTCCAGCACCAAGAGTTTTCACCAAATGTGTCATTGTGGCGGCTGCTCACCTATGCAGACAGGGCATATGCGTCTTCCCATACCTGGACGACTGGCTGATTTCAGCACCATCCCTACGGGAAGCCACAACGTCGACGCGGTGGACCATCGCCCTCCTATCATCTCTGGGCTTCCTGATCAACTACCAAAAGTCGTACCCGCGACCCATGCAACACCTTGAGTTCATTGGAGCTATAATAGACACCAAAGCCTCACGGGCGTTTCTGCCTCACCCTCGAAGGGACGCCATCATCCACCTGATAAAACAAGTCTCGGAGATGGATCACACGCACGCGAGGACACTCCTACACCTTCTGGGACACATGGCAGCCTCTACCCAGGTCGTACTCCTGGCGAAGCTACACATGTGCCACTTGCAATGGCACCTGAGGTCATACTGGAACCAGCACTTGCAGTCCCTCAGCTCCTCCATCCGCATGGACACTGCAGTCAAAGCCTCTCTCCTTTGGTGGACCCGCAAGAAGAACCTGGCACAGGGATGCCCACTACGGCAGCCCCCAACTCAGCTATCCTTAATCATGGACACCTCCCCGTCCGGTTGGGGGGCACACTGCCTTCATCTCCGCACCCAGGGAGCATGGACGGCATGGGAGCGGAATCAACACATCAACCTCCTGGAACTCAGGGCAATCCAACATGCCCTTCAGGCCTTCAGGAGTCAGACCCACGGAAAACACATCCTCCTTCAGACGGACAACCAGGTGGCTATGTTCTTTATCAACAAACATGGGGGTACAGGATCACGTGCGCTCTGCAGGGAAGCTCTGAAGATCTGGATCTTTGCTCTGCACAACCGGTGCCACATTTATTTATTTATTTTATTTATTTACATTTCTTCTATACCGCACTATGTGCGATCAGCGCGGTTTACATAGAACAAACAGTATCCGACAATAAACAAGAGTCAGGTCATTACAAAGAACAGGAGCAATTAACATCCAGGCTTCCTACCTGCCAGGGCTCCAGAACGAGCTAGCAGACCGCCTCAGCCGACAGCTCAGCCCACACGAATGGGCACTCAATGGCCAAGTGACCCTCACCATCTTCCAGTGGTGGGGTCAACCGCAGATAGACCATTTTGCCACGGAAGAGAACACCAAATGCAACCTCTTCTGCTCAAAATGGCCGTCCCCCCGCAGCACCTCCCCGGATGCATTCGACGTGTTCTGGGGGACTGGTCACTGGTGTATGCCTTCCTGCCGTTTCCACTGATACTGCAACGGATCATTTTGGACAGGGCACAGGCCATCCTCATAGCCCCCTTCTGGCCCCATCAGGGATGGTTTCCGCTCCTCAGCCGCTTGGCACGGGAAGCACCTCTTTGCCTTCCCCTACGGCCGGACCTCATCTCTCAGGACGACGGCAACACCCTGCACCCCAATCTACAGACCCTGTCCTTGGCAGCATGGAGGCTGAACGGGTCACTCTAACACTGCTCCACCTCCCGCCGGAGGTGCTTGCAGCACGCCGTCCGTCTACTAGAAACATACGGCTTGATGTGGCGACACTTCTCCTCCTGGTGCTCCGCCCTGCAGCTCAATCCTTTCTCCTGCCCCACGTCGCAGGTGCTGCAATATCTGACAGAACTCACCCAGAAGGGTCTGCAACCTCAGTCAGTATGAGTTCACCTGGCTGTGATCGCAGCTTTTCACGACCGCTGCGATGACACTTCCATCGCGGCCCAACCCATCGTCGCTCGGTTCATGAGAGGACTCACCAACCTATACCCTCCGTGCAAGGACCCAATCCCCCACTGGACCTCAACGCCGTCCTCGGCCAACTCACACTTCCCCCTTTTAAGCCCTTGACTACAGCGGACATGAAACATGTCTCATGGAAAACTCTGTTCCTGGTCGCCATCACATCAGCCCGACGAATCAGTGAGTTGCAAGCATTGGTGATGCACCCACCTTATACACAGATCACCAATGACAGAGCCACCCTCCGGACGCATCCCAAATTTGTGCCAAAGGTGGTCTCGGCCTTTCACATGAACCAGTCCATAGAGCTGCCTAGCTTCCTTCCAGAACCCCACTCCACTACAGAGGAACAGAGACTACACACCTTGGACTGCGTCAGAGCTCTCCGCATCTACCTCTAACGGACTGCGCCCCACCGCTCGGGCACGCAGCTCTTCATCTCCTATGACCACAACAAACCCGGGCATCCTGTCTCCAAATGGACCCTGCCCCTCTGGATCTCAGCCTGCATCGCCTTCTGCCTTGGGCAGGCAAGAGCTGAGTCTGCACCTCCAGTCAACGCGCACCAGCTACGGGCAATGGCCTCCTCCATTGCCAACCTGAGATCCGTCCCAGATATCTGCAAAGCCGCTACTTGGTCATCACCCCATATGTTCCAGAGACACTATTGCCGTGACCTCTCCAGCGAAGACCTTGCTTTTGGTAGGGCAGTCTTGACCTCGGCGGACCGGCGCTGCCTGTAGCACGGTCTGATCCACATCTGTGGTTGTGATTCCCCGCAGTACCTGCACTGTTTGCTCTGTTACTGCACTGCGTGCACAGCTACTTACACTGTTTACACTGTTACTTGCACTGCATTTTACACATTGTTCCGTACCTTGTTTTTGCATATTTGCACTGTTTACACTGTTACTTGCACTGTGTTTTGCACATTGTTCTGCACCTTGTTTTCCATATTTGCACTGTTGAATCTGTTTACATTGTAATTGCACGGTGTTTTGCATACTGACTATTGCCCTCTATGCATGGGCAACCGCCAGCTTTAATAAAGCAGGCATATTGTTCTTGGTCACCGCCTGATCTCCTTCTTGATCTCCCTTGCACCACAGCTCCACATAGCTAGGGAGGCACCTATTGTGGCTGACTCATCCTGCTTGTCCTAGGAGAAAACGAGGTTACTTACCTGTAACAGGAGTTCTCCGTGGACAGCAGGATAAGTCAGCCACACATCCCACCCTCCTCCCCTGCAAGGTACCAGTCTAAATCCCATGGGTGCACGCCCCTAGCAGTTGACAGCTAGTAACTCAGTGGCTGGCTAGGGGCGGATCCAGGGGAGTGGCCTGGGTGGCCCATGCTCAGAAGGGCAAAGCCCTTCTGAGCTATAGAGAGTAGTACTTCCGTCTCGGTGCCGTCGGATGACGACACCTATTGTGGCTGACTTATCCTGCTGTCCACGGAGAACTCCTGTTACAGGTAAGTAACCTTATTTTATTTTAATTTTGGCAAGAATTTGTTGTCTGTTTCCCCTATGTTAAGTAGCTAGTCTAAGGCAAGAGACTCTCAGAGGTAGGGGAAACAACTGATATATCATTCTTCTCATTTCTCCATGTTGCCACTGGTCTAAATAAAGTTTTAATTGTTTTTTTTCTGAATGGACTGGAATGGGGACTGGATTGTGCTTTATTATGTTGCGTTATACTGCATGATGAAAATCTTCCTCTAAAAACTGCTTCCCCTTGCAGCTCTGACTCTGTTGCATCTCCGAGAGAAAGAACATATTCATGGGCCCATCTAGTAGCTCGCTGGCATTTCTGCACATTGCCATTCAGAGTGCCATCCGATTTGATTCCCAGATCAGGTCTTCTGCACCTGGCGTTGGCTGGGGATACGGTGGGGAAGGAATGTATGGTTAATAAGCATAATACTTGATGGTGGGATTTACTGTATAAGCCCATGATATAGGGTTCTGGAAGAAGTTCTGGTGCATGGCTCCTGGCCTCAGGGTCATTCCTGCAATGTTCAGATGTGGAAGAGAAGGTCTATTAAAACAGGAGAAAAATACATGGGTAGTTGTGAATGAAGGCTTCTCAGGCAGAATCCCAGTAGAAAAAAAAAGCCATAAAAAGCAACACTATACGTGGAAGGCAAATGATTACTTTACTAATTAGATATTAAAAACTGTGGGCCCGATATTCATTTGCAATGGCTATGCACCTCTATGGCACATAGCTGTCGCTGCTGAACTTTAACCCTAGATATTCAATGCCGGGGTCATATGCGGCCCCAGTATTGAATATCTGGGGTCACCGCACAGCCAAAGATGCTGCAGAAGCTAACAGGGCAGCGACGATATTCCTGCTGACGGATTAGACATGGGTGGCGCGTCCACTCCATTGGTTTAGTGTACATTCTGGCTGGTAAGTGCATGCTAGAGTGGGCCAGAGCTCACTCCATTGGGTGCAGGCTTCCTGGCAGAGCCAACTCTGCTGTTTACAGAGGACATCTGGAAAACAGCTTCCTGGTCCTCGATGGATGCTTTTGTGAAACCCTACAGATTAATTGTGGGGATTGGTACAGATGGTGCCATTTGGCAGGGTACCCCACCCTGAATTCTGACTGCTTGGGTATGTCCATCTGGACTGGTCTAGCAGAACGATAAAGAAGGGTAAATTTTACATACCTGATAATTTACTTTCCTTGAATCCTGCTAGATCAGTCCAGGAAAACTCTTTCTGCAGGTTTGGGGGATGCAGTTGTTGTTAAAGGCCTAGTTTTTTAGTCTGGCTTACAGATTCGTAAGTTTCATTTTCGGAAGTAAATTATTGTTGTTGTTGTTGTTAAGTGCCATCGAGTCGGAGCCGACTCATGGCGACCCTCTGGATAGCTATCCTAAATTGTGTTCGGTTTTGAGTCAGGCGGCTCATTGTTGACAGACTGCTGTTATTGTATCAATCCATCTCATTGCTGGCCTTCCTCTTTTGTGTTGACCTTCTATCTTGCCAAGCATGATGTCTTTCTCTAATGATCTCTCTCTTCGAATGATGTGTCCAAAGTATGAAAGTCAAAGTCTTGTCATCTGAGCTTCTAAAGAAAGCTTAGCTTTGATTTCCTCTAGTACCGACTGGTTTGTTCTTCGGGCAGTCCATGGTATACACAGTATTCGCCGCCAGCACCATAATTCAAAGGCATCAATTTTCTTCCTGTCTATCTTTTTCACTGTCCAGCTTTCACATCCATATGTTATTGAAAATACCATGGCTTGAACAAGTCAAATCTTTGTATGGAGAGCGACATCTCTGCTCTTGAGGATCTTATCTAGGTCTTTCATAGCCATTCTGCCAAGGGCAATGGGTCATCTGATTTCTTGACTACTTGTTGCTTCTTTATTGATAGTTGATCCAAGTAGGTTAAAGTTCTTCACGATTTCAATTTCTTCTCCTTCAACAATGAACCTGTCGATTATGCCAGTTGTCATGATCTTTGTCTTCTTTACATTAAGGTGCAGGCCCATTTTGAGACTATGTTCTTTGATTGTGAGAAGCAAATGTTTCAGATCATCTTCACTTTCAGCCAGTAATGTGGTATCATCAGCATAGCGAAGGTTGTTGATGAGTCTTCCACCAATCTTCATACAATCCTGCTTCTCTGATGATTTGTTCTGCATATAAATTAAACAGGTAGGGGGAAAGTATGCCACCTTGTCTTACACCTTTGCTTATTTTAAACCATTCTGTTTCTCCTTGTTCCGTTCAAACTATTGCTTCTTGATCAATGTACAGATTGTGTAAGAGTACGATCAGGTGTTCTGGTATACCCATGCTTCTTAATGTGGCCCAGAGTTTCTCATGGTTTACACAGTCAAAAGCCTTGCTATAGTCGATAAAGCACAAATAGATATCCTTTTGGTATTCTTTAGTCTTTTCAAGGTTCCATCTCACATCCGCCATAATATCTCTCGTTCCTCGCCCTTTCCTGAACCCTGCTTGCACTTCAGGTAGTTCTTGTTCCAGGTATGGTCGTAGTCTCTTTTGAATAATCTTCAGTAGAATCTTGCTGGCATGTGGGATCAGAGCGATTGTGAGATAATTTCCACAGTCAGTTGGATCACCTTTCTTTAGTATTGGTATAAACACAGATCTTTTCCAGTCAGTTGGCCATGATGTTGTCTTCCATATTTCTTGGCAGAGCCTTGTAAGTACGGTAACAGCTGCATCAGATTGCTGTAATACTTCTATGGGAATGCTATCAATGCCTGGTGCTTTGTTCTTTGATAAGGCTTTCAATGCTGCTTTAACTTCTTCTTTCATCACCAATGGTTCCCGATCATAAGGTACAGGTTGAAACGGCTGTTGGTCCACTTGATCTTTATCATATAAAAACTCTGTATATTCCTTCCACCTTTTCTTGATCTTCTCAGCATCATTCAAGATAGAACCTTGAGCATCTTGTAACATTCCAGTTCAAGGCTAGAACTTTTTCTTTAACTCTCGTAGCTTTAGGAAAGCTGATCTTGTTCTTCCTCTAATAGTTTCTGACTCTATTTCCTTGCATGCATCATTGTAGTACTTTTCCTTGTCCTGTCTTGCTGCACGTTGGAAATCTCTGTTGAGTTTTTTATTGTCTTTCTTCCGTCATCCATTTTGACCGTTTTTGCTTTTTCACCTTTTGTAGAGACTTCTTGCTTTCTTCCAACACAACCTTCTTGATGTCATTCCATAACTCTTCTGGAGCTCTGTCATTTGTATCTAAGCAGCAAATCGATTTTGCAGGCAGTCTTTAAATTCCAGTGGTATATTCTCAAGGTCATATTTTGCTGCATTCATGAGTGGTTTGCTCTTTTTCAACTTTAGCTTGAGTTTGCATATTAGTAGTTGATGATCTGTACCACAGTCAGCTCCAGGTTTTGTCTTTGTTGATGTTATAGAACTTTTCCATCATTGACTTCCACAGATGTAGTCAATTTAATTTTTATACAATCCATTGGGTGAAGTCCATGTGTACAGTTGCCGCTTGTGTTGATGGAAGAAGTTGTTTGAGATGAATAGATCGTTGGTCTTGCAGAATTCTATCAGTCTTTCTCCAGCTTCATTTCTGTTGCCAAGTCCATATTTTACAACTACTTTGCCTTCTTCTTTGTTGCCAACTTTTGCGTTCCAGTCACCCATGACTATCAGGATATCCTGTTTGCATGTTCTGTCAATTTCAGCTTGTACTTGTTCATAGAACTCTTCAATTTCATTCTCTTCTGCAGCTGTTGTTGGGGCATATACTTGAATTATAGGTGTGCTGATAGGCATTCCTCGTAGACGAACAGAGATTAAGCATTCACTGACTGCATTGTATTTCATTACAGTTCTTGCAAGTTTCTTCTTTATTATAAATGCAATACCATTTCTTCTTTGTCTTTCATTTCCAGCATAGTAGACCATGTGATCATCTGATGCAAAGTGCCCGATGCCAATCCATTTCAGTTCGCTGACACCCAACAGATCAAGTTGTACACGTTCCATTTAATTCTTGACCACCTCCAACTTCCCTTGGTTCATGCTTCGTATGTTCCATGTTCCAATGTGTAAGACATCTTTACAGCTTCTGACTCTCATTTCATGTGCAGCTACATCAGCAGTCAGACGTCCCGAGGGCTTTGATCCAACCACATCATAAATGCTGGCTTTACTCTGAAAAGTCTTCAGCTCTTTGCCATTAGCTAGTTGAGTGCCTTCTGACCTGGGGGTCTCATCTTCCAGCACTATACACAATTTGTTTTGTTGTAACTATCCATTAGGTTTTCATGGCAAGATACAGAAGTAGATTGCGGGCCTTTCTTCTTTAAGTTTGGTGTTGTTGCTGTTGTCACAGAAATGTGATCATCTGCCATCAACACTGTCCCATTCTGCTGTTGCCCAGATGGGTAGTTTATTTATTTTATTTACATTCTCTTATATACCGCACTATTCTGCATCAGTGCGGTTTACATTGAACAAACTGAAATTACATTGAACAGGGCATTATAACTTGGAGATAACTATTTTACAGCGAACATGGGCTATGGAGGGTTAAGTGGCTTGCCCAAGACCACAAGGAGCACCTGTGGGACTAGAAACCCCAGTCTTTCCGGCCCAAGGTTGCTGTCCTCTAGTGGGATTTGAACCCCCGACCTTCTGACCTGAAGTACCTTGCCCCAACCACTAGGCCACTCCTCCACTTGGTCTGGCACCTCAGCTGAGACCTGTCCATCTTAGGAGACCCTGCCAGTAGTTAAACTACCGATAGTTTAGCTCTCAGCATCACCGATGCACACAAGTCCTCACAGCACGACAAGCTGCAAACCAAGTGAGGGAAGTAAATTATTAGGTATGTAAAATTTATCCTTGTCTTTGTTCCCACCACTCTGCTTCTTTACCAGCTTGCAAGAGGGTTTATAATGTGATAACAGGTACTTTGAACTTCTCGCAAGAAACAGGAAGTTCTTATTCTTGTATCATAAACTCTCTTGCAAGCCGGGTCACCAGCAAAGGAGCAGAGAGCTGTGGGAGCAAAGACACCAGTTCCTGCCACTGCAAAAGGACACTGGTGGTGATGCCTGCTCTGATGTCAACCGGCCACGATAACGGCTGCTGAATGACATTTATTTATTTAGACAGACTTGTATACTACCTTATCCTACTACACTGGTCAACATTGAAATCGTTACTGACTTTAAAAGGCCCTAATCTGTGGTATCTTGGTGAGCTGAACACGAATATAACATTAAAATTTTTTTATTGGCTCTCGTTTTGAAGATATTGCATGTAGTTCATTTTTGACATTTCACCGTGTAAATTTATCCAGTAGGACATCAACAACATCCCAAATAAGCCTTGAATGATGTAATATTGCATCACATTGCATAATACCAGCATGCACACATCATCCAGAGTTGATTGCATCATTTTCTGATGCAATGCAATACTACTGCCAGACAGCTGCTGAAGCCATCTGACGCAGTCGGAAAGGTTGAGCATTTAAAATATTTCAGACTGTGTGCGAGACCGTTTAAGCTACTGTTACATGTAACTTTTATTAATCATATAATTTTAGCCATTTAGGTACAATACAGAACAGTAATGCCGCGAAAGTGCGTTAATACCGTTGACAATTTCTGCTACATTTGTGGGGAAGTGACATTTGCCAACCAGAAGAAAAGTATCACTTCTCAACTGAAGAAGGCATATCATCTTTACTTCGGATGCAAGATTGGTAACCAAGACAAGCCTTGGGCCCCACAAATATGCTGCGCTACATGTATAGCACAGCTTTCACAGTGGTTGAATTGCAAAAGATCATCAATGCCGTTTGCAGTCCCCATGGTGTGGAGAGAGCCAAGCAACCACATAAATGACTGTTACTTCTGCTTAGTTCCTCCTCTATCCAGTGGAATAACAAAGCAAAAGAAGTCAAGCATAGTCTACCCAAACATTCCGTCTGCATTGAGACCAGTTCCACATGGTGAGGGACTTCCTATTCCAGAACCTTCATCAGAATATTCTCTTGATTCATCTGATGAGGACAAGGGTGAGCCGACCTGTTCTTCTCCTGTTCTGTCAGCATGCAGTGACACAGATTTTCACTGGGATGCATTATCAACTCCACACAGAATAACACAGGAAGAACTAAATGACCTGGTTTGTGATTTGGACTTATCCAAGAACAGAGCAGAATTGCTAGGATCAAGACTTCAATAATGGAATCTTCTAGAAGAAGATGTCAACATTACTTCATATCGAAAGCGCCACCAGCAGTTGGAGCCTTTCTTCAGAAAGGAAAGTAATCTGGTATTCTTTTCCGATATTGAAAGCCTCATGAATGCCTTAAAAATCACTCATGACACACAAAACTGGATACTATTTATAGATTCTTCGAAACTGAGACTGAAGGCTGTGCTTTTGAACAATGGAAACCGTCTTCCATCAATTCCAGTAGTGCATGCCGTCCACAGGAAAGAGACATCCGATAACTTAAGCATCTACTGGCTTCCCTTAACTATAACAAGTACAGCTGGCACCTCTGTGGTGTCTTGAAGGTAGTTGCCCTTTTAATGGGACTGCAGGAGGGATATATAAAATACATGTGTTTCTTATGTGAGTGGGATAGCCGAGCAAGGGATTGGCACTACTTGCGGAAGGAATGGAATCGCAGACAAAATGTAACATTTGGAGAGAAGAATATCCAGCACACAGCTCTGGCTGAGGCTCACAAAATCCTGCTACCACCCCTTCACATCAAACTAGGTTTGATGAAAAACTTTGTGAAAGCCATGGACCGGACTTTGCCAGCTTTCCAATACCTGCATGAAAAATTCCCTTGACTCAGCGAAGCAAAGATTAAAGAGGGAGTTTTTGTGGGTCCTCAGATTTGAGAGCTCTTCAAAGATGACCGGTTCAACAACTTGCTGCAGGGTGATGCAAAACAAGCATGGAATGCTTTTCGCCTAGTGTCAACAAACTTTCTTGGGAATGCTGAGGCAGAAAACTACAAGATCCATTTCCTTGATTCCCATCTCAATTTCTTTCCTGACAACTGTGGTATGGTTAGTGATGAACAGGGCGAACGTTTTCACTAGGATATCGCAACAATGGAGCAAAGATACCAGGGAAAATGGTCCACTACAATGCTGGCTGACTACTGCCGGATACTCCCCAGAGAAGCTCCCGAACAGCTCTACAAGAGACAGGCAAAAAAAAATCTAAGAAGTAGTCTATGACTGGTTTTTTTACAGGTATTAACCACAGGCCTATTATATTTACTATTGACATGCATTTTGTGATGTAAACATTAATTCTTGTAGATTACTCCTTGCTCCTTGTAACTGATACCTACGCAGTAATGTTTTCCTTGTAAATAGATTGTAGATAGTTACCCATGTTATCCAAGTTCCTTCCCTTGTTATCTGTAAACTCATGCATGTTGACTGTACTGAGATTTTTTTGTTCTATGTGAACCGCGCTGATGCTGAATAGTGTGGTATATAAGAGAATTTAAATAAATAAATAAATAAAATATTACAAAAAAAACTAGAGCCAACTTTGCAATTTCATTGTCATATTTATTTTATTTATTTATTTACAGTCTCTTATATACCGCACTATTCAGCATCAGCGCGGTTTACATGGAACAAAATGCTCAGTACAGTTAACATGTATGAGTTTACATATAACAGGGGACATAAACTTGGATAACAGGGGTAAACTATTTACAAAACTTATTACATGGAGTCATATTCGTGTTCAGCATATAAAAACTGATAAGAAATGACTATTTTTATTTCAGTAGCATGACTTTTGTAAAAATTTGTTGACCAGTGTAATGGTTTATGGAGCTTTCCTCCAGGAACCTATCCAACCCTTTTTTAAACCCAGCTACACTAACAGCTTTTACTACATTCTCTGGTAATGAATTGCAGAGTTTGATTATGTGTTGAGTAAAAAATATTTTCTCTTATTAGTCTTAAATGGGTTGTATTGTAGCTTCATTTTGTGTCTTCTAGCTTTTCTACTTTATGATGGCATAAACAACCAGTCTACATTTACCTCTTCTACTCCATTCATTAATTTATAGACCTCTATCATATCTCCCTCAGCTGTCCCTTCCAAGTTGAAGAGCCCCACCCTTTTAAGCCTCTCTTCACAGGGCATCAGAAAGCATTTTAAGTCTCTCCTCATAGAGTATTGCCACCCATCCAGGCAATGTCAGAAGGCACGAAAGCTATATAGATTGCCTCAACCCCTGTCTGTTCTCCACAACAGTGTACCCTGGCTGCCCGGCTAAAGCCCCTATGTCTGCCTGGACCCGATCTACCCTGTGCTAGCAGTGGAGATGTCCATGAAATAGCTTGCGTAAATGTCCGGCAGGACATCCAGGTCATGAAGACATCCATGCAAATGGTCCATTTTGAACGTCAAGACGTCCAACTTAGATACATGCAGATGCAAGGCATAAGGACATTTCAAACAGCACCCTCAGCAGAGGGTCAGAGGTATGGCGCCAAAGGCTAAGGTATCCAGTCAAAAGGAGAACTTTTGTCCAGGTGAGGTGGAGCTGCTGGTGGGCCAGGTCCTTGAAAAACACCACATCCTGTTTGGTCATGCGCACCAACAATAGCACCCACCAGAAGGAGCATCTGTGGGATGGCATCATTATAACGTTCAATGTGATTCATCACTGCAACTATGACACCGAGGACTGTAAAAGGAAATGAAGGTGATTAAACGCAAGGTGAAAGCAAAGGTGGTTGAGTGAGGTCCCAATGGTTGAGCACCAGCACTGACCAAGCTAGAGGAGCAGGTACTGGGCATGATGGATGAGGAATTACTGAGTGGTGTCAGTGATCTGAATACCTCACGGTCCTCTCAGCAAACAGGTGGGTAGCATACTCCTATAAGGTAAGGTGGATGGCCAGTCATCACAGCACCACAGCTTGTCAGGAACTCTGGAACATGCAGCCTGATGTTTCCTATTCACCTGCAGGTACTAGTGCTGTTGGCAAAGTGGTGCAGCAGTCCACGAGTGAAAGCAAAGGTGGTCCAGAGAGGGTCAGCCAGGAGTCCAGTTCAGTCACATCAGATGTGGTCACTCAGCACTGTCTGAGGCAGGAGGAGGGCAGAGCAGAGGATGAGCCACAGCAGTCACACTTGCAGACTGAAGCAGAGGATGAGCGCATGAAGGAGACAGTGCAGGTGTAGGCAGCTTAGGGCCCTAGTCACACAGTGGACCCACCTCGTGAGGAGGCAGCAACCAGTTTAACAGAGGAAGGTCTGCTGGCCAGCCATCGCAGTCAGCAGCTCAACCGATGTGGGGAGCATATACTATGGTGGAACGAGGAGTGGCTGGAACTGGAGCGGGAATGCATTTTCATCCTTGAGGGAATATTTCATCCTTTGTAAGAGAGAAACAAGAGTAATGAGCCAATGCATCACAAGCTGGGGCACATAAGTCAGTCCCTAGATACTCTGGTGGCACATGTGAGCATTCTAGAATCCCACATCACCCAAATGGTGCCGGCCCCTGGCAATAGGCCTTCATCATTGCGAGCGTTGATGACAGCAATCACTATGGATAGCAGGGCAACAGACCCGCAAGCAATATGAGGCATCCATGAGCAACATCCTCAGAGAATCCCCCCTTACCACTGGTACCCACATGAGTTTCCTGGATTTTCACTCTGCTTTACCACAGGGTGCTACAGGGTCGCCCGAGGAGAGTGCTAGTTCCACAAAGTCTAGCAAAAGTGTCCAGGATACATCACAACTTCAAACACAGGCATTGCCAGTTGTGGAAGGTCAGTGCTCGGGGTCGCTGCAAGGGGAACTGTAATGCACAGACTGTGACATGTCTGTGCTGTACATGTTTGAGTGTGCAGCACTGGTACAGGGGGTGTCTCAGGTCATGTTGGCAGGATGGGTGTGGGCAGCAGGGGTTTGTGGGCAGGGGACATGCAAGGGTATGGGTGGTCAGGCAGCTGCTGGGCCATGGATGTTAGGGGGCTGTGTGGGGATATGCTTGGGGGAAGGGACAGCGTTAGGGTAGTGTGATGCACAAGTGTGGGGTATTGGGATGAGGCCATTACTGGGGCTTGGCAGTGGCAAGAGGGGTGGGGCAAGGGGAACAGGTAAGGGGGGACAGGCGGGGGGGGGGGGGGATGACAGGCAGGGGCTCCTTCTGTAATCTTACTTTAATGTTCAAGAATTAAACATGTACCTTAGGTGAAATGATTCTGTATCAGCCTGTTTGTTGCTCAATCCCCTTATCTGTATGACTGGTCCATGACATCTGTGCCGCTGTCTGAGCCCTCCTCAGTACTGTCCTCTTTGGGTGAGTTTTCTGTAGGCTGCTGCCTCCTCTTGGTCAGGTTGTATAGCATGCAGCAGGCCTTGAAGATCTGACAGACCTTTTGTGGGCTGTGCAGCAGCTAACCCCCCTGACCTGTCCAGGCAATGAAAAAGTGTTTTCAGCTGGCCAAATGTGCACACTCTGATGGAACGGGTTGCCCTGTGTGCCCGGTTATAGTGGGCCTCTGCCTTACTGTATGGGAGATAATATGGGTCATCAGCCAGGTAGGTGGGTAGGCATAATCACCTGAATGAGGAGATATAAGGGGGGCCGTCAGAGGCTTCGTTGGCCACACATTGCAGCATTCTCCACCACTACCATTCATCTGCCTTCTTGCTAGCTCTGAGCCAGTCTTTGGTGTCTCCTGCACGTATTTCCTCCTCCTATTTTGTGGCAATAGCTGTAGCCATGGTACTATTTATTTATTTACATTCTCTTATATACCGCGCTATTCCGCATCAGTGCGGTTTACATAGAACATCAAAACTTACACATTTCTGTAGCTGTGTTTACAATGAACCGGTACTATGCCTCTGTTGGGGGCTCTGACTTACCAAGGAGCCAGTCACCTGTGATCTCCCCACTGCTGAAGCACTTATGAATGCCAGACTGCGACAGGATATAGGCATCATGGCATGACCCTGGGAAATGAAGGAAAACCAGTTATTTTAGCCTCACCATTGCACAGTACCAGCATATTCATGGAATGATATGACTTGTGATTCCGATAGGTTGTTTCCCTCGCATGCGGGAGGCACAGGGCCACATATGTGATGTTTATGACATCAAGCACCACAGGAAAGCCTGCTACCCAATGAAAGTCCATTATGGTCTGTTGGCGCTGCTGGGCAGTGCTGGTAAAGCATATATCTTACACCATTCTGGGGAGGAATGCTGCGAGTAACTGCGTGAGACACAATGACATGGCTAGCTGACTGATGTATGCCATGGCTGCCAGCGCAGACCGGAAGCTGCCAGACATCAGAAATGTGAGGGCGGTGGTGACCTTGACAGCCTCAGAGTGGAGCAGCTTCATTGCTTGCTGGCACTGAGGTCTTGCTCTAGCTCTAGCTCTAGGTATAGCTATTATATGGTAACTTTCTCAAAATGGAACCATATCAGATGCTGTTCATCTGTGAGCCCCATGAACTGGCCTCTCGGCCGCTCTATTCTCTGGTATGGGTGCTCTCTGCATGCCCTCCTGCTCTCCTTTTGCAGCTCCTTGTCAATGGCTTCTGCAAACTACCAGTTCACATGCTACATGTCTGCTTCCTCCACCCACACCAATGGGGACCTACCACTGCATGCCCTTCTCACCCATCTCTGCTACCCTGTGCTACCACCACCAATATGCAGTGCTGTGTGTTGTGTGTGATGAAGACATGGATGGATATGGATACACACACAGTGATGCATGGCAAATGGATACTTCCACACCCTCCTCCACTCCTACACACACAGACCAATGCCCTCTACCACTCCACACATACTTGCACTGATGTCTTTACCTTGTGAAGACATTGGGGTCAGGGGGTCTCAGTTTGGCAGTGCTGGGATGGAGTAGGATGGGTGCCTGTGGCTAGGGTAGGAAGTGTGGGGTCGTGAGGTGCCTATCGAGGCTGAGTGAACAGGGGGATGTATGGGGTGCAGGTTTGTGACACAAATGTTCACTGGGAAAAGCATGCAGCAGACAGTGCCAACAAGGAGACTCCTCTATCTCCCTCTCTCTTTCTCTACCTCACATTCTCCTTCTCTCTCTCTCCTTCACTCTCCTCCTAGCACAATCACATCCATAGTCAGCATGGGCAAAAATGTCCCATACCTGTTCATACTTTATAGCAGGTCCAGGCCGCAATGTCTGGCTGCCGTGCACTGCATGTCTAGGACACTATGGGGTATGTTTACTAAAACCCCGTTAGGTTGCACGCCGCGCTAGTGTGCGGATGCCATATAAGGAGTGGGCGTTTCAGTCAGAAAAAAGCAAAACCGGGATTAATCATGCGCTAATGTGCGCTGCGCTCATGTGCGCCCCGCACATTAGCGCATGAGAAAGTTGCGCGGAAAGCATAAGTGGCGTGCTGATGTGCAAACACAGGAGCAGAGCTACAGTACAATGGTTAAGACACTGACCAATGGTGCAGGGATCATGAGTTCAATCCCCCACTGTTCCCAATGAGGAAGGCTGGCTGAGGCATTAACTATTATTGGGAAGATTGCTTTAGGAGGCATTTTATTTTTATTCTAATTATCTCTACTAGCAAACGCATTCTCAAAGTGTGTTAACATAAGGCGCCCCATAAGGCACATTTTAAAGTGCACTGTCCGCCAAGGCACCCTAGAATGTTGCTTATAGGGCGCTTTATAGGGTGCCGTATGAGGTACCGCAAGGTCACAGCACTGTTTTTGATGGCAGCAATATGCAGTTTAAGGAATGAAAATCATAAGTAGGTGCGCTAACATGCAAAGAGGAGCAGCAGTGTAGCACAATGGTTATGACACTGACCAATGATGCAGGAGTCATGGGTTCAATCCCCCACTGTGCCTAATGAAGAAGGCTGGCTGAGTCATTACCTGTTATAGGTAATATTGCTGTAAGGGGCATTTTATTTTTATTTTAAATAGTGCTGCCAGCAAACACACCCTCAAAGTATTGTAACATAAGGTGCTGCATAAGGCGCCTCATAGGGTACCCCAGAGGGCACATTTTAAAGTGCACTGTCCGCCACGGCACCCTACAATGTTGCTGAAAGGGTGGCCTATAGGGCGCCATATAGGGTGCCCTATGAGGCACAGCAAGGTCATAGCACTGTGTTTGATGGCAGCACGGTGCATTTAAATGCATGGAAATCTGAAGTAGGTGCGCTGACATGCAAGGAGGAACAGCAGTGTAGCACAATGGTTAAGGCACTGACTGCTGATACAGGGGTCATGAGTTTGCTCCCCAGTGTGCCTAATACGTAAGGCTGGCTGAGGCATCAGCTTTGCAATGTATGTATTGTTTCCTGCAGCACTTTATTTGTATTTTATTAATTGCTGCCAGCAAACACGCCCTCACGTGCCGTAATTGAAGGTGCCACATAAGGCACTCCATAGGGCACATTATAAAGTGCACTGTCCACCACGGCACCCTAAAATGTCCCCTATAGGGCACCCTATAAGTTGCTCCACAGGATAACGTATAGTGCACCTCATATGGACGGTAACCATAAGGTGCCCTATAGGGCGCCCTATAAAGCGCCCTCAGAGGCACCTTATGGGTACAGTACGCTGAGAGTGTTTTTGCTGGCAGCAATAATGTACATGAAAAAAAGATAATGCTTTGGGTAGCCCTAGCAAATAACCCCACTGTGGTTTGAACCAATGACCTCTAACTCCACAGGCAGTGAAGTAACCATTGGGCTACAGCTCTATAGCTGCCAACAAGCCCCTGGCTGGTTGCAGAGGGAGTGCACGTCACCACACAGACAGTCTGCTGTGGTCACCAGGATAGGGTTAGCACACCCGTACCCATGATGCACTGCACATGCAAATCAGCTGTCCACAGATAAACACAAGATGGGGTATGCACTCCCACAGCACCTCGGCCTGGTAGGGGGAACTGACCATGTGCACCCCCACAGCACCTCGACCTGGTAGGGGGAACTGAACGTGTGTGATACTGGCACAGAGTAGCTACACACCGTCACATTGTGCAGGTACTGTGCTCACCCTGAGTGTGCAGTGGGGCGCCCAGCACCAGGTCCACAGCACCTTCCATGGCAGAAATAGGCCATGCTGCAGGTCCCCAGCAGTGCTAATGTGTGAGGTAGTTAGTTTCTGCAGAAACACCTTGGATATATCTGTCTGTCTCAGTCAGGTGTACCCCCTATGGACCCCTAGGAGGATTATGTACCACCACCCTCCTCCTCCAGGGCGGCAAACAGGTTCTCCCATCAACAGATCCACACTCTACCTCCCTGCAATGGTGGCAATAGAGGGGACCATCAACCCCGGTCCTGCTGGGGAACAGACACCCTACAGGGCAGTCAATGCAGCTCTGTACACATCCATAACGCAATAGCAGACAGACATTAGGCCTGGATATGCTAAGCTGTACCCCACCACTATCTGATATTCTTCTGCAGCAAGCCTTCAGCCACTGCACCCTACAAGGCGCTCCATCAAAACACATACAAGCTGCAAACAGTCTGCTAGCTAGTCCATAGTGCATGTTCCTGGTGGAAATGCATGCACCCAGAACTGGGATGTCAACATACACAACAAGCAGATAAATCAGTGACTGGGCCCCAAAAGGAAACCCATAAATATCACATGAAAGAAATGCTATATAGCACTATGGGGGTGCCTAGCCATGCTGTGGTCACTAAACAGTCAGGGTGAGAGTGATCTCCCAGCAGGACATGCTGAGGCCACCCTGTCTGTGTAGGTGGTGGCCGGGCACTAAAATGTCCCAGCCAGTGCCCTATGCCCTGTGCAGATGCATCCTGGCCAGGCCACCCTGTCCGGGCTATACCCATGGTACCTTGCTCCTCATTATGCACATTGGCAGGCCAATACTGGCAACAGTGCTGGCAGTGTGGGCTGTGGATGGTGTTTGCAGCCACCACACACTGGATAGATAGACACCCACACCCACACCTATGCCAGCATTGTGCTACTATAGAGGAGTTTAGCAGCCCTGGCCACCACATCAGTCCTGGGCACAGTACAGGCATGGATATGGTATGCAATAATGTTGGGGGTCACTCCCCAGGGTGGTAAACACTGTCAGAGACCAGACCTGAAGCACACACCACAGACATCAGAAAGGTTGTTATGATGGAGCTCAATCAGCAAACTGTGCTTAATGTAGGAATTGCTATCTGCCAGTAATCATAGCAAACGTTTGATAGCTGTGTACCGTATACCCAGGTGTAGGGTGGCATTGCTAAGGTATGCAAGTGCTAGTATTGGGAGATGCACGCAGGGCCCAATGTCCTGCCTCTCCAGGAGGCATTGGCCAATGGGGCCTGTGGGTGTAGGTGTGGGTGTGTCTGCCCCTGTTGGCTGCTGCTTTACGGCAGAGGTTCCCAACTCCAGTCCTGGTGTGCCAAACACTGTTCGGGTTTTCATGCTGTCCCTCATGAATATGCATGAGATACATCTGCATACCATGGGGGTGGTGCATAGATATGCAGCACAGGCATCTTTATTAGAGGCAGCATGGAACCTGAATGGTGCTTGGCCCTCCAGGACTGCATTTGGGAGACTCTGCTCTAGGTAATGCGGCTGTTTATGGTGTCTGGGCTCAGTGGGGTAAAATATAGGCGTATTATTTATTTATTTTATTTATTTATTTATATTCTTTTATATACCGCGCTATTCTGCATCAGTGCGGTTTACATTGAACAAACTGAAATTACATTGAACAGGGCATTATAACTTGGAAACCATGCATATGTTCTCTGCAATAAAGGTTTGTCCTTACTATCACGGTTTAGTTGTGGGAAAAATATGTGGACTGGATTGGCAGTAGCCCCAGCTGGGCTTTGAACCTGTGACCTTCTGTTCTTGCACACACTGTCTGTGTGCACTGCATCACCATGTTGCCACAGATATGCTGCATTCCCTGGGGAGTCCATGACTGTACATCCGACAGGGCCTGTTTGTCGCAGTGCACGGCACCCACCTGGACAGGGCTAGGCCATGGTCTGCTGTTGCCACCAGCTGCTGCCACCTCCACCACCAGTACCGCTCCATCCTTAGATTGGAGACAGCATAAACCCTGAAGGATTTGTGGCCCTCCAGGACTGCATTTGGGGGAATCTGCTCTAGGTAATGTGCACGTTTCTGGTGTCTGTGCTCTGTAGGGTAAAATAGAGGTGTCTGAGCCATGCTTATGTTCTCTGCAATAAAGGTTCGTCTTTACTATCACGATATAGTTGTGGGTAAAATATGGGGACTGGATTGGCAGGAGCCCCAGCTGGGGCTTGAACCTGTGACCTTCTGTCTCCAAACACATTGGTTGTGTGCACTGCACCACCGTGTTGCCACAGAGACAGTGCGTTCCCTGGTGATACCATGACTGTTTGTCCGGCAGGGCCTGTCTGTTGCAGTGCATTGCACCCACCTACACAGGGCTAGGCCATGGTCTGCTCTGGGCAGCTGCCACTGCCCCCCTCCACCTCCAGTACCCCTGTGCCACCATGCTGACATGCCCTTCTGCTGGTGGTACGCAGTCTCAGGCCATCCTGTGTGCGGGTAGGCGGCTGCCTATGGTGCGGGTTCTGGGGTAGGGCTGCCTGCATATCTGTCCGCACGTCCCCCAATCACCGCCTGCCACTGTTCTGTGCCCTTGGAGGTACCTGCTGGGTACTATCCCCTGTGACACTGTGATGGACACGCTCATGCCCATGTTGGGCCCTCATCAGTTGTGTCTGGCTGCTGTACAGTTTCAGCATTCCTAGGTGCCACCTAGGCATCTGCCTAGTCCGCACTATGCCCCAGCTGCACCACAGCATGTGCCGCCTGCAGCCCTCTGTATCCCCTTTTCCAGCATCTGTCCAGTTGCCCATTCTGACATGCCCGCCCTGCTGCTGTGGAACATGGGCATGCCATAGGAAACCTGTCCAATGGAGGACGTAACCCTGATCAGTGCTATTTCACTGTGGGATCATTCACCTTGTATGGGGACGGAGCGTAGACCCTTCTAAAATTCATATTTATTTTTTGGGGCTTTCTTGGGTGTGTTTTTTGATGTTTCCCATTACTATCACTATTGCCCAGCTTGCTTATGATTTTTTTATATTTTGTTGGGGTCATTTTTAATGTTTATTTGCCCTTTTGTTCCGTGCACATGTATCACACTGCTCACGTTTTGTAGGTTTCCCTGGTTTTGCTGTACATTGCTGACAGAAATGGTTTCTCTTCCCTTTAAATCGGCTCTACCGCGAGGTTTTCACTCGCGGTATTTTTTTGCTTGAATTTCAGCCCCGCTTGTGTGCGGGCAGCCTCTCCCCTCCCACTCTCCACCCATTGACCCCGTCTCTCCGCCCCTGGGGAGCCTTCCTCCGCCCTCTGAGAGCCTTTCCACGCCTTTATCGCACATCAGCGTGCCGCGCACATGAGCGGGCACTTTAGTGTGGCGCGCACGTGTGCGGGGCACAAAAACAAACTACTAGCATGCGCTAAGGTACCTTAGCGCATGCTATTGTGCGCTGCGCACTTGAGCGCAGTTTAGTAAACATACCCCTATGTGGAATATGCTTTGATTGTCTGCATCCTGGCTCCATCTTGGTTGTGCCTCGAAATGCCCTCAGACACAATCATTTTAGAACGCTGGCATTTGTACGTACTGGCCATGGGGACATCTGGATTTGCCTGTTTCTGAAATCACATTTTTGACATCCTGGACGGAAGCATGTTCATCTTGCTTTTTTCGGACATCCAAACCACATCCATCTCTTGAAAAATAACCCCCATAGAGTCTTGGGGTACCCCCTGCCTCAGGTTCTTAAAAATAGAACTTGAATCCCCAATCTGAACCTCCTAGACTCTATCTTGCAAATATGAACAAAACCAGGAGAACACCTCCTTCCCCATACCTATTGCTGATAGGCATTGAACCAAATCCAGTAACAATAAAACTCCATACTCTCGATTATGAAATATCTGCAGAACATCATCCTTCAATGACATCATCATCTCCTCAGTACCATAATGGGGTTGAAAGCAAGACTGATTATCATCCAAGACTTGACCTTCCTCTACATGCTCCAGTAACTGTTGCATAACAAATTTTCAATAACCTTTCCCAAATACAGCAAATTGGACAGCTGACAATAATTTTCTTGCTTAATCACATCAACCTACAGATCCTTAGGCAAAGGACGCACCACTGATTGCTTCAAAACCTGAGGAAAACCCCCCTCTTGCAAAGAGGCATTCACAATCTGACGTATGATCCTCCAAAGCTAATCCTCCTAAATTTAAAAATGAAGAGGGATAAGGGTCCAATGAACAAGTGGTCCATGTCATAGAACACAGAATATTTTATATTTTCTTTGGTGTAACCAGATGGAAACTAGTCCAAGACCATGACAATGGCTTTAAAGGAGCAAATAGGAAAGCTACTAACCCTCCCTGTTGTTATTCCTGGCTTGTTATTGTGCCACTAACCTCTCCTATTGTGCCTCTTATAGTGCCTCCAACTCCCTTCTCAAAGCCACTTTATTATCCTCAAATAAGTCAGAAAAAGCCTCACAACTTAACCCTGCATCCATAGCTGGTTGCTGTGGTCGAGATGTAAGGGCACGAACCAGAATGAACAGCTCTATCAAGCTACTACCCACAAATCTACTCTATTGTGCATAGTACAACTTCTTAATATTATGCACATCTGCCCTATAACCCTTAATAGCACACTTCCACTGCAAGGTTCCACATTGGGAACCACCACCCAGGAAAAAGATTTAGGAGTCATCGTGGATAACATGTTAAAACCCTCTGCCCAGTGTGCTGCGGCAGCCAAGAAAGCAAATAGAATGCTAGGTATCATAAAGAAAGGGATGGAAAATAAAACAAAGGATATTATAATGCCTCTGTATCGTTCCATGGTACGACCACACCTTGAATATTGTGTGCAGTTCTGGTCACCGTGTCTTAAAAAGGACATAGCATTATTAGAAAAAGTACAGAGAAGAGCCACCAAAATGGTGAAGGGGATGGAAGGCTACTCCTATGAAGAGAGGCTACAAAGGTTGGGGCTCTTCAACCTGGAAAAGAGACGGCTGAGGGGAGATATGATAGAGGTCTATAAATTAATGAATGGAGTGGAGCGGGTAAACGTGGATCAATTGTTTACGCTATCAGAATATAGAAAGACTAGGGGACATGCAATGAAGCTACAGGGTAAACTATTTAAGACAAATAAGAGAAAATATTTTTCACTCAATGTGTAATCAAACTCTGGAATTTGTTACCGGAGGATGTAGTAAGGGCTGTTAGTGTAGCTGGGTTTAAAAAAGGTTTGGACAAGTTCCTGGAGGAAAGGTCCATAAACCACTATTAAAAAGGGACCCAGGATAATCAATGCTTGACCCAATACAAGCATTGTGGAACCTGTGTCTTTTGGGGATATTGCTAGGTACGTATGACCTAGATTGGCCACTGTTGGAAACAGGATACTGGGCTTGATGGACCTCGGTCTGACCTAGTATGGCATATCTTATGACTATAATCGGCCCCTCTCACCGATTTACACCAGTGACTCTCCAAGGGCCTACATTCCCGTTTACACTCACGTAACTCCTCTGTATACCATGGGGCAGCTTTTCTTTTCCCCAAGCCGACCTTCACTTGCTTCAATGGCACCAGCTGATTATAATATGTATAATTATACATATTATCCATCTCCCAATTCCAATTCAATACCAGATCATCCACAACCTTTCAGGCCACAGACCTGCAAGACAGTTGGCTTCTACCTTCTCCAGCCTCCTAACATACCGCCAAGTTGCTTTCTGTCCAAAATAATCACCATTTGGGGTCCATAAAAATGACACAACCCCGTGATCTGATCACGGAACCTCCTATGTTGAAAAGTTTGACAGCATCCTATCTGGCAATCCCCTGCATGCCATACAAACACCAAACCCAGCGCATGGCCCCCACATGAGTTGGGCTCTCTACCAGTTGCATAAAACCAAAATTCCCCATACCGTCCAAAATTTATCCTCCAACACAGTATTATTAATTTCATAATGTAAATTAAAATCCTCTAGAACCAAAAAACTATCAAACCCTAACATAACAGTCTCAATAAGTTCCAGAAGGGATCAACCTGGCCTTCTACATTCTCAAGAGCCTAATATACCAAAAGAATTCCCCCACTAACTGATTCCTACCCTTTTCAATAGAAGGCACTCCGCCCCTTGCTTAATTGGGACCTGAATAAAACCTAATTTTAACTTAAATACAATCCCTGCCCCACCCCCACATTTACTCATTCACCACTCAAAACCTGCTGGACAAAGTAACTGCTGCAGCACTATATCATCCTCTGTAAGTCAAGCCTCTGTAATAAAAAGCATGCTCCAGTCCACATCAATAATCTCTTCTAGTAAAAACTCCATTTTATTGCACACTGAATGAGTGTTCAATAAAATTAATCATTCCCCATCGAATTCCTTTCCACCACACACTTCAACTTCATTCGCCGGAATCACCTGCAAAAACCTATCCCTCCTATCCCTATTTTTAAAAGGCTTACCCCACATTGAATAACAGCCCTGCTCAATATGAACAGGGATAGGACTGGTCAAAGGTCCAGGAATAAAAAATCATCTATCACCCCCCAATACCCCTCATACTCTCCCACCACGTACACTGACTCTATATGATAGGTATTTTCCATACAAGCCAGAAACCCCGCCCCTAATTTACCTCCCCCATTATTCAAATCCATCCTTATTTCTTCCAAACCTCACAGCAACCCCAACATCCACAAACCCCACACTTCTTTTTTGCCAAGTGGAAACTTTACTTTTCCCCTCAACCTCCAACAAAAACGGCTCAAGATTAAAACATATAACAAATCAGACACTCAGCATTCATAAAAAAAATCACATAGATAAAAACAAAATAAATTAAAAATCAATAGATTATAAAGTACTGTATCAGATAAAATCATGACATAAGACTTCATAGCACAAATAAGTGAAACCATGAATCATAAATGAGAAAAAAGCATCTAAGGGGCTTGTTTACAAAGCCGCGGTAGTGGCTCGCGATCGCGATCGCAGCCGCGGCCCCATTGAAATCAATGGGGCCGCGGCTCCGATTACGATCGCAAACCGCTACCGCGGCTTTGTAAACAAGCCCCTAAGAGTGCATACTTCTAAAGTAACGTGAGAACACATAAAAGTGGTAAAAGTGACTATTAATAGATAACTATAGGTAATAGATTAATTACATTTACCTTTGGTAAGATGCAAAAGTAACTCACAAAACACAAAAGTACCACTGATAACTGCATAAAAGGATATATACTGCTAATGATGACTACAAAGAATTTATATATACATGTTCTTTCACCATATTTCCTATAAACAGATGTTAATCCACCAAACACCAGAATTAAAAGACCCACTTGCTAAACCACATATACTAGTTCGTCTGTGGTAAATAGATCTATTTTTAGTGGACATCTAAAATACATTACAGTATGATGGCAATACACTTTATCCATAAAAATAATACCATTAAGAATCAGCAAAATAAGAACACATCAATATGACTGAGATAATAAATTAATAAAGGCACGTAAAATTAGAAAGGTTGGAGCCACGCATCACATTTACCGGTGCACTAACAAAAGCTAAAAAACGTGACCAGATAATCTCTCATTTTACTCACTGGCTCACAATCACACTGGAGGAAATGTCCATAAACCATTCTTAAGGTGGACTGAGAGAAATCCACTGGGATAAGCATTATTGAATCTATCTACCTTTTGAGCAGACAGGTGCATGTGATGTAGATTGGCCACTATTGGAAACAGGATACTGGGCTTCATGGGCCTTTGGTCTGACCCAGTATACAAGTATTATCTTCTTATTTATTTGATTCAACAGTTTTCTCCTTTTCCTTTGTTCTTTGGGTTAAGCTGGAACCATCGGCCTTCAACTGCAATTACCCAAAGATTTTTCCACTATCTCTCACTCCTCCCACAATACCTTGTTTGGTTATTGCTGTGATTGTCCTGGGCTATGGACCATGCACTAAAGTTCCCTTTGGAGCCCAGCAATCATGGGCCCCGAGTACAGCCATGATTCCCTTTCCTCCACTTCCCCCCTAAAGGGCTGTGAGTGGTCTTATCATCCCAGCCTGAATGGATTTGAGGAATGGAAGCCAAACATGGACATTGAACTGGGGACCTTCTGTGTCACCAGGCTGGCCCATTGAAGTCCTATATGTAAGTGCTCTGGCAAGCTGGGTAAGGGACAGGAGGGATAAAGTTTGTGTAAATGAGTTGTTTATATTATCTAGGCTGGCTCAACCATTAGGCAAGTCTATGTGGTTCAAAATACAACCAAATACCAAAACCCAGCACCAATTACATCCAAAAGTCTGAACCAGGTCCAAAACACCATTAGTACAAAGAAACTTTTTTTGTTGGAACAGCCAGCCCAGTAGAGAGGAAGAAATCCTCACACCATTGTGGCCTTTTCCTTTTAATTATTCAATATGTAAAAAAACAGCAATAACTTAGCTGAAGTCGTAGAGCAGAGGCGTTTCCATCCAGTCAGCAATGCCAAGAACACGACGTGGCACGTTTCGGGGTAATGCCTGTACTACCCCGGCATCAGATCAAAACATTGCTCGGCAGCCCAAATGCTTTTAAACAAATCTTTGAGAAGTACGGTTTTTTTATCTCTAGGCGTCGGCAACGTAAACACAGCTGATCACAGTCAGCTGGTATAATAAACAGCCCGAGGAGCCAATCAGAGCTGTGAAGGGGAGGAATCACTAATCAGAGACCGCCCCCCAAGGTCTGAGGATGTCAAAAATCATATGATCGTGTGCTAATCAATCTGTTGGTTTAAACCATGTGGGTGCACTGTGTTTAAACGATAGATCCATCGCTGTTCACGATATTGCAGAAAATGTAGGCGATTACCCCCCCTAGGGTTTATAGGTATAAAGTCCAATATGCGCCATGAAAGCATCGCAAAAGTGTGAGAACAAGTTAAGTAGTGTTCTACCAGCGGAGCCGACAGTGATTTTGTTCTCAGTCTAGAGCAGGGGTCTCAAACTCAAATTACTTTGAGGGCCAAATGAGGACTTGTAAAATAACCCGGGGGCCACATGAGACGTGGGACCTCATTTGAATAAGGGACCTCATTTGCATAAATATTTGCATAATGTTACTATACCCTAACTTTTAGTAAACATGCCTCTTAATGAGTGCATGAATAAAGAAAGACTAAAAGATTTCTACATTACTATAATCCAGTGCCAACCGCCAGGCACATTAGGAACTACTACAAACACTGCCCATTTAGAACCCATAGCAAACCCGCCATATCCTAACAGCACTACCAGGACTCACAAAGCACCATACCCTACCTATCAAAAGGCAACACTGCAAATATTAAATCAATACATTTCAGAGAATAACAATATATGACCTACTGGGGACAGAGAACAAGTAGCAATGTCAAATAGGAATTACATAAACAGAATACCTCAACTCAGTTACACAAGCAGAACATACACCATCACCAAACAAGGAATCAAAATTTAGAAACAAGACAATTAAACTGGGACCCCCAAAAGCCAATCTTGGAATGTACAACAACACTGTAGAAATAAAACTATAAATTAATTTCCTCTTGTACTAAACAAAGCGCAGACGTTATTGATGCACATTTCCCAGAACTGACATATTCCAGTTAATAAATTCAAAATAAAGAGATTTTTCTACCTTTTGTGCATTTTTTTTCAGTTGCAATTGTTCCAGCCACTTTCTTCTGGTTTCTTCGTGCCTTCTGCTAACTCTCCATCGTCTGCTGTCCATTTGTCCTTTCTTCTCTCTTCTAGCTTTTTCCATTCTCCCTCTACATCTTGCTTTAACATATTAATCTTTCTCCTTTTGCTCTTTCCTCATTCCTATTTCATCCACTCAAATTTTACCCCTCCATCCTCAATCCCCACTTACTCTCCCAATGCCTGGCCAATTGTAGATTTGTCTTCCCTCCCACACAAAATATTTTTCCCCTCTCCATTTCACTCTCCCAGCTCCATCCCATTCTAATCCTCCCCCAACATCAGCTCCCTTCTAGTTCCAGTCCCACACAGCACCTGCTCCCTTCTAATCACTGCATCAGCCCATTTTCAGTCCTAGCCCCCCATCAGCCCATTTCCAATCGTAGCTCACCCCCATCAGCCCATTTCCAGTGCTAGCTCCCTCCCCTCACAGCCCATTTCCATTCCAAGCCCCCCTCCCCCTCCCCATCAGCCATTTGCAATTCAAGCCCCCTTCCACTCAGCCCATTTCCAGTCCTAGCAGACCCCCCAACCCATTATCAGTCCTAGCCCCCCCATAGCCCATTACCAGTCCTAACCCCCATAGCCCACTTCCAGTCTTACCCCTCATAGCCCATTACCAGTCCTAACCCCCCCATCACCCCATTTTCAGTGTTACCCCCATCACCCCATTTTCAGTGACCCCCCCTCCTAGGCCATTACCAGTCCTAGCCCCCCCCATAGCCCATTACCAGTCCTAACCCCCCTCCCACCATCAGCCAAGGTAGATTTTTAAAAAATGTATATTTGCTGCTGCTGCCGCTGCAGAATTAAGCGTCCCGCGGGCCCCTCTGCATGGCAGAGTCCTCGCCTCCCTGCAGTATCAGCTCCAAAAGCGGCGGCTTTCAGAGCCGCGAAGAGAGAGAGTTTCTCTCTCGCGGTTCTGAAGAGCAGCGAGAGAGTCTTCAGAACCGCGAGAGAGAAACTCTCTCTTCGCGGCTCTGAAAGCCGCCGCTTTTGGAGCTGATGCTGCAGGGAGGAGAGGACTCTGCCAGGCAGAGGGGCCTGTGGGACGCTTAATACTGCGGCGGCGGCAAGTTTGGATTTTTTTTTTTTTTTTACACGCCGGTAAGTGCTTCGCGGGCCGCACAAGATGCTCTCGCGGGCCGCGTGTTTGAGACCCCTGGTCTAGAGGCATGCTCCCCCAGACGAACTTTGAACGGCCGCGACGTACGGCCAACATAGTAGAGGGTACACGGACAGAGTATTAAATATACTACAAAAGATGAAGTACAGCTGGTTTTCCAGCGAGTATGATAAGTAACCTGAGTGTGGATGTCCAACCACGATACACCCGAGATGGTGTTTGAACAGTAGTTGCAATTGCCACAAGGAAAATGTCCCGCTAGGTCATGAGAGGCTATGGGGCGATCAACAGTCTCAGTAGTATGCACCATCATATCTCGTAGGTTTGATTTTCGAGAGTAAGCTATTTGCAACTTCTTTCTAAAGCAAGAGTGTAAACCCAGAATGGGCCAATATTGATGTAAGATGCCCACAATCTTTGAAGAACCCTTCATGTAGGGAAATATCGCAGTAATGTTGTCCGATGGAGGTTTAGAAGTTGAACCCCGTAAAAGCCATTCTCTATGGGTGTAACAGGCCCTTTTATAGGCCAGCCACACAACCTGCGGAGGGTAGCCCCTCGCCAAAAGTCGAGTGCTCAAATCGCGTGCATGTGCTTTAAAGTCAGCCAAATGGGTACAATTACGACGAAGACGTAAAAATTGACCGAATGGTAGTCCTCTCTTGAGTGCAGGTGGATGGAAACTATCATAACGTAGAAGGGTGTTCCGTTGAACAGATTTTCGATACAAAGAGGTCTCAAATCCATTTCCCGTTAACTTCACAGTAATATCCAAGAATTGAATCTGTTGGATCTCAATTTTTGCAGTAAACTGTATGTTTTCTTTGAAAGAGTTTAAAGACCGAAGAAACGCTTCCAAATCTTGCATCGTGCCAGTCCAGATGAAAAAAATATCATCCAAAAAATGTCGCCAAAAAGGAACATATATGTATAAGGGATGAGGATAAATAAACTTGTCCTCAAACCAACCCATATATATCGTGGCAATAGAAGGTGCCACCGTGGCACCCATGGCAATCCCATAAACATGGCGATAATATTGTTGCTGGTGAACAAAAAAATTGTGGTTCAACACCAGATCCAATAAATCAAGAACGAATTGTTTCGGGATACGATCAGGTAAAGACAACGGATACGATGCTAATCCCAACAACACTTCATGTTGGTCTATGTTAGTGCATAATGACTGCACATCCAAAGACACTAAATAAGTGTAGGTGGAAATTTCAGTGCAAGTGGCAAGATGTTGCATAAAGTCCCCCGTGTCCCTGATATAAGAAGACACTGTGATGGCAGCAGGTTGTAAAAAGAGATCACAAAACTGTGAAAGGGGTTCTAAGACCGAGCCTCTACAAGACACAATTGGGCGTCCCGGAGGATGAAGCAATGATTTGTGGACCTTTGGCACCAAGTAAAAAGTCAGTGTCTTAGGATGTTGATTGATCAAGAAATCCGATTCCTGTTTCGTTAGCCAGTTGTTCAAAAAGGCCGGAGACACAAGGTCCCGCACCCTGTGTAAGAGATCAAGTGTCGGATCTGTAATAAGGATGTAATGTTTATGGTTGCCAAGATGTAATAACATTTCAGAATCATATTGCGCTTGAGAGAGAACCACCGTGGCTCCACCCTTGTCCGCCCGTTTTATGACCAATGTGGAGGTAGATAACTGCTTTATAGCAGTAAAATGATCACGAGATAAATTACTGCTCGACGTTGGGCCTTATTCCTGCTAATTTGGGAACCATATATTCAGATATTGAGGCCTCGTGTCCGAAATGAAGTGCTTCAATTGGGATGAGAAGGTCGTAGGATATTAATAATATAATTAATATGCATGTTCACTATGGGGGGTTGGTTGCTGAAGGGGGAGGCTGTGGGGTGGGAGGGAGGTTGGTGGGGAAAGGAGGGGAAAGGGGGGGAGAGGGGAATATTGTAAATTCTTTTTTTCTTGCTGTATTTGTATGATTGATTTGCTGAGGAATCCAGGTCTGAGAGATCACTAGAAATGCCATTTTTTGAGGTATTTGTTGTTGTTTTTTATATATTGTTTTGCATGTTCTGTATTATTTGGTTTTCAATAAACAGAGTTTACAAAAAAAAAAAAAAATTACTGTAGGGAAAAGTACTTGTGGATTCAATCTGAGAGAGGCCATCCAAAACCAAATCTTGGTATGTAGAAATTGCTGCCTCAAGTGGACCTGGTGGCAGCCATCAAGAAGGATCTTTTACCAAAGATAGACGAGGGTCACCAGTATTCTCAGAAAAATGATGAATCACTCGTAATTTATGAAAAAAGTGATAAAGTGCCACTCTCATCTCAAAAGCGTCATATCTGGGTGAAGGAACATAAGAAAGACCCAGTTCCAAGACAAACTGTTGATTTTTGGTGAGAGCCTGTCCAGAAAGGTTTATGACAGATGACCCCTGGTCCTGGATCTGGTGTCCGGGCCCTCGAGAAAATCCTGATGACTAGAACCCCTGGGTTGACGGCCCCGAGAAAAATTGCCCCTAGAAGATGTAAAAGAGGGCTGCTGTCTGGAACGGGTGGGACCTGACCTTGCTGAGTCTGACCCCGCCGAATCAGTGTCCGAGGTGTTATCCGAGCTGTCAACAAAAGAAACCTTTTTGGTGCGGGAGGCGGTGTTTCGAGAAGGCCATTTATAGACACAATTGTTGTCATAATCACTTTTATCACGTTTAAATTTGTTAATCTTCAATCCTTTAACATGGTCCTTAAAGGAAACAAGCTGTTTGTCAATTTCTGCCCATTGAGCTTGAAAACTCTGCAATTCTTGAGTGTTTAATATTTTGGCTTTAATTTCCGCCGCTTGAGCCGTCAAATGTTCCTGCTCCTGAAGGGATCGCTCTAACAGCAAAGCTATTAAATCCACACTGCATTTGGTTAATATAGCTTCCCATTTAGCCACAAATTCTTGGTCATCTGTAAATTGTTTCGGAGGCTTGATGACACGGAGTCCTCTTGGGACAATTGAAGATTTTAAATATTGTGCCATAGCCGAGCCATGTAAATTAGCTCTAATCAGTTTCTTATGAATGTCCTTTAATTCCAGAATGGTCGGGGGTAAATCAACCGCCAAAACTTCTACTACATCCTCGTCAAAAAGCGATTTTTGTTTTTTCAGCTGTAAAAGTCGCTCCTCCGTGAAAGCATACGTTGTGGAAGCCATAGAAAACACAGGTATATATAGACTCAAAATACAACCAAATACCAAAACCCAGCACCAATTACATTCAAAAGTCTGAACCAGGTCCAAAACACCGTTAGTACAAAGAAACTTTTTTTGTTGGAACAGCCAGCCCAGTAGAGAGGAAGAAATCCTCACACCGTTGTGGCCTTTTCCTTTTAATTATTCAATATGTAAAAAACCAGCAATAACTTAGCTGAAGTCGTAGAGCAGAGGCATTTTCATCCAGTCAGCAATGCCAAGAACACGACGTGGCACGTTTCGGGGTAATGCCTGTACTACCCCTGCATCAGGTCAAAACATTGCTCGGCAGCCCAAATGCTTTTAAACAAATCTTTGAGAAGTACGTTTTTTTTTATCTTTAGGCGTCGGCAACGTAAATACAGCTGATCACAGTCAGCGGGTATAATAAGCAGCCCGAGGAGCCAATCAGAGCTGTGAAGGGGAGGAATCACTAATCAGAGACCGCCCCCAAAGGTCTGAGGATGTCAAAAAATCATATGATCGTGTTGCATTCAATCTGTTGGTTTAAACCATGCAGGTGCACTGTGTTTAAATGATAGATCCATCGTTGTTGACGATATTGCAGACATTGTAGGCGATTACCCCCCCTAGGGTTTATAGGTATAAAGTCCAATATGCGCCATGAAAGCATCTCAAAAGTGTGAGAACAAGTTAAGCAGTGTTCTACCAGCGGAGCCGACAGTGATTTTGTTCTCAGTCTTAGGCATGCTCCCCCAGACGAACTTTGAACGGCCGCGACGTACGGCCAACATAGTAGAGGGTACACGGACAGAGTATTAAATATACTACAAAAGACGAAGTACAGCTGGTTTTCCAGCGAGTTTGATAAGTAACCTGAGTGTGGGTGTCTAACCACGATACACCCGAGTTGGTGTTTGAACAGTAGTTGCAATTGCCACAAGGAAAATGTCCCGCTAGGTCATGAGAGACTATGGGGCGATCAACAGTCTCAGTAGTATGCACCATCATATCCCGTAGGTTTGATTTTCGAGAGTAAGCTATTTGCAACTTCTTTCTAAAGCAAGAGTGTAAACCCAGAATGGGCCAATATTGATGTAAGATGCCCACAATCTTTGAAGAACCCTTCATGTAGGGAAATATTGCAGTAATGTTGTCCGATGGAGGTTTAGAAGTTGAACCCCGTAAAAGCCATTCTCTATGGGTGTAACAGGCCCTTTTATAGGTCAGCCGCACAACCTGCGGCAGGTAGCCCCTCGGCAAAAGTCGAGTGCTCAAATCGCGTGCATGTGTTTTAAAGTCAGCTAAATGGGTACAATTACGAAGAAGACGTAAAAATTGACCGAATGGTAGTCCTCTCTTGAGTGCAGGTGGATGGAAACTATCATAACGTAGAAGGGTGTTCCGTTGAACAGATTTTCGATACAAAGAGGTCTCAAATCCATTTCCCGTTAACTTCACGGTAATATCCAAGAATTGAATCTGTTGGATCTCAATTTGTGCAGTAAACTGTATGTTTTCTTTGAAAGAGTTTAAAGACCGAAGAAACGCTTCCAAATCATGCATCGTGCCAGTCCAGATGAAAAAAATATCATCCAAAAAATGTCGCCAAAAAGGAACATATTTGTATAAGGGATGAGGATAAATAAACTTGTCCTCAAACCAACCCATATATATCGTGGCAATAGAAGGTGCCACCGTGGCACCCATGGCAATCCCATAAACATGGCGATAATATTGTTGCTGGTGAACAAAAAAATTGTGGTTCAACACCAGATCCAATAAATCAAGAACGAATTGTTTCGGGATACGATCAGGTAAAGACAACGGATACGATGCTAATCCCAACAACACTTCATGTTGGTCTATGTTAGTGTATAATGACTGCACATCCAAAGACACTAAATAAGTGTAGGTGGAAATTTCAGTGCAAGTGGCAAGATGTTGCAAAAAATCCCCCGTGTCCCTGATATAAGAAGACACTGTGATGGCAGCAGGTTGTAAAAAGAGATCACAAAACTGTGAAAGGGGTTCTAAGACCGAGCCTCTACAAGACACAATTGGGCGTCCCGGAGGATAAAGCAACGATTTGTGGACCTTTGGCACCAAATAAAAAGTCGGTGTCTTAGGATGTTGATTGATCAAAAAATCTGATTCCTGTTTCGTTAGCCAGTTGTTCAAAAAGGCCTGAGGCACAAGGTCCCGCACCCTGTGTAAGAGATCAAGTTGATTTATTGGATCTGGTGTTGAACCACAATTTTTTTGTTTACCAGCAACAATATTATTGCCAGGTTTATGGGATTGCCATGGCTGCCATGGTGGCACCTTCTATTGCCACGATATATATGGGTTGGTTTGAGGACAAGTTTATTTATCCTCATCCCTTATACAAATATGTTCCTTTTTGGCGACGTTTTTTGGATGATATTTTTTTTCATCCGGACTGGCACGATGCAAGATTTGGAAGCGTTTCTTCGGTCTTTAAACTCTTCCAAAGAAAACATACAGTTTGCTGCACAAATTGAGATCCAACAGATTCAATTCTTGGATATTGCTGTGAAGTTAACGGGAAATGGATTTGAGACCTCTTTGTATCGAAAATCTGTTCAACGGAACACCCTTCTACGTTATGATAGTTTCCATCCACCTGCACTCAAGAGAGGACTACCGTTCGGTCAATTTTTACGTCTTCGTCATAATTGTACCCTTTTGCCTGACTTTAAAGCACATGCACGCGATTTGAGCACTCGACTTTTGGCGAGGGGCTACCCGCCGCAGGTTGTGCGGCTGGCCTATAAAAGAGCCTGTTACACCCATAGAGAATGGCTTTTACGGGGTTCAACTTCTAAACCTCCATCGGACAACATTACTGCAATATTTCCCTACATGAAGGGTTCTTCAAAGATTGTGGGCATCTTACATCAATATTGGCCCATTCTGGGTTTACACTCTTGCTTTAGAAAGAAGTTGCAAATAGCTTACTCTCGAAAATCAAACCTACGAGATATGATGGTTCATACTACTGAGACTGTTGATCGCCCCATAGCCTCTCATGACCTAGCGGGACATTTTCCTTGTGGCAATTGCAACTACAGTTCAAATACCATCTCGGGTGTATCGTGGTTAGACACCCACACTCAGGTTACTTATCAAACTCGCTGGAAAACCAGCTGTACTTCGTCTTTTGTAGTATATTTAATACTCTGTCCGTGTACCCTCTACTATGTTGGCCGTATGTCGCGGCCATTCAAAGTTCGTCTGGGGGAGCATGCCTCTAGACTGAGAACAAAATCACTGTCAGCTCCGCTGGTAGAACACTGCTTAACTTGTTCTCACACTTCTGAGATGCTTTCATGGCGCATATTGGACTTTATACCTATAAACCCTAGGGGGGGGGGGGTAATCGCCTACAATTTCTGCAATATCGTGAACAGTGATGGATCTATCGTTTAAGCACAGTGCACCCGCATGGTTTAAACCAACAGATTGATTGGCACACGATCATATGATTTTTTGACATCCTCAGACCTTGGGGGGCGGTCTCTGATTAGTGATTCCTCCCCTTCACAGCTCTGATTGGCTCCTCGGGCTGCTTATTATACCAGCTGACTGTGATCAGCTGTGTTTACGTTGCCGACGCCTAGAGATAAAAAAAAAACGTACTTCTCAAAGATTTATTTAAAAGCATTTGGGCTGCCAAGCAATGTTTTGACCTGATGCAGGGGTAGTACAGGCATTACCCCGAAACGTGCCACGTCGTGTTCTTGGCATTGCTGACTGGATGGAAACGTCTCTGCTCTACGACTTCAGCTAAGTTATTGCTGGTTTTTGACATATTGAATAATTAAAAGGAAAAGGCCACAACGGTGTGAGGATTTCTTCCTCTCTACTGGGCTGGCTGTTCCAACAAAAAAAGTTTCTTTGTACTAACGGTGTTTTGGACCTGGTTCAGACTTTTGGAAGTCTATGTGGTTGCCTAGGGTGGCAACTTCTGAGGGGCAGAGAGGAGCTGCAGTCAAGGCAAAACAGTAGATTCTGACAGTCACAGAAAATCTTAAGAACCAACAGCACATTATTTTACCTGCAGGGAGAGCGGGCATATACATTTGTTGAAAGCAAAGTTTAATATTAAAAAGTATGATGTCCAGTTTGGCTTTTTACAGGATTGTTGTGGAAGAGGTGGTATTGGGATGAACACGATAAAGGTTAATTAACAAAATTTTAGGGGGGGGGGGGGTTGTAAGGCTGGAGGTTCACCTAGGGCGTTCAATATATTGCACTGGCCCTGTATTTACCTAAACCCTCACGACAAAGTCAGGCAATGATAGTTTTAGGTTTTAGGGTTTAATATCTATATATAGTATGTGGCACTTTGCCAGGGACACCTTGATGATTTTTGGCAAAAAAATACAGTTTCCAAATAGATAGATACATACATGTACCGCATGAAGTTCCATATGGCTATCATCAATGGCAGAATTGCTTCCCAGACAACTAGTTTTTATTTCATTCCAAAGCCATGTGAGAATCAGTGTCCATCTGCTCGGCACATCTCTGGCAGATGCTCCCATCAGTGCTCTGGAAGAAGTAACAGCAGATTTCAAAGTATAACATTTTTGGAATGTGTTGGGGGAGGGGTTCACATCTATGAACTAACTGGAGAACACCTTGGAACATTCTTGGAATATCTTCTTTATCAGTTCAGGCATGTTCTCTTTGGAAAAGATATGTCATTTTGACCTCAGTTCAGGCATGCTCTCTTTGGAAAAGATACGTCATTTTGACCTTGGTAGGAATGGAGGAGTAGCCTAGTGGTTAGAATACTGGCTTCACAACCAAGTAACCAGGGTTCAATTCCCACTAACACTCCTTGTGGCCTTGGGCAAGTCACTTAGCCCTCCATTGCCTCAGAAGAAAGGCCTGGCAATCTACTTCCAGTGACACTGCCAAGAAAACCCAGGAGCTTCTGGGTCACCAGGAGTCAGGACTGCCTCAAAGGCACACATTGCATTTTGCAACCTTGAAAACAAAGCTTTCTGTATTTTTCTGCAAGCATCAGGTTCAAAATGTAAAAAGAAGCAGTGCACACTACTAATAAGATGCAGTTGCAGTCTGACTGAAAACAGCTTTAGCATCTGCTAACAGAGTGCCAGAGATGCATAACCCTTTTCCCTTGTATATTTCAAAGGATACCACATATAAACAGTCTTGTGAGCAAAAAAAATAGAGCCAGCTGTCAGCAGCATGAAACCTGTTTTACTGACACACTATTTCTAAGAAATGCCTTAGTTCAGCTATTCCTGGACCTTAAACAGATACAAATTATGTTGTGTCATTGGCCAACGTGAAGGAGAAGAGTTATTTAGAACCGTGGCCTGCATTGTTGCCTCTGAGTGTAGGCAAGTTTGGTCCTCCAGTGAAGTAACCAGTTCTGCTTTTCAGTATATCCACAATGAATACGCATGACAGTTGCATGAAAATGTACACTGACATGGAGAGGATCAGAACCAACTTGACCTGTAGATCAAACACATGAACTTATTAATAAATAACCATTAAAAATATAAAATAATAAATAATGACTCCATAAAAAATGGTGAAAAAATAATAAAAAGATCAAATTCAGATAAAACCTTTTCTTAAAAAGCAGTCTCAGGAGCATATATTCAAAACTAACGATATCTATGTATGTAACTGCACTTATTGGTCCCGTTTTTTATATGATCCTTATGTATCTTTTTGTACAGTGATTAGGTCCGTTTTATTTTTCTAACCGATACATGTATGGTTTAGCAGATGCAGTTATGCTATTTTTTAACAAGGTCACACACACATCTGAGGTCTGAGAGGTTCCCTGTTTTGTATTGAATTGAAACAGTCTATTCCTCTGACATTAACATAGGTTAACATAGGTTATCTACTGTGCTCATAGGTTAACATAGGTTATCTACTGTGCTCATCGGTGTCACTTTTACTTATATGACACATGCGCTCATTTGTAAGCATTGCTTGAGCCTTCATCACTTGACGTTCTCTTTATCTGTCCAATGTGCTTTGTTGTCACTAATGGTTATATCTATGCTTTAGTTTTGACTTAATTTAGATATCGGATGCGATATATAGGTTTTTTTAATATGGCCATTTATATCTGTTGGACTTATTCTTTAAATTGGACATATAATTTGTAAAGAATGTTTTATTCCAGTTTCATGCACATACTGTTTTGTTTTAAAATTAATGCCTTACCTGTTCCTGATTTGGGTTTGAATTTTGACCTTGTTTTGGCAAGAGATTGGGTTCATTTTGTTTGCGGCAGGTCCGCGCTCCAGCCTCTAGTCATTTTGGCGTTTGAATGCACTATGGTTCACTCCTAAGGCAAGTACACCTCTCCTCTATCTCTCCGTCCCATTTTTGATAGATTGGTGCTTATATTTTGAGATTTTTTTCCCCTCTTTAGGTTCTGTTTAGAGTGGTATTAGATATTTCTCAAGCATACATTTTCCTATGCAGCACTACAGTGAGTTTTTAGAACATTATATGCCTTCTCATGTCCTTCTGTCAACACCAAGGTATTTTTTTAAGAGCGAATGTTAGTGAGATCAATTATATGTGGTTTATGCTTTGATTTTATTCATTTTGTTCCTTCGTTGTCCTTACCACTAATTTTGCCCTTGGAATATCACTTAATATAGGCTCATTTTTACACCAGCACTACATATTCTCCTCACCCCTTCTCCTCATGGTCATGTTGATTCATATACCGTTCTTTATTATTAGTAATCAGTCTTTTTCCTTCAAGCCTTTTACCAGCCTTTCTGTTGTGCATGTTTTAATTGTCCATATGTAGTGTTTTTATTGTATTAAACTATTGATTTTTGCATGACAATATTTGGATTTTTATTCTGTGAGCTTTCATTTTATGTTTTGTGATGTTTTATATGATTTTCGATAATTTTATTTTTTTGAGGCCATTACCCCCAGAAGAAGGTGGTTTCACTGAAATGCGCTGAGGTTTTCCAATAAAGCTGCTTTATATCAACCACTGCTTGACACACCTGTTCCTATTTTGTCTTCTACATTTCCTATGAGTGTTTTGTGCGCTCCGATGGACCTAGGCGGTAGAGCTTTCCATGAGTGCAGAGCAGAAAGCGTGAATGCTCTGTTTAATGTTGCTTGGCTGCTTTTTCCTGTGTGTTGCAGGAATGATCAATGTAGACTGTGCGTTGGTTCTCCTCGGTCTGTCCTCTGGTGACTTGCAGATTAGAGGACATAAAGATTCTGAGGCTAGGTTGTGGTATGCTTTAAAGGTTGTGATAATGACCTTGTATTTGTCTCGTGCTGTGATAGTTAGCCAGTGTAGGCTTTGTAGTACAGGTGTTATGTGCTCTTGAATGGAAGCACCATGTAAGACACGGAGTCAGTGTTCTGAGCAATCTGCAAGGGGTGGGTTATGGGTGCTGGTAGGCGCTGGAGGAAAATTTATTTATTTATTTGTTTATTTAGCAATGCTTACATACCACTTTTCACCGGGTCAAAGCGATGTACATTCAGGTACGATATATATTTCCCTAGTCCCCGAAGGGCTCACAATCTAAGTTTTGTACCTGATTATCTTGCAGTAATCCAGCTGTGGGAGTACCAATGCCTGGAAAACTGTGCAGAAATCATGTTTGTCAAGAATTGGTTGCAGATCATGCGCTGTTTTTACTTTATGGTAGGTTTGTTTGAAGATCACATTGATGTGTGGTTGCAACGTTAGACCTTGGTCTAGTATGATTCCCAGGTAGCATACTTGATGTTTTACTTATAGTTGTGCATCAAATGTTTTTATGTGAGTGGGTGATGTGAAGTTTGTATCCTTAGTGATGTGTAGGACTTCTGTCTTTTGAAGGTTTAAAGATAAGTTGTGATTTGTTAGCCATTGTTGAATTGCAGTGAAGCAGTTGGTCAGTGGGGAGTAGTCCAGGGTTAGAGTACTGAATGGGATGTATATCATTATATCATCTGTGTATAAATGGTAAAGAACTTTGAATGATTGTATGATGGTGCAGATGGATTGTATGACCAACTTGAACAGAAGAGAGGATAGTGCAGAACCTTGTGGTATACCCTGTTGTAGTTTGAATGGTTCAGAGGTGGTGCCAGCTGAACGGATCTGCTGTCTTTCCGTTAGGTAGGATTAGAACCATTTGATAGTTGTGCCACCCAGGCCACTTTCTTGCAGGCGGCGTAGTAAGGTTTTGTGGGGTACAGAGTCAAATGCGGCAGTAATGTCCAGGAAGATGGTTGTAAATCCTTGATGGGGTTGCTGGATGCCTTGGGTTAATCTGTCCATGAGTAACGCATACCCATAGATTTATCATAAGATACTCACAAAGCTTATTGTTATATATGTAAATAATTGTTGTGCATGTCTCCCTAAGTTATCCAAGTTTTCTTACCTGTTCTATGTAAAACTGATATTTGTTTTGTTAATTATGGTTCCATGTAAACCGCGCTGATGCTAAAAAGTGCGGTATATAAGAAAAATAAAATAAATAAATAAATAAATAAAAGTACTGTTAGTAAGGTTTTGACCCCATGATTGGGCATGAAACTGTGTTGTTGAGGGGTGCATGGGTGTTGACAAAATCCTGGAGCTGTAATAGTACTGCCTTTTTGATGACTTTTCCAAGGAATGGGAGGCTGGAGATGGGGCAGTAGGAGTTAGATAAGGTTGGGTCTAGGTTGTGTTTTTTGAGTATAGAGCAGATGGAGGCTTGCTTGAGGATGGGTGGTTTGTATCCTTGGGTGAGGGACAGTTGGGTGATCTTTAATAGTGTGGATGCAAGTTCGGTGCAAGCTACTTTGATCCAGCTGACTGGGCAGGTATCCAACAGGGAGGTTGTGGTATTTATGTTAGTGATGATGATCTCTAGGTGGTCCAACGTGACTTGGTGGAAGTTGCGCCATGCATGGTGCTTGAGGCTGATGTAAGGTAGTGGTATGTCATAGTTTAGTGCAGATCTCTTGTTGGCAAATTTATCTTTAAGATGGTTGGCTATGTGTTGTGGAGATGGAGGTTCATGTTTGCTGCTTAGAGCGGGATTTTGTAGTGCTGATTAGGCTATGCTGAATAGTTCTTTTGGTCAGCTCAAGGAGCTTAAGAGGAGTTTAGCATAGTATCATAGTATTCCTTTTAACTTTTATTGATCGTGATTTGGTATGATTGTAGCAGCAACATGTAGTTGTCTTGGTCTGTTGTTCTTGAGCGTCTCCATTTTCTTTCCAGCTGATGGAATGAACATTTGATGTTTTTAAGTTATTCTTTGTACCTTATGGCTGAGTGGTATTTTCTTTGTGTCTTTTGGTTGGTTTTGCTGCTGCAACTTGGACAATTGTTTGGTTCCAGTTTTGTACTATGTAGTCTATGACCTGAGAGTCTATGTTTATAATGGGAAGGATGGTTTGAGGAACAGTTCTTTGTCAAAACATTTGAATCTTTTCATGTTGGATTGCTGTTTTGTGTGTGGTTGTTGGCATGAGTTATGGGGTAGGCCAAAACTGAGTAATTTGTGATCAGACCAGAGTATCGGGGTAGCTGTGGGGGAGGAAAGGTAAGGGTCTTGGAATATGTTATTTGTGACAAAGATGAGTTCCAATATTCCTCCTTTATTGTGGGTTGGCTGGTTTATTATTTGGGTATATTCTAATACCTCCATTGCATTTGTGGAGGATTTGGAGGTTTTCTTTGGGACTGAGGGCAGGTTAAGGTCGCCTAGGAGTATGGCTTGTTTGGTGTTGGTAGGTTGGGTGCAGATGGTTTGCAGAATGGTTGTTAGTTGGTCTGCCAATGAGGTGGAGGATCTGTATACCAGAATGATTGTAAGTTGTTTGTTTGCTAAGACAAGCATGTCTAGGTCATTTGATGATGTTGCATTGATTTGGTGGAAGCAGAAATGATCTTTAGCCAGTATGAATACACCCCCACCTCTGCCCTTGGTCCTGGGGCAGTTGAACATGGTGTAGTTTGAATTTATGGGTTGGTTTATTAGGACAGTGTTACTGTCTGTAAGCCATGTTTTGGTGACGCACATGATGTCTATATGATGATCATTCAGGAGGTCAGATAGTGTAGGGATTTTGTTGCACATGGAGCGAGCATTGATGAAAGTGCATTTAAGTAAGTAGAGGCTGTGTGGTGAATATGTATTTGTGCTTCTAGGTTGTTGGGCGATCTGATTTCTATGTATGTTCTTGTGCTTTTGTTTTTCGCTCTTGGTGCCATGTAGGAGAGAGCATGATGTGGTGGTGTCTAATTATGGGTATGTTGCATTATTGGGGTATGAAAAATCCTATGTTTGTGATTAGGAGTGTGCTGTATAGGAAGATCATAAGTAGAGTGAGTGTGTTCATGATTAGTTAGGTGATTTTGAGTAGAGGTTAGTGGACTGTTTGATAGTGGTAAGTTAAGGAGGGGTAGTTTGTAAGTGATGGAGTCCTAGTTTGAGGTTTAGTTGGTGATGGGAGGCTGCAAAAGCCATTGGGTTGTGAGGTTTGTTGTTAGATAGTTACTGAGCAGGACAGAGAACTCATAATTCTATGAAAGTCTGCATGGTCTAGCAATGGTAGGAGCAGGTGTAGAATGCGGCTGGTCCACCTCAAAGGGCCACACCATTGTCGGCAAGTTCAGCATTCTGATGAGGGGGAGAGCGATCAAACCAGAGGAGAGCTGATCTTGCACTTGTCTTCACTTCCTTTCTGTGCCGGGCAGGGTTTTTAAATGTACTGGCACCACTGGGTAGGTGGGTAGAGAGAGGAGGAGTTTACCTCCGTTGCTCTCTGCACACTGTTGCTCCTGATGTTGGCAAGTTCAGTGTTCTGATGACAGGGAGAGTGATCGAACCAGAGGAGAGCTGATTTATATCCATTTTATGTTATGTTTTAATACTGTACTGTTACTGATTTACTATGCATGAAAGTTTCTTCCTTGCATGGACTGTATAAGATAGCTGAATTATAAATAGGTAAATAAAATAAACTACTCTGCACTTTAGGTTTTGCAGGACCTTTTATAGCTCCCTCTAAGGATTAAGATGAGAACACCCCTAGGTGGCAAAGACATCTTAGCTCAGCCTCCATTATTTCTTTCATTACTCAGAATCAATAGGAGCAGGTAACATAGCAACATAGTATATGATGGCAGATAAAGACCAATATGGTCATTCTAGTCTGCCCAGGAAGGTGGCTTGAGTGGTTGTAACTGCAGCTCCATGCAGGTCACCACCCCTCTATGCCTGTATTTAGGGTTGTACTTGCTGCTCCGTGCAGGTCAGCCTCCTCTATTAAAAGATATTAAAATTTGCTTTGATTTCATCCTCTTGTTATAAAGGGATCCCTGTATCTGTCTCATGCCATTTTAAATTCCGTCACTGTATTTATTTATTTATTTATAGTTTTTCTATACCGCACTATTTACCATCAGCACGGTTCACAGGTAACAAAACTCGCACAGCAGGAAAAGCCACACTGCGTTTTACATTGAACAGGGCATTGAACATGGAACACAGGCTAACTATATACATCATGGAACTATATACAACATGGGACTATATACAGGTTGATAACAGTAGTAAGATATCAACTAGGCACTATTCATCGTGAACATGGCTTGAGGGATAACGTCATACATTTGCGTGTTAAAGGCTAATTTGCTGGGGGCACAGGGGTGAGATTAACGGAAAAGGGGAGAAAGGAGGAGTGAACAGTGGTTGGTTATGTGATTTCATCAGAGTTGAGGAAGTACTGAAGAAAGAGGTGATGTTTCAGCTCCTTCCTGAACTGAGAGAGGCTGTTTATAGCTCGGATGTTTGCTGGTAGCGCGTTCCAGCAATGGGGGGCATAAAGTGCAAAAGCTCGATTTCCTGTAGCCTTATTACATTTGGTGAATACTTTTGGGAGGCACAAGGTGTTGGAGGCAGCAGATCTTCTCAGTCTAACGGGGGGGATGAGCCGGATAAGCTCGGAAAGGGAGCTAGATGTGCAGTTGTTAATGGCTTTGAATGTCATTGTCAGTATTTTAAAAGTGACCCTGCAGTGAACAGGGAGCCAGTGTAGAGCTTTTAGGATAGGGGTAATATGGTCTCTTCTGGATGCTCCGTATAGGGTCCTAGCTGCAGTGTTCATTGCTATCTGCAATGGAAGGAGTGAGCTCTTTGGTAGACCATGCAGAATGGAGTTGGCATAGTCAAAGTGAGGCATCACCATTGCCTGGAACACTGTTCGGAAGTCTTTTGGCTCTAGAAGCTGTCTCATGTGTCGCATCATCCGGATTTTATGGTAAATTGCTTTTACTAGGTTACTTATATGGGCATTTAGGTCCAGGTGTTGGTCGAGGGTTACTCTGAGGTATCGTAGCGAAGTCTTAGTAGGAAGCTCCGTGCCACATACCTTCAATGATGTAGGTGGGATGAAAGTCTGATCTCTACTGATGAAAAGCACATCTGTCTTTTTGAGGTTTATCATTAGCTTCTGGGAATGTAACCAATCCGAGACTGCATAGAAGCAGGAGGATAGCTGAGATAAGTCTGGATGCTCAGTGGAAATTGGAGTAAACATAAGGACGTCATCAGCATAGACTAAGCAGTTGATGTTGAATGATCTAATGATGGTGCAAATAGGTTGCATATATACATTGAAAAATAGGACTGAAAGAGATGAACCCTGTGGGACACCCCTGGTTTGAGGAAAAGGGGTGGACTTGGATGTGCGAGAACGAACATGCTGCCATCTGTCCTTAAGGTAGGAGGCACACCAAGCTAGAGCATTTCCATGTATTCCCTTCTCATTTAGGCATAGCAGGAGTAACTCGTGGTTGACAGAGTCAAAGGCGGCTGCAATGTCAAGGAACACTAGAGCGAAGCCTTGTCTGATGTTATCCAGACCTGTTATCAACGTGTTGAATAAGGTTGTTAACAATGTTTCGACACCATGAGCCTCCCGGAAACCATGTTGACAGGGGTCGAGGGGAGCGTTGTTCTCAATGTGGTGGTTCAGTTGACGCTGGGCTATTTTTTCCATGATCTTAGCTAGGAGTGGGATACTGGAGATGGGTCTAAATGAGTCCATCTTTTCTGAGTCCAATTTATTATTCTTGAGTAGGGATCTAATAGATGTTTGTTTTAGACTGAGGGGGAAGGTACCTGTCTGGAAGGATGAGCCAATCAGGCTGGCAAGGAACAGACTGAGTTCCGAACGTAAGGTTTTTATCCAGAAGGCTGGACATGGATCGTTTGGAGCAGTGGAGGTATTTATATTGGAGATGGTATCTTGTATCTCCTTTTCAGATGGAGTAGTTAAGGAGGTGATGAATTGGGCCCCTGATATGATTCTATGAGGTGAAGAAGAGGGGGAGAGAACAGGTGAGGTGTCAGTGGGGCAGTTGTTCATAGTTGTAGTAGCTAGGCTTGTCTTGGATTGCAGATAGTCCGCATATGCCTGTGGGTCAGGTTGGATTGGTTGCCCCGAGGAAGGCTCTTTAGTTAAGGTTTTGACCAGGTTGAAGAGCTCATGGGGCTTGTTTAGGGCTCTATGTAGTACTTCTGCGTGATATTGTTTCATTCTCTTGGAGACTGCAATACGGTGGGCATCTAGTTGGGCAAAATAAGCGACCTGGCTTTCGGTTGATCTGGAACGGCGCCAGCGTCGTTCAAGCTGTCTGATTTGATGGAGGGAGCTCTTTAATTCTGGTGAGTACCATGGAGCCCTTGTTCTTCTAAGGGGTCTCTTTTTACTGGGAGGACCATCTATTGTCGCATTGAGACATTTATTCCATGAGGAAATCATGTTGTTTAGGTCTTGTGCTGGTTGGGTGTGGAGATGCTGTATTTTTTCCAATATCTCATCTCTGTTAAATTGCTGGAAACGAGTTGAGGTTGGTGCTGCTGGATCCATTGGAGAATGTGGAGCAGTGAGTTGGGGGTCTGCTGGCATAGTGAACCTGATTAAATTATGGTCGGACCAAGGTACTGCACATACTGAGAGATCGAACTTGTGAATGTAGCTGGAGGGAATTTGTGGGGCGAAGATAAGATCAAGCATATTCCCCTTGACATGGGTAGGTGTATTGATCAATTGGGTGTAGCCTGATGATTCGAATGCTTCAATAAGGGCTTTGGCCTGAGTATCTTGAAGGGAGGGGAGATTGAAGTCGCCAAGTATCCAGTTTGGAGTGTGGGTCACGGTGGGATTGCAGGCGAGATCGATGATTGTAGAGAGATCATCTGATGATGAGGAGGGTGTTCTGTATAATAGGTTGATGGAATGTTTTTTATTTGTTATGGAGATATAGTCGAGGTAGGGGGTAGTATTGGAGGCAATCGTCTTGAATTGTAGGTCGGTCTTGCTTAATATGAGAACTCCTCCTCCTCTTCTGTCCACTCTATGGCATGAGTGAGTGGAGAAGTTGGGGGGGACAAACTGATGGAGGAGAACCATGTCTGAGGGTGACAACCAAGTCTCGGTGATACAAAGGATGTCGAGGTTGACGGTTGATAATATTTCAGCTATGGCAGGCCATTTTTTACGGATAGAGCGGGCGTTTAGGAGGGCACATTTAAGGTCGGGAGGTGGGGAGTGAGAGTCATCCACCTGAGAGGCTTTGGACTGATGTAGTGCAATGTATATGAGGTGAGAGTGTGGTAAATGGCCATGTCTGACAGATTGATGGTTTAGGTAGCTATGGGGTTGCCTCCAGGCACTGTGTAGAATAGGAATGTGGTTAAATGTGGGGGTGAGGGCTTGGGAAATCTGTGTTAAAGTGATCACTATGAGGCAGCTGAACAGAGCATAGAAGTAAGTAGTTGTGGTGAGAGGAGGCATGGTTGGCTAGGTAAATTCAAGGGTCCGTGCAGGAAAGGTGTAGGGTAATATTTTAGGAAATAAGCTTGTAACAGAGAATTAATTACAGGTGGGGGTGCAATTGCCAGAACAGAGTAGTGTAATGTCAAGCACAATAGTATCACTTGCACGAGGAGCTATTATCAGTTTAGTTTAGAAATAAGGATACAATGTAGCAGTTACCGTTAAGTTGTACAACTGCAGGATAGAGTGTAACATCTACAGGCACAATTGTAACACTTACAAATAAAGCTAGAGTCACGGGGTATGCTGTTTTGTTCAGACTGTCCACAGCATGTGCAGCAGGACACAGTGCTTAAGCAGGATCGCCTCACAGTGGTCTCAGTTGCTGGGTATATTCAGAGGATTGTAGGACCCCGCCTAAGGGCCACGCCAAAGGGCCCTCTAGCGAGGCCCGCAAGGCGCGGGCGCGCCCGATGGCGCTTCTTTAAATAGTCTGCGATCTGCCCCGATTGGGCAGTACTTCCTCCTGGGGACTCCCTTGCTGACCGTGTTGCTCCGGCAGCTCGATCCCCTCTTGGGAGAGCAGATGGACAGCTGGAGAGTTGAGGGGCTGAAAGGAGCGTGCGCCCGATGGCGCTTCTTTAAATAGTCTGCGATCTGCCCCGATTGGGCAGTACTTCCTCCTGGGGACTCCCTTGCTGACCGCGTTGCTCCGGCAGCTCGATCCCCTCCTGGGAGAGCAGATGGACAGCCGGAGAGTTGCAGGGGCTGAAAGCGTGCGCCCGATGGCGCTTCTTTAAATAGTCTGCGATCTGCCCCGATTGGGCAGTACTTCCTCCTGGGGACTCCCTCGCTGACCGCGTTGCTCCGGCAGCTCGATCCCCTCTTGGGAGAGCAGATGGACAGCCGGAGAGTTGCAGGGGCTCCCACCACCTCCCACCACCTCCCACCACCTCCATTGGCAGGGCATTCTATGTATCTACCACCCTTTCAGTGAAAAATTATTTCCTGATGTTGCTTTTATGTTTACTTGCAGCTTCATCATATGCCCTCTAGTTTTACAGCTTCCCCTTTTTCAAGAAAGGTTTCTTTGTCCATTGTACCCTTTAAGTATTTAAAGTTCTGTACCATATCTCTCCTGTCCCTCATCTCCTCTAGGGTATACATATTTATGTCTTCAAGTCTCTTCTCATATGTATTCTGACACAGGCTTTGAATCATTTTGGTCGCCTTCCTCTGAACTGTTTCAAGTCTTTTTATGTCCTTTGTGAGATATGGTCTCCAAAACTGAACACAATACTTCAAGTGAGGCCTCACCAACGACTTCTATAGGGGCAATAATACCTCCTCCTTTCTGCTAGTTATTCCTCTCTGTATGCAGCCCAGCATCCTTCTGGCTTTGGCTACCACCTTGTCGCATTTCTTTGCCACCTTGAGATCCTCAGGCACTAGCACTCCAAGATCCCTCTCCTGGTCCATGCATACCAACCTCGTTTCCCCTACTGCATACAATTCCTTTGGATTTCTGCATCCCAAATGCACTTCTTTGCATTAAATCGTAACTGCTAGGCATTAGACCATTCTTCCGATATTTTTATATCTTTCCTCATGTTGTCTATTCCCTCAGAAGTACCCAAATCTGTTGCAAATTTTTGTGTCATCTGCAAAAAGGCAGACTTTTCCATTCAGTCCTTCAGCAATATCACTCACAAATACATTGGACAGTATCAATCCTATGACCAATCCCTGAGGCACACGACTATGTACCTTCCTTTATTCTGAGCCAGTTCCATTTACCACCTCCTTCTGTTGACTGTCAGTCAACTAATTTATGATCCAGTTCACTACCTTGGGACCTATCCCCAGGCTTCTCAGTTTATTAATAAGCCTCCTATGAGGAACAGTATCAAATGCTTTGCTGAAATCTAGGTATATCACATCCATCACATGCCCTTGATCTAGTTCTCTGGTCACCCAGTCAAAGAACTCTATCAAATTTGTTTGGCATGATTTGTAGACCTGCAATATTAAAGCTGCTGAAATGCAGAAGGCCATGCCACCCCCTTCCCAGCTGCTGCCAATTCTGTTTGGGAGGAGGCAGGCAGTGGCAGTATTTCCAAAAGCAGCAGCAAAAAGCTGCCGCTTTTGGAAATATTGACCCTGCCAGCCTCCCCCTCCTGAGACGGAATCGGTGGCAACTGGGGAGGGGGCGGAGATGGCGGCAGCTGAGGGAGGTGGCAGCAGATGGGAGGTGTCAGCTGGGGGGAAGCATCAGCTTGGAGGGGTGTCAGCTGGGGGGGGGGACAGCATCAGCTGGGGGGGCAGTGTCACCTAGGGGGATTGGCGAGGCTGGGGTTTCTGTCCAGGGTGGTAGAAACCCTTGGGCCGGCTCTGCATATAGCGCTACTCCTCCTCCTGTTCTGCCTTCTCTATCTCTTCTAAATAAATTATAGCCAGCTATGGTTATCTCACATTCATGTGGCTCGTTAAACCATGTTTCTGTAATGGCCACAATGTCCGTTTCCACCATTAGGGCTTCCAGGTCAGGAACATTGCTGGCTAGACTTCGAGCATTTGTGCTCCTTGCCTTTCAGCTGTTGTTGGTTGGCTTGCTTATATTTTAGACAGATTTTGTTCCAGATTCTTCTTCCCTCTTGTCACGGATGTGTGGATTCCTATGATGACTTTTACTGATGTTATTATGTTCTTGCTGGGAGTGATATCCTGAACTTGTTTTTTCCCATCCATCACTCCCTTTCCCTAGCTTAAATGCTTGTCCACATATTGCCTGAATTTTTCACTTAAGATCCTTTTTCCTGCCACAGAGAGATGCAATCCATCGGCACAGTACAGGTGAAAATTAGTTACAGCTTTCTAGAGGGGATGTAACCAGTGGAAATCATACCCAGTGTAAGAATATTATTGCACCATTTGTGACAGCAAAGTTCTGTTGGAATGCCTCTCAGGACTCAGGTTGTCATCTATTTAAAAGAAGACAAGAGTTACACATTTATACCCGGGCTTTTGAGTTTAAACTTCCTGCTCATTGGAAAACCCACTATTGGGGTTAAGCAGGATTCAAAGAGAGAACAGGGTAAAGGACTTAGTCTTGTATTGAGTTATTCTTGTGAAAATCCTGTGCAAAAATTAACAATTCTGCAGCCGCGTGTGTTTTTATAAGCTGCTTGCTTCCACTGCATATTTAGGGAAATATATGTACTTCCTGCACACCTATACAAGTTTTACAATAGGCTCCATATTCAGCAGGCCTTTTGTAAAATAGTCAGGAAATTGTGAATGTCTCAACTTGAACATCTCATTTCCAACCTAGACACCCTATGCAAAAATGGGCTTTATATTAATGAACAATATAATATAGCCACTATCTGAGTAGTAATTAAAGTAAACTTCAAAATAGAATTTAGATATAACTGAAGGATACAAAATTGTAAAGATTGTGGTGTAGATTGTCCCCAGGGGTACAGGAATAGTGCACCATAACTAGGACTTCTCTTTTTTGGTGATTTTACATTAGCAATCCATGAAGTCACAGGGAGGGCCAGTGCAAGGGTAAGACATCCTCTAGGTGAACCTTCAGTTAAGAACATAAGATATGCCATACTGGGTCAAACCAAGGTCCACCAAGCCCAGTATCCTGTTTCCAACAGTGGCCAATCTAGTTCACAAGTACCTAGCAGTTTCCCCAAAAGACACAGGTTCCACAATGCTTCTACTGGGGCAAGCAGTGGATATCCTGGGTCCACTTTAATAATGGTTTATGGACCTTTCCTCCAGGAACTTGTCCAAACCTTTTTTAAACCCGGCTACACTAACAGCTTTTACTACATCTCCTTCTAGGACTGCCTAATCAGCATGTCGTGTATTCAGTGCAATAACTGTGGTGCCTTCATTCCGAGAAGAATCATTTGGAACCTAAGAGCTTGTCCTATATGCCTCAAGTTAGCTGCCATGCATAAAGAATTGACTCTACTAAGGGAAGAACTAGCTGCAATGAAACACACCTCTTCTAGAATACAAACCAAACAAAGTCCACCACTGCTCCCACAAAGAATCAAACATCCCAGGAACAAATGGATCACAGTGGGCTCGGGTAGATTGCGACCTGTAATGCAGAGACACCCTATACATCATGAGATATCCCTGCATAATGCCTTCTCTGCTTTGGTTAATGAGGATGCCCAATCCATGGAAACTGAATGCCCTTAACCCATTAATGCATGAATTCTACATTTGTTCCTAATCAAATATTGCGTGATTGAATTGTTTTATGCGTGGTTTCATATGACCTGAGGCATAAAAGTTGAGCGTCCCCCCTTCGGGGACGCTATCCATAAATGTAAATGAGATAGTCAATGCCCAATCTCCTGATAAAGCACCAAATATGAAGAAAAACTCAGCGAACAGAAATCTACTACTACTTGGAGTTTCCATCATCAGAGGCACCAACTTGGGAACACAGTTCAAAGGAGAGAAGATAGTCAAATGCCTCTGAGGCTCTTCAGCCAACAGGAATGCAAACCAAATTGTTGATGTACTTAGCGCAGAAAGTGAACACTCCAAAATTGATGTTGTCATCCACTTGGGTACAAATGACCTGGCTAGAAACAGTGCCTCTGCAGTTCAAAGGAACTTCCAAACTCTGGGAGAGAAACTCAAGCTCATTATTAACACTGTAGCATTCTCAGAAGTTCTACCTGTTCTTGGTAAGGGGGCAGAAAGGCTGCATCGCATAAACAGCTTTAATACATGGCTCCAGACCTGGTGCAAACAAGAAGGATTCAGATTTATAGGTGACTGTGGAAACAGATGGGCCAACAAGAGACTATACTGTGCTGATGGACTACATCTCTCTGTCGCAGGGAAAAGAATCCTAAGTGAAAAATTCAGGCAGTATGTGGATATGCATTTAAACTAGAAAAAGGGGGTGACGGATGGAGAAGGACTAGTTCAGGACGTCACTCCCAGCAAAAGCAGAATAACATCAGAAACAGCCACACTTTTAAACCACACATCAAAGACAAATGGGAAGAAGTGGGCAGAACAAAATCAATGCAAAATACAGACAAGCCAGTTAAATGCTGGAAAGCAATGAGCACAAATGCTCGAAGCTTAGCCAACAAAGGTTCGGACCTGGAAGCCCTAATGGTGGAAATGGACTTGGACATTGTGGCCATTACAGAAACATGGTTTAATGAATCGCATAACTGGGATATAGCCATAGCTGGCTATAATCTATTCAGATGAGACAGAGAAAGTGGAAAAGGAGGAGTAGCCTTGTATGTCACAAGCAATATTAACCTACAAATTCACTTATGAAAAATGCTCAATTTCTTAACAGTATAGAACCAAAAGAGATTTTTACAAACTACTCCCTCTACAACCAACACTATCTTTTCTGGTTACTCATTCAATTGTTTTCATTGTTATCAGAGTTCTCAGACTTTTTTGACACCTTTTTTTGGACTTCTGGTATGCCCAACAATAGTGTCTAATTGCATCAATGACCTCCTACTTATAGCCAAGACTACTTATAGCCAAGACTCGAAACTTCACTTATGAGAGCATGTAAAACTATGAGTAACACTCGAATCCAAACTCAATTGTGTAGGCTACAAAGCCATACTATTTCTTCAATACTTAATGGATATCGAGTGTTTCGCTTCTTTTTTAACTTCTTCTCTCTCTCTGATCCCTACGCCTCCTCCAGGCACCGTCGTTGCATTTCACATTAGTTGTTTCTTTTTTCATCTCGTTCATCTCGACTTTTATCACTATAAGATAAAACACATTTCAGTAACCATCTATTGTTTGTGTCCCTCATTAGAATGATCGGTAGACCTCTTTTCTACTAAGCAATATCTATATAGTTTAACTTCACCTACCCAAATGCTGCAGACGTCTCGTATCAATTATGTTCTGGCAATTCTATCTTGTTGAAACTTTCAATCCTGTCGCCTCAAAAAAACGCCGCGCATGCGGAGTAGGAATTGCCATTCTTATTTAAAAGCAACTCTTCTGCTGTTCTATTGGCAGTATCTTAGTCTCTTCACGTGATGACATCCATGTCATTCATATCTTTGATATTGCTAAACCTTTCTCATCTTCTAACTTCTTCACGGGACCATATATTCCCACTTTTATTATACAACCAATCATCTAATTTTCTGCTATTCTTTTACCTTCATGATAAAATTTTAAATGTCCCATGATCCTATCGCGTTACTATATACATCGTTTTTACATCTAGCACTACCTTTAGATCTCAAACCGTTTGATTGCTCATCTTCAAACACCCCAAGTGCGGTAAGTGAATTCATATATCATACTCCCTTCCAAGCACTTCAGTTGTGTATATATAATGACTGATCGATATTGATACTAATACCAGCTAATGCTCCAAATATGGTAAATAGCTTCATATTATCATGCTCCCTTCCATGCACTTCAGTATTATATACACGACGACCAATCTATATTGATATTAAGACCAGCGGGTGCTACTGATTTTAACATATGGATCCATCTCTGTTCTCTAATAAGCAAGGATTGTTCTTGTGATTTACCAGCTATCCCCGAATCTATTTTATCAATACAAAACATCACAGCTGTTCAAAAATGTGTCCCATCCTTGTACAATGTTGGACTAATGGTGCCTCCTTTACTTTACACTTAAGTCGGCTCCTGTGTTCCCCCATTCGAACTCTGAAGGGGTGTCCATTACAGAATATCCTGTGCGGCGGTCAGAATTTGATAGTGCAGAGAACGGTGTTAGTGCTATGTGTCATTGGATTATACTGTAAGTAAACAGATATTCAAGACTTTAAAATCGTTTGTTAAATACTCTTTTGCCAGTAGTGGATGCGCTGTTTCAATAACAGTTGGTTAGTCGGGAGAAGCGTGTTTAGATACAGAATATACGGGATAATAGCAAATTGTGTCAGCTTGTTTCGGCTGTGGTTTTAAAAGCCTTTATAAGTTTATAAAACAATAAACTATCAAATTGCCTACATCGTGGTGGCATTAGACATTAGTTATTAAATAACAATAATAAGCATTAATTTAGAAAGTTTTTTTAGACATGGGTTGAATAAATCTGGTGGGTTTATTCTGGGAAAGGAAAGGTTTATAATGTACCATTTTAAGATCATTTTTTAGTTATTTATAATATTAAATTGAATAGTTTTACTTGGAAATAGCTGTCAATTAATTTATGGATCAGTTAGAAATTATAAAGTACAGTAGTTTGTCCTAAAATCTAGCGGATGTTAACGTCATGGTACCAGCATTCCTGTTGCGCTATCTTCTAACTTGGATATGATATGTTAGGTTCATAAAAGATTCCTCATCCTCTTTTTGTAGGATCACACAGATTGTAAGGGAATAAATATTGAACATTCAGGTATGTTCTATTTTACAGAGCTTGTCAGACTGCTGCCTAGGGTGAGAACTTACACAATCTTGACGATGCATATATTCATATGATTCTTGCAAGGTATTGTGGGTAATGTAGTTCATTCACTCCCAAACACAGCTGAAGACAATAATTGAGTTGTGAAACCAGTGGTAAGGCCAATAAAATACTTCTTTTATTGATGGGGTTTAATTCACCCAGCACAAATATGCTTGGTAGCAATATAAATGAGGTTACTTGCTTGCAGTGTTTAAATGGATAACATAAAGTCACAAAGCAAATCAGAAAGCAACCTTCAGCTTGTCAGGCAATTAGCTAATGTTTTCTTAGCAAATAATTACCAAAGGAAAAAGGCACAAAGAAATAAATGAACTTTGCTTGTTAGGTTAACTTCTGCTTATTTTCCACGCAGATCCTGCAGTGATTCTCCCTTGCTCACACACACAATCAGGTGCAGCTTTAATTACTATCAATTGTCCAGCTGAAACCCTTTAGCTGGCTGGCTGCTACTGTGTGAACCCAAAATCCTGCTTTAGGAGCTGTTTGCAGTGGAAATAAAGAACAAAGTTAGGTTTCTTTGTGATGGCTGATGTGTTTGCTCACAGAAAGCTAGCAATAGCACTTGGATAAAGAACAGTCCATGTAATCAATAGTTTCATCTGCTGTATCTCCCCCTTCATCAATCAGCATAGGGTCACTATCATACATTGGCACAGACGAGTCTTTCAGTAAGGCACTATCATGAGAATGCTTATTCCCTTGCTGCCATTCTCTATTATAGATAGGGTCTGGATCAGTGTTCATACCTGAGCCTCTCCTGCTATCATAATTCCTCTCTGTATAGCCTGGCCAGTATGTAATCCAGTTCTGATGTCCAGCCTTCCAATCTTGATCCCTGGACACTGGATCTCCTCTCACATACCTTCTGGCCTTGGTCTGAAAGTCCTTTCCACGTGCAGTCTTCTCTCTCCCAGGTAGCCACTGGTGATTCCTATCTCTGCCATTCCATTCCTCTGGCTGACTCCAGTCCAATGGACTCTGCTGGCACTTGGAATACCTCCCAGTATGGGTACTGCCTTGGACTCTCCCAGACCATCCAATGGGCTTTCTTCTCTTCCTTCCAGAGAGTTTCCTTCTTTCTCTATCTGCTTGGCTTGGCTTCTGTTTCTCTAGGTGATACTGGTGCTTGAGCTTGTAGCCGTTGCTGTATCTGTGTCTGAAGCTGTTATCTGAAGAATAAGCTCTATTCTTATTCTGTTCTAATGTGTGCTCCTCCCTAACACAGCACAGCTGTGTTGAATCAGGCCCTGCCCTTTGAGATGAGTGCTTAGGGATTACCTCATAGCTCTCTTGATTGCACACACGTTTTCTCACTTCAGCCCCTCTCATGGCTGCTGGAAACCTGGTGCATTCTGGGACTGGTAGTCTTTTATGTGAAAACTCTGTTTTCTTACTTCTACCAAAACTGACAGGTTGCTTGTTCAGAGTCACATCATCTTTTCTATAGCTCCTACCTGAGCTATGATAAGCTTCCTTATCACAAGCTCTATATATATATTGGTACAGTTTAGTCACTTCCATAGGGCAATTAATGTGTTTTAGAACAATTTGTAAGATATCGACTTTTAGTTCTATTAAAATTATTTGATTCCATTTTTGAATAAATTTGGAGGGTATTAGCTGTATATGTACAACCACTGTTAGATTACATATATATATGTCCAATTATAATCTGAATGTAGTGTATATATGTTCTTAAAAGTATTTTTGACTTTTATGTATGGGGGTTAAATCTAGTTTTTAATGCATTCATTTTTTATGTGTGTTAATGTTTGTTTTTATTCATTTATTTGTTATTTAATTATGCATCTCATATTTTGTAGCCATTTACGGCTCCTGATGAAGGCATAGCAAAACACGGCCTGTGTCGGGCCTGGCTCACAAGTGTACAGTTACAATAAAGATTCCTTCCATTGCCATCCACGTTTTTTGTACTGGGTGTTGGATGTATTTGTGGTCATGGAGACATGGTTCATGGACAACCATGGCTGGGATGTAAGTATACTATGCTATACTTTATTCAGGTAGGACAGGGTAGGATAAAGGGGAGGATGAGTGGTACTATATGTAAAAAATAATATTAAAGCTATAGAATTACAGTGCTTAAAGGGGAGCGAGGAGGCACTATCGATTAACCTAGAAAGAGGGAATGGGAAATCCATTTACATTGGTGTGATATACAGATCTCCTTCATAGGGAGAAGAAGTAGATGTAGTCTCAACAGGAGATCTGTATATCACTAGCACTCCTTGTGGCCTTCGGCAAGTCACTTAACCCTCCATTGCCTCAGAAAAATCCAAGTTATTGATGCATCTGTTTAATGTACATTACCAAGTTTAAGTTACAATGTAAACCGTTTTGGGGAGGAGGAGTGGCACTATATGTAAAAAATACTATTAAAGCTTTGGAATTACAGAGCTTAAAAGGGAGAGAGGAGGCATTGTGGGTTAAACTAGAAAGAGGGAAAGATAAATCTATTTGCATTGGCGTGATATACAGACCTCCCTCACAAGAGGAAGAGGTGGACAGAGAGTTAATTGAAGACATACGCAGCATTGCTAGGAAAGGGGAAGTGCTACTGATAGGGGATTTCAATATGCCAGATGTTGATTGGCACATTCCTGCTGCAGTATCATCTAGAAGTAAAGAGATCCTGGATTCTCTACAGGAACTATTCAAGCAATTGGTAACAGACCCCACACGTGAAGGGGCCATACTGGACTTGGTGCTTACCAATGGTGAAAGTGTTTCTGATGTTATAGTAGGAGATCATTTTGCATCCAGTGATCACCAGATAGTGTGGTTCAGTATTAGGACTAGGGCTGTTAGAATCCATTCAAAGGTGAGGGTCTTAGACTTTAGGAAGACTAACTTTGCCAAGATGGGCCAATACCTCAGGGAGTCGTTAGCGGGATGGGAACAGCTGGGGGATGTAGAAAAACAGTGGGCAAAACGGAAAGGAGATATTTTAAGGGCAACCAACCTTTTTGTTAAAATGGTAAATATAGGTAAAAGGAAAAGGAGACCGCTATAGCTTTTGAAAGAGGTAGCTGAAAAATTGAAGAAAAAGAGGAAGGCCTTCATGAAATACAAGAGATCACAGAGAAAGGAAGACAGGCATCTTTATTTTGAAAAACTTAGAGAAGCTAGCAAAGTAGTCAGGAAAGCAAAGATTCAAAAAGAGGAGGAAATAGCCAATGCAATAAAATGGGGGGATAAGACATGTTTCAGATATGTTAGTGAGAAGAAGAAGGGTAAAAGTGGTATTATCAGACTCAAGGGTGAAGGAGAAGAATATGTAGAAGCTGATGAGGATAAAGCGGAATCGCTTAACAAATATTTCTGTTCTGTGTTCCAAGATGAAGAACCAAGAGCAGGACCTCAGAAAACACCCACAAAGAGGAACAGAAGCCAGGGACATCTTGAACAATTTTCAGAAGACTGTGTTCGTGAGAAACTAGCTCAACTTAAAGTAGACAAAGCGATGGGACCGGATGGGATACACCCTAGAATACTGAGGGAACTTGGGGACGTTCTAGCAGCTCCACTGACTGACCTTTTCAATGCCTCATTGGAGTCGGGAATGGTGCCAAAGGACTGGAGAGAGGCTCATGTGGTGCCTTTACACAAAAGTGGAAGTAAGGATGTGGTTGAAAACTACAGGCCGGTTAGTTTAACTTCGGTGGTGAGTAAATTATTGGAAATGCTGCTGAAAGAGAAAATAGTGAGGTTTCTGGAGTCCAGCGGATTACAGGATCCGAGGCAGCATGGATTCAACAGAGGCAGGTCTTGTCAGACAAATCTGATTGATTTCTTTGACTGGGTGACCAGGGAGTTGGACCAAGGGAGAGCCCTAGATGTGGTATATTTAGATTTCAGTAAAGCCTTTGATACTGTTCCTCACAGGCGAGTTATAAACAAACTGAGCACCGTAGGGATGGACCCAAAAGTTACCGCTTGGGTTAGAAATTGGTTGGGTGGGAGGCGACAAAGAGTACAGGTATATGGGGCTCACTCTGAGGAGAAGGATGTTACCAGTGATGTGCCAGAGAGATCTGTCCTTGGTCCAATTCATTTTAACATCTTTGTTAGTGATATAGCGGAAGGGCTGTCGGGTAAGGTTTGCCTTTTTGCGGATGATACCAAAATCTGCAATAGAGTAGACAACCAGGAAGGTGTAGATAACATGAGGAGGGATCTAGCTAAGCTTGAAGAATGGTCTAGAATCTGGCAGCTGGGATTTAATGTTAAAAAATGTAAGGTCATGCATTTGGGCTTCAACAATCCAAGGGAACAATATAGTATAGGGGGTGAAGTACTTTTGTCCACTAAGGAAGAGTGGGACCTGGGCGTGGCTGTGTCTGATGATCTTAAAGTAGCTAAACAGGTAGAAAAAGTGACGGCAAAAGCTAGAAGGATGCTTGGGTGCATACTGAGAGGAATGGCTAGCAGAAAAAGGAGGTGATAGTGCCTCTGTATAAGTCTTTGGTGCGACCTCATTTGGAGTGTAGTGTGCAATTCTGGAGACCGCACCTTCAAAAGGATGTGAACAGGATGGAGTCGGTGCAGAGGGTGGCTACTAAAATGATTAATGGTCTTCATTATAAAGCATATGAGGACAGACTTAAGGATCTTAATATGTGCACCTTAGAGGAAAAGCGGGATAGAGGTGATATGATTGAGATGTTTAAATACCTCCGTGGCATAAATGTTCAGGGGGAGAGCCTCTTCCAATTGAAAGCAAGTTCTGCTACGAGGGGACATGGGATGAGGGTGAAGGGGAATAGATTCAGGAGTGATTTGCGGAAATATTTCTTTATGGAAAGAGTGGTGAATCTGTGGAATAGTCTCAAAGTGGAGGTGGTAGAGAGGAGGATAGTAACTGAATTCAAAAAAGCATGGGACAAACACAGAGGATCTCTAAAGGTAAAAAGGGGACTGTTGTAGTTATTGATATGGAAGGATAGACTAGATAGGCCATGTGGTCTTTTCTGTCATCATATTTCTATGTTTGAAATGATAAAGCGGTATAAAAAGCCTGCTAAAGAAATAAATAAATACTATGAAGCTTAAGCTTCAAGGCCCCTAATCCTGGAGGGGCCCCAGAAGTGACTTTAGTATTTTTTAAAAACCACTTGTCAACTACTGTATGACAAGTGGTTTAAAAAAAATAATATTAATAATATAGTGTAATTCAATACAAAATAATAGTTAAAATAAAAATTAAAAGGTTATTAAAGTATCATGTAGGCTAGCGTAAACAAAAAAACATTCTGAGATGTAGTGGTTAAATTTTTAGAAAATTTGTGGTGATCAGTTGTGGAACAACCCCTTTGAAGAAGATAACAGTGGTTACCCAGACCTTGTTGCTGATTGCGAAGGGGCCCCCATATCAGTTCAAGCTTCAGGGTCCCAAAAATGTAGGTCTGCCACTGTTCAGAGGGAAAGGGACTATAGAATGTAGTAATTGGTATGGATGGGCAGACTGGATAGGCTCTATAGTCTTTCTCTGCATCATTTTCCACATGAGGCTACAAATAAACTTGTCCTGAGGCAAGCAGAAAGTCTGTTATCAGATGTGCTCAACAAGATAGAAAGGTCCTGCTCTCCCCAAGAAGGCCTGATAGAATATAGAACTCTGCCCGCACACCACGTACTGCCCCAGAACTCTCTGACTGGAGCCGCTCTCCCTATTGCAGACTGTGCTGAACACTTTGTATAGGCAGGAAGGAGGGACAAAGAAAGCCCAAGATGGGATAAGGGGGATCTTCTGAGCTCCACGGCACCATGGCTCCCACCAAAATAGCCCAGCTAAACACAAGACGTCTACTCTTCTGACACATATATAAATTAATTTTGGTGCAACTTGCATCATGCTGTATTATTTCTTACTTAGTTAAATGCCTGGGACAGACTACCTGTATCTTTACGTCAGGTTTCATCTCTTCCCCTTTTCAAATCCATGCTGAAGACTCACCTCTTTCAGGCCACTTTTGGATCTTAATCTTTTGTTCTCCTTCTCTCTCATTGCCCTTCCCTACTGTACCCTTGTTCTCATCTTTGTGCTGTCTTGATTTGATTGTAAGCTCTGTTGAGCAGGGACCGTCTTTATATGAGTCTGTAAAGCACTGCAAATGCCTTGTAGCGCTATATAAGGGAGGGAGGAGTAGCCTAGTGGTTGGGGCAAGGTACTTCAGGCCGGAAGGTCGGGGGTTCAAATCCCACTAGAGGACAGCAACCTTGGGCCGGAAGGACTGGGGTTTCTAGTCCCACAGATGCTCCTTGTGGTCTTGGGCAAGCCACTTAACCCTCCATTGCCCATGTTCCCTGTAAGTATTAGTGTATGTGTCTCATATCCCTGTGTGTTAAATGTATCCCCCAATTGTGTTGTGACCGCTTTGATTGAAGGATAAGGCGGTATACAAAACTGTCTAAATAAATAAAAAAAAAAAAATATAAATGATTAATAGTAGTAGTAGTTGCATGTTAAATCATTTTAAGTGGTTCATTTGCGCATTTTTGGTAAGGATGGATTTAGAATTATGCTGTCCTATGTTGTAATGGAATGTCAAACTCACAGCTGTGGTTTCTGTGTTTTTGTACCAATCTATTTATTTTAATTTGCTAGAAAGTTGACTCAATTAAGGAACAATTGTAAAACAGGAAAATAAAGAGGATAGTTTAACTTTGATTATGGGATTATTTCTAATCAGAAATAAGCTCTGTGGTAACAAACAAGAATGAATTCAAACACCATGAAATGATATGTTATAATAAACAAATCAGAGAATAGAAAAGAGAATTTATAAAGTAAATTCCTGCTACACTAAATTCTCCTATTGCAAAAGAGAGGATGAGGTTTCATTGGAAATAGAAATGTCTTTGCTGCTCCTTTACCTCTTCCTTTCACCATTACTACCATCAGAATTTGGCGCTGGAGTTCAGAAGGGGCATGCTGGTGGAAATGGATGCAACTGAGGCCTCCACACTTGACTGAGCCATCGGTCCGTGAGTTCCAGGGGAAGCTCTATCATTAGGTAAGGGGAGGTGTCCATCCCAGACTATGGCAGTCACCTCACTATGTTTTCAGGCGAAAGAAGGCTACTTTTTCTCCTTCTTGCACCTGAAGAGGGAGCAATGTGCCATTGCCATTGCAGGGGAGGTGTCAGAAGAGGCCCCAAACTCAGCAAAGAAGGGGCAGCATTAAAAGAAAAAGTGTGGGGCTTGTGGGTACTCGAAGCCTGATGCATCCTATCCTCTCCTAACAGGAAATCTGCATTGGATGAGGCAGGATGGGGCAGACCTTGAGCATGCACATGGGCTCAAAGGCCTTGCACTACCTTTTTTATTTACTGCTACCCCCATACCTGGGAGGATGTGGTATGGCCACTGCAGTAATGGAGAGGAAATAGGTGAGATGCTGGACTGAGAGGAGGGGAAACAAGTGGAAGATGCTGGACTTGAGGGGGTAAGGGAAGAGAGCAGAGCTGCTGCATGAAGAAGGGAAGTTAGGGGAGATTGTGGAGATCAGTGTTCCCTCTAAGGTGCAAGGTGATCCTTCCCAGCATTCCTATCATTAGAAGTGGTGGAGCAATATTACACTTTCAATTGTAAGGGGCAGACAAGTTTTGAAGGATTCCCAGTGAACCTGTCTGTCCCTTAGCAATTGAAATGGCAATATTCCCGCCCCAGCCTAGTGGTAGAAGGAGTGGGGAGCTCCCAAGTACCTTAGAGGGAACATTGCAAGACATAGAAGGAGGAGGGAAAAAAGAAAGTGAGAGAAGGGAGATTCTGGGCATGCAGAGAGAGAGAGGGAGAAAGATTAGGTGCTAGATATGGAGGGAGATATATATAGAGAGAGGATAGATGCTGGACACAGGAAGGGGGAGAAAGAGTGGAGAGTAAGAGGCCGATTCTGTATTGGCTGTCCAGCCCCTGTACAGCTGATCAGAATCGGGGTGTACAGAGGCACATCTAACCCCTGTGGGATCAGAATTGGGTCTACCGGCCCCGATTCTGATCGGCTGCACGTCCTGACGATCCCTGTCTAGCACAATCTGGCGCCGCGATCCCCAGCCACTAGAGACAACATCCTTTCCCCGCAGCCCAACCCCTGATCTGGCCTCGCATGGCCAGGGTCAGGCTGCAGGGATCCCCCTGCACTCCCTCACCTCTAGTCTCTGTCCAGCGCCGTGGTCCCCCATCTTTGTGGCTGACCTTGGACGTACAGGGCCGACCTCAGAATCAGCCCTGTATGTCTGGGGTCACTCTCCACCCACCGCCCGCCCTTGCTCCGCCTCTGTCCTGCCCCCTCCCTCCCATGAACAGAGCTCCCTGTACAAATCACCTGTTCGTACAGGGAGCTCTGTCCCCGGCAGGCTACCCAGCCATTTAGCAGATCTGGATGTCTGGATCAGATATCCAGACCCGCTAAACGGAATTCAGAATGACCTCCTTAGTGAAAGATTGGGGAAAAATAGATTGAAAACCAAGTAGATTTAGTAAAACAAGGGAGTGTGAAGAGTGGATGGTGAAGAGAAGGGTGAAATTTGAATGGATATGGAAGCAGAAAAATAAAGGAAAGTGAAAGATCAATGTCAGAGATGGATGAAAGTACCTAATAAATATCCACACCTGATATTTGCCTTGGGAATTGTTTTTACCTCACTCTTGGGACAGAAATGGATACAGGGCAAGAAGTAAAGACAAGAGGAGGAAAAAAAATGGAAAATGTACAAGAAACTCTGGAAAAAGAGAAGATAGACAGAGGAAAGTAGAAATCTGAGACTGTGACCATAATGTTTAAAAAAATAAAACCATGAGACAGCAAAAGTAGAAAAAAGGTTTATTTTCAGTTCAGTGATTGGAATATGTCAGCACTGTGAATTTACATTTGCTATCTTTATATTTTTGCAAGTACAGGAGGAAATGCATCTCTTTCTATTTCCCTTGTGCTACATTGCATGAAGAGTTTGACTTCCTGAGGTTTCAGTTTAACTTTTGTCTACATATTTCTATTTTTAACTTGTGGTAACTTATTCTGTAATTTGTGAGGGTCGGTGTTTGGTATGTGTCATAGGCCAGGTATTATGTTAACATAGAATTTCTGTATAGGGGTATGTAATAGATTCACTGATGTTCTAGAGCCCACAGCAAAATTTACAATGCTGCCTTTTCCTAGGTATGGTCCTCATTGTGTGAGTTCTGGGATTAGAGTTGTTATAGAATAGCATCTTATTTTACAGGTCCTGAGTGACTTTTCTATTATTTCACAATAAGTCCAGTATTGGAGAGGACTAATGCTGCTGTTACTGACATGACACCAGAACCAAAATTTTATTTTTATATGGTGATTTCAATGAAGAAATTTCTTAGTTCTACTCCACACCCATTGTTGGGCGACAGGGGACTCAAGGCTGGCCCGTCCACTAGGCAGACTAGGAGGCTGCCTAGGGTGGCAGATCTCTGTGGGCTGTAGGCCAAGTGCTCCAGCATACATGGCCGGCTGCCTCTCCTGCACACCAAGCTGCGCTGCCCTTTTCCCTCTGTGCTGAGCCATACCACACTGCAAGTCTCTGCTGCTGCTGATTCTGGTGGCAGGGGGACGTCTAGTCTCGGCAGCAGGCACTGTACTTCGGCATACATGACCTGCTGCTTCTGACCCCCTTGACCCCGCTGCTGGAACTGGCAGTTACGTGGCTCAGCATGGGGGGGTGCAGCTCATAAGAACATAAGATATGCCATACCCGGTCAGACCAAGGCCCATCAAGGCCAGTAGCCAATTTAGGTCACAAGTACCTACTGTAGCAGTTTCCCCATAGGACACAGGTTCTACAATGCTTGTGCTGGGGCAAGCAGTGGATTTCCCAGGTCCCCCTTAATAATGGTTTATGGATCTTTCCTCCAGGAACTTGTCCAAACCTTTTTTAAACCCAGCTACACTAACAACATTTACTACATCCTCTGGTAACGAATTCCAGAGTTTGATTACGCATTGAGTGAAAAAATATTTTCTCTTATTAGTCTTAAATAGGTTACCCTGTAGCTTCATTGCATGTCCCCTAGTCTTTCTATATTTTGATGGCTTAAACAATAGATCTACATTTATCCGTTCCACTCCATTCATTAATTTATAGGCTTCTATCATATCTCACCTCAGCCGTCTCTTTTCCAGGTTGAAGAGCCCTAACCTTTTTAGCATCTCCTCATAGGGGTATCCTTCCATCCCCTTTACTATTTTGGTGGCTCTTCTCTGTACCTTTTCTAATAACGCTATATCCTTTTTAAGATACGGAGACCAGAATTGTACAAAATATTGAAGGTGCAGTCGCACCATGGAATGATACAGAGGCATTATAATATCCTTTGTTTTATTCTCCATTGCTTTCCTTATGATTCCTTGCATTCTATTTGCTTTCTTGGCCGCCACTGCACGCTGGGCAGAGGGTTTCAATGTGTTATCCGCGATGACGCCTAAATCTTTTTCCTGGGAGTGGGTCCTAATATGGAACCTTGCATCGTGTAACCATAATTTGGGATGTTCTTTCCTAGGTGCATAAATTTGCACTTGTCCACATTAAATTTCATCTGCCATATGAACATTCAGTCTTTCAATTTATCAAGGTTCTCTTGCAATTTTTAACAATCCTCTTGGGTTTTAACAACTTTGAATAAGTTTGTGTCATCTGCAAATTTGATCACCTCACTCGTTATTCCCATTTCCAGGTCATTTACAAATATGTTAAAAAGCAGCGGACCCAGCACAGATCCCTGGGGTACACCACTATTCACCTTTCTCCATTGGGAAAATTGGCCATTCAGTCTTACCCTCTGCTTTCTATCTTTTAACAGTTCCTGATCCACAATAGTACACAGCCTCCTATCCCATGACTTTTTAATTTCGCGAAGAGTCTCTCATGAGGGCTTTTGTCAAAAGCTTTCTGAAAATCCATATACATTATATCAACCGACTCACCTTTGTCTACCTGTTTATTCATACCTACAAAAAAACATAACAGATTAGTAAGACAAGACCTTCCTTGGCTAAAGCCATATTGGCTGTCTCCCATTAAGCCATGACTATCTACATGTTCAGTAATTTTGTTCTTTATAATGGCTTCTACCATTTTTCCCGGTTCTGACGTCAGGCTCACTGGTCTGTAGTTTCCTGGATCACCCCTGGAACCCTTTTTAAAAATTGGCGTCACTCCCATCTTCCCATGATGTGGAGTTGCCAAGTTGCCCAGTTCCAGGAGTGGGATTTTTTTTGCCTGTTCCTGTTTTAAGTTTGTTTTGCATTGCAGTATGGTATTTGCTGTCCTTGATTTTACCCATTGGAATCAGTGCTGCAGGCCCCATAATGCATCAGATTGAGATTGTCAGAAATCCAGGGCTAGCTTAAAATTTTACTCCTGGAACTGGGTAACTTGGCAACTTTGATGGTGGTTCCTGTTGGTAATATCAATAACAATAGTCTTAGCTCTGACCATCTGTTTATAGCTCTAAAACTCTGTTGCATAATCTTAGTTGTTTTACTCAATGAAAGCACACTTTCATTTAGGACACTATGGGGTATGTTTACTAAACTGCGGAAATCGTGAATAACGCGCGTTATGTAACGTTAACGATCGTTAGCGCGTCATAACGCGCATTATGACGCACTAACAATCGTAATGTTCCGCGGTGCGGTAAAACACCGTAGAAGGTGGAGAGAGGGCGGAGAGAAGGGGTCAATGGGCGGAGAGTGGGCGGGGAGAGGCTCCCCTCACACTAACGCGCTGAATTTCAGGGCTGAATTCCAACGCGAATGAAAACCTGCCGTTAAAGGCACATTACAGGGGAGAGAAACCATTTCAGTGTCAGCAATGTACAGCCCAGGCAGGGAAACCAAAAAACAGTGATAAGTGTGATACATGTGCACAGCACAAAAGGGCACAGAAACACTGAAAATGACCCCAACAGACTGGAAAAAAACAATAACCAAGCTGGCCAATAGTGGTATCAATGAGAAACATCAACCCCCCCCCCCCAAGTAAGCTCCATAGAACAGATATAAATCGTGGAAGGGTCTATACGCCGTCCCCATACAAGGTGAATGAGCCCACAGTGACATAGCGCTGCTCAGGGTTTTCCCCACCATCGGACAGGTGCACATGTCCCGCAACATCAGGGCGGGCATGTCAGAACGGCAACTGGACAGATGCCGGAGAAGGGGATACAGAGGGCCGCAGGCGGCACATGCTGTGGTGGAGCTGGGCCACAGTGCGGACTAGGGTGATGCCTAGGTGGCCCATACGAATGCTGAAACAGCGGAGCAGCCAGACAGCAACTGCTGAAGGTCCAACATGGGCATGAGTAGATTTCCCAAAGTGTCACAGGGGATAGTACCCAACAGCTACCCCCAAGGGCACGGAACATTGGCAGGCGGGGCTGGGGGGGAGCGTGGACGTCTATGCAGGCACCCCTACCCCAGAACCTGCACCATAGGCAGACGCCGACCTGCACACTGGATGGCCTCAGACTGCGCACCACCAGCTCCACCAGCAGAAGGGCATGTCAGCATGGTGGCTGAGGGATACTGGTGGTGGAGGGGGCAGTGGCAGCTGCCCAGAGCAGACCGTGGCCTAGCCCTGTGTAGGTGGGTGCCATGCACTGCAACAGACAGGCCCTGTCTGACCAACAGTCATGGTATCACCAGGGAATGCACTATCTCTGTGATAACATGGTGGTGCAGTGCACAAAACCAGTGTATTCAGAAGCAGAAGGTAACAGGTTCAAGTCCCAGCTGTGGTTTCTGCCAACCCAGTCCTCATATTTTACCCACCTCTATAACGTGCTAATACAGACAGAACCTTTCGTGCAGATGACGTGAACATGCCCAAAACACCTACATTTTACCCTACAGAGCACAGACACCATAAACATGCACATTACCTAGAGTAGAGCCTCCCAAATGCAGTCCTGGAGGGCCAAACACCATTCAGGTTCCATGCTGCCTCTGATAAAGATGCCTGTGCTGCATTTCTATGCGCCACCCCCATGGTATGCAGATGTACCTCATGCATATTCATGAGGGACAGCATGAAAACCCGAACAGTGTTTGGCACCGCAGGACTGGAGTTGGGAACCTCTGCCGTAAAGCAGCAGCCAACAGGGGCAGACACACCCGCACCCACAGGCCCCATTATCCAAAGCCTCCTGGAGAGGCAGGACTTTGGGCTCTGCATGCATCTCCCAATACTAGCACTTGCATACCTTAGTAATGCCACCCTAAACCTGGGAATATGGTACACAGCTATCAAAAGGTTGCTATGAGTACTGGCAGATAGCAATTCCTAGGTTAAGTACATTTTTCGGAGTGAGCTGCATCATAGCAACCTTTCTGATGTCTGTGGAGTGTGCTACAGGTCTTGTGTCTGACAGTGTTTACCAATCTGGGGAGTGACTCCTACAGTATTGCATACCATAGCCATGCCTGCACTGTGCCCAGGACTGGTGTGGTGGCCTGGGCTGCCCAACACCTCTATAGTTGCACAATGCTGGCATAGGTGTGGGGAGTGTGTGTCTGTCTATCCAGTGTGTGGTGGCTGCCAACACCCTCCACAGCCCACACTGCTAGCACTGTTGCCAGTATTGGCCTGCCAATGTGTATAATGAGGAGCAAGGTACCGTGGGAATAGCCTGGATAGGGTGGCCTGGCCTGGCCGCATCTGCACAGGGCATAGGGCAATGGTCGGACATTGTAGTGCCCGGTACCGCCTGCACGGACAGGGTGGCCATAGCATGTCCTGCTGGGAGGTCACTCTCACCCTGACTGAGCAGTGACCATGGCATGGCTAGGTTCCCCCATAGTGCTATATAGTATTTATCGTATGTGATATTTATGGGTTTCTTTTTGGGGCCAATCACTGACTTATCTGCTTGGTGTGTATGCTGATATCCCCGTTCTGTGTACATGCATCTTCTCCAGGACCATGCACTATGGACTAGCTGGCGGACTGTCTGCAGCTAGTATGTGTCTTGCTGGAACACTGTGCAGGGTGCAGCGGTTGGAGGCTTGCTGCTGGAGAATGTCAGATAATGGTGGGGGGCAGCTGAGCATTTCCAGACCTGCCGTCTGGCTGCTATTGCGTTATGGATGTGTACTGCTCTGCATTGCCTGCGCTGTAGGGTGTTTGATCCCTAGCAGGACTGGGGTGATGGTCCCCTCTACTGCCACCATTGGATCTGTTGGCGGGAGATCCTGTCCCCCACCCTGAGCCCCAGAGGGTGCGTTGGGTGGTGGTATGTAATCTCCCTGGTAACCACAGCAGAATGTGGGTGTGGTGCCGTGCAGTCCTCCTGTAACCAGACAGGTGTTTATTAGCAGCTCTAGCCCACTGGTTACTTCACTGCCCATGGAGCCAGCGGTCATGGGTTCACAACCCACAGTGGGATTCATCGATAGGGCTGTCTTAGGCATTGTCTATATTTATTGTATATTAGTGTTGCCGGCAGAACCACCCTCAGGGTACTGTCACCTTAGGGTGGCTCATAAGGCGCCCTATAGGACGCCTCATACGTCGCCCTATAGGGCGCCTCATACGTCGCCCTATAGGGCGCCTCATACGTCGCCCTATAGGGCGCCTCATACGTCGCCCTATAGGGCGCCTCATATGGCGCCCTATAAAGCTTCTTATAAGGTGCCTTATATGGTGTCCTATAGGGGATATTATAGGGTGCCTTGGCAGACAGCGCACTTTATAATGTGCCCTATGGAGTGCCTTCTAGGGTGCCTTATGTGGCACCTTAGGTTACGCCACTGTGAGGGTGTGTTTGCTGGCAGCACTATTACAGTACACCTAAACTTCCTCACAGCCCAATACCTAACCCTTTCCAGGCCAAGCCCAACACTTTCGGGATCCACACTTCTGCCTAAATATTCCTATCAAATGGTATATAATACATGGCCATGGCAGAGGGAACTTCACTATTGGAACATATTGAATAAGACGGGTACAATTTTCCTGACATATGCAAACTTTAACACGGCTGCAGACTGTGGATTAAAATATTATAGTAGGCCTTCAAAGGGTTACACATGATGCCTCAGTCAGCCTTATTCATTAGGCGCATTGGGGAATCGAACCCATGACCCTTGTACCATCAGTTTGTGTAGTAACCATTGTGCTACAGCTCTGTTTCTGTATTTGGGTGTCTGCGCTCCTTCTTACGCTTAACGAGCAGTAACGCGCCCTGTAACGATCGTTGCTGCGCGGCGCGTTATCACTAACGATGTACCGCCCATGTCCTTTTTTGGCAGTTCTTCCACTAACGCGGCTCCTAACGCGAATCACACTAACGCAGTTTAGTAAACATACCCCTATGTCTTGCAATTTCATGTAAATATTTATCCCTGGATTTATTACCAGTTGTAGTATGCTGACTTTGTTCTTAAGTGAACCTGAGAAAATTTAGGCTTGTTTTTGCATTCTTGTTTTAACATCTTCGCAGTCTCTCAGTTTACTGCATCTGCTCTGTTTCATCAGGGGAGATACGGCATAGCCATGGTCACATCGGAAATATTAGATGTTTGCTTCTGTTCTTGTCTGCTGTTTCCCCTCACTATGGGCAACATCTGCATGTTTTACTGGAATTATATACACAGTCCGGGTCACCTTTGCTACAGGGGTATCAGTAATACCAGCTGATTCTGTGAAAAAAAGTGAAAGAACCTATCCAGTAACACTGAGGATGATATTCGGAAGATTTGTCTGGGTAACTTTAGGAATTACCTAGACAAATTGTGCTGTTTTAAAACTCCATCCTGCAGACTGCATAAATTGTTAGCCTGACAAAAAAAACCCAGTTAACAGAGATAAAGACATTTCCAGGGTGCCATTAAAGTTTACCAGGAGAGTGTTGACATTCAGTCGTCAGATTAAATGTAACAGGTTATGTTGATGCGTACATATAAGCTGTCCAGAAAGCTAGTTGTATTCAGTGGTCCAACTTAAACGGATATGTCTGTTGAATATCTGGTTAAAGTTGTTTGAATAACTTTTTCTGGGTCTTATATCCCTGAAGATCAGCCTCATAACAGAAAACAGTTGATAAAGACCGATTGATCCATCCAGCCTTCCCTGTGTTTTCAGTCTACACAGCTATAGATACATCCCAGCTGTCAGCTGTAGAAGCTGTACCACCTGTAGTGTAGCAGCTGATAAGCATGCAATAAATAATACCAGGAGTCAGTTCAAAGATCCAAGCCAATTTATTGTGCACAAGGCCCAGACAGTCAAGCTTCAAAAAGGACTGAGCAAAGTTCTTACAGAAACATATTCATTTTATACATTTCTTTTCAGTTTGATACATGCAGACTTTCTATTGGTCCCAACGCCCCCTGCATTTGTCCAATCAGAGACCCTTTCTGGGCCTAGCACCCTGCTCCCTCCTCTAGGATTGTTCTAACAATGGCACAGTTTCTAGGTATTGATACAATTCTACTGCGAGGTCGTTTCTAGCTCTAGGAATGCAAGTATTGAAACATTTCTATCCTCAGAACACAAGAGAATAATGAAGGATTTATGAATTCATGAAAAACTTCTTGTTAAGCAGTTTTAAAGCAGCTTTCTCAGACTTTCACAGATTTTTGATTCTTACTAAGATGGGGGTTGGAATCAGGGCCTAACTTACAGGCCTTTCATATTTGCAGGCTATCATAGGCCATAGCCTACCACATTCCCCCCTTTGATTATTCTCACCCGCAAGTTAAAAAGGGTGGGAATTAAATCACATATTATACTCGTGTAACAGCATCATCTTGGGGTATAGGGTAATATTGCCACATAGCTAAAACCTTTGTAGCTGCCTTCCTTTCTATAGTGCTATCAATGGCTGCTGGCTTTACTCGACTGTGATGAATCCAGGGTTCGAGTTCTGCAACTTTAACTGCAGTTGGGGTTGATAAGATGACAACATAAGGTCCTTTCCAATGTGGTACCAATGGTGTCTTTCTCCACTCTTTAATCCACACCGAGACTCCAGGCTTGAAAGGATGCAGAGGTTCTGTTAGATGGATAGGCAGCTGATCTTGTACCCACGTATGAAGACTCTGCAAAACAGAACTTAAAAGCAATAGTTCTTGTCTAGTAATTTCAGATCCAATCTGTTTCATATCTCCTTTTATTCCTTGTACAATAGGTGGGGGTCGCCCATACAGAATCTCAAAAGGGGAAACTCCTAAAGACTTAGTAGGGGCTAAGCGTATCCTAAGAAGGGCTATAGGAAGAACCTGGGGCCACTTCAGGTGAACTTCTTGACAAAGTTTAGACAACTGAGATTTCAGGGTTCTATTCATATGTTCTACTTTTCCTAAATTCTGAGGTCTGTAGGCAGTATGCATCTGATAATGTCAATATCTCGGGGTCATACTTAATGGACTTGCCTCCTGAGAACAGGGCCCCATGTGCATGCAAAGTTGTGAAGGCATACTTGGAATCTGTGTACACATTTAGACGGAGCCCTTTCCCTATTATCAGTGCTCTAGTGAGAGCTATCAGTTCAGCTTTCTGTGCTGAAGTCCCCGGGGCCAGAGCTGAGGACTCAACTACCAGATCAAGGGTCACCACTGCATACCTAGCACAATGATGTCCATTGATGACGAGACTGCTTCTATCCACAAAGAAAGTCTGTTCTGGATTCTCCAAAGGAACATCAGTCAAATCCGGGCGACTTGAGAATACAGTGTCCATAATTTCTAAACAGTCATGATCAGGGGGGCCAGGACCAATTGGGAGCAACGTAGCAGGATTCAAAGCTTGACTGACCATCAATTGCAATCGTGGATTCTCACACAGCATACTCTGATACTTCAACATTAGCGAATTTGTGAGCCAGAAGTTCCCTTTGTGCTCCATAAGGGTCAAGACAGAGTATGGTACGATGACTTAAAGATTCTGTCCCAAAGTGAGCTTGTCTGCTTCGCTCACTAGGAGGGCTGTAGCTGCAACAGCTCTCAAACAAGGGGGCCAACCTTTTGCAACCACATCCAACTGTTTTGACAAATAGGCTACTGGCCGTTGCCAAGATCCAAGAGATTGAGTCAGCACCCCTAGAGCATTTCCTTGTGACTCATGAACATAGAGGCGGAAAGGTTTCTGGACATCTGGTAGACCCAGAGCTGGTGATGACATCAGAGCAGTTTTTAGAGATTGAAATGCTGCATCCTGTTCAGGTCCCCATTCCAATGGCAACCTCTCCATTCCTTTGGTGACTTGATACAATGGCTTTGCCAACAGAGCGAAATTGGGGATCCATATACGACAATACCCTGCAGCCCCCAAGAAGGCTCTCACTTGCCTCCTGGTGGTTGGAGTAGGAATACTGCATACAGCTTCTTTGCGTTCCGGTCCCAAGCATCGAATTCCGCTGGACAACTGGAATCCTAGATATTTAACTTCGGTTTGACATAATTGCGCCTTGGCTCTTGAGACTTTGTATCCAGCCTCATTTAGAAGGTGCAAGAGTTCACTGGTGGCTTGTAGACATTCACTTTCTGAATTTGTGGCTATGAGCAGGTCGTCCACATACTGAAGAAGAACCCTTTGTCCTGGGTTCACAGAGTAGCTTGAGAGATCTTGATTTAAAGCAGCACTGAAGAGAGTAGGTGAATTCTTAAATCCTTGGGGTAATCAAGTCCAGGTAAGTTGACCCCGCCTTCCTGTTGTGGGGTCTTGCCATTCAAAAGCGAACAAAAGTTGACTGGTGGGGGCTAGGTGTATGCAGAAGAGGGCATCTTTCAGGTCCAGGACGGTGAAATGAGTAGCCTCGGCAGGGATCAGTCCCAAGAGAGTATAAGGATTTGGTACCACTGGGTGTATAGTTTCAGCTGCATCATTTACCCGCCTCAGATCTTGTACTGGGCGGTAATCCCCTATCCCAGGTTTCTTGACTGGGAGAAGGGGGGTATTCCAAGGTGACTGGCACTCCTTGAGAAGTCCATACTTCAGCAGTTTCATCAGATGGCAGTGGATACCTTCAATAGCTGGTCGAGGAAGAGGATACTGCTTCACATGCACTGGTTCCGCTCCTGGCTTGAGGGTGACAATGACAGGGGCTATGTTCTTCGCTAGGCCAGGTGGATTATCTTCTGCCCATACTTCAGGCGGGGCTAAAAGGTTGGTGGTTATACAGGAACTAGCTGGCTTGGATGGAGATACATTATAGAACCGCCATTCTTCTTCTCGGGGAACAGTCAGCACCATCAATCCAGCAGGCTTTGAATTCACAGTCATTTGCATTTCTCCTCCTTCAGCGAAAGATATTTGCGCCTGAAGCTTGGCAAGCATATCTCGGCCCAAAAGTGGAATAGGGCATTCAGGCATATACAGGAACTGGTGCGCTATTTTCTGTCCCCCTAGTTCACACATGCGGTTCTGCAGGAAAGGCTTGGTGGCCCTGGCCCCAGTGGCCCCAATAATGGGTGCCAGATTGAGAGGAAAGAGGGGCCACCGGCTTTGCCACCACTGAATGTTCAGCTCCTGTATCCACCATGAAGTCCATATATTGGTCCCCTATTTTCAAACTGACCATAGGCTCCTGGGGACCCAGGGTGAACTTGGAGTCTGGTCTGGCCTAGTCTTCATCCATGTCATAGCCTGTTGCAACTGCCACTCCCTCAATAGCTTCTTCCCTCTCTCGCTGGAACTGTGCTCGGGTCATTCCTCCACGACTCTGAAATCGACCTCCTGTTCTCCAGGGACTCCCTCCTCCCCTCCTGGGGGTGGAGTCAAGATGCGGGCATTCACTTCTCCAATGTCCTTCTTCTCTGCAATGGGCGCACTGATTCGCACCCAGTGGGGTCCAATTATTTTTTACAACCCCTTCCACGTCCTCTGCTCCTTCGATTAGGAAAACCTCCTCCACGTCCTTCAATTAAAGTGGCAGCAAGAAGATCTGCTTTCTTCTTCATTTTACGTTCACTTTCTCTGTTACGTTCATTTTCACGATTCACAAACACTTTCTGAGCAACTTCCATTAACTGGGCTGTATTCATGCCCACAAATCCATCCAGTTTCTGTAATTTTTCGTCTTATATCTCTCTAGGACTGACTGACAAAGGCTGCATTTACCATACATAAATTCTCCTGGGCTGCTGAATCGTATGGGGTATACAATCTATAGACTTCAGATAATCATTCATAGAAGGCTGCTGGGCTCTCATCTAGTCGTTGGAGAACTTCAGATATTTTTCCAATATTCATGGCTTTCTGGCCTCCCTTCTTTAGGCTTTGCATCAAGGCCTGGCGAAATCGAGTTAGGGCTGTCGCCCCCCCCCCCCTTTCATTATTCGGATCCCATCTAGGATCTTCATTTGGGAAAGCTGCGGCGGCTGCTTGTGGAAGATTCATATCCGCTCCTTCTACAGGATTCTCTTCTAACCAGCGGGTAACTGCTTGCGTGATTCGCGCTCTCTCCTCAGTAGTAAAGAGAGTGGACAGGAGCTGGCGGCAATCAGACCAGGTAGGCTGGTGAGTTTGCATTATACTAGACATTAACTCTGTCAATTCTTGGGGCTTTTCAGTATAGGATGCAGAATGCGTTTTCCAGTTCAATAACTCAGTAGTGGAAAAGGGTACATAGATTAGACTGGTTGGTCCTGGCGCCATCTGGCCCTGTTCATTCAGGATAGGTATACCAGGTACTTGACGCAATGGCATAAGGTTACCATCCCTTTGACTTGCTGTTGTACTTCTGAAAGTATAAGGTGGTCTGGATTGTTGAAATTCTGCTCCCCGGTTTGGGCTGTCTGCAGTAAGTGACCCCCAACTGGCAAATGAAACCCTGCTGGCAGTGTCATCGGTGGACTGTGGTCCTCCCGGAGGCACTCTGAACTGAGCCGGGGCTTCCGGTCAAGAGGGGGTGCGCGTCCTCCTGCTGCGGAGGTGGCTGGTGAACTACTTGGGGTACATCTGCAGGGAGGTGTCCCCCCCTGCCCCAGGCTCTGCCCGGGGTGGTGGCAGAGCTGAGGGGACTGGCCTATAAAGATACTGGGACGGACAGAGTGGAATGTCTGGAGATTCTGGGGCAGAATAAACGGGCAGCTTTTTTTTTTTTTTTTTTTTTTAAAGATCCAAACTTCCGGGCCCCCCTCCCTTGTGGTTGTTACCAATCTCCTACACTGTTCCTCATAGCAACGCTTTATCCAGGAGGGCTTTTTTCCCTTCACAAACACTTAACCAGGAATCTATATAGGGGAATTGATCAGGGAACATTTTCTGTACAACCTGATAAACACAGGAAATTATACTAATATCAAAGGTGCCCTCATGGGGCCATGAAGTGACCAACACTGGCCACTCCCTTTCACACAGCATTCCTAATAGGGACGAAGACATTTTAATTCCGTAGTCTCCAGCAAATCCCTTGCTAAAATTCCTAGTCATACATTTCAACAGAATCTGCGTGGACTCCACCCCCCCCCCCCCATGGTGACGTACTTGACAACAGACAGAGGGGGCGGGCAGTCAGGCTGCATTTTCCTGAGTACTATGAGTCAGAACTATGCAACAATATTCCTCTGGGTGCACTTATTAAACAAAGGGTAGGCAGAAAACATAAGCTTAGATTGGTTGTAATAAGCATAATGGATGTTTGTGCTCATTCTAAATAGGAACAATTTAGATAAAGTCCTTAAAATATAAAACTATTATTTTGCAACATGTTATAACAACAATCCCAATAGAAGAACTATGGCTCCTAACATGACGGCCACATATCTGTTACATATGACTAGAGTAAAAATACTTGGCATGAAACTAACTGCCAGCCGTCATCAGTACTAAGCTGAATAATGCAAAGGAATTACTTTAAATCTTACAGTTTAAAAAGCAGATATTCAAAGGACACGAAATGGGTACTTTTTCATAAAGTGGGTGGATATCTGGAATGCATATACTCCCCTTTTTTTCTCTATTTTTTATAAACAATAAGTATGTCCTCTATGAGGTGCTTGCCACATCATATAAAATCTTGTTTTTACTTTTAATTTTGCTCAATAGCATATGCAGTCAAAACCAAATATATATATATATATATATATATCAGGAATTAAAATTCAAGCACGATTAACTCCTCATTCACTCAGGATTTAAATCACTTTCAAATCGCGATCTGGTAACTACTGGCTCGGGATGCTTCATAGTCCTGTCAGGGTTCTTAACCTCTACTTTGAAGGTCAAAGGAAAAACAAAAGCAGTTTCCTTAATTTCTCTATCATTTCTGTTTGGACCATAAAAGACAAGTAGGGCTGAGATGTAACAAGAACAGTTGAGGAGATCTAAAGGGGTTAATAAGAACTTAACCCTTTCCAGGCTGAGCCCAAAACTGTTGGGATCCAAAATTCTGACTAAATATTCCTACCAAATGATATATAATACATGACCATAGCAGAAGGAACATCACTATTAGAACATATTGAATAAGACAGGTAAAATTTTCCTGAAATAAGCACAAATTAACCCAGCTGCAGAATGTGGATTAAAAATTGAAAGTAAGCCTTCAAAGGGTTAAAGGATACTAAAACATTCCTTTCTACGGGCTGTGTCAAAGACACACCACTTCTCTCTCTGCTTGCTAGAGAGTCACGCTGTGCTGGAAAAAAACTGAAATCAGTGAGACAGCTGTCTTTGTACTTAAAAGTGACTCCTGAGTTGGTTTTTCCCTCTTCTTTCTTCTTTTCTTAGTACTATTCTTTAATCGGTAAACTGTTTCACAAATTACCCAACAGAATAATCTTACATTATACCAGAAGGGAAACCCGCGGTTTCAACAGATAACAAAAATCAGATACAAACAACAAACAGTAAGAACAACGGAACAATGGGGGAGACAAACACCAAATGCTTCCTCCTTTTTCGCGACCTGGGCGCGGTCGCCCGGCCAGGAACTGTGCTACTCAGGAGTCTGCTCTCACTTGGTCTGTATTCAAGACCTCTCAGTCACGCAGACAATCATGCCAGCAACAAGAAATTATTTTTCAAATGCCCAAGGTTTTACTGACTAACTGACTATCCCAACCAAAGGGTCGGTGGCTTCTGCTCCGCTAACCCTTATGCGGAGCGTACAAGGACCGCCCTTATGAGAGGTGATCAGGCTCTCTCGTCTTTGCGCACTTATGCAAGACGTTCCCAGTTAGTCTATACCAAATTTGTCTCACATACTCATGCAAGACTTTCCCCAGGCTTCACTGACTATCGAACAAGAAAATGTCTATACCAAATTTGTCTCACATACTGAGACGCTCCTGCCCGGGCCCGAGAGCTTAGAGGCAGGAGTGGCCTTGTAATGTCCCTGAGGAATGAAGCTTGTACTGGCCCCTGGGAATTCTGGGACTTGTAGTGTGCTTGTATTTCCTTCAGGATTAAATTGTAGTCGTGACACGAATGTTAAGGCTGCAAGAAATTTATTGTTGGGATATTTTCCAGCGCATCAAAATTCAATGGTACATAACGCAAAAGGTGCAACTTCAACCCAAACAGCTGAAACCAGGAATATAGGAAGTACAACTGAAATTAAGTTAGCCTCTACTTGGCTCTTCACAATCTCAGCAGCTTTAACTCAGAGGTGCCTCATGTGGTCTTTCAGAATTATTGCAGCACCAAACAAACAGCTGTTCCTTCCACAGCGTGGCTTCTCAAAACAGCAAATGAAAACAATTTGTAAACCTGTTAGCTTGGCAGCAAGTACAGCCAACTCCCTGTATTCTTTTCATACAGTGTTCAAGGGTTTCTTACATTGCTGTCTTCTTTGAGGCAGATTGAGCAATCCATTGGAGAAGGGTCCGCTTCTAAGGCAGGCAGGTAATTATCCACTTGCATGCATTCATTAGAGCTAAGGCTATCACTGTCTCTGTCAGGCCTGCTAAGCTTCCCTGACCTCAGTTCCAGAAACTCTTGAAACTGTTTTAAAAGCAATTCAGCCTGTAACTGCTCTTTATCCGTGTGAAAGTCTTTGGGTAAGGGTGACACCCTTCCTCCACTTGCTATCAGCTTCTGCAGCTGGGTTTACCTTGTGAAGGTTAGCACAAATAAAAGGTTTCTCTAGTAAAGCATTAAAAGTAGAAAAGTCAGCTTTACCTTTAGCAGGGTTTGAATAAGAACGGGCACCTTTCCTCCAGAAGTCTCTCTGGTTCAAAAACTCAGCAGCCTTACTGCTATTTCCTCTGCTCTGTGAATTTCTCTTTGAAAAGCTTTCTTCCTGCTTCACTTCCTTGCTTCTGTAGCCTTGTTTGCTACCAGACCAGATACCTTCTTTCCATGTGCTGAATTTGCTAGCCTTCCCACGCCCAGGCTCTACCTTGTAGAAAGGTTCTTTCTCAGAGTGTGCTTGGCTCCAAAGTTTACTGCTCCAAGGTTCTGCCTTGCTCCAGGGTTCTAGCGTTTTCCTCCTTCCTTTTCCCTCTTTTTCTCTTTCCTCCTTTTCTCTTTTCCTCCTCCCCTCTTCCCTCTCTGCTTGGGGATTTAAAAGGGCTTCATTTCCCGGCACGCCCTGACCTTCCCCTGAGCGTGCCCAATCAGTGCAGAAGCCTGTCTCCTCCCCTGAGCTGGGGCGTGTCCTGTGCTCAGCAGAGAGCTGGGTCTTTTTCAACTCTGCATTGGAAATCCTGTGTGCTAGTGCTGTTTCATTATTTCTACCAGGATTTTCCTCTATCTCCATCTCTTCTGGAGGGCATTCCTCACCACAATACTCATGCAAGACTTTCCCCAGGCTCACATACTCATGCAAGGCTTTCCCCAGGCTTCACTGACTCAAATGCCCAAGGTTTTCTACTCACCGGATCCGGTTCCCGATACCAAACCAGTTCATGGGTTGGATCCTGGACTCCCCTCAGGTTTGGAGGTGTTGGCCAGCTGGACCCAGTGGTCCGCCGAGGCAAGGCGGAACCCTCCCCAATACAAGAGGACCGATGGTGCCTGAGGTTTCCCCTGCGGTCGGACAGACACGGCTCCAACCGGGCCAAACCTGGAGGCGAAAGTACGTGGTATATTCACTTGAATACCATCCACTACTCGCACATTCCGGGCCAACACACCAAGAATATGTAGCAGCTGATAAGCATGCAATAAATAATACCAGGAGTCAGTTCAAAGATCCAAGCCCATTTATTGTGCACAAGGCCCAGACAGTCAAGCTTCAAAAAGGACTGAGCAAAATTCTTACAGAAACATATTCATTTTATACATTTCTTTTCAGTTTGATGCATGCAGACTTTCTATTGGTCCCAACGCCCCCTGCCTTTCTGGGCCTAGTACCCTGCTCCCTCCTCTAAGATTGTTCTAACAATGGCACAGTGTCTAGGTATTGATACAATTCTACTGTGAGGTCGTTTCTAGCTCTAGGAATGCAAGTATTGAAACATTTCTATCCTCAGAACACAAGAGAATAATGAAGGATTTATGAATTCATGAAAAACTTCTTGTTAAGCAGTTTTAAAGCAGCTTTCTCAGACTTTCACAGATTTTTGGTTCTTACTAAGATGGGGGTTGGAATCAGGGCCTAACTTACAGGCCTTTCATATTTGCAGGCTATCATAGGCCATAGCCTACCACAGTAGGATATCACTCCTTATCTAAGTCACTGATCATATATCAAATCAATAATGCAATTTAATGAGCCAGAGGAGGCAGGGTAAGGGACATATTTGGGGGAGATAAACTCGTACTGGCTCTTTGGGTAGATGAACATACAAGTTTCAATACTTAATCCAACAGCACCTCTGCCATGTCTTACCACCAAGCTTTGTAATAATGCAAACAAACTCCCAAACTAGTAATGCTGTATGTCTGACTGGATGGTACCTGTCACCTTCAGCAACTTGTCAAAATTGATTTGGTTGGTTTCTGGGGATCTGTAGCCTGTTGGTTTCAACCCAGTTACTCCATGACCTGCAGTGTTGATAGGCCGTGCTACCTCTTCTACAGGCTGTGCGTGTGAGTGTCACGGCGAATGTCAGGGGTGTGTGTGTTTGTGTGTACATTTGTGTGTGTCATGGGGAGTGTTGGGGGTGTATGTATGTGTGTGATGGGGAGTGTCATGGGGTGCATGTATGTGGAATGGGGAGTATCAGAGGGCTGTGTGCGTGAGTGTATGTGCATCATGGGGAGTGTTGGTGGTACGTTCATGTATGTGTCATGTGGAGTGTTGGGGTGCATGTGTATGTGTATGTCATGGGGAATGTTGAGGAAGTGTGTGCATGTGTCATGGGGTGTTGGGGTGTGCATGTATATATGTGTGTATTATGGGGAGTATACAAGTGTGTTTGTGACATGGGGAGTATCGGGATGCAAGCATGTGTGTCTGTGTGTCTTGGAGAGTGTCAGAGGTGTATACATGCATGTGTGTGTCATGGAGAATTTTGGGACATGTGTTTGTGCATGTGTGTCTTTGGCAGCTCTGTGCATCAGAGCTGTATATACATGGGTGTTTAGTGTATGTGGTGGGGGGGTTCTGTATGCGTGAGTATTGGGGCGATGGCTGTGTTTTTGTGTCAGGGAGTGGCTGCATGTCCATGTGTGCTGGAGCAGTGTGGATGTCGGTGTGTGTAAGCACCTTCTCCTATCCTCCTGCACTGACTCCTTGTCCCTCCAACCCTTGTGCACTATTTCCCTTTCCTATCCTTCACTTCCATTTCTTGCCTGCTCCCTTTTGCCCTTCCATCCACCCATTCACTCTTCCTCCCCGGCAATCCAACCTTACACTCTCTCAGGCCTTTCACTCCCTCCCTCCCTTCCTTTCCTTCTCCCATAATGCACTCACTGTCGCCTCCTTTTCGCCTCTAACCCTGCCCCTTCTCTTATGCTCCACCCCTCTTCTCCTATCCTGCTATAGCATAGCTTCTTCCTTCATGCCTCTTCCCCAAGGTTCCACAAACTCACCCATCCCTTCTTTTGGTGCCGCCCTCCTCATCTTCAGGCCACAGCCATGGTTCTTCTGGTCGGTGAGACCTGGGGATTCCTACTGGACCTTTGAGGCCATAGCCCCACTCTTCTGGCTAGTGGGACCCAGGAACTCCCATTGGCTTTTGTAGGCCACTGCCCCAGCTCTTCATGCCAGTGGGACCAGGACTCCAGCTGACTCTTCAAACTTCTGGTTTGGGGAAGCATATGCTTGTTTGCTTATGCATGCTATCAGTATTTGACACCTCTTCTTATGCCCTCTAGTCCAGCTCCTTCTCCTCCATGAACTTCTGATCTTCAGCACATGGATTCCTTGTATTTTCCCCCCCAGCTCAAGAGCTCTACAGGCTTCATTGTTTTGTCTTTTGTCTTCTTCCTGTGCTGCACTATAAGGTTCTCTTATCAAGCCCTTTTCAATATGTTTTGGAGTGGGAACCTTTTGTTCCCAGTGGGAGCCTATTTCTGGGGGCCTGTTCTTCAGCCAAGCCTGGGACTTTTAGTGTGATGGCTTTTTCTTCAGGAGCAGCCCAATTCTTCTTGGTGGAGGCATTGTTTGCTGCTTCTTCTAGCCTGTCCTTTCGTGTCTTGGCTGCCCCACGGTTGTTGTCTACCACATTCTTGCACTGTGCTTTTGCTCTGGTGACATTATTTCCCTCTGGTGATGCTGCTGCTCCTATTTGCTGCCACTGTAGCTATTTGATGCCCTTGCAGCACTCTTCATTGTGGCTACCCACTGCTGTGGCTGTCAGGAATCTGTTTCCACTGTCCTCGTAGCTTCAGAACAGCTCTCTTCCTCAGCACCATTGCACTTTCCTACCTAGAAAGGCACAAGGTGCCTCTCTTGTGACTCTTCTTCCTGCCATGGTGCAAACTGCCCTGGAGCTGCTGCTCATCATGGGCCCCACAGGGGGTAAGTAATTACTATTTAGTTTTATTAGCTCTGGGCTATATTAGTTTAATTCTGAGTTCCAGCAGCCAAATAGTGACAGTAACCAACAGGCATTTAGAAGGTCCTAGGATGTTTTATCTTTATCTTTATTAGCATCATTTGATGAACCGCCCAGGCCAAAGCATCAGGGTGGTGTACAATATAACAGCAGGCTACTGGAAATACAGTCAGAAAAGAACGCCAAAAATTGATAGGATAGAGAGATACAGAAGAAAGATAGAAAGGGGTAAGAGCCCAGGAGGGCAGGGGGATAGTAGGGCGGGAGGGGGAAAGAGGAAAGGAAGGGGAAAGGGAAGCGGCCTAGTGAGGGGATAATGGACGGGAGTGGGGGGGACAACTGGGGGACAAGGCACCATCGTCAGGGGGGGGGAGATCAAAGGCTTGACAAATGAGGTGTGTTTTAAGGAGAGTTTTGAAGCGGGGATAGGAAAGTTCCAGGCGAAGGGGTAAAGGTAGGGAATTCCAGAGAGCTGGTCCCAGGAAGAAAAAGGCGGAATGACGGGTGAGCTCTAAGTGGGCCTGAGCGGGGGAAGGGAGAAAGAGGCGATTACCAAAAGCGGAACGAAGAAGACGGGGGGAGGGCTGAAGGTGAATGATGTCAGACAGATATTGGGGGGTGCTGGAATGGAGGGCCTTATGTGTGAGGATGAGGACCTTAAAGATGAAGCGGAACTTGACCGGAAGCCAGTGTAAGGCAAGAAAGCAGGGGGACACGTGAGAGCGGGCTGGGAACCAGTGATAAGACGAGCGGCGGCGTTCTGTACTAATTGCAGTCGGCGAAGCTGAGAGGAAGGTAGACCTGCGTAGATGACATTACAATAGTCCAACCGGGTTGTGACGAGGGACAGGACGAGGGTGACAATGGAGGAGGTGGGGAGTGACGACTGGATGGCCCGAATCCTGCGTAAGTGGAAGAACGAAGTGCGTATAACAGCAGAGATGTGTTGGTGAAAGGAGAGGGCTGAGTCGAGAGTAACTCCCAGATAGCGAAGGGTGGAGACCAGGGGAATTAAGTGGGAAGACATAACAGGAGACATGCAAGGAGGGGAGAGACCAAAGGAAAACCAGATTGGAAGACTTGGTGGGGTTCACATGTAGAAAGTTAGAGTCGAACCAGGACGCAATGGAAGACAGGCAACGGTTGAGTGGGGCAAGGTCAGGAGTGGAGGAGGAAGTATGGTGGACCAGCAAGATGTCATCGGCGTAAATGTAGAAAGAGATACCGGATTGCTGAATGAGTAAGGCCAACGGTGCGAGGAAGGCATTGAAAAGTAGGGGGGCCAGGATAGATCCCTGAGGGACGCCGCAAATAGAGGGTGATGGAGGGGAAGTGGAGTGACGGGAGTGCACAGAAAAAGTGCGGGAAGACAGGAAAGAACGGAACCACTGCAAGACGGACCCACCGATACCGAAATCAGACAGGCGGGACAAGAGAGTGCGGTGACCGACCATATCAAAAGTGGAAGAGAGATCCAGAGAAACCACCAAAGAGAAATCACCACGGTCGTGAGCACAGTGAAGCTCAGAGAGAAGGGCTGTGAGGATAGTTTCGGTGCTATGGCCTGCACGAAATCCGGATTGACGGGGGTGAAGGGCGAAAGTGGAATCAAGGTGGGTGGCGAGTTGGGAAAACACCAGCTTCTCGAGGACTTTCGAAAGAAAAGGAAGATTGGTGACTGGCCGCCAGTGTGCAGGGGTGGCGTGGTCGAGGGTGGGCTTCTTTAGGAGAGGACAGACAATGGCATGTTTCCAACTAGAGGGAAAGAGACCAGAAGAGAGGCTAGTGTTGAAAATGGAGAGAATGTAGGGCACGAGAGCTAGATCAGAGTTGAGCAGCTAAGCGGAAGGCAAGGGATCAAGGGGACAGGTGGTCCGATGGGCCGATGAAACAGCTTTGATGACTTCAGGGGTGGAGACGGGCGAAAAGGAATGCCAAGTGTGGGGGAAAGTGAAGGAGGGGGAACCATCCGTGGGAGGAGCAGGAGGGGAGGCTGGGGGAGGGGAAAGAGGGGGGGGCAGTCGGGGAAGGAAGAACGGAGAGAGAGGACCTTATTGGCAAAGAAGGAAGCAAGGGTAGATGGGCTGGGGGCTGACAGGGGAGAGTGTGGAGGGAGAGTAGAGGTTGAGGAAAGGGATTTAAGGACAAGAAAAAGGCGTCTGGATGAGCAAGAGGAAGTGGCAATGAGCTGAGAATAATAGGACTGTTTGGCCGAAGTAATCTGAGAGCGGTATGAGAGATGGGCCTGACGAAAAACTGAGTAAGAGCCAGGAGAGCGATGCTTCCTCCACAAGCGTTCAGCCTGACGGAGGTGGGAGCGGTGAAGAAAGAGGCCAGGGTGATACCAGGGGTGATGAGATGAGGGGTGGAGCGATACAGGGCGAAGGGGAGCGAGAGCATCAAGGGTAGTGGAAAGGGTGGAAGACCAGGTATGAACCTGTTGGTCAACTGGGAGAGTGAAAAAGTCCGGGAGGAAGAGAGAGCGAGCAGGGGGGAAAGCACGAAGTGTACTAGGGGTAAGATGCCGCCTGAGAGATGAGACAGGGGGGTCAGAAAGAGAACCTAGTGGACGTGGAGGGGGGAACGGAAAAGAGAAAAGAAGGCACAAGTGATCTGACCAGGGAACAGGGATGGTGATAAAGATGGACAGGGAATGGGGGGATGGGTTGAGTGTAAGAACAAGGTCCAGAGTCCGGCCAGAAACATGAGTGGGGCAGATGACATGCTGGGTGAGAGACAGGTCAGAAAACAGAGAAATAAGAGTCTTGTCACGAGCACGTAGGGGGGGGGGGGGCCAAGTGAACATTGAAATCACCTAAGATGACTAAGTGGGGAGACAAGAGGACGGAATCAGACAGGGTGAGCTGAAGGGAATCCCAGAGATCCGGGCGCAAGGAGGGAGGTACATAGAGAAGGAGGAAAAGGAGTGGGGAGGGAGAATCGGAGCGAACTAGCAGGGATTCAGGATATACTGGAGAGGGAGACACTTGCGAAAAGGAAAGGGTGGACCGAAATATCAGTGCCACCCCGCCCCCAGAACGACGAAGGCGGGGGGTATGGAATGCAGAGTAGCCAGGAGGGAGACACTGGTGGAGAAGGGTGTCCTCCCCCTCACGGAGCCAAGTCTCCGTGAGGAAGAGGGCATCCAGGGAGTGCTGGAACAAGAGGTCGTGAATACGGTGGGACTTAGAACGCAGGGAGCGGCAGTTCAGGAGAGCCAGTGAAAACGTAATGAAGGGAAGGGCTGGGGATGATATGGACGAGGGAAAAATAGGGACCAATGGGGCTGGATGGGAACTGCAGGGGAGAAGATTAGAAAGATTGCGTGCTAAGGGACCGGGGGGGGGGGGGGCAACGTTCGGCAACGGCCGGTGACCCCAGATAACAGGAATAGCAGCCATGCTCGCAGGGGCAAGGCTGATGGTGAGAGGAGAAAAACAGGGAGTAGTGATTGAGACGGCAAGCAAGATGGACAGCAGAAACGAGGAGATGGTTAGAAAGGGAAGACACATCCAGAGGGAGGGAACACACGGAGGCCAACGGTGCCGATCGCCCCAAGGAGCTCGCCCAAGGAGCACGACCTGCTCCTTGTGCGCGCTCCTTTGCGCCGCCGCGGCGCGGAACGCCGCACCAGAAGCTGTTAAATACTGGAGAGTACCTGGAGAATGACGCGGACGCGTTTTGTTGATAAAGGCTGAATACCATTCGTGTAAAGATAGCAGCTAATGCCTTAACTCTGTATTAGCGTTGTTAAAGGCGCTAGAAAAATATTGACTAGAATAGAGGCATACTGCAAGAGGGAGAAATTAACCATGACAAAGCCAATTTTCATTGTACTGTAAAAGAATGTTGAGATAGAAAAGAGATGAACCAGTTCAGGGTGGTTTCATTTATATCCAAGTCCTGAGCAAGGGTTTGTTTATTTTGTATAGCTTTTTATTTTTCAATGAAATGATAAATAGGCATAAAGAGCTCTTCAGAGTTGAACCCGGCCTCCCTCTCTCGTAAATTAAAACATCAATGCTAAATAAGCAATCTAATACATGTTTGGACGTGGTTGCAAGCTCTCTGCCTTCTCACAAACTATTATTGAATCCTGGGAAATCTGAGGTCATGTGGATGATCCAAAAAGGTCCCAGCACATCCTTGCACCATCTGTCCTCAGTTCACCAGTTGTCCTTCACTTACTGTTAACACTGGGTCCTGCAAATCAGGGAAAGCCGCTTTAGTAGATAAATAAATTAAACAAAATGAAACTGAAGCCTTGCTAACAGGAGTGAGTGGTCAACTAAGTCCAAATGCTGCTGACATATCTAGTAGGACCTACAAAACTTCTCTGCCTTTGTCCAAGTTGATATAGATCTCATTAAATACTGCAGTTAGTGCACACTACCACTATAGTCTGATTGAAAGTCTGATGGGTGGGGCAGAGGGCACTCACTTTCTCCAAATACTTAGTTACAGAAAGATTGCTTTCTCCACAAAGACAAAGGAAGGTTAGAGATAGGCCTGTAATGGACGATGCTAGAGAGTATAGGCCAGTATCTTTTAATAACAGCCTGACCCTGGCCTCCCAGAAGATGAGAACCATGACTTGCTTCAGGCACATAGGCACACGTATTGCATATGCCCTGTTTGTGCCTTTATAACATGGCATACCCATAAGCTTCTGCACAAAGTTACACCTGCTCCAAGGCAGGAGTAACACTCTGTGTCTAGGCACTGGATAGAAATCAATGCATATGCATGTATTTTATAAAATAGATACATAAATGCCTATCCCACCCCTGTGCTGCTCCCAGGGAACACCTACGCATATAGCAGGTCATTTTATATGGGGTGCCTAGATTTACGTGCATGTTAGACTTTTGAAGTCAGCTACTGCCTTCCTGTCTGATGCCATGTGTGACCTGGTATGTTTGGTGGCCAAGGATGGTGCCCTGACGATGGTGTCATGGTGCTGAATTTGGATCTGGCACTTAGTCCACACATCTTTCAAAGCTCGATTGGCCCAACTGGTTTTTAAGGTGAAGATTCTGTTTGGAGCCACTTTGGAGAAGCTGGTGAAGGACCTGGGCGAGAGAAAACCTATCACCTTCCAGAATTCAGGTACAAGGGTTCTGTGAAGTGGGCTGGTGCCTCTTCTCATCAGCCTCTGCCTGTTCACAGAGGCAGGCTTTGCGTTTTCTTTCATGAATGGGCCCGGGTTAACAGGGATTGCTGAGTGCTAGATACCAATCAATTTGGCTGTGTCCTGGAATGCAAAGGGCTGATTCTGAATGCCTTCGTCATCTCCCCTTGTGGGTAAGCAATCAAGTGCTGATTTGTGGATCGCCTTGGACAAGTTGCTGAGCCTAAAGGCATGATGCCCTTCTCTGGCCCATTCTAGACCTCAAGAGGGTCAATGAGCACCTGAGGCCCGATTCCAATCCAGACATACAAGTCCTCTGTGCACCCGGCCAGATCTGGATGCACAAAGGGAGTCACGATTCTGAGCCCGTGGGGCACATCTAGCCCCGAGGGATCGGAATCGCGAACAGGCCTGTATGTGCAGGCTGGGACTACGATTCAGCCCAGCCTGCACATACAGGTCATGCCCGACTAACTCAATCTGGGCTTTACAATGGAGCTGCAGCGCCATGGCATCTGGTTGCCATTGCACCAGGGCTCCATTGTAAAGCTGCGATCCCCGGCCGCCGGCTCTTACTATGCTTTCCCCGCAGCCCGACCCCCGATATGGTCTCCCAAGGCCAAGGTCGGGCTGTGGGAAATGCTCTCTGGCCCCACCTACTGCTGCCATTCCCCGGACTGCCGTCCTCTGCCCGATCGGGGAACTTATTCCACTTCAGAAGTGGGATAAGTTCCTCGTCTAAGCCGTCGGCCGAGGATGTACAGGGCCGACATTGGAATTGGTCCTGTTCATCTGGGGCTGACAACCGCCCACCCGATCTGCCCCTTCCCTGCCCCCTTCTAACTTCCCCGTACAACGAGCGAGGAAGGAGGACAGGGCAGGAAAGAGCACAGGGACGTCCATCCCTGCTATTCGTGACTCAGAATGACCCTGTTGGCGTCCTGTGCTTACGGATGGAAACCTAGCGCTCCGTGATTCAAGCAGTGCACCAAGGGGAGTTCTTGGCTTCTTTGGATCTGGCTGAGCATATTTTCATATCTTGATCCAGGCGGATCAATATAAGTATCTGTGTGTTGCTGTGCTTGACTCTCACTATCAGCTTGCTGCCCTCCATTTTGGGCCTTCCACTTCCCCGAAGATGTTTTCCCAGGTCATGGTGGTGGTGGCTATGGCGCTGCAGCGCCAGGGGTTCTGTGTCCATCCCTATCTGGATGACTGGCTCATCTGGGCCCATTCCCTTTCAAAGACATCTCAGGTGACATCCTGAGAGGTATTCCTTTTGGAAAGCCTCGGCTGGGTAATCAATCTGGGAAAGTGCTAGCTGTTGTCTTTCCAGTCTCTGATGTTCCCGAGAGCATGTCTCAATACTTGATTGGGCAGAGCTTTCCTGCCAGAAGAGAGAGTCAAAGGCTGTTGGTTTGCCTGGTGCTGTTCTATATGCAGCAGGCTCCCAGAGTCTTGGATTATTTTCAGCTCCTTGGATTGCTGCCAGTGACCATAGAGATAGTGCCATGGGCACATGCTCACATGCGACCTCTCCAGCAATCCCTGTTGACTCAGTAGTCCCCGAGTTCTCAGGAGTTTGAGCACAGCTCCTAATGATGGTGAAGGACAGCCTGTAGTCGTGGCAGCAGTCCTGTCATTTGAAGAAGGGTATGCCACTGGATGATTTTTCTGGATTCTTCTGATGATGGATGCCAGTCTCTTGGGCTGGGGAGCCCATTGCAAAGACTGTATGAGCCAGGGCCATTGGAACCACAGGAAAGCAGTGAGGACCATCAACCACCTTGAGGTGAGGGCTATCAGGTTGGCTCTTCTGCATTTCCAGCTTTTGGTCGAGGGCCGGGTGGTTTGAGTGTTTTCAGACAACACCATAGAGGTGGCTTATGTCAATTAGCAAGGCAGCACAAGGAGTGCGGGGTAGGTCTGGAGATGGCTCACCTATTTGGCTGGGCAGAGAAGAACCTCCTAACCTTGCCAGCTCAGCACACTGCCAGGGTTGACAATATGGAAGCAGATTTCCTCAGCCAGCACTTTTTGGATCCCGAAGAGTGGGAGTTGCGTCAAGAGGCATTTCAGTTGATTCTGCGCTGCTGCGGTTACCCAGAAATGGATATGAGGGGACCCACTGCAGTGCTATAGTTTGCCATGTCTTCAGTCGCTACATGGAGAGAGGGTCTGAGGATGTCGATGCCCTGTCACAGTTTTGGCCAAGTCAGCACCTGCTGTACGTGTTTCCTCTATGGCCCCTAATGGAGCATGTGATTTGGCGTATAGAATGCCACCCGGGCAGGATTGTTCTGGTGGCACCAGATTGGCCGAGGAGTGCCTCCTCTTCGGTTTCTCCCGTCTCGGGGCCTATTGCCGCAGGGACCGAACATCCTGGAGTACCCGGTTCCCTTCTTGCTTATGGGTTGGCTCTTGAAAGGAGACAGCTAGCACATAAGGGCTACTCTCCAGCGGTGGTCTCCACTCTGCTTGGAGCCTGTGGGAGGTCTATCAAGCTAGCATATGTACGGATCTGGTGCCTCTTGGAGTGATAGTGCGGGACTAGGCAGTTGTCTCCTGAGACAGCCAGGGTGCCATCTCTGTTGGCCTTTCTACAGGATGGCCTAGAGAAGAGCCTTCCCTTAGCACCCTGAAAGTTCAGGTGGAAACTTTGGCCTGTTTCTGCAGTCTGGTGGCTGGTAAGCCTCTAGCCTTGTGCCTGGATGTCTTGCATTTTCTCCAGGGGATTCAGCGTCTGCGTCCTCCCTTCTGGTCTGTGATCCCTTCCTGGGATCTGTGTCTGGTACTCAGGGCCCTGATGGCGTGCCTTTTGAACAATTGAAGTGTGCTACTTTAAAGGATTTGATGCTCAAGATGGTCTTCTTGGTTGTGATTTGTTCCACAAGGCAGATTTCCGAGCTGCAGGTTCTGCTTGCTGAGATCCTTATCTGTCTTTTTCAAAGGAGGCTGTTTCCATTTGACCTGTGTATTCCTTCTTACCTAAGGTGCTTCTCCCTTTCACATGACCCAGCTGGTCTGCCTGTCCTCCTTCTCTAAGGGGTAGTGCCAGGGGAAAGATAAGAATCTTTGTCTTCTGGATGACTGGAGGTTGCTTCTCTAGTCCTGGGAGGTTACGAATTCCTTTCGTACATCTGACCATCTTTTTGTATTGTTGGCTGGCCCACACAAAGGTGACGCGGTGGCCAAGTCAACCTTGGGGGCTGGATTGAGGAGGTCATTGCCTCAGCATGTCTGTTGCAAAATTGGCCAGTTCTGGAGGATTTGCACACACATTCTACCCAAGCACAAGCATCCTCATGGGAGGATCAGAGCTGGTAGCCCTTGCAGACATTTGTTAGGCAGTGACATGGGCTCACTTTTCACTTTTGTCATGCATTACCATTGGATGTCACTGCTTGGGTGGACACAGCCTTTGGCTTAAGGGTTTTGCAAGAATCTTTCCGCCCAGTGGGGTTGTAGCTTTGGTACATCCTACTTGTATGGATTGTTCTAGCAGGACGATATGGAAAATGACATTTTACTTACCAGTTAATGTTCTTTCCTTGAGTCCTTCTAGACCAGTCCAGGGCCCGCTACTGAAACTGTATTTGCTCTGTTCTTCTGCTGCGGTACCTTTGGGTCTGCTATAATTTTTATACTTGGCTCTGCAGGTTCATTTTCTACTGAAAGCCTTCTGTTTAGACTTTCCTGTACGTAGTTCTCTACTGTTGATCACTCATTGTTGCCCATGGTTGAGGTTGTGTGAGGTATGCCATGTTTCTTCCATATGCTTTGGGACAAATACTGAAGGGACCTCCGGTGGCTGAGGCGAATAGAGGCATGGGAGTGATGTCATTGAACCGTGGGCTTTTTATTGGTTCTTTGTCTCCACCAATCTGCTTGTAGGGGAACACAACCCATTTGTCTGGACTGGTCTAGCACGAGGCAAGGAAAGGACATTAACTGGTAAGTAAAATGTCACTTTCTATATACTCAAATCACTTATAAAATTATTCCCAAGTGTATAAATTTGAAACCCTTTTAGAGCTGGAGACACACACCATCCTCCCTCTCTCACCCCAAATGGTTTGGCTACATGCATGGCCAATAATGTCCATCACCTTAGCTATGAGAATGAAATGATGAGGGAGAAGAGACTGGAAAGAAGAGAAAGTAACAGGGAGGGTAGAGGGAAAGGGACAAATGGTTTGGGAGTGCTAGGGATAGGGAGAGTTGAAAGTATGAAAGTATATCCTCTAAGTTTCTAGAATTTGGGAACACATTTAAGTTTTGGATAAAAACAAGGCAAACAGAAAGCAAATTAGTTTGCTTGTACAGGTTTGAAAGTGCATCTTTTCCCCAATGATTTAGTGCCTTGCAGATTCGGAGGGGCAAATTTTCTCCTGAAACAATTGTGCAAGGAAATCTCCCTGTGCAAAAGCAGTGTGGAACTTTTGCTAAAATTCTGAATGTAAGATTTCGGTTGACCAGCAGGTGTCATCATGAGAAGGGATCAAAGACAAGAACAAAAACTGGTAGCAAGAGCTAAGCTGAGCTGCTGGCAGTGATGAAGTAGACAAAAGAACATGCATAGTCTGTTCCAGCTGCAAACGCCAGTGTCAAACAAATACTAGAGCAAGCCAATTAAAAGATCTGTATTCTGTGTTATGTCTCTGACTACAACTATGAGCGGTCTAGTCATAATTTCAAGAGAAAGGTGCAGGACATTTCCTTCAGAGATCATTGCTGGGATCAACTTTTTCTGACTGGGGGCAGATATTCAGAATTTTCGCCCTCCTTCCTCCTGACTTACTATATGAGATTTTAGGTTTTTTCTTTGTAGAAAATAAATAAATACTAAAATATGTCATTTATTTCCAAGTTTTTGCTATAACACCTTTCAAGCAAATATGTCAAAGCGGCTTATAATGTTAGTAAATTAATCCAGAAGTCAACACATAGACATGGCTCCCAGACACAGACTACTCAGGAGATAGGGACAGGGCTGGATCAAGATGCCCTGAGACAACGTTTGCCTTTGACCCTTCTTGGGCTAATCCTGCGGTATGAGCCATACAAATAGGGATACATTTTCAGCCAATTAAATGAGTTAAATGCTGGCACCAGTGTTTAACTTTATCCATATATTCAGTGCATGTATCCATATAAGCAACAGTGTTGAATATACGGTTAATGCAGTGATTGTGCTGTGTAATTTTTTGACTCAGCCTCACTCCTCCCTTAACCCATCCCACAAAAAGATAATTCCAGGCCGTTTCAATCATTCAATGGCCAGGTATTATTTGTATATTTTTTACTCCTGCTGGAATTCTGCACACAAAATTCCTACTTCTGTGTCAAAAGATTTGAATTATGCAAAATTCTGCATGCTCTGCTTATCAGAATAACAAAGCATATTGTTTTTGAGTGATACTTAATTTAAAATACAATACAGAAAAAAAAATCACAAAAAAGTGCACAATTCTGAATTATTCTATGCATAGTTCCAGCAGAAGTCAATTTTTGAATGTACATAAATGGGCTGGTGAACACTTAATTGCTTTGAATATCAGTCCAATAGAGTATAATTAGGTGAGGGTCCATTTCTGATGATGTTAGAAAGGGCGTGGGATATGTAGGAGGGGTATGTTTTCTACGTTAGGCAGAGGGCATGCTTTGGGCAGGAAGAGTTGTTGCTTAGTGCAGGGAATTGGAGGGGACTGGGCAGCATTACTCCCATTCATTCCAATGGAAGGGCGTGGCTCTTGGGCAAGGAGTGAGTAGAGAGTGGGTGTAGCCTAACCCAGAAGTGAACACTGATTGACTGACATCAGCCTTATCTTACCTGACAATCAATTTGATTGATGGTCTACCCATTCCTCTTCCCTTCCTTACCCTCCCCAAGTGTCCAGCATCTCCCCTTCCCTATCCCCAAGTGTCCAGCATCTCCCTTTCTCTTCCCTACCCCCAGGTATCCAGTATTTATTTTTATTTATTTAACAGTTGCTTATATACCGCTACCTTCCACAGATCAGGTGCGGTTTACAATGAACAAGGAATGAACAGATTAACAGGTCTGTTTTACATGAAACATTAATTGACTAGGTACAATTTTGCTAAATACATTAAACATGATTGGACTAAGTATAGTAAATAATTTGTTAAATAACAATCGAACTATTTACATATTTCAAACTATTTACATATATCTATTTACAGGATTTACAAATAGTTATTTAATCGGCTTGAATTGTAGTTAGATAGAAAAAATTTGAATTGGTATTCCCTGAGGTCTCCATTAACCATTTCCTGTTAGTGGTAAGGTATTTTCTAGTGTGCCGAAATGGGAGATGAATAGAAATGTTTTTAATTTCTTGCGGAGTTCCTTTGCATCATTTAATGCTCTTAATTCTTCGGGGAGGGAGTTCCATAGGGTGGGAGCTGCATGTGAAAACACTTTTTTATTAGTTGTTTTTTTGGTAGTTGTGTAGTATCTGTCCTTCCCTATCTTCTTCCCAGGTGTCTAGTATCTCCCCCTTTCCTATTTTTCAAGTGTTCAGTATCTCCCCTTCTCTTCCTCACCCCTAGGTGCCCAGTATCTCTTATTCCCTACCTGCCTCTCTCAGCTGAATCTAGCATCTCCCCCTCTATCCTTCCTTTCTCTTCACTTCCCCCTGCTCTGTGTTCCTCCTCCTCTTGAGGCTACATTAGAAGAAAACTCAGCACAGCAAAGGGCTTTTGAGTGCCCGTGTGTCTGCTGCATCCCATCTCCTCTGATGCAAATTTCATATCAAAGGAGGTGGAACATGGCAGACTTTGAGCATGTGTGGGTATTCAATGGCCTGTTACTGCACTGACAGTAGCATCCATGTGCTCTGCTGCTGCTGTCTTGCTGGCTATGCCAGCACTACACTGCCACTCCTGAATTCTGCCACCCTAGGTCGATGCCTAGTCCATCTAGTGGTAGGGCTAGGCCTGCCAGCTCCCCACTCTTAACCTCTCTAGTCCTCCTATTCTCCATTTTCTACTCCTTCCCTGGCCTCATATTCACTTCTGTCTTTCACTAACTCCCCATTTCCAACTTCTGTACTCATTCCCTCCCCAGACCTCATCCACTTTCCTCTACTTTTCATCCTACTACTGATCATTTGTATAGCGCTACAAGGCATACGCAGCGCTGTACAGGCACATGTAAAAGACAGTCCTTGCTCATCGGATATTGCAATCTATTTATGAAAGACAACACAACAGCTGTGGACAAGGATACATCTAGCGTATGGTAAAGAAACACATAGGGGACTAAGCGGTTTAGGATCCAAAAGCAGCCTCGAAGAGGTGAGTTTTCAGTCTGGATTTGAAAAGGTCCAGAGATGAAGCCTGACGTACAGACTCAGGTAGTTTGTTCCAGGCAAAAGGAGCAGCAAGATGAAAGGACTGAAGTCTGGGGTTGGCAGTGGAAGAAAAGGGCACAGACAGAAGTGATCCCTTGGTTCCTTCCATGTCTGTCATCTCCTCGCTGCCTTCAATGCCTTTCTTCAGTCTTATATCCCCACCCAGCTTCTGATTACCCCCTTTTACCACCTCCCCTGCTCTAATTGCATTTTTCTTTTACTCATCTGCTTGCCAACCCACCCCATAGCCTCTCTCACATGGTTCCAGCATGTCTAGTATCTTCTTATTTAGTATCTCGCCTTTTTTTCTCCTTTCCTCTCCATACTTCCAGCATCTTCCTTTTCTCTCTTTTCCCCCTACCTATCCAGCATCTCCCCTTTCTCTCTCACACCTTCATCCAGCATCTCTTCTTTTTCTTTCTTTCCCCACCCCATGTTCAGCATCTCCTCCCTTCATTTAACTCTCTCCCACCATGCCCTGCATCTCCCCTCTTTTCACTCTCCCCCATAGCCAGCAATTCCCCGTTCTATTTCTCTCCCCATGCACCTTCTCTCAGTTTCTGTCTCTTTCCTCCCTCTTGTGTTCTGCAGCCTTCCCTCTAAGGTGCACAGGAGCCTTTACCTACATTCCTACCATTGGAATTGGAACAGAAATATAGAAACATAGAAACATGATGGCATAAAAAGACCACATGGCCTATCTAGTCTGCCTTTCCATATCAACTACAATAGTTTCCTTTTTTTCCTTAAGAGATCTTCTGTGTTTGTCCTATGCTACTTTGAATTCACAACTGTCCTCGTTTCTACTACCTCCACTGGGAGACTATTCCATGCATCTACCACTCTTTCCATAAAGAAATATTTTTGCATATTACTCCTGAGTCTGTCCCTTTCACCTTCATCCTATGTCCTCTTGTAGCAGAGTTAGCTTTCAATCGAAAGAGGTGCTCTTCTTGTGCATTTATGCCACAGAGATATTTAAATGTCTCTATTATATCTACTCTATCCCCTCTTAGGTGTATGACAAGGCTGCATACTTTCCCCCTACCTTTTTAATTTATATACAGAACAAATTATCAGAGAAGCAGGACTGTATGAAGACAACTGAGGTGTGAAGACTCATCAACAACCTTTGCTATGCTGATGATATAACATTACTGGCTGAAAGTGAAGACGATTTGAAATATTTGCTTCTCAAGATCAAGGAATATAGTCTTAAAATGGGTCTGCACCTTAACGTCAAGAAGGCAAAGATCCTGATAACTGGCAAAATGAATAAGTTCATTGTTGATGGAGAAGAAATTGAAATAGTGGACAACTCTAATCTACTTGGATCAACGGTATCAATATACTCGTAGAAGCAAATAGCAGTCAAGAAATCCGATGACGCATTGCTCTTGGCAGAATGGCAATGAAGGGCCTAGACAAGATTCTCAAGAGCAGAGTTGTCTCTCTCCATACAAAGAGTCGACTTGTTCAAGCCATGGTATTTTCAATAACGTCATATGGATGCGAAATTTGGACAGTGAAAAATATAGACAGGAAGAAAATTGATGCCTTTGAATTATGGTGCTGGCGACTATATACCGTATACCATGGACTGTCTGAAGAACAAACCAGTCAGTACTAGAGGAGATCAAACCTAAGCTTTCTTTAGAAGCTCAGATGACAAGACTTTGACTTTCATACTTTGGACACATCATGTGAAGAGAGAGATCATTAGAGAAAGACATCATGCTTGGCAAGGTAGAAGGTCAATGCAAAAGAGGAAGGCCAGCAATGAGGTGGATCAATACAGTAATAGCAGCTACGGGTGCCAGTCTGTCAAGAAGGAGCTGCCTGACTGAAGACCGAATTCAATTTAGGACAACTATCCAGAAGGTCACCACTGACTTGACGGCACTTAACAACAACATCCCCTCTTTCCTCTAACGTATACATATTAAGATCTTTAAACCTGTCCTCATATGCTTTATAATGAAGACCACTAACCATTTTAGTAGCCATCCTTTACACTGACTTCATCCTGTTTATATTCTTTGGAAAGTGCGGTCTCCAGAATTGCACACAATACTCCAAATGAGGTCGCACCAGAGACTTATACAGAGGCATTATCATCTCCTTTTTTCTACTGGCCATTCCTCTTCCTATGCACTCAAGCATCTTTCTGGATTTTGCTGTCGCCTTATTTACCTGTTTAGCTGCTTTAAGATCATCAAACAATCACGTCCAGGTCCCGCTCTTCTTTCATGGGCAGAAGTACTTTGCCCCCTGCACCGTACCTCTCCCTTGGAATTTTGCAGCCCAAATGCATGACCCTGCATTTTTTAGCATTAAATCTCAGCTGCCAAATTCTTGACCATTCTTCAAGCTTAGCTAGATCCCTTCTAATGTTATCTACTCCTTCTTGGGTGTCTAGTGTATTGCAGATTTTGGTATCATCCGCAAAGAAGCAATCCTTACCTGACAGCCCTTCCGCAATATCACTAACAATGATGTTAAAAAGACTCAGACCTACTACTACTACTATTTAGCACTTGTAGAGCGCCATGCACGCAGCACTGTACAGCTAACCTACAGGAGGCAACCCACATACAAAAGACAGTCCCTACCCATCAGAGTCATGCTCATCGGAGCTTACAATCTAGTCAGAATATTATAGAGCATAGGTCAGTTCAGTGCAAGGCATAAGATAAGGATAGAAGTCAGGATCTGAAAGCAATGGTGAAGAGGTGGGTCTTCAATCTGGATTTGAAGAGGACCAAGGACAGATCGCTGCAGCACACCACTGGTAACTTCCTTCTCCTCAGTGAGCTCCATTTACCAGTACACTTTGTCGCCTCCCACTCAACCAATTTCTAACCAAGTCAGTCGCTTTAGCGTCCATCCCTAAGGTGCTCAGTTTGTTTATAAATTGCCTATGTAAAATGGTATCAAAGGCTTTACTGAAATCTAAGTACACCACATCCTCGGTCCAACTCCCTAGTCACCCAGTCAAATAAATCAATCAGATTTATCTGACAAGACCTGCATCTGGTAAACCCAAGCTGCCTCGGATCCTGCAATCCATTGGACTCCGTAAACTCACAAATTTCTCTTTTAGCAGCATTTCCAATAATTTCCTCACCACAGAGGTTAGACTAACTGGTCTTTAGTTTTCAACCTTATCCTTACTTTCACTTTTGTGTAAAAGACCATGTTTGCCGTTCCCCAGTCCTCTGGGACCACTGCCGACTCCAAAGAAGCACTGAAATGTTCAGTCAGTGGAGCTGCTAGAACTATGTTCCTTCAGTATTCTCAGATGTATCTCATCCAGTCCCATCACTTTGTCCACTTTTATAGTTTAACTAGTTCCTCACAAACACAGTCTTCTGAAAATCATTCAAGATCTCTGTCACTTCTGTTCCTATTTGCCCTTCTTCTGTGAAATCAGAACAGAAATATTTATTAAACAATTCCGCTTTGTCCTCATCAGCTTCACATATTCCTCCCATTCACTCTTGAGTCTGACAATACCACTTTTGCCCTTCTCCTCTCACTAACATATCTGAAAAATGTCTTATCCCCCCATTTTATTGTATTGGCTATTATCTTCTTCTTTTTGTTACTTTACTTTCCTGACTACTTTGCTAGTTTCTCTAAGTTTTTCCAAAAATAGATGCCTGTCTTCCTCTTTTTGTGATCTCTTGTATTTTATGAAAGCTTCCCTCTTTTTCTTCACCTTTTCAGCTACTTCTTTTGAAAACCATAGTGGCCTCCTTTTCCTTTTACATTTATTTACCTTTCTTACAAAAAGGTTTATTTTCCTTAAAATATCCCCTTTCAGTTTTGTCCATTGCTTTTCTATATCCCCCAGCTGTTTCCATCCCGCTAATGACTCCATGAGGTATTGTGCAATCTTGGCAAAGTTAGTTTTCCTAAAGTCTAAGACCCTCACTTTTGAATGGATTTTATGAGCCCTAGTCCTATTATTAGTAGTAGTAATAAACATTTTTAAGCACTACCAGGCATACTCAGCACTGTACAAACATGGATAAAGACAGTCCCTGTTCGTAAGACCTTACAAATAAAGAAGACAAATAGGACAAGAGGTAAAAGGGAAGGGAAAGGAAACACAAGGACAAGGATTAGGAACCAAAGGCAGCCTTAAAAAGGTGAGCCTTTAACATTGATTTAAAAAGGGGCAGTGTGCAGCCTGATGTACAGACTCGGGAAGTTTGTTCCAGGCATAGGGAGCCGCGAGGTGAAAAGACCATAGTCTGGAGTTGGCAGAGGAAGAAAAGGGCAAAGAAAGAAGCAAGTCTGAGGAAGAACGAAGTTCACGAGGAGGGGAGTAGAGGGAGAGAAGAGAGGAGAGGTAATGAGGAGCAATAGAGTGAATGCAATTGAAGGGTTGAAGAAGAAGTTTAAATTGGATATGAAAATGGAAGGGAAGCCAATGAAGCGATTTGAGAAGAGGGGTTATGTGAGTAAAATGAGGATGGCATGGAGGTGTGCTGCAGAAGTGGAGGAGAGTCGGACAGGGGCCTTTCATCTGCCCTAACGACTGTTTGCTGTGCCTGGATTATCACTGGCGTTTGCATGGCAGTGGCAAGGAGTGCCTGTGAGTGGGGTCCTCTGTGCTGTTAAAGCCCCGCGGCTGCTACACGTGGCAGCGTGTTGTAGCCGGCGGGTCATGTGCTGAAGGAGCTTGTCCAAAGGAGTAGGACGCGCCCCTTTGGTGCCCCTTCGCTGCCTCTGAGGTCTGGGCTGCGGAGTCTCGCTGTCTGTGAAGTGGATATATGGGGAAAAGGAAGATCAAAGGCCCAGGTAAAAGTAGTTCATCTGTTTCCCCAAGTGCGGTGGTTATAAGGCCTATGGACAGACATGGCAGGTCAGCCTTTCCCCGAGGGAGCATCTTTAAGCTCCTGGGGGTAGAATGTCGCCGCCATGCCCTCTTCCTCCTTTGTCATCCATACCTGATTTGGATGGTCTTTCTCAGGCAAGAGGGATTTCTTTGACTGTTCCGGTTCCAAAGCTGGTTTTTATTGCTTCTATGACTGAGTTTCTTACTCTTTCAGAGGGTGGTAGAGAGGGGGATATTTCGCTGAAAGATATTTGGGGTCAATTAGACAATTGGACACCAAGTTCTCCTCTATGGTGGGCTCTTTATGTGAGTTCACTCAGGGGGTAGCCTCGAAGTTGGTGGACTTGGACACTCATGTGTTAGTTATGGATAAGTCTGTTTCTTCTTTTTCTGCTTAAGTTTCCTCCTGCATGTCTTTTCATGTTAATTGTGTAAAAGATTGTACTGCTTTGCATATGAAAACAGAGGCTTTGAAGAATGATTCTCGTGTAGGGAATATGCAATTCCTGAATTTTCCCTGTACAAGGTTACTTTCTGCAGAAATACTGTTACAAAAATACTTTAAGGAGGTACTGAGATTATCATCTGAGATTTGGAGGATTCCACAGACATCTCTTCTCGTAATACTCTAATGGTAACTTTTTTGAAAGAATCTGATAAAATGAGAGTTCTTAAGTTATTTTTTCAGCATAAAGCTGTATTTTACTGTGGGCAACCAATAATGATGTTTCCTGATGTCAGTAGAGAAACTCAAGTATGTAGGAAGTAATTTTTGGAGCTACTTTCTTCTTAAAGTTTCCCTGCAAGTGTCTTGTTACTCTGCAGGGTCATTCATATGTTTTCTTTGATGTTTCCAATCTGGAAAAAAAAATTTGGATCGACATGAGTGAGGGGTGGGGTTGTGGGGCTATGGGGTTACTTTCAAAGGTAGGCGAAGTAATTTTGTCCTTATTTCCTTTTGTTTTCTTTCTCTATTTAATATGTAGCACATTTCCCTAGACCAGGGGTTCTCAACCCTGTTCTCGGGACCCACCTAGCCAGTCGGGTTTTCAGGATAACCACAATGAATATGTATGAGAGAGATTTGCATACACTGCCTCCATTATATGCAAATCTCTCTATGCATATTCATTGTGGTTATCCTGAAAACCCGACTGGCTAGGTGGGTCCCGAGGACAGGGTTGAGAACCCCTGCACTAGATGTAGGCTTATCCTATGGTTGAATGTTTTACTTTTTAGTTTTGTGGTGTATGATGAGGGGTTTTCTTTATTTGTGTGGCATTGTATTGAATGGAAAAATACAATAAACATATTGAAACAAAAATGAGTCTGGCAAAAGATTAATCCAGCAGCAGAGTTTTGAATAGATTGAAGGGGAGAGAGATGACAAAGCGGGAGACCAGCCAGAAGGAAGTTACAGTAGTCTAGATGAGAAGTAATTAAAGAATAGACTAGTGTTTTAGCAGTATTATCAGAAAGAAAGGGGCAGATTTTGTACATATTATAGATGAAGAAGCAACAGGTCTTGGCAATCTGTTGGATATGGGAGTAGAAGGAAAGGGAGGAGTCAAAAATGACACCAAGATTACGGGCTGAGGAAATAGGAAATACAAGAGTATTGTCAACTGAGATAGAGAAAGGAAGAAGGGGAAAGGAGGGCTTGGGTAGAAAAATAAGTTCAGTTTTGTTCGTTGAGTTTTAACCTGCATAAGACATCCAGGTGGCAAAATCAGAAAGACAGACAGAGATGTTCTAGTCCTAATACTGAACCACACCATCTGGTGATCACTGGATGCAAGATGATCTCCCACTATGACATCAGAAACACTTTGTCATTGGTAAGCACCAAGTCCAGTATGGCCCCTTTATATGTGGGTTCTGTTACCAGTTGCCGGAATAGTTGTTTCTATAGAGAATCCAGGATCTCCTTACTTCTAGGACAGCAGGGATGTGCCAAGCAACATCTGACATATTGAAATCACCTATCAGTAGCACTTCTCCTTTCATGGCAATACTGCATATGTCTATTAAATCTCTGTCCACTTCTTCTCCCTGCAAGGGGGATCTGTATAGCACTCCAATGCAAATGGATGTCCCTTTCCCTCTTTCTAGTTTAACCCACAGTGCCTCCTGTCTCCCTTTTAAGCCCTGTAATTCTATAGCTTTAATATAATTTTTTACATATAGTGCCATTCCTCCTCCCCTTCTTCCTCCCCTATCTTTCCTGTATAAAGTATAGAGCGATATAATTACATCCCAGTCATGGTTGTCCATGAACCATGTCTCTGTAACCACCACTAAATCCAAGTCAGCCTCTTCCGTTAAAGCCTCAACATCTGAGATCTTATTTCGCATGCTACGGGCATTTATACACACTGCTTTCCAGATGTTGCCCCTTTTATCCATTTCTACAGAGGTAATGAATCTTTCACCTACCTGGAGGGCTTTCACTTACCTGGGGGCTTTCTTCACTCATCTCCAACAAATCTAGTTTAAAGCCCTCTTCAGTAGGTTAGCCAGTCTACTTCAGAAGACACTTCGACCCTTCTTGGCCAGATGGATGTCATCTCTGCTCTGCAGCCCTTGGAGCATCATTCTATGGTCCAGGAAATCAAAACGCTCTCGATGACACCATTCACACAGCCATGCATTCATCTCCAGGATGTGAGCTTTTCTGCCTTGGCCTTTACCCTCAACAGGAAAGATTGAAGAGAACGCCACCTGTGCACCTATTTGCTTCACCCTCTGTCTCAGAGCCATGAAGTCACCTTTGATACACTCAGAGGTATTCCTAGCATTATCATTTGTGTCGACATGGATGTGCAACATTGGATAATAGTCAGAAGGCTTGATGAGTCTTTGCAAACTCTCCATAACATCTCAGATTTTGGCCCCTGGCAGACAGCACACCTCTCTAGACATCGAGTCTGATCGGCAGATGGATGCCGCAGTACTTCTCAGAAAAGAGTCACCAACCACCACTACCTTTTTGCTTCCTTGTGGTCACTGATTCTGCAACTTTGAGGTGCTTGAACTCTGGTTCTTCCCTTTTCTAGGATGCTTTCACCTCCTCCACTTCCAGGGCTGTATACTGATTCTTCAAGGGCTAGAGGAGTTGGATTGTTGATTTTGCAGGCTCTTGTGACTCGTGTCCAACTCTCTTCATTCTGTAACCTCCCATCTTCATTTCTGTTGGAGAGCTTGGATGTTTCAGGATGCATCTCATCAATGTACTTCTCACTATCTCGAATGCTTCACAGCCTCACTACCTCTTCTCCGAGTTCCTCCACTTGTTTCATGAGAGCTTCAGCTTGCAGGCATCCTGCACATGGAACCGGTCCTTCAACTGGCATCGGACTCTCTGTCCGGACAGAGGCAGAACTGTAATGGGGGCAACAGATTTGGCAATATGATTTTTCCCAGCCACTGTTCAGTTGGTGGAGCTTTGGTACCTGTTGAAGTAAAAGAGAGAGACCTGCCAAAGTCCCTATCTTTTTCTCAGCTATCCTTTAAGCAAAAAAGTGGAGGAGTGGCCTAGTGGTTGGGGCAAGGTACCTCAGGCCGGAAGGTCAGGGGTTCAAATCCCACTAGAGGACAGCAACCTTGGGCTGGAAGGACTGGGGTTTCTATTCCCACAGGTGCTCCTTGTGGTCTTGGGCAAGCCACTTAACCCTCCATTGCCCACATTCCCTGTAAAATAGTTATAATGCCCTGTTCAATGTAATTTCAGTTTGTCCAATGTAAACCACCTTGATATCATGAAAGGCGGTATATAAGAAATGTTAAATAAATAAATCTCTTTTATGTGTATTCTAACAGCGCTGTTCCATGTCCCTATGTGTAGCGAATTGGGGAGTTACCTATAAAGCAAGAATGCTCACATGAGGTGGGTAGGGAGGGATCTAACACCTGATGAGGTCAGTGGCTTCAAAGAGCTTCCTCTGAATGGGAAGCTGGAACAAGAAAAAACGAACTCTAACAGACAGAGCTTTGCCCAACACCACAAAAAAAAATTCCCCTTTTGCAATATAGAAAAAGAATTAGCTTTTAAAAATGAAAACCAAAATTCCTTTATGAGCTCTCAGGCAGAGAGATTGCATTTAAAAGCCACACAGTATTATCCTGCTTGCAATGGAGTCCCTGTTAGGAATGGCAGTACTTGCAAGACACTGTATGCTTTATACAGCACTCGGCTGCCTTTGCAAGCTAATCAAGGACCACTAACACCTGATGAGGTCAGTGGCTTCAAAGAGCTTGCTGTGAATGGGAAGCTTGCTTCAATGGAGCACCTGCTTGGAATGTTAGGAATATTGCAGTTTCAGTTGGAAGAGGCTGGTAGGTTCACTGGGAATCTTGCAGAATTTGCCTGCTCTTTGCGACTGAAGCTACACCACTCCCACTAGTAGAAATACTGGTGTGGTGAACTGACATGCACCTTAAAGGGAACATTGGTGCTCACCATCCTCCCCTTACTTATCCCCTCTAATATAGAGCATCTACTTCTTCTTCCTTTCAGGGGCAGCAGAACATCTTTTTTTTGGAGGGGCCAAATAATTCAATCTCCTGCCCTGCCCCCAAGCTGTCTAGCTGCTGATGCTGTGTTGGGCAAAATATTGGTGGGCCATGGCCCCTGCGGCCTGCCTCATTCAGCTGCCTATGCCCCAGCTCCAGGATCTCCCCTTTACTTCCCTTGCCACTACCCTAGGTCTAGTATCTATCCCTTGTTTCCCTTCCCACCCCCTTCTGGGTCCGGTGTCTTCCTCTTGCTTCCCTTCCCTTCCCACCCCTCCAGATCGTGCATCTTCCCTGTTCTTTGATTCCTCTCATCCCTGCAATCACGCCGCATCCTCCCAGGTATCCTACAGCAGAGAAGAAAATGTCATCCCATCCCTTCTGAGGCAGAACTGTTTCGGAGGAGAGGGGCATGGCAGGCCACGAGCACAGGCAGGGGCTCATAACCTTTCTATTGACTTTTATTTCTCTTCTGTTGCAGACCTGGAAGGATGTGACATGGCGGTGGCAGTAAAAGGAAGGAAAGCAAGGATTAGATGCTGGACCTGGGAAGGTGGGAAGGGAAGAAAGTGAGAGATGCTGGGCCTGGAGGGGTGTGGGAAGGGAAGCAAGGGCGAGAAGCTACTGGAGTTGGCAAGGGGGGGGGGGAGTGGGCTGCATTCAGGGGCTTGTTGCTTCTTGAGCATCCCCTCAAGGCTGGCTCCCAGGAGCCATGGCTCTCCCCCCTCCAAGGCCCCTCTTTTTGGTATGCTACTCATATGCATAGGGAGAAGAAGGGGACTGTGGTGGAATCTGTGTAACCATATGATTCATTTAACTTCACTGCCCAGGTCAGTTTCCTAGTTACTTATATTTTATATGCTTTTCTCTGAACTTCTCATTCCTCCATTGCAAGATAATTTCACTCACCCGCAAACCTCCTTTTCTTAATGATATTTATATTTTCTAATGGGAATTCTTAAGGTGCTCAGATCCAGTACACCTTGATCCTGCATTTCTTGTTGATCCAAGAATCAGGTGAGTGAACGAACGACTTACTTTTGATAGATTTTTCTCAACCTTCTAAAGGCAACTTAATAATGAAGCCTATGGGAGATGTGTCAATGGACAGTAGCTAGGGCCTTGAAACATCCTCTAGTAACTGATTATATTCAAATATGTGGTTCAAGGAGAACATAGGAAGGAAATTTGTTAATGGCGAATATTTGATATTTTTGTGATGCTGATCACTATTTAGATGAGATGAAATAGTAAAACATTTCCTCCTTTCCCCTGAAAAATCTTCTCATCAGTACTTGAGCTAATTGATCCCCTTTTCACATCTCCTGCCAATACCAAAATTCTGCTGCTGTGAAACAGTATCACTAATAGCTTGATTTTAGTTGGATATTTCTTACTAGTAATGTGTTCTCTCTTGTTCTTCTTCATAGGTTTCCTATAGATCTTTCTTAATAGCTTTCATTTTTTTAAAATTTAACAATGGTTGTAGTGGCAGAAATTCAAATTGAGGGCCCCCAAGCAAAATATCAGAAAGGGCCCCCAGATCAGGGGGGACTCTACCTCAGAAGATATGTGAGTGGATATAAGTGGGCCCCCTTCTGCTCTGGATGCCCCTGCATCACAGGGGTGACTTGGGTGGAATTTGCTCTACTGAATAGTTGGAATTAAAGGCATGTGCTTTGCGCTACTACCAAATTCAAAAATCTCCTTCCCTGTGCCCGTTCTTCAGCTGTTCATACTTTACGGGTGTCAGAAGTGTGGTACCTGCATAGGATTCTGATAAGGACTAACAAAGCATTAGATTCTTCATGGTTGGTGCTGCTAAACAGGAGGATCATTCAAAGACTTTAAGCACTAATATATCCTTCAGAATAAATTTAAATATTAGATAGGAAAAGGAGGCTGTTAAATCAATGTGTAGTTAATAAACAATATCATTATCTTTAATATTCTTGCTATTAATGCAGCTTGAAGCAATTGATTACACTGTGAGGGTTATTTTAGAAACCTTATTCGCAAATTACACAATTACACGTAATTGTGTCTGACGATCTTAAAATAGCTAAACAGATAAAAAAGGCGACTGTGAAAGCCAGGTGGATGTTTGGGTGTATAGGGAGAGGAATGGCCAGCAGAAAAAAGGAGGTGATAATGCCTCTATATAAGTCTCTGGTGCGACCTCATTTGGAGTTTTGTGTGCAATTCTGGAGGCCGCACCTTCAAAATGATATAAGCAGGTTGGAGTTGGTGCAGAGGGTGGCTACTAAAATGGTTACTGGTCTTCATTATGAAGCATATGAGGACAGACTTAAAGATCTCAATATGTATACTTTAGAGGACAGGTGGGATAGAGGAGATATGATAGAGATGTTTAACACTAGAAGCCCCAAAATGTGTCAATTGACGCAAATGCATCTTTGAAGTTGTATAACAGCGCCACTGCTAGAACCATGTCAGTCATGTTCCATGACTTTGTTAGCAAGGTCAAGATGTTCAAATATTTGCATTGAAAATTAATGACAGATGCACCACCTAGCGGGAAATTGAATTTATACCTAAAAGCTCCAAAGTACATCAATTGATGCGCTCAATTGTCTTGGATGCGTCAATTGAAGTACTTTGGGGCTTCTAAGTATAAATTCATGTTCCCACTAGGTGGCGCATCTCAATCACTGTTTACAGTTTTACTCCGACATTACAAACAATAAACACACGATGATATCATGTAATGACGTCACATACTGCACGTATTTAACAAATAAGTAACTTCACATTAATTCACATCTGCATTTCATGCTAAACACAGTCGTCGTGATAATGCATCAATTGACGCACTTTGGGGTTTCTAGGTAAAATGCCTTTTGGGGCTTCTAGTATTAAATACCTCCATGGCATAAATGCACAAGAGAGTCTCTTTCAATTGAAAGCAATTTCTACTACAAGGGGACATATGCCGAAATATTTCTTTACAGAAAGATTGGTAGATGCGTGGAATAGTCTCCCAGTGGAGGTGGCAGAGATGAGGACAGTATCTGAATTCAAAAAGGCATGGGACAAACACAGAGGATCTCTAAGGGAAAAAAAAGGGACTATTGTAGTTGATATGGAAGAGCAGACTGAATGAGCCATGTGGTCTTTTTCTGTTGTCATGTTTCTATATTTCTATGAAATACGATCACTTATGTGTGTATTTCTCATCTACATGTGTAAAGCCATTTTAGAAAGGGCCTTTTTTGCATGTGGATGTCCATATCATGACTATGTTGCACAGGGGTGTGTGACGGCGTGCCAGGGACGTGGCCTAAGCGGCACCACATCTATATGTGTATCCCCGATTTCATATAGGGGGTGCATGTGTAAGACTAAAATTGTTCACAGATTTACATCTGCCCCCTGATACAAATATGAAAAAAAGTGTTCCTTTTGTCTTTCCCTTTACAGGGGGAATAAAGGAGGATACGCCCTTCATCCCCAATGTTCACTTCGCTCTCTTAATTGCAAAAAGGGAATGATGGGGGCCGCTATAGTTAATTAGCGGCATCCACATGTAAATATTTGCAAAATTGCGTGGGAGGAGTGGCCTAGTGGTTAGGACAAGGTTCTTCAGGCCGGAGGGCCGGGGGTTCAAGTCCCACCTGGGGACAGCAATCTCAGGCCGGAGGGACTGGGATTTCTAGTCCTATAGGCACTCCTTGTGGTCTTGGGCAAGCCACTTAACCCTCCATTGCCCATGTTCCCTGTAAGTATTAGCGTATGTGTGTCATATCCCCTCGTGTTAAATGTATCTCCCAATTGACCACTTTGACCCGGTGAAAAGCGGGATATAAATACAGCTAAATAAAAAATAAAAAATAAATTGCAAATATACATGTGCAAGTTGTCAGGTTTCTGACGTCGATTTTTCCCACGTGCTTCTTTGTGAAATGATATAAAATGCACATCCATAGTGAGAGGTGGACATATATTGATTTTACATCAGACGTACACGCCACCCTTTCCTCTAAAACTGACATAGATCTGCAGCTATTTTCACTTGGATGTTGTTACAATCACATAAATGGCCTTTCATATTCATGTCTATATTTGTGGTGATAATCATTTCTTTAGTATAGAAGCATTTTTTACTACAAACAGGGTATTTGGGGAGAGGTGGGGGCGAAGGAAACATACAGTAAAGAATTGTTTAACAGGTATATTAAAGAATGCCCATAAGTTTGCTGAAGTCTTTTATGGAAGCATGCAAACCTCCTCTGGGCCTGCAGATGTCACGCTTTCATTGTTTCTTCTTCTCTGAACACTTGCAAATTAGAGATCGGAGCAATGAAAAATTGAAAAGGGATATTTTAAGGCAGGATTCTGCAAATCCTGAGCACCAGTTTGTCATGGCACCTAGAAATTACACCCTGGCGCCTGGATTTCATGCTCCTCATTTGGCCGCAGCTCCTGAAAAATACAGCATTCCAGACTTCCCCCACTCAGGGCCGGCACTGTCATTAGACGAGCTAGATGGTCCTCTAGTGCACCAATGGTCTGAGAGTGGCCATTGCTGCTGCTACCATCCCTCTCCAGGATCTGCAAACAGCACCGCAACGCTTACTGAAACCTCCGGCACCTCAGGGCTGTTTGTGCGTCTGCCCCCTCTGCTACATAATGCTGACTTCCTGTTTGCATGGGAGCAGTTAATCTGACTTCTGTAGTAAGTATATACTATACCTCAGCCCTGGTTGTCTTCAACTACCCACTATCTACACTCCTGTGCCCGCTCAACTGAGCGCATTTGGCTCAAATCCCGCTCCCTTTCTGACTTTCTTCACTTTAAATTCATGCTTACCTCCTTCCAGACAGCCTTAGCACTCTCGAAACAAAACTATTATGTCCATCTGACTAACTCTCTTGCCACTGACCCCTGCTGTCTCTTCTCAATTCTCAACTTTTTCTTCAAGGTGCCTCCCCCTCCGATCCTTCCTTCTCTTTATGCCCAAACCCTAGCTGAGCATTTCCATGACAAAATCCACAAGATTACACTCCAGTTCCCCACTAGATCAGCTTCATCCCCTCTTCCCCCACCTCAATGCCAACTTTTCCCTTCAATCTCTGTTACCCTTTCATCGTTTCCTAAGATCTCTGATGAGGAAACCTCTCATCTTTCCTCCTCTAAACTTACTACTTGCTTTTTTGATCCTATCCCCACCCATCTCCTTAACCCCATTTCTTCCTCTGTCATCCCTTCCATCTTACATATTGTTAAGCTCTCCCTCTCCACGGCTACTGTCCCTGCAGCCTTCAAGCATGCTGTGGTTACACCACTCCTCAAGAAACCTTCACTTGACCCTAGATGTCCTTCTAATTATCGACCCTTCTCCCTTCTTCCCTTCATTTCCAAACTTCTTGAGCATGCAGTACTCCGCTGTTGACTTGAATTTCTTTTCTCTCAAGCCCTGCTGGATCCATTTCAATCTGGTTTTCGTCCCTTACATTCCCACGTTCTGGTGGTTCCTCCTCTATTGCTATCCCACTCTCGGTGTACCCCAAAGGTCTGTTCTGGGCCCTCTCCTTTTCTCTCTCTACACCCAATCCCTTGGTGCTCTCATCTCCTCCCATGGATTTCAGTATCATTTTTATGCCAATGATTCTCAGATCTATCTTTCTTCACCTGATATATCTCCAACACTCCAGGCCCATATCTCTGCCTGCTTGTCTGACATCGCCATCTGGATGTCTCACCGCCATCTGAAATTAAACATGGCCAAAATCAAACTTTTTTATTTTTCTCCCTAAACGTTACTCCTCCTTTCCTCCTTTCTCTGCCTCTGTAGATAACTCTTCTTCTTCCTTTTTCCTCAGCCTGTAACCCTGGGGTCATCTTTGACTCCTCCTTTTTCTTCTCACATATCCAACAGATAGCTAAAAACCTGTTGTTTCTTTCTCTATAACATTAACAAAATTTGCTGCTTCCTTTCAGAACACACTTGTCCACTCTCTAACTACTTCCCGCCTTGACTATTGCAACCTCTTTCTTGCTGTTCTCCTTCTGAGTCACCTCTCTCCCCTTCAATCTGTTCAGAACTCTGTCCCGTGACTAATCTTTCACCAGCCTCGATATACTCAAAGGATCCCTCTTCTCAAATCACTTCAATGGCTTCCCTTCTGTTTCCTTATCCAATTCAAACTTCTTCTTCTGACTTATAAATGCATTCATTCTTCTACTCCTCACTACCTTTTCTTTCTCCTCTCTTCTCTCTTCTCTCTTCTCTCTTCCTACACTCCTCCTCGTGAACTCTGCTCTTCTACTGGTTTGCTTCTCTCGTTGCCCTTTCCTTCCACTGCCAACTCCAGACTTTGTTCCTTTCACCTTTCTGCTCCTTATGCCTGGAACAAACTACCTATATGTCAGGCTTCATCTCTGCCCCTTTTCAAATCCATGCTAAAGGCTCACCTCTTTGAGGCTACTTTTGGATCCTGATCCCTTTTTCTCCTTGTGTTTCTTTACCCTTCCCTATTCTACCCTTATTCTTATTCTTATCCTTTGTCTTGTCTGTCTTAATTAGTTTGTAAGCTCTGATGAGCAGAGACCGTCTTTTTATATGTGTCTGTACAGCACTGTGTAAGCCTTTTAGCGCTATATAAATGATTCATAGTAGTATAGTAAGTAAATTAATGGAAGCACTGCTAAAACAAAGGATGATGATGTTTATGGAATCCACTGGATTGCAGGATCCGAGGCAGCATTGTTTTGCTAGAGGCAGGTCTTGTCAGATAAATCTGATTAATCTGTGGGAGAACTCTAGATGTAGTCTACTTAGATTTCAGCAAAGCCTATTACACATTTCCACACAGGTGACTTATAAATAAATTGAATGCCCTAGGGATGGACCCTAAAGTGACTGGGTTAGAAACTGGTTGAGTGGGAGGTGACAAAGAGAACTGGTAAATGAAGTTTACTCGGAGGATAAGGGCATTACCAGTGGTGTGCTGCAGGAATCAGTCCTTAGTCTGATTCTTTTTAGCATATTTGTAAGTGATATTGTGGAAAGGGTTTTTGGTAAGATTTGCCTCTCTGTGGATGGTACCAAAATCTGCAATAGTGTAGACACTCAGGAAGGTGTAGATACCATGAGGAGGGATCTAGCGAAGCTTGAAGAGTGATTCAGAATTTTGCAGGTGCAATTTAATGCTAAAAAATGCATAGTGATGCTTTTGGGCTGCAAAAATTCAAGAGAGCGCTACAGTGAATTACTTCTGTTCATGAATGCTGCGTGGGACCTGGAGGTGATTGTTTCTGATAATCTTAAAGTGGCCAAGCAGGTAGAAAAAGGTGGTGGCAAAATCCAGAAGGATTCTTGGGTGCTTATTCTGCTTGGTCAGCAGGAAGAGGGAGGTGGTAGTACATCTGTATAAGTCTCTGGTAAAATGCCATTTGGAGTACTATATGCCGTTCTGGAGACTGCACCTTAAAAAGCATATAAACAGGATGGAATCTGCTAATAAAATGGCTAATGGCCTTCGTCATAAAACCTATGTGGACAGAATTGAAGATCTCCATATGTATAGCAGAAAGATGGGAGAGGGAAGATATGATAGAGACATTTAAATACCTAGTGTAAATGCACAGGAGGAGAGCCTCTTTCAATAGAAAGAAAACTCTGGAACGAGGGGTTATAGAATGAAGGTGAAAGGGGATAGACTGAGGAAGAATCTGAGGAAAGATAAAGAGTGGCAGACACATGAAATAGCCTCCCAGTGGAGGTGGTAGAGATGAGGACTGTACCAGGGTCCATCCCCACAATTTGTGTCTTTTCCCGGTCCTGTCTGCCTTCCCTGTGTCTTGTATGGGGAAGGTAGATGGGGGCAGGAAAGGGGTGGATCGGGACAGTGTTAGGGTGGGCAGTGGGTAGTCATCAGCCCTGGACGTACAGGACCATTTCTAATGTTGGCCATGTACGTCCGGGGCCAGCAACTTGCACGGGGAACCTATTCCACCTCCTAGGTGGAATAACTTCCCCTAGTCATCAGGGCCCGGGGCATGGATGGGGCAGGGGGGCCGAGGACATTCCCCAGAGCCCGACCCTGGCCTTAGGAGGCCAGATCAGGGATCGGGCTGCAGGGAAATCACTGCTGGAGCCAGCGGCCGGGGATCATGGCTCTTCAATGGAGCCGCGGTGCCGCGTCTCCATTGAAGAGCCCTGACTGAGTTAGCTGGGGAAGGCCTGTACATGCAGGCTGGATAGAATTGGGGTCCCAGCCTGCACATACAGGCCTGTTTGCGATTCTGATCCCGCAGGGCTATATGTGCCCTGTGGGGTCAGATCGCAACTCACTCTGTGCGTCCGGTTCTGGACGGACACACAGAGGGTCCGGATGTGCGGGATGGAATCGGGCCCTATTTGAATTCAAGAAAACATGAGACAAAAATAAAGGATCTTTGAGGCTGCTTAATTCGTGTGGCAGGTAAGTATATACAATAAGTTTACTCCAGTTTTTAAAGGGACAGTATGCGTATGCATTGTTTTTGAAACTTGCTCTATGGAAAGTACACACACATATTACACCTTCTCTTCAGTATGCATACATTTCGTGGCTTATTTTATATGCTCATGTGCCTGTTTCTCTGTACAGAATGTTAAAGATTATGGCAATGAGAGGTTCTGTGAAGGAACCAACCATAGTGAACTATGACAATACACACCCAACTGCAGCATTCCTGATAAACCCCAAACCAATGACTAGGCCATGGATCAGAAATATAACAGGTTTAATTAGTGTGTTTCACTTATCGTCTGTGTCATTGGATAAAGAACTACACTCCGTAGCAGGTAGGGACTATAGTTCTGTGAGCAGTAGAGACAAGATAATGCCTGAGGTCTTTGCTGATAGCCCCATCAGTGTGATACAATGGCCACCCTAAAGCTAGATGCCTACAGTAGAGTTGGAGATTTCATGTTGAATATAATCTTAGTGCTAATGCAGACAAGATTACCATCTAAATATCATTAGTCTGGTTCACTCTCAGTAATATATTTTTTGTGCCTGTAACAAAGAACCAAAATGTTCCTATTTTTTTACAATAAGGAAATTTTTAAAGTCCTTGCTCCTAATCTGGCATGTTTCTAAAGAGGATGGGCCTATGTGCATATCACTGAGTGGGTGTATCCATACTGTATTTTGGAGGGAATTATAGAAGGCCCTCCTTGACTGGAGGCTGGTGGGGACAGGGCCACTTTTGCTATTGGGCAAAAGGAGCAGTTGCCCCAGGCCCTGTATAAAAGGGGCCCAGAAGTGGCACAGTGCCTTTCCAGGCTGCCTGTTCTCATTGGCCACTGGTCTCTGACTTCCCAATAAAAGCAATGTTAGTGGAAGGCCAGCACAGGCACCATTGGGAAAGTGAAATTGGAGGGAGGAGGAGTTACCACAATGGCTGGAGACCAAATGCAATAGGCAGCCTCCCTCCCTGCAGCTGCCTATGTGATGGCGCCTGTCTAAATGGAGCAGCATAAGGCCATCCTTACCACCTTTAGGGCCTTCAATAATATTTCTCCAGATTCCATCTCTGATCTCATCATACACACAACAAATGACAGGTCCAGGAGATCTCCTGCTGTTGACACACTACTTATACCAATAGTTTCCTTAAAAGCTAATCATCCATCCATCAATAGGGCTTTTTCGAATTATGCTCCTAGATGTTGGAACAAACTCCCTCCCAATATCAGAGCAATTAAAGACATCAAACAATTCAAAAAAGCCCTTAAACACCACCTTTTCATCGCACACTTCAAACACCTAAACACCCCTTCCCCTCCCCCATCCTTTTAACCTCATACCTACCCTAACTAACTGTATAGATTTTATATAGCTCCAACATGTATTCTCTAGAAATATAAATGATTTCCCTGTTTACTTCCATGTTAATTTTCCTGTTACTTGTAATAGGTCTGTTATATCTGACCAATTGTTGTATTGTTTCAATGTAAACCGCACTGATGACAAATAGCGCGGTATATAAGAAAATTAAATAAATAAATAAATAAGCCGCGGGGTCGCTGATGTGCAGGGTTGCTTCTGCCCTTGGCCTATCTACTTCTTTGACTGCAGCTCTTCTTGTTCAGAGGCAGCTGTAGGGTCTCTAATGAGAAGCACCACTTTCCCCAATAGTCCCCCTCCTCCAAAGATTATGCATTATGATGTGCAGTGCTGCCTTTCCCTACGGCCCGCCTCTGAACTGAATTATGGTGGGGTCTCTGAGAAGCACTGTTCCTCTCTGAGGCCTGCTTTCTCCCTCAGTCCTGGGACATTTCCTGTTCAGAGGCAGGCCATAGGGAAAGGCAGCGCTGCACCTCATCAGAGACCCTATGGCCACTTAAGCACCATGACTGAGGGAAGAGGCAGGAACTGGAGAGAAGCAGCGCTGCTCATTAGAGACCCTCCAGCCTAGCTGGCTGCTGCTCTTGCACTGAACAGCAGAGGTGATATAAAGGAAAAGGGAACAAGAGCTGGGCGAGAAAGGAGTGGAGGAAAGAAGGACTAAGCTTATATTCTTAAGAGACGCAAGGGAAGAAAAGTAGAGGAGAGATAATGAAGCCAGGTAAGATGGACATAACGAAGGGAGAGGAGAAGAGGGAGATTAGACACAGGGAGGGATTATGAGGATATTAGGGAGCACAGGCTGGAGAAGAGTGGTGAGGAATGGAAGAGATAAAAGGTGGAAGAATGAATTGTTATGTGTTGGGATAAAGATAAAGCTGTGTAAGGTTGGGAGAGGTATGTCTGTTAGCAACAGGGGAACGGGGTGTTTGTGAAGAGGAATATAAGTGGGAGAGAAAAGGGGGGAGGGAAGCATAGCAAATTACTTGGATTTCTGCAGTGTCATGCACTTGGGAAGCAGAAATCCAAGGGAAGTGTACGCGATAGGGGGTGAAAGGTTGGTGTGCATGGACCAGGAGAAGGTCCTTGGTGTGATTATTTCTGAGGATCTCAAGATGGCAAAACAGTGAGACAAGGCAGTGGCAAAAGCCAGGAGGATGTTGGGTTGCATACAAAGAGGAATTACCAGAAGAAAGGAAGAGGTACTAATGCCACTGTACAGGTCACTGGTGAGGCCTCACTTGGAATACTGTGTTCAGTTTTGGAGACCATATCTCGCAAAGGATGTAAAAAGACTGGAAACGGTTCAGAGGAAGGCGACCAAAATGATTTGGAGCCTGCGTCAGAAGCCTTATGAGAAGAGACTTGAAGACCTAAATATGTACACTCTGGAGGAGAGGAGGGACAGGTGAGATATGATTCAGACCTTTAAATACTTAAAGAGAAATAATGAACAAATAAACCTCTTCCAAAGACGGGGAAGTTGTAAAACTAGAGGGCATAACATGAAGCTGCAAGGGGGTAAATTGAAAGGGTGGTGGATGCTTTGAATGTCTTCCCGATGGAAGTGGTGGGGGCAAATACAGTGACAATTCAAAATGGCATGGGACAGACACAGTGGATCCCTCTATAGCAACAGGATAAAATCAAAACAAACTTAACTATCTAATTTCTCAACAAACGGGTGCCCTACACGGAGCGGTGGGTTCACCCCTAAACAAAGATATGGGGAGGGGTGACCTGTATGGAGCGGCAGGTACACCTACTCTTGCCACCTTGCTGGGCAGACTAGATGGAACATAGTGGTCTTTATCTGCCATCATTTTACTATGTTAGTATGTTACTATGTTAATAAAAGTAAAAAATAAAACAAATTTCATGTTAGAAAAGAAATGGGACATGAGAATGAAATCAGCAACAGGCAGCAGGACGGAAACGTTTAGAAAAAAGTCTGACAGAGCAGAGTGGATAAGAGAAGAAGGAAACATAAAAATCATATGGTAGAGGAAATGTGGGAAAATAGAAAATGAATAAGAAAAAAGTTAAAATACGAAGTATAAATCAGAGCGTACAGAAAAGAGATGAAAGAAATCAAGGTGGAACCAGAAGAAAGGAATGAAGAAAAAAGAACAAGAAATGCAGAGGTTTGAGAACATTTATTGAAAAATACTATATTACATTAGAAAGTAAGTTGTTTTTACAGTAGTAAAGAAAGCAAATAGAATGCTAGGGATCATAAGAAAAGCTATGGCAAATAAAATCCAGGACTGGCTTAAGAGGCCCTGGCTCAGGGAGCACCACCATAGGGGCACAGGAAGCCTGCCTCACTGGCTCGCTTCCAGCCTGCCCTCTACCTCCCCCCTCCCCAGTCATGGCTGCGCTAAGCATTAATATAGCCGCGGGAGCAAAAGCCAATGCTCCTGCAGCTGTGTTGCTGCAGGGAGGGGGAGGGATGGCTGATACTGGGGCTGAAGGGGGGGGGGCAGGAACTGGGCTGGGGGCTAGAAATAGGCTGATACTGGGACTGGGAATGGCTGCTATTGAGGCTGGGAGGACTGGAAATGAGCTGTCATAGGGGCCAGGCGGTGGGGGCTGACTGATACTGGCAAAGGGCTGATACTGGGAATGAAAGGCAGGGACTGGAAATGGACTGATACTGGGGCTGGGAGACTGAAATTTAACATTAAAAGGAGTTTTTCTGACCACTGATGTTTTAAGAGGCTATTCCTCTTGACTACAATGTTGCCCTGTAGAGGATTTTCAGTTCTCTTGCACTGAGGTCTTTTCTCCTTTACTTACTAGAGTGCTACTATTTTTGATTAAAGTGGTTCAGTTCCCTGGAGTGTGAGCAGTAACTATGTGAAGTCTAGAATGCTGAGTTTCGAAAGCATTGCTCGTTTTTTCAATATTAGGTATCAAAAATAGTATGAATGTGTTTGGTGATGCGTAGAATGTGCAAATGCAATTGCCTTTGAGTCAATGCTGACTCCTGTAGACCCAGTAGCTCCTGGGCTTTCTTGGCAGTTGACTGGAAGCAGTGTCAGGCCTTTTTTCCAAGGCAATGGAGGAGTAAGTGGCTTACCCAAAGCCACAAGGAGTACTAGTGGGAGTCAAACCCTGGTCTCTTGGTTACCAAGCCAGTGCTCTAATCACTAGGCTATTCCTCCACTATGTAGAGCATAGTACAGAGGTTGTTTTTTTTAGTGTGATTGTGCACTTCTGGAGCAGGAGTCTGTGTTGGATTGAAAATGGATACAGGAGGCTGGAGGGGCTGACTGATTCTGGCAATGGGCTGATACTGGGAATGGGGAGCTGGAACTGGAAATGGGCTGATATTGGGACTGGGGGGGACTGGAAATGGGCTGATACATGGGTTGGGGGCTGGCTGATACTGGGCTGGAGACTGGTACTGCAAATGGGCTGATATTGGGAACTGGAAATGGGCTGAGACAGGGGCCAGGGGAGGGGGCTGATTGATGCTGGCAATTGACTGATACTGAGAATGAGGGGCTGGGACTGGAAATGGGTTAATACTGGGGTTGGAGGACTGAAAATTGATAAGAGCATTTGGGGATGACTGATATGGCAATGGGCTGATCCTGGGAATGGGGCTTGGGGGACTGGAAATGGGCTGATACTGGGGCTTGTGGGACTGGAAATGCGCTGATACAGGGGCTGGAGGGCTGATTGATATTGATAATCAGCTGATACTGGGAGTGTGGGGGCTGAGACTGGAAATAGGCTGATACAGATGCTGGGGGCTGACTGATACTGGGGCTGGGGACTGATACTGGCAATGGGCTGATACTAGAAATAGGGGATAGGACTGTAAATGGGCTGACACTGGGGCTGGGGGGGACTGAAAATGGGCTGATACACTGACTGGGGGGTCTGTCTGACACTGGTAAAGGGCTGATACTAGGAATGGGGTCTGAGACTGGCAATGGGCTGATACTGGAGGAGAGTGGAAATGGGCTGATACAAGTACTGGGGCTGATCCTGAGGCTGTGGACTGGTACTAGAAATTGGCTGATATTGGGGCTGGGGGATTGGAAATGGGCTGAGACAGGGGCTGGGGGCTGACTGATACTGGCAATGGGCTGATACTGGGAATGGGGGCTGGGATTAGCAATGGACTGATACTGGTGTTGAGGGGGACTGGAAATGGGCTGATGCAGGGGCTGGTACTGGATATAGGCTGATACTAGGTTTGGGGAGATGGGACTGGAAAAATGCTGGAACTGGAAGGGAGGTAATTCTAGGACTGGGGTCCTGAGATTGAAAGAGGGCTGATGCTGGCAAATGCTAGGATTGGAGTTAGAGAAAGTAGGACATGCTGGGGGAGTGAGAAGGGAAAGGAGGATAGATATTATGGGGAGTGGGGAAGAAGCAAAGTCAACCAAGGAAAGGTTATATATATACGAGGTGTGACAAAAAAGAAATGAGACTGTCCCATAAATATTTTATTACAAAATCTACAGAAAAATTACGCATTGTCCCTTCAAAGTAATCCCCCCCCCCGAGTTAATACACTTCTGCCACGTACAGAAGCACTCTGTAAAGTCCTTGTCACAGTGGCCTTGATCTCTTCTACAGAGGCAAAATGAATTCCTTTGAGCGCAGTCTTCAGCCTGGGGAAGAGCCAGAAGTTGCACGGTGCGAGATCTGGGGAATAAGGAGGGTGGTCAAGAGCTGTCATCTGTTTGTTGGCCAAGAACTGCCTCACACTGAGTGCAGTGTGTGTGGGCGCGTTGTCATGGTGAAGCAGCCATGACTTGTCTCACCATAGAGCCCGCCTGCTGCACCAAGCCTGGTCATGGAGGCGATTGAGGACCTGCTGGTAGAAGTTTTGGTTGACTGTCTGACCCTCCAGGCACAAACTCATGATGGACCACTCCCTTCTGGTTGAAGAATGCGATCAGCATGACCTTGATCCTTGATTTGGACATGCGTGCCTTCTTGGGTCTGGGTGACAGTGGAGTCTTCCACTGCAGGCTCTGTCTCTTGCTTTCAGGGTCATACTGGAAGACCCAAGTCTCATCTCCTGTGATGACTCAGCCAACGAACTCTGGATCTTCTCCGATCTTCTCTAGCAAGTCTCGACAAACATAGACCTGGTGCTCCTTCTGGTCATTCAATAAAAGCTTGGGCACCATCTTGGCGCACACCTTCTGCATCCCCAGCTCCTGCACCAAGATGGTCCGCACTGACTCCCTGTTCAAGCTGAGCTCCTCAGCTATCATCCGCACCATCAATCTGCAATCACTCTGCACCAGCTGGTTAAACTCTATCAATGTTCTCAGCCGTCTTTGTTGTGGAAGGCCCCCCTGACTTGGGGTCATCCTCCACCTCCTCACAGTCAGTCTTGAAGCATTTGTGCCATTCGAAGACTTGCGGCCTTGACATTGCATCTTCTCCATAAGCTTTTTGAAGAAGTTAGAGACACTCAGTTGGGCCCTTCTCCAACTTAACCAGAAATTTCAAGTTGATTCTTTGCTCCGTATTTCTGCCACCTCCAGTTGCGTGACAAAGCGATGGAGCAGTGTGCTACAAAAAAAACTGAAAAAAAAAATAGAGTGAGAGAGATGAAAAATATTATAGCAGAATAGTGGCGAGATGTTGCACAACACCGTGACATAAGCAGTTAGCCATTTGGCATTGAGTCATGGGCGTGGCTGCCACAGTCTCGTTTCTTTTTTGTTACACCTCATATGTATGTGAGCTGGCTCTTCCGGCAGGAAAAACAATGTGCTGATGACTCTTTAAGTTTGTGTGTCTGTCAGGATCTATTGAACGCCACTGCTTTTTACTTCCTCCCCCAGGAATCTGCTGCCCTAAGTGACCACCTAGTCCTGCCTAATAGTTGGGCTGTCCCTGTCGGAAGGTTGGTGGGACCTAGAGGGTGCATCCTTCTTAGCCACACAAGAAGTCCAGACTGTGCTGTGAGGGGTCCAACCATGGTGCAAGAAGAAAATGAGCATTTTGCAGCATTTTGTCTTTAGGGAGTTGTGTTTTCTGCTGGTACCTTCTTGAAAGGTACCTATTTTGAGGAGGGATTTTTGTGAAAGGCCAGAGCACAGACCCAGCAAAATATTGGACTAAGTAGCAGTGAGAGGTTTTGAGACTGCGTGGAATTGTATCTATTTTCAAGTATCTTAGAGAAGGGAGGAGCCGCCCTGGGTACCCAGCTCAGGACCAGTGAGGAAGAGGAGAAGGGTCAGTCAGTGAAGAAGCTGGCTCATTGAAGTTGTCACTGTAAAAGGAGTAAGAATGAGAAGTACTCAGTTGTTGAAAGTGGACTTTAGATGGGACTTTGATTTAAAGGAACTAATTCATGCATTTTTCCCTTGAGCCATCTTTCAACTCCTTTCCAAGCCACAAGATTGTTGTTTTTTTCTCTTGTCTCTGTGCACTTTTAATTTTGGAAATTTTACCAAATACAGGCAATTTTTATATAAAATGCACATAACCTGGGGTTATAGATTCTTAGGAGTATGTTTACTAAAGCACATTACCTGTCTTTGCAGTGTTCACCCAGGATCATCATACTGTGAAGACAGCAAATGTGGGAGAAATGCAGCTACTGTGGGCCTTTGTCCATTGTAGCTGCATTGTGCGCTCTGCCTGCAAATGTGGACGGGAGTTGGGCGGAGAGTGGGAAATTCAAACTGGAGCAGCTACTGTGGGTGTTCATATTGCATGGTAACTGCATTTTTTGCAGTCTTCGTGGATGCAACTATTGTAGCAGCAAAGCGCAGACAAACCAATGATACCAGGAGTCTGTTCAGAAGGTCCAAATCATTTATTTGTGCACATGTCTCAAGCAAGTCAATTTCAAAATGGCTGAGCAAAGTTTTCAAGCATTACAACAACTTTTATAGACTTCTGTTCCATTCTAGGTATAGAAAAACATTTCATTGGTCCCGGTAACCTCCCGTACCTCCCGTACCTCTTCTATTGGTCCCGGTACTGATAAGTTTATCCAGTTATGTCCCTCCAGTGGGCATGACACCTGCATACCCCCCTTCTAGTCCCAATTACAATGGTCAGTTCATCAACTTGTTACTTTCACACTCTCAAGGCTATAGAACCAATTTGTGCGTGCAGAGGAGCAGGGTTCTGCAACTCATCTGTCAGCACTCCTAATTATTTCTTTGCAGATGTACTTTTTCTTATCAGTAACTTTTAAACATGTTTTTTCTGTATTTTTCCATCTTTCAATACTGCAGTTCTGCTTACCTAAGCTAATTCAATACTTCTACTGAGTTCTATCTTACAATAGCAGCATATTGGGGGATGTGCAATCCTATATGCCTCTCCACAGGCCTCATTTACAGGTCAAGCTAGCCATGCTGGCCTGCTTATGTTCAGACACTGTGGGTCACAGGCCTGCACCTGCCACATTCCCCCCTTTGATTAATCTCACCCTATTACTTAATAAGGTGTGAGAATTAAATCACTTTCTGAAGAATCACATCCTGGCTAAAGGATTTCTACCAGGACTGGCTGTATAAAGCCATGATTTTTGTTGCGGTCTTCCGCTCTACTGTACTATCAATAGTATTATGAATGGAACGCATACAACATGGGATTAAACATGGTAATAAGAAAATAACAGCAACAAGGATTAGTACCAATACGATAAAAGTCTTAAATCCTCCCACCCATGAAAAGAGGTTAGCAAACCAATTAGGAAATTTCAATGAGTGCCAAGTCTGCACTGGCACATAAGCATGTCTTTGCATATCTTTAGCAATTTCTTCAACTACTTGACCTTTATCATCTATTTTCAAACAGCAATTGGTTAAGTTCAGTTTACCACATACTCCTCCTTCAGCTGCTAACAAATAATCAAGTGCTAAGCGGTTCTGATATATCGCAGTGCGCATCTGTGTACTTTGTCTAGCTAAAAGCGTAAGAGCCTGACTAGTTTCGTTAGTTATTATTTCAACTACTGCTTGTAAGCGAATAATACGATTAATCATATAAATTGGGGTACGATAACCATACATACCATCATCATTCCAAGTGGCGGGTCCATAATATTCAATGATTCTTTCTGGTGGCCAATCATCACCTTGCCATTTCTCCCACTTGCCTATCTGTAAGGCCTCTCTCTTCTGTCTTAGTGCTCTTTTGTGTCGGTGGGTAGTGTATACTGGGTATCCTAATTGTTCTCCATGTTCAGTGTTTAAAAGAAAGAAAGAAGGTCTGATGGTTCCTAAGACACATGCTCCTCCCCAGTGTGGTGGGAGTTGTGCATATGCTCGGTTTCCACAGATCCAATATAGGCCAGGTGGGGCTTGCCAGGCTTGGACTTTAGCAAGGTTAGTCCATAGACCTGCAAGTTCAGGAAATCTGGCTAATGGGTTAGGAGGTTCAGGATGTCCGATTCCTGACCACCATGCTATCTTCTTGGTCGTGGCATTATAGTACTTCTGGCTAAGACAGACCAGCTGTCCTACCTTTTGGGTGAACTGGGGTCCAGTTCTGGCATAGCAAAGACGTCCAACGATTGAGTGCGCTAACACCCATTCACTGGTAGTCTTGTGTAATTCAGTCTGATTGTAAATCATGGAATAATTCAATTCTTGGGCTTCCCATGGCCACTGATCTCCCATTTGGGTTCCGCCACAGAAATAACAATCTGTGATCTTAAGACTAGAAACTACTGCTCCGGCTAATTCTAGAAATAAATTCTGTGAGGGGTGAGGGATCTCAAACTTATTTACATGCATGGCTTCATAAAAGGTATTATGAATATGATATTTAGATGACTTGTGGGCTTGGGTATTCAATCTGATATACACAATGGTCCCTGGATCTATTGCTCCTCCAGCAATACGTAAACCAAACTTATATCCTTGTTTCCATGCATGGGGATTGTGTATACGTAAGTGTAAGGGGTTACAAGCATCTTTCTGACATTTATCATTTGTGGTTGGCTTGGTTAGAGTAGCCATTCGTTTATCTATTTTCTCATCAGTTATACCAGTGTTCCAGGTAGCATAAAAAACACATCCCCAATACGGGCAATAGTAGTCTGCTGCTGGGGCAGTACTATAGCCTGGTTCCTTTTTACCTGTACACTTTCTCCATCCTGTGGCACCTTCTGGACACATATACTTATGGTCATTTCGATACGCTTTCTCCCATGTACCACAGGTGGAATAACTATCTCTATTAATAGCATTGCATGCATCAAAATTCAAAACAGCAGGTTTAGTAATGTCCTTAAGTGGTGGCGTTGCAGCTAATATAGGTCCATCTGCATCCTTCCATCTTATTTCCATCGTGTAATAGGATGGATTCTGATGCGGATTATAGCATGTTTTAATTTTTCCATGAGCGCAAACATTTAGTTCAGTGGTGTTATAGATACACCGAGTTACTGTCCCCTTGCAGGTATAGTAAGAATGATAAAGCAAAGTCTGAGTTACTTTCAGTCCAATTCTAGTAGAAGTAATGCAGGCAGTGCATGGAGGTAAAGCATGAGTCTGTTCAAAACCTCCAAAGAAGGCAACCAAAGCAAAGCAAAAGTAAAGATACATGTCGATGTTGATTGGAGTTCTTCTGAATCCTCAGCTTGCTGATCTTGATCACGACGGTCTTTTATTCTTCGTCCCGTTTGCTAATGAAGCAATTTAACGGTTGCTGAGTGTTGATTGAAGATCCTCAGGTTGTCCAGTACACATTGACCAACTTTTTAGCAATTTCAGTTGGCCTGTGAAGTCTGGCTTAGTCAATGTAGTCTCAAAGTAGTGTGTCAAATCACACACAAATTGGGTTCGTTGAAACAAAGCTGTTGCTGCATGGAAAACAGCAATCCTCTTCGAAAGACTTTGGCTGCTGCAAAGCACTTGTGATGAAGTGTCTAAGCTGCTGGTTGCCGTCTCAAAGTAACTCGCAAGGGTGCATCAAGATGCTGTTCTGCTGTCCACTGCTCAGGTTCAGGATCAGCGGCGGGCTTGACTCTGCTGTGGTGGATCCAGGCGTCAATCTCGGCTACCTTTACTGCAGTTGGGGTAGACAGGATGACGGTGTACGGTCCCTTCCAATGGGGTTCCAACGGTGTCTTCTTCCAATCTTTGATCCACACCGAAGTACCAGGCTGGTAGGGATGCAAGGGTTCCGTCAAGTTGATAGGCAACTGGTCTTGGATCCACGTATGGAGAGTCTGCAGAACAAAACTAAGAGCTAGAAGTTCTTGTCTGGTTATTTCTGAACCAATTTGGGCTAGACTTCCTTTGATTCCCTGCACTATTGGTGGGGGTTTACCATACAAAACTTCAAAGGGGGAAAATCCTGTTGACTTTACAGGAGCTGAGCGTATTCTGAATAAAGCTATGGGGAGCACTTGGGGCCACTTCAATTGTGTCTCCTGACAAAGCTTAGACATTTGGGCTTTCAAGGTACGATTCATTCGCTCAACTTTCCCTGAACTCTGGGGTCTGTATGCAGTGTGGAGTTTCCATTGTATCTGCAAAGCTTTTGCTAACTGCTGAGTAACTTGGGAGACAAATGAGGGTCCATTGTCTGACCCTATTACTGCTGGAATTCCGAATCTGGGGACAATCTCTCTCATTAAGACTTTGGTAACTTCTCGGGCTTTCTCAGTTCTGGTTGGGAATGCTTCTACCCACCCAGAGAAAGTACATACTAATACTAATAGGTAATGGTACCCATTGGCTTTTGGCATTTCGGTGAAATCAACTTGGAGGTTGTGCATGGGGGTCACACCTCTTGACTGAACTCGGGGTGCTGTAATAAGGCCTTGCTTGGCATTATTCTTGGCACAAGTTTGACATTGTCGTGCTACTGAAGCTGATATGGTTGTCATCAGAGGGATGTAGAAATGTGGTCTGAGTGCTTTTTCCATAGCACTTTTCCCATAGTGGGTGGCTTCGTGGAAAGCTTTGACAAAGGATGGTCCTAACAGTTCAGGGATTACTATTCGTCCAGGAGGTTGACTGCCCTCTTCTGGAGGCAGCTCAATCCATCCATCTTTCAGTACTCCATTTTCTCTGTCACAATAGTAATCCAATTCTTTGGTGGTATATCGTGGGGTCCATAGATTCAAAGGTACTGGAAACAATGCTGCTTGCATTGGCATAGCTTGTGGGGCAATTTGTCCTGTCATAGCTGCTTGTCGTGCTGAGGCATCTGCAAATCTATTTCCTCGGGCAACTTCTCCTTTTCCTGCTTGATGTCCTCTGCAATGCATGACAGCTACACGGGTTGGGGCCCATACTGCATCAAGTAACATTAATATTTCGGGACCATATTTGACTGATTTTCCTCCGGATGTGATGAGTCCTCTTTCTTTATAGAGAGCTCCATGGGCATGCAGGGTAGTGAAGGCATATTTGGAATCTGTATATACATTCAGTATAAGTTTTTCTCCTAACAACAATGCTCTGGTGAGTGCTATCAATTCGGCTTTCTGGGCTGATGTGCCTGAGGCTAGGGCTGATGATTCAACTACTTCATGTTGAGTGACGACTGCATATCCGGCACAGCGCCGTCCATCAAGGATGAGACTGCTCCCATCAACATAATAGGTTTGGTCAGGATTGTCTATGGGCACATCTGTCAAGTCGGGTCGGCTGGAGAACACAGTCTCCATGACTTCGATACAGTCATGTTCTGGGAGTTCTTCACTGATGGGTATCAAGGTGGCTGGATTCAGGGCATGGCTCACTTCAAGTTGTATCTGTGGGTTTTCACATAACATGCTCTGGTACTTCAACATTCGGGAATTGGTGAGCCAATAATTTGCTTTCTGTTCCATAAGGGCAAGGACTGCATGTGGCACAGTGACTCGTATGTTCTGTCCTAGTGTGAGTTTGTCTGCTTCACTCACTAGTAGCGCTGTAGCTGCAACTGCTCTCAAGCAAGGTGGCCATCCTTTGGCCACAGGGTCCAATTGTTTCGATAGGTAGGCTACAGGTCGCTCCCAATTTCCCAATTTCTGAGTCAACATGCCTAAGGCATTTCCCTGTGCTTCATGTACAAACAAGTGGAAAGGTTTGTGGACATCTGGTAGTCCAAGTGCTGGTGATGACATTAATTCTTCTTTTAACGTCTTAAAGGCTGTATCCTGCTCAAGTCCCCACTCCAGTGGCGACTTTTCCTCTCCTTTTGTGACTTCATACAGTGGTTTGGCAATTTGGGCAAAGTTGGGTATCCAAATTCGGCAATATCCTGCCGCTCCCAGAAAGGCTCTGACTTGCTTTCTGGTTGTTGGAGTTGGAATTCTACATACTGCTTCTTTTCTTTCTCTGCCTAATCTTCTGCTTCCTTGGTTGATACTAAAAACCCAAGTATTTCACTTCTTTTTGGCAGAGCTGTGCTTTGGCTCTGGAAACTTTGTATCCAGCTTCCTCTAGTAACTGCAAGAGATCTTTGGTGGCTAGTATACATTCACTTTCTGATACGGCAGCTATCAACAGATCATCCACGTATTGGAGAAGCACTCTCTTCCCCGGGGCTACTGGATAGCTTGAAAGGTCTTGATTCAGTGCGGCACTAAAGATGGTAGGTGAATTCTTGAATCCTTGGGGTAATCTTGTCCAGGTAAGTTGGCCCCCTCTTCCAGAGATGGGGTCCTGCCATTCGAATGCAAACAATATTTGGCTTACAGGGGCTAATCTTATGCAAAAGAATGCATCTTTCAAATCCAGTACAGTGAAATGGGTAGCTTCAGCAGGTATCAGTCCTAGGAGGGTGTAAGGATTGGGTACGACTGGATGTATGGTCTCAGCTGCATCATTTACTCTTCTCAAATCTTGCACTGGGCGATAATCATCTGTCCCAGGCTTCTTTACTGGCAAAAGTGGAGTGTTCCATGGGGATTGGCATACTTTCAGTAGGCCATACTCAAGCAATCTTTGTAGGTGGCGATGAATGCCTTCAATTGCGGCTCTTGGGAGAGGGTACTGTTTGACGTGCACTGGTGTAGCACTAGGCTTGAGGGTTACAATCACTGGAGCTATATGTTTGGCTAGGCCTGGGGGGATGCCTTCTGCCCATACTCCAGGTGGTGCATCAATACTTTTCAAAGTTTGTTCAAAATAGGTATCTTGAATCGAATCATCAATGTAGTATCTCCATTCTTCTTCTCGGGGAACTGTCAGCAGCATCACTCCTGCTGGTTTGGTTTGGGGATTTACTATCATTTGCATTTCTCCTTGCTCAGAGAAAGATATTTGTGCTTGAAGCTTGGCTAACATATCTCGTCCCACTAGTGGCACTGGACATTCGGGCATGTAAAGGAATTGATGAGTTACTTGCTGCCCTCCCAGACTGCATATTCGGTTTTGAAGGAAAGACTTTGTGGCTTTGGCACCAGTTGCTCCTATGATGGTGACTGCTTTTGTAGTGAATGGGGCTATCTTTTTGTCTATTACTGAATGTTGTGCTCCAGTATCAACCATAAAGTCCATAATTTGGTCTCCTATTTGTATTCCGACCATAGGCTCCTGGAGACCTAAAGCAAACTTGGAGCCCGGTCTGTCCTAATCCACGTCATTCTCATCATGGGCTGGTGTGGCCAATGCTTGAATGGCTCCTCCTCTCTCTCGCTGGAATTGTTCTCGATTGGCTCCTCCTCGACTTCGGGGATAGCTTCGTCTTTCTTCTCGCCACTGATGGCTGCTGTCGTCATCATGCTGGGCGTCTTCGAGTTGCGGGCACGTATCTCTCCAATGTCCTTCCTCTCTGCAATAGGCGCATTGGTTCACGCCTAGTCTCTGGGTCCGGCCTCCGCCTTGATCCCGCCCTCTTCCTCTGCTCCTTCGACTAGGGACACCTCCCCTTTTCTGTTCCACTATGGCCGCAGCCAAAAAATCAGCTTTCTTCTTCATCTTTCTATCACATTCTCTCTGTCTTTCAGTATCACGATTCACATACACTTTATGAGCGACTTCCAATAACTGTGTTGCATTCATGCCCGCAAACCCTTCTAACTTCTGTAATTTGCGTCTAATGTCTGGTTGAGACTGGTTTACAAAAGCAGAATTCACCATACATAAACTTCCTGGTGCCTCGGGATCATAGGGAGTATACATTCTGTAAGCTTCAGTTAATCTCTCATAAAAATCTGCTGGGCTCTCATCTATCCCTTGGATAACTCCTGCAACTTTGGAAAGGTTCATAGCTTTCTGGCCCCCCCTTTTCAGGCCTTGTAAAAAGCCTTGGCGAAAACGGGCTAGGGCTGTGGATCCTTCATCTGTATTTGGATCCCATTGGGGGTCTTCATTCGGGAATTCTCTCTGAGCTGCTTCTCGACGGTCTATTATATTCTGCCCCTGTGCCGGAGCTACAGGGTTCTCTGCCATCCATTCAATAGCTGCTTTTCTAATTCTTGCTCGCTCTTCTGTCGTGAATAGGGTGGTCAGGAGCTGACGGCAATCTGGCCAAGTGGGCTGGTGAGTTTCCATAATACTAGTTACTAATTCTGTCAGCTCCTGGGGCTTACTAGTATAGGAGGCGTAATGCGACCTCCAATTCAATAAATCAGTTGTAGAGAAAGGGATATACACATAAGTTAGGGGTCCCGCTACCACTTCATCATTATCATTCTTTACGGGCACTCCCGGGACTTGCCGTAAGGGAAACAGTTTGGCTGCCATGGGTGTCTTTTGGGATCTAAGGGTTATCGTCGTTGCCTTTGCAGGAGTCACTTTCTTTTTCTCAACAGGTTTTGCTTTGGGTTTCTCTCTCACTGGCGTGCTAGTGCTAACGCTAGCTTTCTCAATTATTTGTACATTTTCCTCCTCATCTGGGGGATTCTCTCTTTCTCCTTCTTCGGTCTCCACTTCTGACTCGCTTTTTAGGTCCTCCTCTTCTTTTCCCGCTAATTCTTCCTCTTTCTCTCCTCCGGGAGGGGGATCAGGGGTTGGGTCCCGCCTCGGCTCTGGCCGTCTCTGGGGTTCTGGGGCAGGACGCCGGGCTACTCTTACTGGACCTGGGGTTCGGGGCTGCCTGAGAGTTATTTCTGGGGAATCAGGATCTGCCAGGATGGGCTTCTTTCTGGCTTTCTTATCCTGCTCTTTCATTCTAGGCTGTTCCGTTTTCTGTCTAGAATCTGTTTTAGCTAACATTATTCTGCACTGTTCCTCATAACAGCGCTGCGCCCAGGGGGGCGGATCTTCACAAATACTTAACCAGGAATCTATATAAGGGTACTGGTCGGGGTGCGCTATCCGCACTCTACGGTGTATTGACTGAATAATCTCTACTTTGAACGTTCCCTCTCGGGGCCAGATGGGGTCTAGATCGGGCCACTCCCTAGTACACAAAATCTGCAAACGGGCTGCTGTCATTTTAATACCATAATCTCCTGAATATCCCTCTTTAAAATGTGCGATCATACATTCTAATGGAGTGTTTCTAGTAGACCCCGCCCCTCCCATTTCGATGTGTGCGCGCAACAACAGACAGAAGGAAAAAGGAGGGCGGACCGTGGGTAAGGGGTCCTCACGGTCCTGGAAACGTATAAGGAGTACAAATAACAAGACAAGACGACAATCGCTTCCCCCTTTTCGCGACCTGAACGCGGTCGCCCGGTCAGGAAATGCGCTACTCAGGGGTCCGCCTTCACTTGGTCCGTGCTGCCAGACCTCTCATTCACACTTCGTTCACACAATCATGCTAGCAACGTATCCCAGAATGCATTCGTTTCTATCTGTTCTGACTAGTCTTTTCCAATTTCCCAATTACAAAAAGGATGGGGGTTTCACCCGGCGAATTCCCATGCGGGGTTACTCGGCCCTTCCTTGAGAGTTGATCATGCTCTCTTACCAATTCCCAATATCTCGAGATTACAAATTCCAAAGTTCCAAGTTCCAATGGCAGTACTGCGCTTTCTATTTCTGTCTAGACCCAAAATCAAAACTATACTCACCGGATCCGGTCCTCAAACTTCCCAAGCAGGCGCATGAGTTGGACCTCGGACTCCCCTCACTCGGGTTCGAGGCGTTGACTCCAGCCGGGCTCGTCACCCGCCGAGGTCCGACCAGCTCCCTCCGATACAAGGGACCGGTGGCGCCAGGGAGCAGCCCTCGTCGGAAGGGCGCGATCCCGGCAGGACCAAGCCTATAGAGGCGGAAAGTCGTGGTATATTGCCCTATATACACTTTGATTCCACAACTTCCCGGCCAACGCACCAAGGAATATGTAGCAGCAAAGCGCAGACAAACCAATGATACCAGGAGTCTGTTCAGAAGGTCCAAATCATTTATTTGTGCACATGTCTCAAGCAAGTCAATTTCAAAATGGCTGAGCAAAGTTTTCAAGCATTACAACAACTTTTATAGACTTCTGTTCCATTCTAGGTATAGAAAAACATTTCATTGGTCCCGGTAACCTCCCGTACCTCTTCTATTGGTCCCGGTACTGATAAGTTTATCCAGTTATGTCCCTCCAGTGGGCATGACACCTGCATACCCCCCTTCTAGTCCCAATTACAATGGTCAGTTCATCAACTTGTTACTTTCACACTCTCAAGGCTATAGAACCAATTTGTGCGTGCAGAGGAGCAGGGTTCTGCAACTCATCTGTCAGCACTCCTAATTATTTCTTTGCAGATGTACTTTTTCTTATCAGTAACTTTTAAACATGTTTTTTCTGTATTTTTCCATCTTTCAATACTGCAGTTCTGCTTACCTAAGCTAATTCAATACTTCTACTGAGTTCTATCTTACAATAGCAGCATATTGGGGGATGTGCAATCCTATATGCCTCTCCACAGGCCTCATTTACAGGTCAAGCTAGCCATGCTGGCCTGCTTATGTTCAGACACTGTGGGTCACAGGCCTGCACCTGCCACACTATCACAATGACTAGTGATAGCTACATCTGCAAAACTAGCCTCCCACGAAGCCTGCATTTTCTCCACAGTATCTGCTGGTAATGCCCCCTCAGCAGATACCATGGGACCTTTGCAGCTAACACTGGGCTTTTGCAGTTGTTGCCTGGCATTAGCTGCAAAACCCCATCATGGCTTAGTAAACATAGAGTGAGGGGGATTTTTTTTGTTGTTTCCTGCCAATTGCTAAGGGTTTTTGGGCATTCTGTCTTCTCCCACCCACCAGGACCTATTTTAACTAAATGCAACCTCCATGCTGTGGATAAGCAACCCCCAGTAGGAACAACAGTTACACAAATGGCTCTGTATCTGGTAGAGAAAGTGACATTTAACATTTGTATGTAGATGTCTTACTGTTGAATCTGCATATTCCGATTATTTTTTGAATCTGCTGCTCTATTCTCCCAACTTGTTTTACTTTAATTGGTTGTTGTCACTGCCTATTGTAATACAGTTTAGGTGCTTTGCTCCATGCTAACAGTATTGTCTCCTAAAATCTCCATACACAACTGGCAATAAGGATGGGATTCAAGAGAGATAGACCCCCTAAGGTTCTGCCATTTTCGAGTAGCAGATACCTCTGGTGGCTCTACTAAAATACTGATTTGGAACCTTCTTATGCCACCTAGTTTTTATAGAAAATGGGAGGGCTCTCTAGGCTAGTGACGCAGTGGTAAACGGAGATCCCAGTTGGAGGGAAATCTGACTGGTATAAAGACCAAACCCAAATGCAGTTCATTGTCTTTGGCTCACATAATCACTGTAGATGCCTCTAGCTCCACAACCAGGGATCACAGGGGACAGTTCCAGGAGTGAGATTTTAAGCCAGTTCTGGATTTCTGAGAATCTTACGCTAATGCATTATGTGACCTGCTACACTGATTCCAATGGGTAAAATCAGGGGCTATAAACATTACACTGCTTTTGCAAGGCAAACTTAAAATCAGAACTGGCAAAAGATCTCACTCCTGGAACTGGATAACTTGGCAACTCTGAGGGGAGAAAGAGAGGTTCCTGGACAACCAAACCAGGGAACAAAACAACCTTAATAGTGACAAGGGAAGCTTAGGACACTGTACTGTAAGCTTAAGGAGTATAGGATAAAGCAGGAGAGGAGGAGCCTTGGAGACAGAAGGAGCTGCAGGTAGCCCTGATCCTGGAGCAAGAGAGGACCTGGACACAGAAGGGGAAGCGGCAAGACTAGAGGCATAAAAGGAAACTATAAGGAAGTAAACTTAAAAGCAATGTCAGGGAATACTTTTCACTGAAAGGGTGGTGGATGCTTAGAAAGACCTCTTGATGGAGGTGATGGGGAAAAACCAGTGATGGATTTCAAAATGGCATGGGACAGACACAGTGAAAATCTCTATAGGAAAAGGATGAAATCAAAATAAACTTAAATATCTTTTATACTTCAACAAATAGAGAGGAGTGACCTGCATGGAGCGGCAGGTACAAACCTAAGCAAAGGCATTGAGAGTGGTGATCTGCACGGAGTGACGGGTACATCCACTCTAGCCACCTTACTGGGCAGATTAGATGCACCATACTGGCCTTTATCTGCCATCATACACTATGGGCCCAATTTTTGAAAGGCATTTACACAGTTTACAGCCCAGTAAACCATGTAAATGCCTTAAATGGGGATATTTGACTGCAATGACATGGTTAGTACCGTTGAATATCCCCTTCTAATTCCCCTATGCGCCCTGATAGTATCGGGGGCAGAGTGGAGGCAGCGACAAGCGATAACCGAGCAGCAACGATATTGCATACTACTCGGTTAGCGATCTGTGCCTTAAAGATAGGTGAGGAAAACCTGCTGCCCGGTTAGCAACTGCAGTTTCCAGTGTCTGCAGCGATCCCCGGATATTCAATGCCGTGGCCACATATTACCCTGACATTGAATATCTGGGGTTAAGGGTCGGCGGGCAGGGCTATGCACCGTAGGGGCGCATAGCCTGCCCAACTCAATATTGGGCCCTTAGTGACTATGTTACAATACCCTGGAGCAAAGACAAGGAGAAGGATGCAAGGTCTGTGAGCACTTCCAAATTCAAGCATCCAGCTCTACAAAGTACTTAGTGAAAGGAATTAAGAGGAAAAGAGTCGGCGAGAGGGAATTCCCTCCATCCCCCTGGGGATAATCCCCATGAAAGGAGAGAGACTGTAACTATTGTTTCGAGCTGTGCCTCAATATTTTCTTTCTTTTTATTAATTAGCATTTTGAAATATACATTTCACACCCTACAAAGAAAAAAGCCAAATGAAAGACACTAAAAAACCCAATAACAATACAAATTTACAATAGGCTACAGCTCACATTATTTGGAGAAACAGAGATTACCAAATTAGAATAAACAAAGGAAATTAAGAGGAGAAGTAACTCCTGAAATTATTGCAGCTGTATGCAAATAAGATCCCTCAATATTTTTAGTAAACCTTTGGTTCAGAACAACCAAATTCTGGCGTGGAATGAGTTAGTGAAGCCATGGATGAGGATTGGAGTGAATGGATCTACAGTAAGGTGCCAAAGGCCTCTAAGTTTGTACTGGTTCTGTCCTAGTAGCCTTAAAACTCCCAGCAAGTTCAGCTGGCAAGGACTATGTTGGTTGGCTCCCTGAAGTTGTGCCCCCAATCTGCCAAATCACTGCAAATAGCTGCTGTGAGGGATTCTCAGACTGGCAGGGATTACTAAATTGATACCCAACATGGGGCTAGGATTGGTACCCAAAAGGATCGTAACTTTTTTTGACATTTGGACTAAAAGCTAAATTTGTCAGAGTAAAGGGGTTTTTTTGAATTGTGCTGACCTTTTTCTTGTGAAGTTCAGCCAGACCATGGTAGGATAAAGCAGGAAGGGTTCAAGTTCTATAGAGATACTGAGGAGTTGAATTACAGCATTTTGAGGAAATTTCTTTTTTTTTTGTAATTTAATTTCCAGATCATACTGCTAGACCAGTCCAGACAAGTGGGTTATGCCCCCCCTCCAGCAGATATTGGGAGACAGAGAAAATATTTCAGAGCTCTGATTGGACAGAGCCTGGTAGATATAGACATACCCCTAGGGGTCCTATTCAGTATTTTCTCTGTCTCCAGCAGATAGGGTTACTAAATTTAGGTGTCTTTTGAATCTCTTTTAAACTTCCTTTGACTTATTTGCCTGGAAGTACTCAGGCACACTCGAGGTGTCCCTCTGAGTTTTCCCAGAGCCCCGAAGTTTTTCTGTCATTAAACTTGGGTCGAGCTCCTGTCCTCGAGGATCAGTAGAGCTCCCTGGTGCTCCGGAGGTACCCCAGCCTCAGGCCGCGAGGGCCTCTGCCATTTGGGGGGTTTAAAGGCTGGATGCATCTGTTATTTCATATACAGAAGTGAATCGCTGCATACCTTGTTCTCCGTTGAGCCTCGGCTTCGCTGTTTCTGCACGCAGTGAGTACCTGTCTCCGGACACTCGGGGAGTAACTTGTTTGGGGGTTAGAGTCCTGTCGACAGCTCTTTGTTTCCCCTCTGTCTGCTGCCGCGGATCGCAGCGACTGTATGTTTTCAGAGCGCAGGCTTGCCCTTAGGGGCTGTAAATGGTGCCGGCGGCCATTTTAAGCTCTGCGATCCTGCTCAGCGCTGTCTGGTTTGAGCGGGAAACCTGTCATGCGGCATTTCAGCTCTGTCTTGGTCCCAGCCTTTGTCAAGTTGTTGCTTGCTGAATTTCTGAATTTCCTAGCATAAGAAATTCTTCATTGCTTAGGGGGGCTGCGTGTTAAAAAAAAAAAAAAGAGGAACAACAGAGCTAGCAATGCCTTCACTGCAGAGGTGTTTGGCTTGTAATAAAAAGCACAAGGAGTTGCAAAATCACCTCTTCTTTGTCTGTATGATGCACCCGGGGGAGTCTCCTGCCCCTCGGCTGTCACCACGTGTGGCTGTGGACCGTCGTGACTCAGAGCCCCTGGTAACTGATGGCACAGGCGTTTCCTCCCATACAGAGGGATCGCAGACGGTGCCACTCTTGTGTCCTCAAACTTCCTCCAGCGCCCCTCAGCTGGATAACGAGGGAGCCATGGATGGCCAGTTCCTTTCACTCTTTCATCAGGCATGGGCCTTGTGGCGCACAGAGTCCCCTCTGGCGCCTCCTGGGTCATTGTCGGAACCAAACTCCAGTGCTTCGGTGTCACTTTCACGAAAAAGGGATCACGGAACTCCAGAGTGCAGTGGCACCCATCCTCCCAAGGTGGTCTCTTGGTTGAAGGATCATTCTGCGGAGCATGAAGCGGGTAGATCTTCTGCAGAAGCGAGCTTGGCTTCCTCGGATCGGGAGGACGGGGAGTATTCTCCCTCAGAATCTTCCATGACAGCTCAAGAGGATTCTCAAGATCTCCGTCTTTTTCGCAAAGAAGAGTTACCTGCCTTGATAGCGCAGGTGGTGGATGCCTTGTGTATTTTGGATACGCCTGAACTGCCAGCTTCTCAGCCTCAGCCAGATCCGATTTTGCAAGGTATACGGAAGCCTTCTAAGGCGTTCCCTTTCCCGATTGAGCTTCAACAGATGGTCTCTTGAGAGTGGGATGTGCCTGATACATCTCTGCGTTCGGCACGCCGTCTCGGACAGTTGTATCTTTCGTCGCCATCCGAGCTTGACCGCTGGCTGTCATATCCCAAGGTGGATGCCGTGGTAACCGGGGTCACTAAGCGTACCACTATCCCAGTTGAAGGTGGAGCAGCCCTACAAGATCAGCAGGACCGTAAGGTGGAGGGCTTGCTCAAAACGGCCTTTTCAACCTCCGCACTGTCACTCCAGGCGTTAGTCTGTGGGGGTTTAGCAGCCCGTGCTTCCCTGCGCTGGATCCAGCGTCTTCCTGAAGACCCGGACGTGCATCGCCTTGAATCTGTGGTGGCTTTTCTTGCTGACGCCTTTTATGATCTGTTGCGGCTCTCTGCGCGATCTCTAGTGGCGGTTACTGTGGCTAGAAGATGGTTATGGTTGCGTCAATGGGCTGTGGATGTTGCCTCTAAGACGCGGCTCTCCAAGCTGCCCTTCAAGGGAAGGCTTCTGTTTGGGGAGGACTTGGATAAGTTGGTGAAGGACCTGGGGGAGGTCAACCACCAGCGTTTACTGGAGGATAAGCCTAGAGCCTCGTCGCATCGGGCCTCTAGGTCTCAATCCTTTCGGCGATTTCCCAGATCTCGAGAATCTCGGAGATACCGCTTGTTTAAGCAATCCTCTTCGGCGGCGTCTAACAGTTGTTTTGGTCAGAGGACCCAGTCCTTTCGGGGTGCCCGTAAAGGTTCAGAGTCTTACTCAGGCTCGGGGAAGTTCTCCGGATCCACGCGTTCTTCTCGCTGACAGGACGGGCGTCCCGCATGAGAAAATTCCGCCAGTGGGGGGACGTCTGACGTTCTTTTCTCATCAGTGGGCGCAGATAACATCCGATCGCTGGGTTCTGGATATAATTTTCCATGGGTATTCCCTGGAGTGTTCGAGACCAATCCCCGACGCCTTTCTGAATTCTCCAGGATGCTCACCTCGAAAGAAGTGACGATTCAAAGATTGCTGTACCTTCAAGCCATTTGTCCAGTGCCAGACGCCGAAAGACGTCAAGGCCGCTATTCCATTTATTTCGTGGTGCCCAAGAAGGATGGCTCCTTTCGTTCAATCCTGGATCTCAAAGATGTGAATCGCAGCCTTCGAGTACCGCACTTCAGGATGGAAACACTTCGTACCGTCATTCAAGCGGTTCACAAGGGGGAGTTCTTAGCCTCTCTCGATCTAGCGGAGGCCTATTTCCACATCCCTATTCGAAGCAAACACCAGCATTTTTTGAGGTTTGCAGCCCTCGGGCAGCATTTTCAATTTCGCGCAATGCCATTCGGCCTTGCCTCGGCTCCTCGAACCTTCTCCAAGGTAATGGTGGTGGCGGCGGCGGCATTGTGCCAACAAGGCATTCGGGTTCATCCCTACTTGGACGATTGGCTGATTCACGCAGATTCCTATCGGGAGGCTTGCAACACCGTGTCCATGGTCGTTGCCTTCCTCGAACATCTGGGTTGGGTGATCAATCCCTCCAAGAGCCACCTTGTTCCGACTCAATGTCTGGAGTTCCTAGGAGCGCTATTCGATATGCGCCAAGGGCGGGTCTTCCTCACTCAGGAACGTTTCCTCAAGCTCTCAGCTCAAATTCGGCTCTTCCTGTCCCAGGAGTTGTCGCGAGCTTGGGACTACCTAAAGATCCTGGGATCCATGGCGGCTACCATTGAGGTGGTTCCATGGGCCAGGGCACATATGCGCTGTCTGCAAAATGCTCTGCTCGCTCGGTGGTTGCCAGTGTCGGAGGACTATCAGCGTCATCTCCCGCTTCGCCCGCAAGTCAAGTTCAGCCTGCGTTGGTGGCTTTCTCCTCACAATCTGTTCAAGGGCATCCCTCTCAAGCATCCACGATGGATCTTATTGATGACAGACGCCAGTTGGCCGGCTGGGGGGCTCACTGCCAAGCTCACTCGGCACAAGGGAAGTGGTCTCCCCGTGAGTCTCGTTGGACCATCAACCAGCTCGAGGCCAGAGCGGTACGTCTGGCTCTTCTTCATTTTCGACACATCCTGCAGGGGCAGGCGGTTCAAGTATTATCTGACAATGCAACGACGGTATCTTACCTCAACCGGCCAGGCGGCACAAAGTGTCCAGGAGTATCGAGAGAGATGAGCCTGCTTTTTCCTTGGGTGGAGAAGCATCTGCGAACAATATCGGCGCAACATATTGCGGGGACAAGCAACGTACAAGCCGACTTTCTCAGCCGCCATACCCTAGATCCCGGGGAATGGGAGCTAGCTCCCTAAGCGTTCCACGACAGTGCAAAAGTGGGGTCTACTGGAGATGGATCTCATGGCCTCGAAGACAAATGCCAAGGTACCTCTCTTCAGTCGATGGAGGGAGACCTCGTCCCAGGGCGTAGATGCCCTAGCACAACCGTGGCCGCAACATCTTCTCCTTTATGTTTTTCCTCCATGGGCGCTGATCGGGAAAGTTCTCCATCGAATTCGGGAACACTGTGGACTGGTGATCTTAGTGGCTCCGAATTGGCCCAGAAGGCCCTGGTTTGCTGATTTGATAAGGCTGTCGCGGACGACCCCTCTGCGTCTAACCGTTGGATCTGTTGCGGCAAGGCCCAATACCTATGGACGACCCCGCTCCTTACTCACTTACAGCTTGGCTCTTGAACGTTGAAAGTTGACCCGAAAGGGGTACTTGTCCAAGGTGGTGTCCACTCTTCTTAGCGCCCATCGTTCGTCGACGTCTCTGGCATATCCTCGGGTGTGGCGCACCTTCAAATCTTGGTGTACACGGAATCGGGTCTTTCCCTGGCGTTCTAGTGTGCCGGAGATCCTGGCCTTCCTCTAAGCGGGTTTGGATAAAGGCCTGGCCCTTGGCTCCCTTCGGGTGCACGTAGCGGGCTTAACCTGCTTTCAAGGTCCTGTCGGCGGCCGATCCCTCGACTCTCACTCGGATGCCTCTCGGTTCCTTAAAGGGGTTCGACTTCTCCGTCCTCCAGTCAGAATGGTGGTTCCTCCATGGGATCTCGGGTTGGTTCTCAAAGCCTTGATGCGCCGTCCATTTGAACCTCTTAAGGACGCTTCGCTTTCAGATTTGACCCTTAAGGCAGTGTTCTTAGTAGCGGTTACCTCGGCGCGCAGAATCTCCGAACTGCAGGCGCTATCATGTAGAGACCCTTATCTTTCCTTCTCCACGGAGGGTGTGTCTCTACGAACAGTTCCTTCCTTCCTGCCTAAGGTGGTGACGCCGTTTCATGTGAATCAACCCTTGTTGTTGCCCGCGTTTTCAAAGGAGCAGTGTTTGGGGCAACAGAAGGGACTGCGCACTCTGGATGTCAAGAGAGTGCTCATGCATTATTTCCAGGCGACTAATTCGTTTCGGATGTCTGATCATCTGTTTGTTCTTTTTGCGGGTCCGCGGCGAGGCTTGGTGGCCTCCAAGTCCACCATTGCCAGATGGCTACGGCTAGCCATTTGCTCGGCATACATAAGCTCAGGCAAACCGTTGCCTGTAGGTCTCCAAGCTCATTCGACATGAGCTCAGGCTACTTTTTGGGCCGAACGGTCGCAGGTAGCTCCTCTTGATATTTGCCGGGCGGCAACGTGGTCGTCTCTGTCCACCTTTGTCAGACATTACCGTCTGGATGTGCACGGACAAGAAGACAGCCGTTTTGGGGCTCAGGTGCTGTCGGCGGCTCTCTCGGCCCACCCTATGTGTCGGTAGCTTGGGTACTTCACACTTGTCTGGACTGGTCTAGCAGTATGATCTGGAAGGCGAAATTTTACTTACCGTTTAATTTCCTTTCCTGGAATACTGCTAGACCAGTCCAGAACCCACCCAGGTGTCAGTGGTGCAGGTGCAGCGGAGCCGACGTTCAGGGGTACAGCACTGCTAACTGCGTTTTCTGCTGCTGTATCATTTGTTGATAGTTGACCGGTTGGTCTGTTAGTAATGAGGTTGTAGCTTTTCACGGTGTTTTGAATAGGACCCCTAGGGGTATGTCTATATCTACCAGGCTCTGTCCAATCAGAACTCTGAAATATTTTCTCTGTCTCCCAATATCTGCTGGACTTGTCTGGACTGGTCTAGCAGTATTCCAAGAAAAGAAATTAACGGTAAGTAAAATTTTGCCTATTAGAGTTTTAACCATAAAAACACAAGCATTCTGGTAACATCCAGACAACTCTTGTTAAACAGGTACATCTTCCATAAAACATAGTTATCTTAAACAGACAGAAGCTCCCTCTCCGTTCCCCCATCCCTCCCCTCCACCTTCTCCCATAATTATTGCTTTTTAATGAGGTACAGAACAAGATAGAAAAGGGCCCCAGATCTTTTCAAACTGGAATGCCCTATCATATTGCAGGGCTATGAGCCACTCCATTAGCAATATTTTTTGCATTCTTGCCCACCAAGATGATTGCATCATCTGTAGGTGCTCCTGAGCATTTAAGGTCTCCGCTCTCCCAAGGTGCACCTGCGCCTAGTAGGCTTGCACCTAAGGGCCATGCGAAAGAGTCCTTAGGCATGGCCCTTAGAGAGGACTGTAGAGAGGACCGAAGCCCACACCTTAAGAGAAGGTAAGTCATCCCTTCTCTGACCAAACACATCCCCAATCCAAGGAAACGCACTGAAGTCAGACTTTTGCCAGCACTAACCCCGAACTTGAAACTACCGCCATCAACAATAAAAATGCCCATACATCCACATCTGGATCACTCTCCTTGGTCTCTCCATCCTATTTCTCCTCAGAAATGCAGCACACTCACCTGACTCCCATCCAATTCCCATCATCCACAGCATGAAGCTCAAACCACCCAGACCATGGCTCCCACCCATCACACACCCCAACAGAAGACCAGGGCCTCTCATCTCAATCAACCTGAAAAACAATCTATCCATCCCAAAAAATGCAAGAAAAGCAAATCAATCAACCACCAACAGAGTTTTCTCTTTCTACGCACCTGTCCTTTGGAATAACATACCTAATACTCTAAGAGAAATCAAAGATCTCACACAATTTAGAAAACATCTCAAGGCTTTCATCTTCATGGACTACTATAAATGTGATCAACAGCAATAATTTTCATAATTACCTCCAGTGGACATTACAATTACTCCCACCATTTTCGCACTGTTACCACTCATTCTCTTGTAAAGTAATAAGAATACATGAACATGTAAATAGTTATATTATTTATTGTTATTGTTAACTACAATTGTTCTATGTAAGTGTTTCTTGATCCATGTAAACTGCATTGCGCAGTAGTTCAAAAGTTCCATGTAAACCGCTCTGATTTCGAAGACAAAGCAGTATATAAAAACAAACAAACAAACAAACAAACAAATAAATAAATCAAAACTGAGCCCTCTCCCCTACCCGCATACACACAGGAAAAAAACACCCCAACAACACCATCAGATGCACCCTAATAAATTTGCGCTCTGCCCGCAACAAAATACATACTCTGACTATTCTGAAATATGGTTCACAGAAAATGACAATGTCCTGCTCAACCAACTCAACATGGCCACGGATACCATCCATAACTGCCCCCAAAGTGCCAACAGAGGAGGACGCATTTGTATCCTCACAGACAAGAACCTGAACTTTAACACCATAAACACTGTCTCCACACACAACATCAATATCCTCACAATATCAAACACTTTACCATCTGCCTCACCAAAAAGCCCCTGACAACAAGGCTGAGGAACTAGATGCACTATTCGAAGCAGACTGCTCCCACACTTCCACCCAAAGACACTTCATTCTTCATGGAGACCTGAATCTTCCCTCAGCCTCCAACAGTCAAACCTCTGCATTCCTTCAATCAATGACCGACCTGCACTACATCCAACTCATTACCACACCAACCCACTCTAAAGGTACAATCCTCAACCTGATCTTCTTCTGCAGCATCATTCTAGACAAATCTAGGCACACTTCACTCACAATAACTCCAGTCCCCTGGTCCGACCATCACCTCATAACTTTCATGCTACCCCACCCAAACTTCAGCTATCCACCACGAGACTCAACCCCACACAGCAAGAAGGTTTCTCACATTCAATGAACAATCCTTCTTCCAAAAACCCCTGCCAGTCCTGGCGAACATCCCAGTTGAAAATGACTTGGAAAGGCTGATTGACCAATGGAACTCAATTATCTCTTCAGCAAAAACCAGTTAAATAAAACAATAAGGGTTTCTGATCCAATTTCCAGTATAAGGCAATTTTGCATCTCGCCCCATTTGTACACAATGCCAGCAATTACTGCTACTACTAATCATCTGTATAGTGCTACATGCAGCACTGTATATATAGATATAAGACACAGTCCCTGCTCATCAGAGCTTACAATCTAATCAAGATGAAAAAGCATCACAAAACTGGGGACTAGAGTATGGCAAGATACACATAAATAGTGGGAAAGAGAATGAGGAGCATCAGTATCCAAAAGCAGCCTTGAAGAGGTAGGTCTTCAGCCTCGACTTAAATAGGGCCAGAGAAGGCCCCATGCACCGACTCAGGTAGTTTGTTCCAAGTATATGGAGCAGCAAGATAGAATGGATGAAGTCTGGAGTTGGCAATGGCAGAGAAGGGCACAGATAAAAGGAGCTAAGTTCCTGAGGAAGAGTGTAGAGTGAGATTAGAGAGGAAAGGTAATGAGGAGCCGCAGAATGAATGCACTTGTAGGTAAGTAGGAGAAGTTTGAACTGGATACAGAAACAGATAAGGAGCCAGTGAAGGGACTTGAGAAGAGGGGTTACATGAGCATAGCGACACTGGTGGAGGATAAGCTGTGCAGCTGAGTTTTGAACAGATTGAAGGGGAGAAAGATGATTCAGAGGGAGACCAGCGAGGAGCAGGTTACAATAGTCAAGGCGGGAGGTGACTAGTGAGTGGATGAGGGTCTTAGTAGTGTGTGTAGAAAGGAAGGGATGAATTTTGCCAATGTTATAGAGAAAGGTGTGATAGGTTTTAGCTATCTGTTGGATGTGTGCAGAGAAAGAGAGAAGAGTCAAAGTTGACCCGAAGGTTGCAAGCTGAGGAAATAGGGAGGAGTGTCGTGTTATCCACAAAAACGGAGAAGGGATGAAGGGAGGGGGGAATGGGTTTAGGGGGAAAGTTGAGGAACTCAGTTTTGCCCATGTTCAGTTTCAGATAGTGGTGAGACCTCCAGGCTGCAATGTCGGATAAGCAGGCAGAGATCTGGGCCTGGATTCCTGGAGAGATTTCAGGCACAGAAAGGTAGATCTGAGAATCGTCAGCATAAGGATGGTACTGAAAACCATGGGAGGAAATAAGCGCACCAAGGGACTGCGCGAAGAGAGAGAAAAGGAGAGGTCTGAAGACAGAGCCCTGAAGTACACCAACTGAAAGCGGGATGGCAATAGAGGAGGATCCACCAGAATATACACGAAAAGTGTGATAGAGGAGATAAGAAGAAAACAAAGACAGAACAGAGTCCCTAAATTTTATTTATTTATTTAGACTGCCACTTTGCTGGGCAGACTAGATGGACCATACTGGTCTTTATCTGCCGTCATATACTATGTTACTATGTATGTTATGGTTTTTTTTAATACTGCTTTTCACCGGGGCAAAGCAGTGTACATTACAACTGATAATACATAGAACAGTGGAACTTATTTACAAGACTAATTACTAGATGCAATAAATGTTACATAGAACAGCATAACTTATATACAAGAGGGATGGGAGTGGCAATAGGTTAGGAACATAATTGACTGCTCTTTCTTTGGTACAGAGGGGGATGCAGTGAAGGGGAGGGATTATGTAATGGGACTAAAATATTCGTTGAATAGATGAGTTTTGAGAAGTATCTCTGGAGCCCTGCCAACCTGGACAGGTGGCTCCATTTTCCAAAGGTGGATGCCTTGGTGACTGTGGTCACCAAGCACATCACCATTCCAGTCCCTCGGCATGGCTCTCCGGGACCAAATTGATCGCAAAGTCGAAGGCCTCCTGAAGACAACATTTTCTTCCTCGTCCCTAATGCTCCTGACCTCCATCTATGGCGGCTTGGCAGCACGTGCATTGCTGCATTGGCTTCAGCTGCTACCGGAGGACCCTGGGCTGGCCCGCTTGGAATCCTCTTACTCAGCTAAAGCGGGCTGTAATCCTCAGTCCTTTCAGGGGGCCCGTCACAGGGATACTTTCTCCGTGACCAGCAAGTTCACAGGGGCCTCCAAGTCCTCCTGCTGACTGTCTCAGGGCTCATTCCGCGGAGCCATCTGTAGGCGCCATCTACAGTTCTACTCCTGCGAATGGGCCCGAATCACCTCGGACAAGTGGGTTCTAGAAATTGTCACTCAGGGTTATGCTCTTGAGCTTGCAAGACCCGTCCAGCCCACGTTCCTGGTCTCCCCATGCTGGGACCTGGCCAAACATGAAGCTGTCTGGGCGACTCACCAGTTCTTTCTGCTGCTCTGGGTGGTCTGCTCAGTCCCTCCGGCCGAGTGGTTCAGGATACTATTTAATCTACTTTATCGTTCCCAATTCCAGCCGATTCTGGACTTGAAAGGGGTCAACAAGTGCCTACATGTGTCGCAGTTTTGAATGGAGAAGCTCCGATTGGTGGTTCAGGTGGTCAGACCAGGCAAATTCCTGGTATCTCTCGACCTCGCCAAGACCTATTTTCACATTCCCATCCATCCAGCGCATCAGGAATTCCTCCGCTTTGCAGTTAGGCCATTACTTTCAGTTCAGAGCTTTGCTGTTTGGCTGGCCACGGCTCCCCGCACTTTCACCAAGGTCATGGTGGTTGCGTCTGCCGCTCTCCATCGCCAGGGCATAAGGGTCCATCCTTACCTGGATGACTGGCTTATTGGGGCAAGATCTCACGGAGAGGCGACCTTGGTGGTGGAGCAAGTGGTCACCTTCTTGGAGCACCTCGACTGGATAATCAATCAGGCCAAGAGTTCCCTCCAATCATCCCAGTCGTTGGAGTTTCTGGGGGCCTGATTCGACACATAGGCGTGGCGTGTTTTCCTTACACAGGACAGAGCTGAGAAGCTCTTCTCTCAGCTTCGGGGGTTTCTTCGGGTCCCAGCTCCTACGGCTTGGGACTACTTGCAGATTCTCAGGTATGTGGCGGCCACCTTGGAGATTATTCCATGGGCACGAGTGCACATGCACCCCCTTCAACGATCTCTCCTGTCCCGCTGGTCTCCCTGCTCCCAGGACTATCGGGTCCCGCTCCCTTTCCCCCTGTTGGTGCACTGCAGTCTTCGGTGGTGGATGTGTCATTGGAATCTATTGCGAGGAGTCCCTTTGGAGACCCCGCAATGGGTCCTGGTCACTACCGATGCCAGCCTGGTGGGCTGGGGGGCTCATTCTCTGGGACAAATGATGCAGGGTTTGTGGTCCACACAGGAGGCATCCTTGCCAATCAATCGCCTTGAGGCTCGGGAAGTCCAGCTGGTGCTTCTTGTCTTCCATCCCATGCTTTGCAGGAAGGCAGTCTGCATTCTCTCGGACAATGCCACTACAGTTGCCTACCTGATTCGGCAGGGGAGCATGAAGTGCCCAGAAGCAGAAAATGTCCTCCGCCAAGGGAACAGTAGGGCCAATCTGCTAGCCCTCTCCGCGAAGCATATAGCGGGGGTGGAGAATGTCTGCATGGGCCTTCCAGAGGATTGTGAATCACTGGGGTCGGCCAAGGTGGCGTTCTTTTACAGCCACCGTGGGGAACCGAAATCGCAGGGACCCTATGCCCTAGTCCAGTTCTGGCCTCCAGACTGCCTGCTATATGTTTTCCCACCATGGCCGCTGGTAGGCAGGACCCTCAGGCGCATCAAGATGTACTCTGGCAGGGTCATCTTAATAGCACCGGACTGGCTGCGACAGCCCTGGTTTGCCGACCTAGTTTGTCTCTCCTTTATTATTTATTTATTTATTTAGCTGTATTTATATCCCGCTTTTCACTGGGTCAAAGCGGTCAATTGGGGGATACATTTAACACGAGGGGATATGAGACACATACGATAATACTTACAGGGAACATGGGCAATGGAGGGTTAAGTGGCTTGCCCAAGACCACAAGGAGTATAGGACTAGAAATCCCAGTCCCTCCGGCCTGAGATTGCTGTCCCCAGGTGGGACTTGAACCCCCGGCTCTCCGGCCTGAAGTACCTTGTCCTAACCACTAGACCACTCCTCCCTAGCAGCTCCTTAGCAGCTCCACTGCCTCTTGGCGCCCACAGGGGACTTCTCAGGCAGGGGCTGATCATAATGGATGACCCAGCTACTTACTCACTTATGGCCTGGCTATTGAGTGGGGCCGCTTGACTCGGAAGGGCTATTCGCCTCAGGTGGCGGTTACTCTCCTAAAAGCATGGCGACTGTCCACTTTGTGAGCCTATACTAGGGTGTGGCGGTGCTTTGTCTCCTAGTGTGCTCGCCGCATACTGTGCCCATGGAAGGCGCAGGTTCCTGACATTCTAGCCTTCCTTCAGGACGGGTTTGATCAGGGGTTGGCTCTCGGTTCATTGCAAGTTCAAACAGCAGCAATCACTTGTTTCTGAGGGCCTCTTCGTGGTTGTTCACTTGTCTTGCATCCCAATCTGGTTTGTTTCCTGTGGGGGGTGCAGACCTTACACCCCCCCCCCCCATATGCTCCATAGTACCACCTTGGGACCTTCCTTTGGTGCTTAAGGCCCTCACCAGGGCCCCCTTTGAGCTGCTCCGGCAGGTGTCTTTTTAAAGATCTGACCCTTAAGACTGTCTTCTTGGTAGCGGTCACTTCTGCTAGATGCATTTCTGAGCTTCAAGCTTTCTCATGCCGAGACCCCTTCCTGGTATTTTCCCTGGAGGGCATCACGATCCATCCGGTCCCCTCCTTTTTTTTTCTAAAGTCTTGTCCGTCTTCCATGTCAATCTGTCGGTCATCCTTTCCTCGTTCACGGGAAGGGCATCAGGGGACTCTCACAGCCTGCATTTGCTAGATGTTGGCAGGAGGTTGCGCTGCTATCTCAAGGTCACTAATAGCTTTCGGCTCTCCAATCACTTCTTTATGCTTTTTGGGGGCCATAGCAAGGGGGCGGCTGCGTCTAAGGCTACCATTGCATGATGAATCAAGCAGGCCATTGAGTCTGCTTACATTCTCCAGAACAAGCCGGTGTCCTTGGGGCTCCGGGCTCATTCCACTAGGGCTCAGGTGGCAACTTGGGCAGAGAGAGTGTGGGTCGCCCCACTAGAGAGCTGCAGAGCTGCTACCTGGTCTTCTTTCTCTACCTTTATCAGGCACTATCACTTGGACCTCCGCGCTCAGGAGGCAGCTCGGGAGGTGGTGTTTTGGGGCCAGTGTTTTGGCTGCCGCCGTTGCTTCCCACCTGGAGGGGATATAGCTTTGATACTCCCCATTTGTCTGGACTGGTCTAGCAGGCTGCACTGGAAGGAGAAATTTTACTTACCATTAATTTTCCTTTCCTGTATCCCTGCTAGACCAGTCCAGAACCCTCTCCACTATGCTGATTTTGTTTGACCTGGCTGTGTTGGTGCCTAAGAGTCCATCGGCTTAGCCGGCAGTCTGGCGGGTCTCTCTTTGTACATACTTTGGCGTTCCACCATGTAGACAGTTGTTTCCTGTTGCTGTTGTTTCCTCAATTCAGAAATCCAGGCCACTTTGCTTTTTATGGTATACTGAAACTCACCCCTATGGGTACAGGTTTATCTATCAGGGGTGATGTCATTAAGCTTCTGGAATTTTCTCTGTCTCATCATCTGCTGACGGGGACACAATCCATTTGTCTGGACTGGTCTAGCAGGGATACAGGAAAGGAAAATAAACGATAAGCAAAATTTCTCCTCCACCACCCACAGCCTCCTAAGAGTTCCATTCACGGAGCATGGAGTCCCTTCACTCAGAATACTTGTCAAATGGTTGCCCAAGAAAAAGGAAAAGAAACATATTTCCAGAGTATATAATTAAAAAAATAATTTCAGTGCTGCTTATTTGCAGCAAAAACTGAACCAGTTTAATTATATAGCCTGGGACTCTAATATTAAACATACCCAGGGGGGAGGGGGATATTCAACCGTGGTGACTAATGCGATTTCAGTGGCAAGCCATCGCCGCTGAAATTTAAACCTATATATTCAATGCCAGAGTTATATCTGGATCCTGGCATTGAATATCTGGGTTGCCTGGATTGCCAGGAAGCTAACTGAACAGTGGTGGCCAACCTTTGCAGCACCATACTTTCACCGCTGTGCCGTAACTGGGCAGCGGCTCAATATTACCGCTGCCTGGTAATGGCCAGGTAGTACCCCGATGCTAACCATCTTAGCGCTGCTGAATATCCCAGATAAGGGGATTAACATGGTTAGCAGGTCTGTTAACTATGTTAATCCCTTTGAATACCTCCCCACCGATTCTTAACACTGCACCCCGAGTCATCACAGTGTTAAATGTAAATATAAAGCAAAGGAGAGGCAAGGTGCTTGAACACCAAGGAAACAAAAGAAGAAGTGAAAACCACAGTGCAGTTTATAAATAATTGTATTTTGGTGTTATAACTTCACTATGACTCTCGCTTTTTCTTTGTTGAACATACATTTTGCATTCACTAAAACCCCTCCCCCAGCAATGGGTGCAGAACAGAACTTGGATAGTTTTCCCACAGAATTCAACATACAAAAAAAATGTCTGATTTTGGTGTCATCTCAGTACTCGACATATTGTGAAGTAATTCAAAACCCTGTGAAAAATCACTCAGGACCTATACAGCAAATCCACCATTCCATAACAGCACTAGCTTCCAGAACACACGCAACAAGGACCTACCTAGAAAATGGCAGTACTATAAATATTGCAATGGGCCTAAGCATATCCATACACCTTTTGGGAAAACCGATCAAGCCAGGCCTACATAGAAACTCCATACTAACCTTAGGGCCTGATTTTTGAAGCCCTAGGTCAGGGGTGTCAAACTCAAATACACAGTGGGCCAAAATGTAAAACTTGAACAAAGTCGCGGGCCAGCATTGAACAAATGAACCTTTTAATATGGACCCAAACAAGATTTGCTTTAACATTGAATATGAAGCAACACTTATTACTATACAATTTATAACTTAATAGTTCAGATATGCAAAAACCAATTTCAAATAAAAAAAAAAATCAATGACATTCATTTATTAAATAAGATTTAAATAATAATAAATAATAATTTTTAAAATAAAATAACAATAATAAAATTAATCAACCATTCAAGCCCATGTCTTGGAGTAGCAAGAAAAAGTGCATAAAGAAAACGTTAATTATTGCTCAGTTTGCTGCACACTGATCTAATCTGATGTGCCCAAGCCAGATACCTGGCATCTCTTCTTGGATGATAGTTCATCAATGTCTGGGCTCAGGCTTTGAGCTGAGGAAATCCTCAGTATCGAGCGAAGGTGTTCATCAGTCAGACGTCTCCTGTGAGATGTTTTGGTCATCTTCATCGAGGAGAAAAGTTGCTCACATAGATAAGTGCTGCCGAACATGGAGAGCATCTGAGCAGCTTGGGTGCGGAGCTGAGGCATTGTGTCAGGGATGAACTGTGGAAACTGGGCGGCGCCCACAGCATCATACTTTGACTTCAGCGTGTCATTACACTGGAGTTCAATTAGCTCCATTTGGAGGTTGGTTGGTGCGTTTTCCACATTAACTGCAAAGGGATTACTGAGCAGTTCAAACCTACATTTCTGGACATCAAAGTCGGCAAATCGCCGGCTAAACTCAGCGCCGAGTACACTGAGTTTTTCAGCAAACTGTGCGCATGGGAACAAGTTGGTAAAGAACTGCGTTTTCATGGTTTGGCAGCAGGGAAAATGGCCAAGGTTTCCTTGCAGCATCTGATTCTCCCACAGGCACAGTTTAGTTTTAAAAGCCCTCACTGCAGCGTACATGTCTGTGATGATGCGCCCCCGCCCCTGAAGCTGCAGGTTCAGCGCATCGAGATGGCTCGAGATGTCACACAGAAAGGCCAGCTCACACAGAAACCTTTTCTCCCGAAGCTCTGCTGTGTCCTTCCCTTTGCTTTCCAGAAACTGACATATTTCCTCATGCAGCTCAAAACATCTATTCAGTACTTTTCCTCGGCTTAACCATCTCACCTCTGTGTGATACGGCACGTCTGCGTATTCCGAACTACACTCCTCCAGAAAAGACTTAAACTGGCGGTGATTCAGACCTTTGGCTCTTATAAAGTTAACTACTTGTGTTACTGTGGTCATAACATGTTCCATCTTTAGGGCTTTGCCACACAATGATTCCTGATGTATGATGCAGTGATAAACAGTTAGTTCACCTGCACAGTTCTCTTCCTGCATCTTCTCCCGGACCCTGCCCACCAGTCCACTTGTTTTACTGCACATCGCTGGCGCACCATCTGTCGTTAATCCCACGAGTTTATCCCATGGCAGCTTTATTTCAGTTACGCATTTGGAAACCTCCTCAAAAATTTCCTTTCCTGTGGTTGTGCCATGCATTGATTTGAATCCCAATAGCTCCTCCGTAACACACATATTTGAGTCCACTCCACGGATGAAGACTGACAGCTGAGCAGTATCAGATGCGTCGCTGCTCTCATCCACAGCAAGGGAGAATGCAACGAAATCTTTTCCCTTTTCCAAAAGCTGGTCATACAGATTGGTGGCAAGATCACATGTGCGATCAGCTACTGTGTTTCTGCTCAGGCTCACGTTTGAAAAGGCTTGCTTTTTCTCTGGGCACACGATGTCACAAACTTTCAACATGCACTTTTTCACAAACTCTCCCTCATTAAAGGGCCGGGCTGATTTTGCGATCTCTGCTGCCACAATATAACTAGCCTTTACAGCAGCCTCACTTTGTGATGTGGCTTTTTTGAACATATTCTGTTGTGAAACCAAACTTCTTTTCATCTCCTCCACTTTCTGGCTCCTTTGAGTCATGTCCAGGTCCTTGTACTTGTCATGGTGTTTTGTTTCATAGTGTCGTCGAATGTTATACTCCTTAGTTATAGCCACGTTGACTCCACAAATCAGACAAACAGGTCTGTCTTTTACATATGTAAACAAATATTCTGTCTCCCACCTGTCCAGAAAGTTCCTGTTGTCTGCCTTTCTTTTTGCCATTTTTGGGAAGGGGTTCCACAGTGACAGTTGTAGCTTGAGATCGCTATGACTTCTGTCACACAGGAGAGGGCGTTTCTGGGACCTGTCCTGATTGACGCGCCAAAACAACAGCAAGGCATTATGGGATTTGTAGTATTAGCGATGAATGAATGCGCTGTATAATACCGGCGGGCTAGCTCTAGTAATCATTTGGTATAGCCTTGCGGGCCAAATATAATTACACTACGGGCCAAATTTGGCCCGCGGGCCAGAGTTTGACACCTATGCCCTAGGTGCATGCTACATGTGTAAAAGCCGGCCTTACCATGTAAAATTGCCATAACCCTGTAAACCAAATATTCAACAAGGCGATTTGAATCGTTGAGGCCCAGCTATCTGCACAGTGCCAGGTGCTGAAGCCCGGGGGCAGAATGGGGGCGTATCACTGTGAAATCCGCATAAAGTGGATTTCCAAAACCTGTGTGTGCCGACATTGAACGTCACTAACTGCATAGGCTTAAGAGACGGTTCCCAGTGCATATGTGTGCTGATGGTGAGCAGCGAACCCATGTAGTGTTGGAACAGTGCACAGTAGAGTGAGGGGAGCATGTGCAGGACTGTACCCAAACCGTGCAGACATAAAGCAGCACTGGACAGGCAGAGATGCCATGTGGGCCATGCACATGGTGATCCAGAGGTGGAGAAGTGCCCGCCATGCCCAGGCACAGTGGAGGATGCGGCAGGCAGTGCGTACCCAGCAGCAGGCTGTAGCCCAGCACCCGAGATGTAGGTACCATGCCCCATGTGTACACAGGCCTAGAGCGAGCTACCCGCAACTTACTGAGAAGTAGGTCTACCAGAGATGCAGACTGGATGGGGCAATGATAACCGAGCTGTGCAGCATTCTCAGTGTGGACCTGGAGCCCTCCACATCCAGAAGCCAGGCCCTGCCAGTGGCCATGATGGTGACCACTACCCTGGGATTTCCTGCAACCGGCAGCTTCCTGCATGTGAAATCACACAGTCTACTGCTAGCCACTGCATAGGAACCTTCACCAGGGCCCTGCTGTGGAGGATGCGCCATCTCATAGCCTTCCCCCGGACACAGCAGATGAGGCAGGAGACCATGCAGGCATTCTACAATGTTGCTGGGTTCCCATTGGTGCTTGGATGTATAGACTGCACCCACATTGCACTGCGGGCACCATGGCTGGAGCAGAGGGTATACCAGAACAGGCATGGGTACACATCGATAAACATGCAGGTCATTGTGGATGCCAACATGGACTTCATTGATGTGTGCACCCGGGACAGGCAGCAGCCAGAGGTCAGCTTGGTGATGCGTGGATGCTAGGTGAGTGTGCACATATGTGATCCCCAGGACAGGCCCAGAACAGAAGCCTCTATAGTATGATGCTATGTGTAATGCAGACAGGTGGTGATAGATGTGTTTTATTCGTATCGCAACACATGAGCACCACTGTGTGCACTGCTGTTCCGCAGAGCCTTGTGCACTTGGATGATTCACATTAAGCTTGCTTTTAACATTAAGAAAATTAAGATATTATTTCTTATTTGAGCAATTCCACCTACCATGCCATTTCAATTTAAAATTGATGACTGGACTATTCCATTTTCAACAGAGATTAGGAAGTTGGGCGTAATTATGTGAACACAATTAAAAATTAAACATCATATTCAAATCACAGTTAAAAATGCATTTCATAACTGTTCATGATATGCAGATTTAAACCCTTTGTCTCAGACAGAAATTTATGTACAGTAGTTCAAGTTTAGTCATCTCTCACTTGGACTACTGTAATTTATATTTAGAATTACTGGCTTATACTACTCATACATTTCAACTTGTACAAAACGCCACTGCTTGCATCATCACTGGAGCATGATGAAATGATCACAACTCCCCTATACTAATCTCCCTACATTGGCTACATGCTAGGCAGAGAGCTTTTAAAGTTCTAGTACTTGTTGACAAGGCACTTAATCACGAGGCACCACGGTGTATTTCTGCATCGTCTACCACGTGCCCCCGTTTCTCAAGATACCTTATTATTAGATGTTCCATCATTTTGATTGATTCATCTGAGTGAGCTTCAGGACAATATGTTTTCTATTGAGGCTCCCAGGTTTTGGAATTCACTATTCGCAGATCTTCATACCATCTGACAATTTTCCATATTCAGGAAAAAACGGAAGATATATCTTTTCCAGCAGGTGCTCTCTGACATATAGAACTGCACGTGCTCATGGCTCACTTCTTCTGTCCTTATTGTTAGTTGGAAGATGTATGTTATTTTAGTAACCATGTTTGTTTTTTTAACATATTTTTGAAGTTCTTTTAAGTACTATTTATTATGTGTGTTTGTTGGTAATTTGCCTAGAACATTGGATAAAGCGGAAAATAAATCTTACAAATAAAGAAATAAATCAATCTTCCTATGCCTCCTGTGTCCAGTATCTCCCCTCCATCTCCCTGTTTCCTCTTCCTTCCTCTCCATCTCCCTGTTTCCTCTTCCTTCCCCTCCATCTCCCTGTTTCCTCTTCCTTCCTCTCCATCTCCCAGCTCCCCTCCATCTCCCTGTTTCCTCTTCCTTCCTCTCCCTCTCCCAGCTCCCCTCCATCTCCCTGTTTCCTCTTCCTTCCTCTCCCTCTCCCAGCTCCTCTCCATCTCCCTGTTTCCTCTTCCTTCCTCTCCATCTCCCAGCTCCCCTCCATCTCCCTGTTTCCTCTTCCTTCCTCTCCATCTCCCTGTTTCCTCTTCCTTCCTCTCCATCTCCCAGCTCCCCTCCATCTCCCTGTTTCCTCTTCCTTCCTCTCCATCTCCCTGTTTCCTCTTCCTTCCTCTCCCTCTCCCAGCTCCCCTCCATCTCCCTGTTTCCTCTTCCTTCCTCTCCCTCTCCCAGCTCCTCTCCATCTCCCTGTTTCCTCTTCCTTCCTCTCCATCTCCCAGCTCCCCTCCATCTCCCTGTTTCCTCTTCCTTCCTCTCCATCTCCCTGTTTCCTCTTCCTTCCTCTCCATCTCCCAGCTCCTCTCCATCTCCGTTTCCTCTTCCTTCCTCTCCATCTCCCTGTTTCCTCTTCCTTCCTCTCCATCCTCTCCATCTCCCTGTTTCCTCTTCCTTCCTCTCCATCTCCCAGCTCCCCTCCATCTCCCTGTTTCCTCTTCCTTCCTCTCCATCTCCCTGTTTCCTCTTCCTTCCTCTCCATCTCCCAGCTCCTTTCCATCTCCCTTTTCCTCTTCCTTCCCCTCCATCTCCCAGCTCCCCTCCATCTCCCTGTTTCCTCTTCCTTCCTCTCCATCTCCCAGCTCCCCTCCATCTCCCTGTTTCCTCTTCCTTCCTCTCCATCTCCCTGTTTCCGCGTCGTTCCTCTCCATCTCCCAGCTCCTCTCCATCTCCCTGTTTCCTCTTCCTTCCCCTCCATCTCCCAGCTCCCCTCCATCTCCCTGTTTCCTCTTCCTTCCTCTCCATCTCCCAGCTCCCCTCCATCTCCCTGTTTCCTCTTCCTTCCTCTCCATCTCCCTATGCCCCTTGTGTTTAGTATCTCTCCTTTATCACTCTATGTTCACTGTGTCTATCATCTCTTCTCTATCGCTCTATGCCCCTGCCCTATTTAACATCTTCCCTCATTTCCCTATCCCACCTTTCATGTGTCCAGCTTCTCCCCTCCATTTCCCTTCCCACGGTATCTAATATACCCCTCCATCTCCCTATTCCCCCTTCTCTGTGTCTAGCATCTCCCCTCTATCTCCCTATTTTCCTCCCCCTCTGTCCAGTATCTCCCTATGCCCCATGTCCACTCTCTCACCTCTGTCTCTCTCTCTAAGTCCCCTTCCCTATATCCAGCATCTCCCCTCTGTTTCCCTATTTTCCCTCCCTTCCTCTCTGCTATCTCCCTATACACCTTGCTTCTATCATCTCTCCTTTATCTCTCTCTGCTCCCTGTGTCCAGAATCTCTCCTCTACCTCCCTCTGCCCCTTCCCCTGTGTTTAGCATGGCCCCTCCATCTACTTGTTACTTGAACAGTGCCCAGCATCTCCCCATATTCCTTTTCCCCTGTCTAACATCTTCCCTTCATCTCCTTGTGTCTCACTGTTTCCAGCATCTCGCCTCCTTCTCTCTATGCCCCTTTCTCTGTTTCCAGCATCTCGCCTCCTTCTCTCTATGCCCCTTTCTCTGTTTCCAGCATCCCACCTCCTTCTCTCTATGCCCCTTTCTCTGTTTCCAGCATCTCACCTCCTTCTCTCTATGCCCCTTTCTCTGTTTCCAGCATCTCACCTCCTTCTCTCTATGCCCCTTTCTCTGTTTCCAGCATCTCACCTCCTTCTCTCTATGCCCCTTTCTCTGTGTCCAGCATCTCGCCTCCTTCTCTCTATGCCCCTTTCTCTGTTTCCAGCATTTTTATTTTATTTTATTTAGCAAGCATTTGTAGCCCGCTCCTTCCAGCGATCAGAAGCGGGTAGGATTACTATTGTGAAACTGCCGAATCAAGGCAGGTACAAATTTTGTTTACATACAGATTGTCAGAAAAGCACATCATACAGAGTTAACACTTCTTAGCTATGGGGGAGTTCATTTACATATATAAATAAATACATATATACAGGATAATCTTCTTGGACTGTCGAATCAAGGCAGGTACAAATTTTGCTTACATACAGATTGTCAGAAAAGCACATCATACAGAGTTAACACTTCTTAGCTAAGCCTCCTTCTCTCTATGCCCCTTTCTCTGTGTCCAGCATCTCGCCTCCTTCTCTCTATGCCCCTTTCTCTGTTTCCAACATCTCGCCTCCTTCTCTCTATGCCCCTTTCTCTGTTTCCAGCATCTCGCCTCCTTCTCTCTATGCCCCTTTCTCTGTGTCCAGCATCTCGCCTCCTTCTCTCTATGCCCCTTTCTCTGTTTCCAGCATCTCGCCTCCTTCTCTCTATGCCCCTTTCTCTGTGTCCAGCATCTCGCCTCCTTCTCTCTATGCCCCTTTCTCTGTTTCCAGCATCTCGCCTCCTTCTCTCTATGCCCCTTTCTCTGTTTCCAGCATCTCGCCTCCTTCTCTCTATGCCCGTTTCTCTGTGTCCAGCATCTCTCCTCTGACTAGCATCTCCCCTCTGTCTTCCTATGCTTACTTCCATCTCTTGATGCCCCTCCCCTGTGTCTAGAATCTCCCCTCTATCTCTATGACTCCTTGTGTCCAGAATCTCCTCTCTACCCCCTGCTTAGTGTCCAGTATCTCCTGTTTCTCTTCCCTTCCCATAGCACATGGTCCAGCATTTCCTCTCCTATCTCTCCCCCAGTGCAGCCCTTTTCTTTCAACTGCCCTTCCTCGCGGACGTTTTCTTTCAAGTCCCTCTCTGCCGTTTTGCCGCTCCTGGAGACACCACTGACACAGGCGCCATCGCTGCCACATCTCCCAGCTCTGCAGCAGCGGTGGCGGACGTAATAGAAACTATAAGCATGGGTGTTCTGAGACTCGTGTGCACCTACAAGGTCCTTCTGGTCATGCACCCTTTGATGCAATAGGTATGTATCAGAGGGAGTGTGACCAATGGGGCCTTGAAGGTGGGCACGGGTCTCAGAGGCTCCGTGCTTATGGTTTTTATTATTGCTGCAGAGGTGGGAGATGCAGTGGTTGTTGTAGGGAAGACATTGAGGGACACTACTGCTTGCTATCTGGGAACAAACTAGGGTGGCCACTACTAGGAAGTTTTGGGGGCATTTACTGCCACCCCCTAAAAACCTGACATCTGAGGTGACCACCTCACTTTGCCTAATGATAGAGCCACCCCTGTCTGGCTGGCAATGACTATTATATTGAGTACAAAAGAACAGCTAAACAGGCAAATGCCGATGGGCTGTCATGTCTTCCAGTGTCAGTGGAAAACACCTCATATGAAAGTACAGAATGTGTAAATGTTCATTAGATCAAATGTCTCCCAGTAACATGCTCAATGACTGAGCGAGAAACTAAAAGAGACACCACTCTTGTGCAAGTTTTTGAATGTTTGAGATATACTAACAACCTTTTGCTGGGACCCTATTATACATGCAGGAGTGGACTTTCAATTCATAATGGATGTTTAATGTGGGGTGTTATTATACTCAACAAGCACAAGTCTGAAATCCTGGAGGAACTGCATAGGGGCTATTTAGGAACAGTAAAAATGAAGGCATTTGCAAGGTGTTTTGTTTGGTGGCCAGGAATTGATGAACAGATAGAGCAAATGGCAAAACATGTTATGGATGTCAACAGATTCAGCATGTGCCACTATCTCTGGGAATGGCCATCAGTACCTTGGCAACGTGAATGCATTGCTGGACCATGTTTAAGCAGGATGTATTTAGCCATTATTGATGCTCATTCTAAATTGCTGGAAATGTTTAGCATGGTTTGCAACCAGTTCACATACTATTATTAAACTGAGATACCTGTTTGCAAGAACTGGATTACCAGAACAAGTTATAAGTGATAATGGTCCACAATTTACATCAGAAGATTGCAGGTTGTTCATGAAGGAAAATGGTATCAAACATATCACCTGAGCCATATATTACCCAGCCACAATTGGATTAGCTGAGAGATTTGTACAAACCTTGAAACAAGTTCTGCAATCAATGGAACATGAGAGTGGATCATTTGACCAAAAACTAGCAAGATTTCTGCTTTCTTATTGTAATTCATTGCATGCCATAATTATGGGTACTCCTGCAATGTTATTCATAGGCCATAGATATTAGATTGTATTTAAGAAGCACCCCTTTTCACCTGCACAAAATACTTGGGTGCCTGCCCTGAGGTCTGGAGCAGTAGACAGCAGCCTGCTTCCAGTACCAATGTCCTTAGCTCCTCCCCCTTGTGGAAGCATCATCACTGAGGGACAGAACTGAGTCCTGAAAAGTGAGCCCTGAGGCAGACCATTGCCTAGTGGACCTTCGCTAAAGGGCCCTTAGGCATGGTCCTTAGTGAGGACCTTGGTGGACCCTGGTAGTTGTACTGAGTTTCAAGGATATTTTACAGGTTAGTATTTTTTTACTAGTAATTGTTGGGGTGAAAAGAGTACAAAATGTATTTGTGGTAGTTTTTGCTTTTTGGGAGGGTATTTTTATATACAATGCATAAACTCCCAGCACGCTTTATGATAAATTTATTTGAATCTGGCAATTTCCTCAATTAGAACTGGCCTCTGATGGGTTACAGTGCCATTCATAACTACTTGGTGCTTTTCTGACCCAATTTTATGTCCTTCTAAATCAACTCGGTCAACGACAGTCCTTGGCTGGGAGTATTGACCACGATTCACTCCAAGTCATGGCTAACATGGACTTTAAGGTCCGTCTCTTGCAGTCACTGTTTGATGGCTGAGAGTCCTTCACTTCCCCCTCAAGAATTGTGAACATTGCTCTGAAGCATCCTCAGCTCTGGCTGGCATGGAGCAATAAGGTCGTTTATGCCTATTAATGTCTTTCAAATATGGCAACCCTTATAGAGGGGAATTTTAGAAATGATGTCCAAGCTAAATCTGGGATATCCAGGGCAGAATGTAAAGAAAAATGCCAAGGACGTCTATGTTGCTGGCTGATTTCAGGAACATAGATGTCCCCAACCTGGACATACATGTGGGCAGTCACATAGATTTTATTTATTTATTTATTTATTTAACAGGTTTTCTATACCGCCTTTTCCTTAAATCAAAGCGGTTACCAGACACAAGAAGGGAGAACAGAGACAGGGGGGCATACACTGACTAAACTAAAGAGTGAAGGTAAAATTGGGATACGCAACATCAAGGAACCGTTACAGTAAAACAAGTTATATGCAGGCTATAATAATAGAGACTGTTAGATGTCTGTGCCATAGTACTCAGTGAAGAGTACAAATTTCAGTTGTTTTCTGAACTCCTTTAAATCATCCATGGATCGCACATTAGGGATGCTTAGGTCAGGAACATCCATCCCAGGAAAGCTAGCATAAGGGGACATCCTGCAGCATAGCATAGTGAACACATGAGCCCCCATTCCTGTCAGTGTTCAATGACATAGCGTTAAATACAGAGGGTATTAGTGTAGTTTCTTCTCCACATCTTCCAGACATTTGTCTGACAAAACGAGCACTTTTCAGATGCCTGTTCCTTACTGGAGCAGGTTTAACTTTAGACACGATTTAGGATGTCTAGGGCATTTCTGAGATCAGGTGGGGATGTCCAGATTCTTGGGAATGCCCTGTGATGCCTCTGCTATGCCACCATTCAGACTTGGACAATCTCATACTGGGGATGTCCACAGACACAGCTTCTAAAATGACTCTGGGGATGTCTCTGTGACTTGGATGTTTGCATGCCTGTTTGCAGACGTCCAGATCACGAATAGTGCTTTTAAAATAACACTCGTGGAGCCCAATTCCAGGACATTCACGTCCGGCCCACGGGCACATCCAAACCAAAAATGGGCCTGATTTAAATTGATTTCTGCACCTGTGGTTATAGACATGCTGTGGTTCCAGAATCGGGGATGTAGACGTTTCTGGTGTGGCACCAGCAAAACACTATGGTGTCGAGAGATGGGTATATGCAGCAAATGGCTGTAGATGTTCCTGAACTCACCGTATTCTGAAAAGATCGACGTTTCTGATCCTGTCCATCTCTGCCATATACCTGTGGATGGCCATGCCTCCTCTGTAAAGCATGCATCTTCTAAACTGCTTCTCTCACTGACTGTGTTGAACTGATGCAAACTATACATGAATACTAATGATACATAAATGTTGATGCAAACTAGACTATATATATTTGTTTGTTGCATGCCCAGAGCACTGCAAAGTAATCTCAGTACATTCAAAGATAGTATAAAGCAAGTAGAAAGTGATATGTTTGTCATGACATACCTTGCATCACAACATACATGGCAGTAGAACTCCTTAATTATTCTTGCATTGGCCATCTCTGAAAACAGTCTGTACAATGCTAAGTATGGACCAGAAAAAATCAGAAAAGGTCTCTATAGCTAAATGTCAAAACATTCAACAGTGCAAACAGCACTAATACATGCAGCAGCCTCGGTCTCTGAAAACGTGCATTCTGGGGTCCCTTATTATTGACAGGGATATGTTTTGATATTTCTCATGTATATAGTTCAAACAATATTATTTGTTACTTGTAATTGTTATCTGTAAACTGCCTTGAGCAGTAGTTGAAAATGTTCCATGTAAACCACCTTGATTAGCTAGGTAAAGTGGTATATAAAATAAATAAATAAATAAATAAAAAATTTGCTACAGAGAACCTTTTCTGATTTTTTTCTGCCCAATCACACTGGCACCTGGTGACACTGCTGTCATCCCTATGGTCCAGATACTGCTCAGGCTTTCATTTCCCTCCAGAATTGCAGATGAGCACACCAGCTCCTCCCATGCAACACTCAAAACCACACACACCCACACACACACTCACTTGCAGTCACAAAAAATATACTTCTGCCAAAAAGATGCCCTGTATCTATCAGGAACAGCTCATCAGTGTTTCTCACCCCAAAAAATCTTTTCCATACTCACTCACGTACTATCTCTACATCAACAGTCCCATTTTTCACAACATAGGAATTGTTAGGGAACCTTAGATTAGCTCCGTTAGCACAAACAGCAAATGTTAGCATAGCCACATAGCCTGAATAAACACTATTGCTCTTCTTAATATTTCTGTTTTATTAATGTATTTTAAATACATTAATGCTTAATGTATTTAAGTATTATTAATGTTTCTTAACCTTACAACCTTTCCTCACCTCTGCTTTCTGTTCTTTAAAACTGCATCTTGTGTTTTTCCAGACTGCCGACACACCAGTTCAAAATATAGTTGTCACAACCATTCTTCTATATGGGATGCATTAAAAAGCAGAGCAGAATATTTTCATAGTCCTGGCCTTATTCCATGTTTCTGCAGGAATGTCTGCGGGAAACACTGAAAATGTACATGGACGGGCCTTTCCTGACTAAGCTTTATACATCTCCGTGGCTGACCACGCCCCCATTCCGTTCCGCTCTGAGATCCCCGTGCTAGCGCCGTAGACATGCAGGGCTGAGGGGTTTTCAGAATACGGTCTTGGATGTTTTCACTAGAAAAACATCTACAGCGCATGTACAAACGGTTTATTCATGTTATGGAATGAGCTTGGAAGAATCCAAGTTATCAATGTCCCTGTTTAATGTACATTACCAAGTTTAAGTTACAATGTAAATTGCTTTGACTAAATGATAAAGTGGTATAAAAAAAACCTGATAAATAAATAAATAAATGTTATTCTATAGTATGTGTAATTGTTTACTGTTGTGCTTGATGAGTTGATTTACCTATTTGTTAGGAGGGATTTTTAACTTTGGAGGACTCTTATGTATACAGTTAGGGCCTGATTCCATCCTGCATATCTGGGCCTTCTGTGCGTTCGGCCAGAACTAGACATGCAGAGGAAGTTGTGATTCTGATCCCGCGGGGCATGTCTAGCCCCATGGGATCAGATTCATGAATAGGCCTGTACATGCAGGCCAGGACCCCAATTCCGTCCGGCTTGCACATACAGGCCTTCCCCGGCTAACTCAGTCAGGACTCTTCAATGCAGCCGCAGCGCCATGGCGTCCAGTTGCCATGGCACCGCAGCTCCATTGAAGAGCCGCAATCCCTGAGTGCTGGCTCCTGAATCTGATTTCTCGTAGCCCGACCCCCGATCTGGCCTCCTAAGGCCAGGGTCGGGCTGTGGGGAATGTCCTCTGCTTCCCCTGCCCCATCCATGACTCCGGCTTGCCAATTCCTGGTGACTGGGGGAACTTATTCCACCTCACTGCCCCTGATCCGCCCCTTTCCTGCCCCCATCTACCTTCTCCGTACAAGACGCGGGGAAGGTAAATGGGCCTGGGAAACGGCACGAATAGTGGGGATGGATGGCCCAATGGGACGTCCATACCCGCTATTTGTGCCTTGGAATGACCCCCTTATTGTCCATCTAGACTTTTATCTGCCCTTTTTTCCTGTGCAGGCTTTAATAAAAGAGTGAAAGGTTAATGGCCATAAGAAAAAAACTCCTTTTATGCAGCTGCCTTATCTCCTTCAGTGTGTCTGTTTAATTGCTATTGAGCTCAGCAGTATGTGCAGTTGACTTTACAACCATAAAAAGAACAATTTGCTGAAGATAAAGACCTTGAAAGTATGTCATCCTCCCCTCTCCCTGGGGAGCAGCAGCTTATTAGAGGATTACTTATTTCTTTTCTGAAATGAATAGGAAAGTGTCATTGACTTTGTGGCATGATGGTCTGTTCGGACCTGCAATTTTCTTACCGGACTGATAATTTTGGGGTGTTTTCAGTGTCACACAATCCTTTATAATCCTTCATGTCTTACTCCTCAGCACAGCACTACTTTTAAACATAAACCGATATGTTTCAGTATGAGTAGGAAAAAATTAAGCTTTGCATTGCCCCATTTTTTCTGGAAATTTTAGTCTAGTCTGTTTTTAGGAATTCTTCTCTAAAAGTGTTCTTGTCAGGAGTGTAGCAAAATATTTTTGCATCTGGAGTTCTCTCACTTCCCTCTTTATTTCCCCAGTACATGCTTTCTTTCCTTCCTTCTATTCCTCCTGCAGGACTTCATATTCCATGGCTTTCCTGCCTCTGCTGCCTCCCTTAATCTTGTAGTTCTTCAAGTGACAAATGCTGTTAGAATGTATGAATTGCCATACAGGATCAGACCAAAAGTCCACCAAACCCACAATCCTCTTTCTAATGGTGACCAATCCAGTTCACAAGTAGGATCCCGAGGAATAGATCCATTCCTTGTTGCTCATAAACTGTAACTTAGTTTATGGATTTTTTTCTCCAGGAACTTGTCTGAATCCTTTCTAAACCTAACTAGACTAACTGACTTGACCACGTCTTCTGGCAAAAAATTCCATAGTCTAAGGGGCCCTTTTACTAGAGGTTTGAATGCGCGTTAATGAAGTATCCACAGCCTTTAACATGCATTAACGTCATTAACGTGTATTTACCTTTACCCTGATTGTGTGTTGAATGAAAAAATACTTCCTCTGATTTGTTTTACATGTGTTATCTATTAGTTTTATGTAGTGCCCTCTCACCTTAGCAATATATGAAAGGGTAAATAACTGTTGCTTATTTACCCCTTTCACCATCTCATCTTATAGGCCTTTATCATATCTCCTCTCTTTATCTGTTCTCCAAGCCGAAAAGCCCTAACCGGTCTGCAGGTCATTCCTACATGTCTGCGTTGCAAGCAAGGTGATACTGTGGACTCCTGACTACAAACTCTCTGCTTGAGAACTATTAAAGGTTTTTTTTGCCATCTTAAATAGCTAAATTTTGTTGTTTTTCTGCAATATTGTGTTCTGGGGCAAAGCTTTTTTTTTCTGCATCTAGAGTTTTTTTCCCCTCTCCTCTAGCCTTCAAGTTCAAAGGAGTAGGGCAGGCTCTTTGAAGTCACTGACTTCATCAGGTGTTAGATCCCTCCCTTCCCACCCCAACTCCCATCCACCCCATATGAGAATTCTTGCTATATAGGGCAACTCCCCAATTAGCTGGTTGATGTAGGCAACAGATTTTTATGGTTGGTTGGGGAAATCTAGGAAGCAAATAGTTACACATTTGGTTATCTACTAAAAATAAACAATTTGCCATTCATCAAGGAGCTTTGAATAGGTAATTTTACAAAGGGAATCCATTAATCTATATACTTCAGATGCATAATGTCAAGATTTACTAGTGTATGCTAATAACTGTTTAGCAAGGAAGCAGGGCTACCCACAGTGACATAGGACAGCGCTGTTATAACATACATAAAATAGGTTAGCTGCTTTTTTGTTTAAAGGACAGCTGAGGAAAGGTTAGGGACTTTGGTGGGTGTCTCTTTTTTGACTTCAACAGGCACCAAAGCTCCACCAACTGAATGATGGCTGGGAAAAATTGTGCTGCCAAAGCTGTAGCCCCCATTACAGCTTCTGCCTCTGTCCAGACAGACAGCCCAATGCCAGTCGAGGGACTGGTTCCATGTGAAAGATGCCTGAAAGCCAAAGCCATCATGAAACAAGTAGAAAAGTTCAGAGAAGAGGTGGTGAGGCTGAGAAGCATTCGAGACAACGAGAAGTACATTGATGAGATGCTTCTTGCAGCATCCAAACTCTCTGACAAAGGTGAATATGGGAGGCTACAGAATGAAGAGAGTTGGACACGAGTCACCAGAGACTGCAGAATCAACAATCCAACTCATCCAGCCCTCGCATTGAATAACCAGTATGCAGCTCTAGAAGTGGAGGAGGTGAAAGCATCCCAGGAAAGGGAAGAACCAGAACCCAAGCACCTCAGAATTGCAGAATCAGTGATAACAAGGAAGCGAAGGGAAGTGGTGATTAGTGACTCTCTTCTGAAGGGTACTGAGGTTCCATCTGCTGACCAGACTTGATTTCTAGAGAGGTGTGCTGTCTGCCAGGTGGCAATATCTGAGCTGTTATTGAGCGTTTGCCAAGTTTCATCAAGCCTACTGACTATTATCCATAAGAACATAAGATATGCCATACTGGGTCAGACCAAGGTCCATCAAGCCCAGTATCCTGTTTCCAACAGTGGCCAATCTAGGTCATATGTACCTAGCAGTTTCCCCAAAAAACACAGGTTCCACAATGCTTGTATTGGGTCAAGTATTGATATCCTGGGTCCCTTCTTAATAATGGTTTATGGACCTTTCCTCCAGGAACTTGTCCAAACCTTTTTTTAAACCCAGCTACACTAACAGCCTTTACTACATCCTCCGGTAACAAATTCCAGAGTTTGATTACACGTTGAGTGAAAAAATATTTTCTTTTATTAGTCTTAAATAGTTTACCCTGTAGCTTCATTGCATGTCCCCTAATCTTTCTATATTCTGATAATGTAAACAATCGATCTACGTTTACCCGTTCCACTCCATTCATTAATTTATAGACTTCTATCATATCTCCCCTCAGCTGTCTCTTTTCCAGGCTAAAGAGCCCTAACCTTTTTAGCCTTTCTTCACAGGGGTATGAAGTATGAAGAACACAAGTGGAATATTTGTGGTGATTTAAAAGTAATTGCCCTCTTGCTTGGACAACAGCTTGGTTGGACGAAGTATTGTTGCTTTCTGTGTGAGTGGGACAGCAGGGACAGGAAAAATTATTACATCCAGAAACAGTGGCCAAAGAGAACATCACTAGTCCCAGGCCAGAAAAATGTTGCACATGACCCACTTGTGGAGCCAAATAAAGTATATCTACCTCCACTCCATATAAAGTTGGGTCTTATGAAGAACTTTGTAAAAGCCATGGATAGAAGTCGACTTGGATTTGCATATCTAAGAAAGACATTTCCACGAATCAGTGAGGCAAAGATCAAAGAAGGGATCTTTGTAGGACCTGATATTAGAAAACTGATGAAAGATGAAACTTTGACAGTCAGTTGAATGAAACTGAAAGAGCTTCATGGGAGTCCTTTAAGACTGTTTGCCGTGACTTCTTGGGAAATAACAAGACAGACAACTACGCAGAATCAGTGGATACTCTACTGAAATCTTACCAGAAACTGGGATGTAACATGTCTTTGAAAATGCACTTCTTGCATTCACACCTGGATTTTTTTCCTGCAAATCTAGGAGCAGTCAGTGTTGAACATGGGGAAAGGTTTCATCAGGACATTTCGGTAATGGAAAATAGGTACCAGGGCAAGTGGAGCTCCAGTATGCTTGCAGACTATTGTTGGACCCTTAAGAAGGATGTTCTTGAGGCACAATACAGCAGAAAATCATATAAAACAATCTTTTAGGAGACATTACGTTACAATATACATCTATATACATCTAATGTAAATATGAGCAACATAGTCTAAATTTAAACTACATGTCACTCAAAACCGTTACGTGATGGAGAATTTCTAAGTACATATCCGAGTTCGTAACCAAAAACAGTACTAGAATAAGCCATTTTCATTCCTGTGCAGGAAAACTTTTGAATTTTGTTTGAGTATGTGCGCAGACAGCAGATCCCCCAGGGACTTCGGGTCTATAAAGAACCTCGTTTGTTTGCTACGAATGCTTCATTCTTGGATCGATGGAATTGTATCTTGAATAAGTGCTCTCTGGACTTAATGATTCTGGTGATAGACACTGCTAAAACTACTTTAGCAGAATGGAATAAAGAAGTTGAAGTAATATTGACATCTTTGAAATCTTTGGAGTCTGATGCTCGTTTTAAACAACAACACAGGTACACTACCAAAAAACTGCCTCCAGTTTTGCAACTGATTCCTATAGATTTTGGGGTGCTGAATCCAGGAAAATTAGCCAAAATGTTCCATCACGTCACGTTTTCTTGCAAAATTAGATTTCTTACCCATATAAGGAATGTTCACATAATTTCTTTTTAGCCGACTGCAGTTTATTTTCTTGGCCCAAAATAGAGGCTGTAATGGTTAACTAACTAGAAACACTCCCTCATGATATTTTAGAGTGTTTTGTATTCATTTTATACATTAACAGGACAATTGGGAGGCGGGGGGCTAAATCCAGTACTCGCGCTGGCGCATGTTCTTTCCTGTTCGCCTCGCCTCGTTCGCGCTCGCTCAAACACGGTGGTTGCGACATGAACGTTCCTGTCAAATTTCAGTTTCTTGCAAGTTCATTATTACCTTTTGTTTGCTCAGTCGTAATCCAGCTTTATTCCGAAGTGGTTCGCTACAGTTGTAGTTTGCAGTGCTGTGTATTTGTGATGGCTCACAGAGCCAGAGGTTGCGTCAACTCTCCGGACAGTTTTTGTTTTATTTGTGGGGAATATACCGTGAAAAAGCGGCAGAGGAACATTTCTGCATTTATTAAAAAAGTATATTTCGCCTATTTCGGTTTGAAGTTAGGCGATCAAGACAAACCGTGGGCTCCTCACAAAGTGTGCAAGACATTTGAGGAAGATCTACGCTTATGGATGAAAGGTAAAAAACAAGCATTTCGTTTCGGAATACCTATGATGTGGCGTGAACAGAGACCACAGCAGTGACTGCTATTTTTGCTCTTGCATTGTGAAGGGATACAACTTAAAAAATAAGAACGTAATAAGTTACCCCAACCTTCCCTCAGCAATTAGGCCTATGCCTCATAGCAACGAAGTACCTGTGCCTGAACCACCAAAATCTTTGGATCATATTTGTGTGGACGGTTCTGATCATGATGAGACTCATCAGATGGCTTTTCCCGATGAGTCCAGTACTTCCGAGTTTGAAACTGAACCAGATCCGAAACCTGAGCTTTTCTCTCAAGCTGAATTGAATGATTTAGTCCGGGATTTAGGACTCCCAAAAGATGCTGCCCAACTGCTAGGTTCTCGGCTTAAACAGAAAAATCTATTGTCACCAGGAACAACTTTTTATTGGTACCGCAACCGCGAGACACAATTTTTGAAGTATTTCAGCAAAGAGTAAGATTTGGTATTTTGCAACGATATATACGGAGTGATGGAAAAGTTTAAACTCAAGTATGATCCTGCTGAATGATGGCTGTTCATTGATTCGTCAAAAGACAGCATAAAAGGTGTTCTTCATAATGGCAACACATTCGCTTCAGTTCCTATTGCTCACTCTGTTATTCTCCAAGAAAAATATGAGAATTTGGCCCTGATTCTTCAGAAGATTCGTTATGATGAGCATAAGTGGATGATTTGTGGAGACTTTAAAATTCTATCCATGCTATTAGGGCAGCAATCCGGTTTCACCAAATATCCCTGCTTCCTTTGCTTGTGGGATAGCCGGACCCGCGACCTACACTGGGGGAAAAAAGACTGGCCAATTCGGGAGTATTTGAGACCCGGTGAGAAAAATGTTCTTCATGAGAGCTTGGTACCTCGTGATAAAATTCTATTACCACCTCTCCACATTAAGTTGGGTCTCATTAAGCAATTCATCAAGTCCCTTCCAAAAGATGGTGAGTGCTTTCGGTACCTTTGCTCAAAGTTCCCCCGACTTTCTGAAGCAAAGCTAAAGGAAGGAGTGTTTGTTGGCCCTGATATAAGGAAACTCATTTCAGATGGAGCATTCGCTGAAACGATGTCTGAGAAGGAAAAAGAAGCCTGGGATTCCTTCAAGGATGTTGTTCTCAAATTCTTGGGGAACAGGCGGGATGAGAACTATAAGGATATTGTTGCCAGGATGCTCAATGCCTTCAAAGAACAAGGCTGTAACATGAGCCTGAAAGTCCATTTCTTGCACTCCCATGTGAACTACTTTCCCGAAAACTTGGGGGCGTACAGTGAAGAACAAGGTGAAAGGTTTCACCAGGACATCAAGGACGCAGAGAGAAGGTACCAAGGAAGATGGAACACCACTATGATGGCTGATTTCTGCTGGTTGCTGCTGCGGGAAACCCCAGATGAAAAATACGCCAAGCAGCGCACCAAGAGAAGCATTCGGGGGAAGAAGAAACGGGCCCACCAGGAGATTGATTGACCCAAGAAGGACTTTAAAATCTAAACTGTGTTGACAAATATCGTGTTTTTACTAAACTTTGAAATAAAAATTTGCTAGTTATTACCACAGTGTCGGATCTCATTTATTAGAATTTTATTTTCACACCATCGGGTGTTTGTCTTCATGTATTGCAATGGTGCGGTTTGCGTTTTCTATTCTTACATACATACCTGTACAACATTTTTTGCACATTGCTTTGCTTTGTGTCTAACCTCGCTCTTATATGCTCAATGTTTGTGCACATGTATGTGACTGTTTTAAGTGCAGACAATTTTGCTACCATCACAGTGTGTTTTGTTGACATTACTCTATTCTTATGTGCTGCCTTGTTACAATTTTCTTTATTCTTATTTGAATAACTACTAAACAATTAGTATAAAGAATTCATCCAAGAAACTTTTATCTTGATCGCACTCAATCTGAAATGTTCACCTCAAACTGCTAACCCAATGTAGCAAAAAATCTGTACGTGATGGAACAAATTGGTTACCAGATTTGGATTCAGCGCACCAAAAAACGTAAAAATCAATCGAAACATTAGAGGCAGTTTAAAAAAAAATTTTTTTAGTGTACCTGTGAATTGGATGATTCTCGGAAGCAGATTGATTCTTTGAGAGAGGAAGTGAAGAAGTCCAAAGAGAAAAAATTACAGCGTGATTATGAAGATTATACTACTGGGTATGTATACCCTTGGTTGAATATTAACCGCAAATTAAGACGGAAGGGGAAGAAACGTGTTGATTTCGATCTATCCTCGATGGACTCGAATGGATCTGGATCTAGTAAATCTTCGTGTGAGGATTTTTTAGAGGAAGGCCAAAAGAAGAAAGAGAGCACAAGAGGACGCCCCAGGAATCGTGGAGGGGGCCGACAAAGAGATTAAGCTCAGTTATTGGAGCTGCCCCTGTCTCTACGCTGGTAGTTAATTTGACCAGTTTTGAACTTTCAAGTGATCATCTAAAAGTATTAAACAGAGGATTATCTTTTGTTCCTTTTACTCATTTTGATTCTTTTCAATTTAGGGTGGACTTTGAGTGTTTAATGAGGAAATTACATCTAAAAGCATTTTTTGCATCTAAACAGACTCAAGTCAATACAACTGATTGCAATTCGTCGCAAAGAGTTAAGATACCAATAAAATCAGGATGGACTCCTCCTGGCCCTATGCCTCCAGCTCTGTTAGTATTTAAACAGTTGACGTTGCAGATCTGCAATGTCTTGAATCATCCCATTGTCGACAGTTTTGATATGCATTATCGAAGAGTGAGAGAGCAGCTCTGGATGATTTAATCTCGAGACCCAACTTAGTCATTAAGAGAGCGGACAAGGGTGGTGCTATAGTAGTTTGGGCCCGGGATGACTATCTACGTGAAGCAGCACATCAACTGGATGATGTTAATGTTTATGCAGTGCTAACAGTTGATACCACGAGTGATCTGCAGAACAAGATTAAAGTGCTAACAAAGCAGTCTTTAGAGTCTAAGATTATTTCTAAGAAAGAACATCTATTTTTGAATGTTTCATCTCCTGTTTTAGCGAAGTTCTACTTGTTACCTAAAATTCATAAGAATAGTGTATGCCCTCCGGGTAGGCCCATTGTATCAACACGTGGTACTGTGCTGGAGCCCTTGTCAGTTTTTGTAGATTCTTTTTTGCGTCCACTATTATTAGAAATTCTTGCATATTTACGGGATACTACTCATTTTCTTAAAATTTTGGATGAACACTCTTCTCTGGCTTGTGTTCCAGATATTTTGTTAGCTACCTTGGATGTTACCTCCTTATATACCTCGATCCCTCAAACAGGAGCTTTCCAAGTGGTGGAAATGGGGCTTCGAGGTCATGGAGACCTGTCAGATGAAACAATATGTTTTCTGTTGGGATTAGCTGAACCGGCGATTTTCCATAATCATTTTGTTTTTGAGGATAAGATTTATCATCAGGTTGCGGGGGTAGCTATGGGGGCCACGATGGCCCCTTCCATAGCGAATTTGTATTTGGGCAGGTTTGAATCCCAATGGTTGTCTAGTGACTCTCTGTACACTTCATGTCTTAAACTTTGGTGCCGTTTCATAGACGATGTGTTCGTCTTATGGGATGGCCCCATGATGGTTTTTCAACAGTTTCTTGATTGGTTAAATCAATGTGATGTTAATATCTGTTTTACTAGTATGGTGAATGATCATGAAATTGCATTTCTAGATGTGTTGGTATGTAAAAATCACAATAGTTGGAGAACTACGGTTTATCGTAAACCGACTGATAAAAACACATTCTTGCACTATGAAAGTGCTCATCCCCTGCAACTTCGGGATAGCTTGCCTTTCTCGCAATTTGTTAGATATTGCCGGAATTGTTCTGCTGATTCTGACTTTAAAATGCAATCGAAGAAGCTAGCTGAAGGCTTTCGGTCTCGGGGATACCCTGAGAGGATTGTTTCTAGAGCTTTTAAACGAGCGTCGTATAGTAATAGATCTCTACTTTTGAAGCCCTGTGAAAAAGCTAATATGGATGAGGATGATCAGATTAATTTAATTTCTAAATACTCTCTGTTTAGTTTTCATGTTCAGCGTATATTGAAGAGACTTCTCAGGGTGGTTAATACTGTCCCTGGTCTTGAAAACAGGAAAATTAGATGTGTTTGGAAACGGCAATGTAATTTACAAGATCTTTTGTGTCCTTCGGTATTACGTCCTGTATTTAGTTCTAGTTGTGCAGCTGGACATTTTTTATTTTATTTTATTTAATAGTATTTCTATACCGCCTTCTCCTACAATCAAAGCGGTTTCACAGCAAACAATCAAAGGAGTGAACATGTGTTTTCATGCAGTGAAGCGCATTGCGTGTTTGGTGTGTCTGATGTGTTGTGTGTTTGATTAGGTGGAGCTATGTACATTGTGCGCTATAATACATCTTGGGCTATTATACATTCTTCTATACATTGTGCGCTATGATACATCGTGTGCTATTATACATTCTTATATACAAGGGTCATGGGGGTGGGTATGTCGGTTGTTTCTTGCTTGTTAGTAGATCATGTGTCATGTCCATAGTGTTCTGTGAATAGTGACATAGATTATGTGGGGACTGCCCGATATGTGAAGTATCGTTGGAGATTTCACAGTTTCAATATAAGGACAAATCGTTTTGATTGAATAAGAGTACATCTTGTGATTCCTGCTTTGTGGTGTATGGAATTTTCTGTCCGTGTGGACTGCTTTATATTGGTAAAACGAACAGATCTTTTAAGAAGCGTATCTTGGAACATAAAAGTAGGATCACCTGTAGAGTTATGGAAGCCCCTATTGTAGCTCATTGTTATGAAAAAGGTCATCGTTTTATTGATTTACGTTGTTTTTGTTTAGATCAGGTGTTGGGCCGGGAGAGTCAAACGCGTGAACAGGCTTTGGTGGCATGTGAACAGAGATGGATCTTCCTGGTTTGCACTGTTGCCCCTGATGGACTTAACGCCCAGATTGAATGGGGTAGTTGCATCTAAGTGGACTATGTGAGTCTAGTTGGAATTTGGCAGATATTGGGCTTCCAGGCTTTGATTGGTTTAGAGTGGTTTTAAATGGAGTCATTGTTCTGTTTAGAGACATGCACAGTGTTTTGAAGCTGATTGCTGAGGTGTGCAGCTGGTTGTTTGCGTATGGTGCGCTGATTTGTTTAAGGTAGGTATGTGGGATTTTTAATTATGTAGGTGTGTTTTGTTAGCATGGTTAGTTTTTGGTATATGGGTTGCTGTATGTTAATGGTTTGTATTTTTATGTTTTTAGTATTTGGTGCCCCCCTGAAGAAGCAAGCTGACTTGCGAAACGCTTGTGAGCGCTTGGTGTATGGCGTTGGGGTTCAGAGAGACCGTGGCTTAAATCTACTGTGGCGAGCTAAGTGTGCCTTCTTTGCGGTTTCTCCTTACCTGTTCTGTCAGGGATACCTATGGGATAAGGTCGCTGATGTGAATTGGGCTCAGTGAAGTAGGTGTTTGTGATTCAATATCACGGTTTACACCGGCCCGTTAGATACTGAGACCTTTATCCCCGATGAGTTGTGGCAACACACTGTGTTTATAGTAATTTGTATGGTGCTACTACCTACTTCTTGTTATAATTGAGTGTCTTTTTGAATTAGGAGATTAGATTTAGCTTTATTTATTTATTAGGCTTTTTACACTGCTTTATCATTTCAGTCAAAATGGTTTACACTGTAAGTTAAAATCGGTAATGTACATTAAACAGGAACATTGATAGCTTGGATTTTCCTGAGGCAACAGAGGGTTAAATTACTTTCCCAAGGCACAAGGTGTGCTAGTGGGATTCAAAGGTTGGTTTCTTTGTACCCAAGGTAATGCTCTAACCATTAGGCTACTCCTTTATGCCAAAGTCACATTATCTTAGATTCTTTGTCTAAATTACAGGAAAATCTTAACTACTAATTAACATCAATGGTCAAGTTGCTGCTGCTCTTTGTTCTGGGTTTGCTGGTGATGGTGATCTGGGCCTTATCCGACTACCTGGAAGATGCCATACAGGACTTCCGGAACACAAAGACCTTGGCGGGGCACTTTAAAAATCTCATCATGATTGAGAAAGAAAAAGAAACTTCTGCTGCCACTGAAGTACCTGCAGGAAAGCCTGATCTGAGGTTCTGTCCGTCCCTCTCTCCATATCTGCGAGGCTCCACGCAACTTTCCTTCAAAACGTCCCTCACCCTAGAAGAAGTAGAGAAGAATAGTAACATAGTTTATGATGGCAGATAAAGACCAGTATGGTCCATCTAGTCTGCCCAGCCAGGCGGTGAGAGTGGGTGCCCCTGCCGCTCCGTGCAGGTCACCCTTCACTATGCCTTTGTTTAGGGGTGTACCCACTGCTCCTAAAGTACTTAATGGCCGGTACCATCCTAGTGAATGTCAACCATTGCAGCGTGTGGCCATCCTGATCCCACACCAGAACCAAGAGAAGCACTTCTTATACCTACTAGAGCATCTTCACCCGTTCCTCTAGAGACAGCAGCTGAACTATGCTATCTACATCTAATACTAAATTCAATCTGGCTAAGCTACAGAACATAGGATATCTGGAATCCCTAAAGGAAGAAAAATGTGATTGCTTTATATTCCATGATGTGGATCTGGTGCCAGAAATTGACTTTAACCTTATGTTCTTATGGGATTCGAACATTCAAATTTCTTTACATTATGATCATGACCGTATTTCTTTTCTTGATGTACAAGTTGTTAAATCTGATGGTGAATTAATCACATCTGTTTATCACAAGCCTATGCATGCAAATGCAATGTGTGCCTTTGAGTCAGTGCTGACTCCAGGTGACCCAGCAGCTCCTGGGTTTTCTTGGCAGTGTGATTGGAAGTAGATCACCAGGCCTTTCTTCCGAGGCAATGAAGGACATAGGCATGCTTTTTTAAACTTTTACAGTGCCCATCCACAATTTTTACGTTACCGTTGGAATTGCTCTTCACTTTCTGAGTATAAATCACAGTCTGATGCTTTGGCCACAGCTTTGTATAATCATGGTTATCCTGCCAATATCATTCAAAAGGCCAGGAACGGGTGTGCTTCAATGATCGGTCCTGGTTGCTAGATTAATCTAGTAATCGTTGTCACATGGATGACTTTTCTTTTTTACATTTTGTCACACAGTATATGCCATTGAGCTATCGTTTTGCCAAGAGTTTAAGGCGGCATTTTCACATTATACAATTGTTACCAGATTTACAAGACTTGGCAGTATAGATGGTCTACACCAGGAGTCAAAATTTAAAGAATCTTTTGACCCTCTTCTAGTTTTTTGAGCAATGGGCAACAAGAGTTGTGAGCATTGAAGGGTCTGTTCGGTCATGCTGGAGCAATCACATTTTTGTTATCATCAAAGGACTTATTCTTTCCGGTATGCAACCAATTGTTTAAGTTCTTTTGTTTATTTGATTTTCTGCCCCTGTGGCCTGGCATAAGTGGGGAAAACTCGTTGTCGTCTTAAGGTCAGATTGATTGAACATCGGTGCAAATCACGGCACGCAACTGAAGGAACTGCTCAAGTAAAGCATTGCACTACCATTGGTCATGTTTTTTCTGAATTGTGCTGTTTGGCCATTGATCAGTTAAGTTCTACTCGAGAGGGTGATCGAGATAAACGACTCATCTGCATGGAACAACATTGGATTTTCCGGCTTACCACGTTGGAACCTGACGGTTTAAATGAGATGATAGATTGGAAGGCATGTTTCTAATGGGTACATTTGGGTCTGTGGTGGGAGAGTAATGTTTTTGCGAGGTTTTGTTCTCTTTCCCGTTTGTTTTTTCTGTTGGTCAGCTTTGTGGTTTTCCAGGAAACCCCCTTTGTGACATCATGTATTGTTCTTTATGAGCACAGGCGCGGCGTCTGAAATTTTTGCGAGGATTCCACGGTAGCTGTCTTAACTGTGTTTGTGCTTCAGTGTAAGTATATTTTTTACCATTCAGTGTCTGGTGCCTTTTTGGAGTGTTTACAGTAGTTCATATCAGCAGTTCTTGCACCATGTTATTGCTGGGTTTTCACTGTTGCGATGTTTTTGTTTTTGTTTCCAGCTTTATGGGGGCATTCAGTCCTTCCCCCTGATGAAGCGCACCAGCGAAACACCTGGTGTCGGAGTGGTGACTAGCCTAAGCCAAGTACCGTGTTTTTGTTTTTGACATGAGTTTTGTAGCTTTTAGCTCTTATGCCATATGTATTCCCCCAGCTTTTGAACACTAGAACTGGAAATGTCTCATATCTTAACAGGTACAGCAAGAGTTTATTTTCTGACCATTGATGCTGCTGACCTGCTCCTGTTTGCTGTTTGAGGAACGGTTGTCAGGCTCTCCCGTGGCAGCTTTGCTTTAGCTCCGGGACAATCATATCTCCATGAACAAGCAGGAATGTAGTCATCACATATGGGTATCGTCGGTACCGACGGAGCCTGCGCGGGAACGCTCCCCAGCGTCCTATTAGAACGCTTTTGGGAGCATCCCACAGCACCTGCATGCTGCCTTCCCGCCTTTCCCAACTGCCTCTCTCCAGTTCTTCTTTTTCCGCGGAGCCAGCAGGTCATGTTCTTGTCACCGCAGAAGAATTTTCTTTTTCTTTATTTCTTTTTGTGGTCGCGTCTGCCTTCTTCGACGCTCTACCGGTACCGCCGGTCTTTCTTTTCCTATTTCTAAAAAAAAAAAAAAAATCTGTTTTTTCTATTTTCTTCAGGTGCACCTGCCTTTTTGGGCCTTGGGCCCAAAAACTTTCCTTGACATGGAAAAACCTGCCTCAGGTTTTAAAAAGTGCACCAAGTGTGGCGGTACCATTTCCGTCACAGACACCCATGAATGGTGTTTAAAATGTTTAGGTCCTGACCACTCCATCACGGATTGTGTGTCCGGTGCCATGATGTCTAAAAGAGCTCGGCAGAACCGAGCTGCCAAGCTCAGTACCCTGTTTCCCTCTGATGCGGCTTCGGTGGCATCAACGTCTTCCAGGGCTTCTTCTTCCTCCCGTGGATCTCAGGTAACTAAACATAAATCCAGCCGGTCCTCAAAGGGTAGATCTCCTTCTAAGCATCGAGATGCCTCTGGCGTTGCCCTCGAGGATTCTGCACTGGCAAAATTACCCCGGCGGGAGACTTCGGCTTCCAAAGCATTATCGGGGTTCCAGGATGTTCTAGATGGCTCGGCCTCGACAGATCTCCTGGTGCCATGCTCTGGGGTACCGGTGGCTTCCACCGGTACTGACATCCAGGCATTGGCGGTGTCCATGGACCAGAGAATTCTGACCATGGAACGCAGTCTGGCGGCTTTCCTTGCGGCATCGACGCCCTTGGTAGCGTGACAGACAACTCCACCGGTACCGGCATTAGCACCGGCATCGGTATCGGAACCGGTACCGATAGCATCGACATCGGCATCGGTGTCTGCTATGCCGGTACTCTGTCCTCTGATGCCCTCCGGTACCGGTTATTCCCGGTACCGACCTTGGTCGGTACGGGTATCAGGCTCTGCAGGAGCATCTGGACAGACGATACTTCGAGTCCTCAGAAGAATCTGAGGATTCTGAAAGTTCTGTCGATGCAGCGATGCTTCTTCCAGAGGAGGAGTCCTCCCCTAAACGCAGGATGTCTCCTCCAGAGGACATGTCTTTCCAAGACTTCATCAGAGAGGTGGCTCGGGGCCTGTCCATTACTGTGGCCCCTGAAGCAGAGCTAAGGGCAAAGGAGTTGGAAATTTTACAATATCCCAAAACTCCTAAGGAGGCAGCTACCTTACCCATTCATGAGATTCTATATGATCTCATGTTGAGGATGTGGGAAACACCTCTTACCACCTCTCCTCATTCTCATAGGTTAGATACTATGTATTGTGTCCCTCCTTGTCCTGGGTTCCATAAGACTCAACTTCCTCACCACTCTATTGTAGTGGAGTCAGCTATGAGAAGGATTAGAAGTGCAAAAAGACATGCCTCTAATCCTCCAGGACGTGAATGCAGAACCCTGGATGCTTTTGGACGTAGAGTCTTTCAAGCTTCCATGCTTGCTGCAAGAATCAGTTCCTATAGTCTCTACATGGGAATGTTCCTAAAGGAGGTCACAGATAATTTACAGACTTTAAGTCCTTTCATTTCTGAGGATAAAAGACAGGACTTTCTTACTTGGGTCAAACATGCCCAAGATGTCTCTAAATTCTCCAACTGTGCAGCCTTTGACTGCTTTGAGTGTATAAGCAGAACCTTGGCTATTGCCATAGGTGCACGTAGAATTGCTGGGCTCCAGGCATCTGATTTAGAGCTCTGGGTACAAGATAAATTAGGAAATATCCCTTGTACTGGTGAGAACCTGTTTGGTAAAGATTGGCAGGAAAAAGCCAATGAAATGGATGCTGAAAATTCCACCTTGGATAGACTATCCAAGTCCACTGCTGATCCTGTTAGAAAAAAGTTGTTCAAGAAAACATCTTTTTCTAAAAAGAAAAGATTTTATCCTGCTTATGGTCAGCAGGCATCTTCTGCAGGTCAGTTTTCCATTTTAAACTTTTATTTTCATTTTGCAACAAACAAAAGAAACAACACACCAAAAGAGACAAAACAGGTATACAATAAGGAAAAGTAAACCCATTACCCCCCACCCCGATGCTTCTTCTCTACCCGATTATATCAGCATGTGAGCGCTTCCAATTAACAGTGATTATACATCAAACGATCAAAAGAGTATCTACAATACAGCATGATCATGGGACAGAGATATATACAAAGTTAGACAGTCAGATGAGAGCATTTAGCAAAATGTACATAGTCATTGAGCATCTTCCATTGAGACCAATGAGAAGGAGTCTGAACGGAGGAAGCGAACAGACGAGGTATTTGTTCATATTTACTGTAAAGACAGGCATGATTCCACCATTCATTGGGGCTCAAATGGGAGCTAATTTTCCAGTATTACTTAATTAGGGAAATAGCAATGCCAAGCATAAAGTTCGAAAGGAGATAAGCCATTTTTGGGAGAGAGGGGATCTCCGCAACTGGGCGAAGTCCCACTATCCTCCAAGAAAGGGGCTCCTGAGGGTGCGAGATAGACTAAATACGACCCCAGACCCGACGCCAGTAATACTGTAGTGCGGGATATTCATGCATAACATGAGGCAATGAACCAATGGCCGCAGGACGTGTCCAGCAACCATTGCCCTGAGTAGTGTTCCATTTGTCTAATCTGTGAGAAGTGTAAAAACACCGGTGGGCTAGAAAGAAGAGGGTCTGAGTGAGTGAGGCGGATCGGGAACCCGTGTCCCTCTACTCCAGATAAGGCTCCATTGCTCCGAGGTCAAAGTCACATGCAATTCTCTGTCCCATACTTTCTGCGCTATAGGGGTATCTCTAGTTATAGCATTACAGAAGGTTTAGTAAAATTGGATGCTACACCCGGTGAACTACCGAGAGATCGGAAAGTCTCCAATCAACCTTATGTAGAGAATGCCGATGGCGGGAGTACTCTAGTGCACCGAAGGCGATGCTGAAGTTGCACTGACCAGAGTCGGGAGTCTAAAGATTGCATAAGAGTATTAAAGGCACCTAAAGTGTCTAAAAGCATTGGTGGATAGTGGGAGTCTGATGGGAGAGTCATACCAGGGAGAAAGGTAAGAGGAATCGGTTTGCAAAGGCCCGCTTCTATATCTAGCCACACAGGTCTACTCGGTACTGGATCTTCCAACCAACGAGCACCTTGTTTGAGAAGAAAAGATTGAGGGAACACTTGAGTAAAATCGCCACCAAGTATTAATGGAGCATTGGCAGAGGCCAAGGCCAACTGCGCAATACTTGCATAGTAAGCAGGGTTGTCCACATTCGGGGCATAATGCAAATACACGTGAATTCACTATCTCCAACCTCAAGGTGTACACGGGCCCATCTACCCTCCTTGTCAGCGCTAATATCAGGTACAGTAGCGTGCAAAGACTTCTTAACCAGAATGGCTATCCCGTACCATTTGGAAACGGTGGGAGAATAGGCAGCTACCATGTGAGGCTTAGCATTGAGTTTCAGTGTTTCAGCAGAGTTTAAATGCGTTTCCTGAAGAAACACTAAATCAACATGCTCATGGCTAAGATAGCTAAGGATTTTCTTTCCTTTGAGTGGACCATTAATGCCTTTGACGGTGAATGATAAGATTTTACATAAGGCCATTCAGAAAAGTTAAAAATTCTGAGCATGATAGCACACATAATTTCACTATGTCCCTCAAACTGACTGTATCTGGCTGTTCACATGACATAGGAAAAATAAGCTAATATAATACAATGAAGCGCCCCACATTAACAAAGAAAACCGCAGTACGGTAGAGGAGAAGCAAAACCCCAAAATTACTGGCGACCATGTGTCTGCGGGGAGAAACCCCAGAGAAGGCCGAAATTGAAAAAACACATAACTGTAGGACTGTGCGTGCTCCGAATCCGACCGAGGCACACATCATGAAGGGATAGGAGACCAAAAAAACAAAAGTCATATAGAGAAAGAAAGAAAGTCCAGGCTATTTCTGTGCTTGGCTATGACCGCCGCATCGGGCCCTTCAAAATGGCGGATAGAGCCGGCAAATAAGAGTCCAAGATTTGGGATTAGCGCATCTGCTCTGCTTCTTTGGAGTCTAAAAATGTTGATAGTAGATCAGGATCTTCGAACGTCCTGGTTTGGTTGTGGAGAGTCACTCGGAGCTTCGCTGGATACAACAGGCCAAAGCGAGCCTGTAGCTGTTGAAGTCGAGGGCGAAAAGCAAGGAGTTTCTTCCGACGGTCAACGGTAGGCTTTGCCAAATCAGGAAAGAAGGAGACCTTACGACCTTCAAATTCCAAATGATGATTCGCTCGGGCAGCATGTAAAATTTGTTCCACTTGTTGATATCGTAGCAAGCTAAAGACAATAGGCCGAGGGGTCGTGCGGTTGAGCGCCATGTGGGCAGGAACACGGTGTGCTCGATCGATTTCCAGTTCTCTGTGAAAAGTAATCTTCAGCAAGGAGGGAAGAGTTTTGAGCAAGAATTCTCTTATATCTCCTGCTTCCACCCCCTCCGGCATTCCGAGGAGCCTCACATTGTTGCGACGGGCTCGATTATTGCTATCTTCTAACTCCTTTTGAAGATTCTGTATCTGGCGCTCAGCCTTGTCCAGTTTGCCCAAGCGCACCTCGTGCGAGTCGAGGACCCCCGCCATGTTGTCCTGCCGTAATGAAAGACTTTCAAGTCGGTCCTGGAGCACTCCAAAGTCTTCTCGCATGGCTCGAAGCGCTTCTCCATTGGACTGCACCAATTCCTTCACGCCGCGTATTTCCTCCAAAATCTCCAGGTGCATTTCGGGGTTTTCACGAAATGGAACCATCTTCTGTGGGGAGGACACCTCTGTTTTGGAGCGTTTTCCGTGAGAAGAAGAAGGAGACCCGAAGTCCAAGCGCGCTGGTTTATGTTTATGTTTATGTTTATGTTTATTAATCATTTGATATACCGCTTAGGCCAGAATGGGCCGCCATTCCCCCCGAGGTGCCCCGGTCAGCTCGGAGCGAAATAGTAAATTTGTATAGGTATTAAGTCAGGATTCTAAGTAGGCCTCTCGGGAGCTTCAACGCAAAGCGTCCTACCCGCTGGACATCAGGCTCCGCCCCCCTGCAGGTCAGTTTTCAACCAAACTTCAGCAACCACCCAAGCAGAAAAAAGCAAAGACTGCTAGGCCTCTACCGGCCCAGCAGCCTCAGCCTCCTCAGGGCCTTTAACTTTCAGCTAGAGAACTTAGCCTTTCTGGTTCTGGAAGGACCAGAACCGTCCACCATTCCAGGAAGGTTATGTCATTTTGCCCCCAGATGGGGGCAAATAACAGCAGAGCATTGGACACTCTCCATCATAAAGGAGGGGTACAAACTTCATTTTTCAAGCATGCCCCCTCACACAATAGTGAAGCAGTTCAATTCTCCGACCTCTCTCATCAACCTGTTAGGTCAGGAGGTTGCCATCCTTCTTGCCCAAGGGGCAATAGAAGAAGTGCCTCTTCATCAGCAGGGCACAGGGTTCTATTCCCCTTATTTTCTTATCCCAAAGAAAACAGGGGGATACAGACCCATCTTAGATCCCAGAGAATTGAACAAATTCCTTGTCAAGGAGAAATTCAAGATGATTTCTCTCGGAGCTCTGCTTCCATACCTTCAGAATCAAGATTGGCTTTGTCCTCTAGATCTCAAAGATGCGTACACCCATGTCCTCATCCATCCAACCCACAGAAGGTTCCTTCGATTCCTTTTTCAAGGAAGGCACTTCCAATACAGGGTGCTTCCTTTTGGTCTGGCCTCTGCACCAAGGGTGTTTATGAAATGCATGGCTGTGGTAGCAGAATTTCTCCGCACTCTGGGAATATTCGTCTTCCCTTACTTGGACGACTGGCTCATTCGAGCTCCAACACAGTCAGAGGCCATGACTTCTCTATCCTGCACAATGCATATCCTTCAGTATTTAGGGCTGTAAAAAACATCCCAAAATCCAGTCTGACTCCCACTCAATCTTTAGAGTTCATAGGAGCTCTTCTGGATACCACAAGGGCAAGGGCCTATCTTCCTCAGGCCTGTTGCCTTCGCTTGGTGCAGTTAGCTTCTCAAGCAGTGCTAAAGCCTCAACTAACTGCTCGAGAAATGTTGCAGTTGCTGGGCCACATGGCATCCACTGTGCATGTGGTTCCATATGCTCGCCTCCACATGAGGGCAGCTCAGTGGACTTTATCCACCCAATGGACCCAGGCATCAGGGTGTCTGTCAGACAAAATAGCAAACACAAGTCACCTCATTTCGTCTCTCCAATGGTGGAGGTCCACTCAAAACCTGTTGTTGGGGTCCCCCTTTCAAGAGCCCTTACCCCAAGCAACTCTCACAACAGATGCTTCTCCAAAGGGTTGGGGAGCTCATCTGCAAGACTACTCCATCCAAGGCACCTGGTCTCCTCAAGAGAGTTGTCTGCATATCAATCTCTTGGAACTGAGAGCAATTTTCCTAGCTCTGCGAGTGTTCCACTCCCTGCTCAGCTACAAGACAGTTCTCATTCATACGGACAATCAAGTAGCCATGTTCTATGTGAACAAGCAGGGGGGAACAGGTTCTCTGTCGCTTTGCAATGAAGTTTTGCGACTATGGGCCCTCGCCAGAGAGCATCAGATTCATCTGCTGGCAGTATATCTTCCAGGCATTCAAAACTCTTGGGCAGACAAACTCAATCGAGTTCTGCTTCCACGCGAGTGGTCTCTGCATGCAGACCAGGTGACCAGGATATTTCAACTTTGGGGAACCCCGGACATAGACCTCTTTGCAAGTCCGTGGAATGCCATACTTCCCCGGTTCTGTTCCAGAATTCCAGCTCAGGGGGCTCAGGCCAGGGATGCTTTCCTCCTTTACTGGGGTCAAGACTTCCTGTATGCCTTTCCACCCATTCCCCTAATTCCCAAAACCCTGTTCAAGCTTCAGAGAGACAGAGGCTACATGATTCTGATAGCCCCACATTGGCCACGGCAAGTGTGGTACCCTCTGCTTCTACATCCCTCTCAAGCTCCCTCCCTGGAGTTAGGGTCTGCTCCAGATCTCCTATCTCAGGAGAATGGGATGTTATGGCATCCCAATCCCCAGTCTCTGCATCTCAGGGCTTGGTTGCTGAAGGCCTAGATCTCCAAGATCTTAATCTTTCTCAACAAGTGAAAGATGTTCTTTATGCTTCCAGGAAACCTTCCACTAGAAGCTCTTATGCTTTCAAATGGAAAAGGTTTACTATTTAGTGTTTGGAAAAGGGTCTTAACCCCCTTGCGATACCTCTGCAATCTTTGCTGGCGTATCTCCTCCATTTATCTAATGCAGGCCTTAAGACAAATTCAGTAAGAGTCCATTTGAGTGCTATTGCAGCTTCTCTTAAAACTCTAAATGGACAACCTATTTCCTCTCATCCTCTCATAGCAAGATTTATGAGAGGTCTCCTTCTAACTAAGCCTCCCATTAAACTACCTCCGGTGGCCTGGGACTTGAATCTGGTTCTTGGGCAGCTCATGAAGCCACCTTTCGAACCTTTAGCTACCACCTCCTTGAAGTTCCTTTCTTGGAAGGTTATCTTTCTCATTGCAATCACATCAGCACGCCACATTAGTGAATTGCTAGTGCTAGTAGCTAATCCACCTTATACAAGGTTCCATCATGACAAGGTAGTCCTTAGGACTCATCCACACTTTATGCCTAAGGTGATCTCACCTTTTCGTCTCAACCAAGAGATCTACCTACCTGTCTTTTTTCCAGGACCTCTTGCATCAAATGCAGAGAGGAATCTTCATACCTTGGACTGTAAAAGAGCTCTAGCTTTTTACTTACAAAGAACACAGCAACATAGAAAATCCTCTCAACTCTGTTGCTTTTGATCCTTCTCATTTGGGACTTCCAGTCTCCAAGAGAACACTATCTAACTGGATTGCTCAGTGTATTTCTTTCGCCTATCAGAGTAAGAACCTTTCTCTGGAGGGCCATGTCACAGCTCACAATGTGAGAGCCATGGCAGCCTCAATGGCTCATCTGAACTCTGTATCTATTGACGACATCTGTCGAGCAGCCACTTGGGCGTCAGTTCATACCTTCACAGCCCATTACTGCTTGGACAAGGACTCCCGCCGGGATGCCTTGTTTGGTCAGGCTGTTCTCAAACACCTGTTCCATGCCTAATCAACTCCTACCCACCATCCCTGGTAGGATGCCAGAGATCCATGGGGGGAAGTGGAGCCCTTTTCAGGGACACACAGCATCTGGGGTCTCTCCCTGGCATCTAAAGCTAGGGAGTCCCCATATGTGATGACTACATTCCTGCTTATTCCTGGAGATAGCATAGTTACTCACCTGTAACAGGTGATCTCCGGGAACAGCAGGAATTTAGTCCTCACAACCCACCCACCTCCCCTAGGAGTTGTATCTCCGTATCTATCTCTTTTCCTTTCCCTCGCTCTCTCTCTTTGTCTCAGCTCTAAAACTCAACTGGAGAGAGGCAGTTGGGAAAGGCGGGAAGGCAGCACGCAGGCGCTGTGGGATGCTCCCAAAAGCGTTCTAATTGGACGCTGGGGAGCGTTCCCGCGCAGGCTCCGTCGGTACCGACGATACCCATATGTGAGGACTAAATTCCTGCTGTTCCCAGAGATCACCTGTTACAGGTGAGTAACTATGCTTTCTATGAGGTCTTGCTTTATCTGTGAGTTGGCTTTGTTTTTTTCTTGAATATCCTTATCTACTTGTGGAGGAATATTTACTTACTATTTGCTCTTTCTCCACAGACATTTCAGAGAAGCTCTGGATGGGAAGGGTTATCAGGAAGCATCTTAGCCAAAATAAGAACCAACAATATTCTAGTCTGTACTAGAAGATCAGTCAAAGGGAGGCCCTCCTGTTCATTAAGCTATAATAATACTTTTTCTGCATCTGTAATTGTTTCTCAACACTTAACTCAGGTCCATCACATGATCAAGTCTAGTTTACTAGCTCTTTTGTGGAGACTGGAAGGCATGTGGAGGGGAGGGGACAGAGATTGAGACAGAAAAAGCTCAATGTGTTTATTAATTTACTTTCATTTTATTATGCTCAAAGTAAATAAAAGATAAAGTAAGATTATTTATTTATTTAACAAATGTTTATCTTCTGCCAATCCAAGTAGAATTTTGCCTTGACAAATTACAGATTACAGATTAAAGATTAGAGAAAGAGAAGAAAGTTATGGAGGAGTGTCCAGACAACAGGATGAAGGAAATAGCAGAGGAAAACAGTTTCTAATGCTTGCAGCATCCAAGGTCCAGGAAACCATCTGGCAAATCTTGTTGTTTTAGAACCTTTATTTGGTTCACTCTACTAACTTTGAAGCAGAATTAAACACAGGCAGATTAAATAATCCAGGCTAAATTCTTAGTGAAGCAAATTGCTCACAGGCCAGTATTCAGTCCACGGCGGTCAGCATCTTTTAAACACCAGCCACAGCAGGCAAAAGGTTGTGTATTAATGTTGCCATCGGCTTCCTCTTTCTCTCAAGTGAGGATTAGGAACAGATGCTTTTATGGAGCTATTCCAACCCTGTGGAATAGTTTTCCAGAAGAGATAAGAGATAATTCATAAGATTTCTAATTTCAGAAGCATTTGAAAACCTAGTAGTTTTGGAAATATTTTATAGAATTTAAGAAATCATTTTTGATTTTATGTAATTATTTTATATAAATTGTTTTAATGGCCCTATTGTACTCCGTTTTTATGTCTTATGATTGTAAAGGCAGATTATAAGTAATGTTATTAAATTAAACTGGATATTCAGCGGTCATGCCTGGGAGGCAGTTTCCATGGAATAACCGGTTTCAGCGGTGATCACTGACAACTATCCAAATGACAACAATGTACAGCCACCAGCTGGAGAGCCAAACCACAGAAAATTAGGCCTACTTTTCTTACCTCCCTTTATGCAGTTTCTTATTCAGGCAGCAGACTGAAAACCGCTGCTGAATGGATAGCCGCTCACACAATCCTCACCCGCTCATAGAGCGTCTCGGCACCATCTGGATATTGCCACAGCGGTTAGAGAAACTATTCAGCAACACTGTCTGGATAGTGTTGCTGAATATTGGGTTCAGTGGGGGTAGACCCTTTTGAATACTGGACCCTCAGCTTTTAGCACTTAACACTCATTTGCAAATATAACTGAAGAATGGAGATAAAGGCATATAGAAAATGATTGGACAGTGAGCGATCCATTGCACGTGGCAATGCAGAGTGCACTGGAACTAAAAGTAGGCTTGAATGAACAATCAGTGTTAAAATTAACCTCATCCCCCATAATTTGCCATGAGTAAGGGTGTACTAGCCAATTATAGTGTGAGAGCCTCAATGTCATGATTTTTTTTTCTTAATCATAAAATAGCATTAAAACAGTATAATTTTCTCAAATTGGCAGTCTGAGCATCTATCTAAACTGCTCGTTCTCTCAACAGTCTGTGTTTCAGTAGGAGTGCAGTACAGTGTCACTGAAAACCCATCTTTTTATTATCATAAGGTCACTTTTTTTCTGCCCTAGTTTTCAAATATGTATGAACACATCTTGGCCCATGGATATGCATAGATCTGAAAAAACACAAGTCCTGGCTAAGTCTTCGCTGTTTGTAAAATATTCATTATTCCACTGCTTTATAAACTCACAGAAGTTAGCTGAAAAGTCCAAAGCCTGCTATTTTATGCAAGATTGGGAGAATGGTGTACTCAGTTCAAGGAAATGCCCAGAGAATTTGGTGTGAAAAAAACAGTAGACAGTGGAGTTATTAGGGGAGACCCAGACATAATGATCTTTATTTCCTTCAGACAAAACAAACCATGTGAAAGAGACATAAGAAGATTTTATTTGAAATAGTGTTTGACTGTAAAGAAATAGGGGTTTGTGAAATCACCATTATACACTTCAATTTGTGTTTGTTTATGTAGTCTCTTTTCTTGGTACCCATTATAGAATGAGGGCTCAATTTGTTCCAGGGCTAACTCCCACAGATTGTTGTCTGCAAACTCTGGGGTAGATCTTACGATGGGGGGAAGGACCAGAGCCCGTGATGTAACATTATTAGTTCAAGGAAATACTTCAGGCAAGTAAATGTGTTCCCAAAGAAAAGTTTACAGAATAAAAGTTTCTTTAATGCAAGCAATGAACATGGTGACAGGTTCACTACAGCATTGCAACATACAATTACAGAAAGCAGACTAGACTTTAGATCCTTTCTTTCACACAATTCTGGGATACTCTCTATCTCCAGGAACAAGCAGGAATGTAGTCTTCACATATGGGTATCGTCGGCACTGACGGAGCCTGCGCGGGAACGCTCCCCAGCGTCCAATTAGAAAGCTTTTGGGAGCATCCCACAGCGCCTGCGTGCTGCCTTCCCGCCTTTCCCAACTTCCTCTCTCCAGTTCTTCATTTTCCACGGAGCCAGCAGGTCGTTGTTCCTGTCACCGCAGAAAATTCTTCCTTATTACTTTCTTTTTTTGTGGTCGCGTCTGCCTTCCTCGATGCTTTACTGGTACCGCCGATTTTTCTTTATTTATTTTTGTTCTTTTAAAAACAAAATATATATATATACTTAGTATTTTTTCCCATTTTTCTGAGGTGCACGCGCCATTTTGGGCCTTAGGCCCAAAAATTTATTTTTCCTACAATGGAGAAACCTGCTTCAGGTTTCAAAAAGTGCACCAAGTGCGGCGATACCATCTCTGTCACCGACACCCATGAATGGTGTCTGAAATGTTTAGGTCCTGACCACTCCATCATGGATTGTATGTCCTGTGCCATGATGTCTAAAAGAGGTCGGCAGAACCGAGCTGCTAAGCTCAGTACCCTGTTTCCTTCTGATGCAGCTTCGGTGGCATCGACGTCTTCCAGGGCTTCCTCTTCCTCCCGTGGATCTCGGGTAACTAAGCATAAGTCCAGCCGGTCCTCAAAGGGTAGATCTCTGTCCAAGCACCGAGATGCCTCTGGCGTTGCCCTTGAGGATTCTGCACCAGCAAAATTGCCACGGCGGGAGGCTTCGGCTTCCAAAGCATTATCGGGGTTCCAGGATGTTCTCGAGGCCTCGACCTCGGCAGAACTACTGGTGCCATGCTCTGGGGTACCGGCTGTCTTCCCCGGTACCGACATCCAGGCATCGGCAGCATTGATAGACCAGAGGTTCCTGGCTATTGAACGCAGTCTGGCGGCTCTCCTTGCGGCATCGACACCCTCAGAACCGTGTCAAACAGTTCAGCCGGTACTGGCACTGACTCCGGCACCGGTATCGGTACCAATAGCATCGACATCGACAGCTGTGTCCGCATTGCCAGCACCCAGTCACCCAATGCCCTCCGGAACCGATACACTGGTACCGATTCCCCGCGGTACCGACTTCGGTCGGTACGGGTATCGGGCTCTACAAGAGCATCCGGACAGAAGGTACTTCGAGTCCTCAGAGAATCTGAGGATTCCGATAGTTCTGTCGATACCGGCGCACTTCTTCCAGAGAAGCCCTCTTCCCCTAAACGCAGGATGTCTCCTCGGGAGGATATCTCCTTCCAGGATTTCATCAGGGAGGTGGCTCAGGATCTCTCTATTACTGTGGCTCCTGAAACAGAGCCCAGAGCAAAGGAGCTGGAAATTTTACAATATCCCAAAGCTCCTAAAGAGGCAGCTACTTTGCCCATCCATGAGATCTTGCATGATCTCATGTTCAGAATGTGGGAGAACCCTCTTACCACCTCTCCTCATTCTCGTAGACTTGACACTATGTATCGAGTCCCTCCTTGTCCTGGTTTCCAAAAATCTCAGCTCCCTCACCACTCTATTGTAGTGGAGTCAGCTTTGAGGAGGATCAGAAGTGCAAAGAGACATGCCTCTAATCCCCCAGGACGTGAGTGCAGAACTTTGGATGCTTTTGTATGTTGTACCTTCCAAGCTTCTATGCTTTCTGCCAGGATCTGTTCCTATATTTTATATATGGGAATGTTCCTGAAGGAAATCACAGGAGATTTAGAGGTTTTGAGTCCTCTTCTTCCTGAGGATAGGAGACAGGATTTTCTCACATTGGTCAAACATGCCCAGGATGTTTCCAAATTTGTCAACCGTGCAGCTTTTGACTGTTTTGCGTGCATAAGCAGAACCTCTGCCATTGCTATAGGTGCACGTAGAATTGCCTGGCTCCAGGCATCTGATTTGGAGCTCTGGGTACAAGACAAATTGGGCAATATTCCTTGTACTGGTGAGAAGCTGTTTGGCAAAGATTGGCAGGAAAAGGCCAATGAGTTGGATGCTGACAACTCCACCTTGGACAGATTATCCAAGGGCACAGCTGATCCTGCAAGAAAGAAATCTTTCAAAAAACCATTCTTTTCCAAAAAGAAAAGGTTTTATCCTGCTTATTCCCAGCAGGGGCGCTCTGCAGGTCAACCTGTCCGGAAGGGTCAGCAACCATCCAAGCAAAGAAAAGCAAAGACTGCTAAGCCTCAACCGCCTCAGCAGTCTCAGCCTCCACAAGGCCTTTGACTTGCATCTAGAGAACTTAGCCTTCCTCGCTCTAAATGGACCAGAGCCTTCCACCATTCCAGGAAGGTTATGTCACTTTGCCCCAAGATGGGGGCAGATAACAGAGGGAGGAGTGGCCTAGTGGTTGGGACAAGGTACTACAGGCCGGAAGGTTGGTGGTTCAAATCCCACTAGAGGACAGCAACCTTGGGCCGGAAGGACTGGGGTTTCTAGTCCCACAGGTGCTCCTTGTGGTCTTGGGAAAGCCACTTAACCCTCCATTGCCCATGTTCCCTGTAAGTATTAGTGTTTGTGTCTCATATACCCTTGTGTTAAATGTATCCCCCAACCGCTTTGACCCGGTGAAAAGCGGGATATAAATGCAGCTAAATAAAAATAAATAAAAAAATAATAACAGCAAAGCATTGGACACTCTCCATCATAAAAGAGGGGTACAAGCTTCATTTCTTGAGCATGCCCCCTTCCACAATAGTAAAACAGTTCAATTCTCAGACCTCTCTCATCAACCTGTTAGATCAAGAGGTCACCATACTTCTTGCCCAAGGGGCAATAGAAGAAGTACCCATTCATCAACAGGGTACAGGGTTTTACTCCCCCTATTTCCTTATCCCAAAGAAAACAGGGGGATACAGACCTATTTTGGACCTCAGAGAATTGAACAAATTCCTGTTCAAAGAGAAATTCAAGATGATATCTCTAGGAACTGTGCTTCAGAGTCAGGATTGGCTTTGTTCTCTAGATCTCAAGGATGCGTACACCCATGTTCTCATCCATCCAACTCACAGAAGGTTCCTTCGGTTCCTTTTTCGAGGAAAGCACTACCAATACAGGGTGCTTCCTTTTGGCCTGGCCTCAGCTCCAAGAGTGTTCACGAAATGCATGGCTGTGGTAGCAGCATTTCTCTGCACTCTAGGCATATTCGTCTTCCCCTACTTAGACGACTGGCTCATTCGAGCCTCATCAGAGCCAGAGGCCAGAGCTTCTCTATCTTGCACAATGCGTATCCTTCAGTATTTGGGTCTAGTCATAAACATCCCAAAATCCAGTCTAACTCACACTCAGTCTCTAGAATTCATAGGAGCTTTGCTGGATACCAAAAAGGCAAGGGCCTATCTTCCCCAGGCCCGTTGCCTTCGCATGGTGCAGTTAGCTTCTCAAGGAGTGCTAAAACCTCATCTCACTGCCCGAGAAATGCTACAACTACTAAGCCACATGGCATCTACAGTGCATGTGGTTCCTTATGCTCGCCTCCATATGAGAGCAACCCAGTGGACTTTATCCACCCAATGGACCCAGGCATCAGGGTACCTGTCAGACAAAATAGCAAACACAAGTCGCCTTATTTTGTCTTTCCAATGGTGGCAGTCCACTCACAACCTGTTGCTGGGGTCCCCTTTTCAACAACCCTTACCCCAGGCAACTCTCACAACAGATGCTTCACCAATGGGTTGGGGAGCTCATCTACAAGACCTCTCCACCCAAGGCACCTGGACTCCACAGGAGACTCATCTGCATATCAATCTCTTAGAGCTCAGAGCAATCTTCCTTGCTCTTCCAGTGTTCCATACCCTGCTCAGCTACAAGACAGTCCTCATTCATACGTACAATCAGGTAGCCATGTTCTATGTGAACATGCAGGGGGGAACAGGCTCTCTGTCGCTTTGCAATGAAGCTTTGCGACTATGGGCCCTCGCCAGAGAGCATCAGATTCATCTCCTGGCAGTGTACCTCCCAGGCATACAAAACTCTTGGGCAGACAGACTCAGTCGAGTTCTGCTTCCACACGAATGGTCTCTACATGCAGACCAGGTGGCCAAGATCTTTCAAATTTGGGGAACCCCGGACATAGACCTCTTTGCAAGTCCGTTGAATGCCAAACTTCCCCAGTTTTGTTCCGGAATTCCGGCTCAGGGCTCTCAGGCCAGGGATGCTTTCCTCCTTCACTGGGTTCAAGACTTCCTTTATGCCTTTCCACCCATTCCCCTAATTCCCAAAACCCTATTCAAGCTTCAGAGAGACAGAGGGCATATGATTCTCATAGCTCCACATTGGCCACGGCAAGTGTGGTACCCTCTGCTTCTACATCTCTCTCAAGCTCCCTCTCTGGAGTTAGGATCTGCTCCAGATCTCCTGTCTCAGGAGGACGGAATGTTATGGCATCCCAATCCCCAATCTCTGCACCTCAGAGCTTGGTTGCTGAAGGCCTAGATCTTCAAGATCTTAACCTCTCTCAGCAAGTAAAGGATGTCCTTCATGCTTCCAAGAAGCCTTCCACAAGACACTCTTATGCTGTCAAGTGGAAGAGGTTTACCATATGGTGTTCGCAGAAGGGTCTTAACCCTCTTGTGATACCTCTGGAATCATTACTGGAGTATCTCCTTCATTTATCCAATGCAGGACTTAAAACTAACTCAGTAAGAGTCCATTTGAGTGCTATTGCAGCTTCTCTCAAGCCTCTAAATAGACAACCTATCTCCTCCCATCTTCTTATAGCAAGATTTATGAGAGGCCTTCTTCTAACTATGCCTCCCATTAGGCCACCACCGGTGGCATGGGACTTAAACCTGGTTCTTGGTCAGCTCATGAAGCCATCTTTTGAACCCCTAGCTACTACCTCATTGAAATTCCTTTCTTGGAAGGTTATCTTTCTCATTGTAATCACATCAGCACGCCGCATCAGTGAGTTGCAAGCACTAGTAGCTGATCCACCTTATACAAGGTTTCATCATGACAAGGTAATCCTTAGGACTCATCCACACTTTATGCCAAAGGTGGTCTTGCCTTTTCATCTTAATCAAGCAGTCTACCTGCCTGTGTTCTTTCCAAGACCTCAAGCATCTAATGCAGAAAGAAATCTTCATACTTTGGACTGTAAAAGAGCTTTAGCCTTTTACTTGCAAAGAACACAGTAGCATAGAAAGTCCTCTCAACTCTTTGTTGCTTTTGATCTTTCTCATTTGGGACTTCCAGTCTCCAAGAGAACACTGTCCAACTGGATTGCATAGTGTATTTCTTTTGCCTATCAGAGTAAGAACCTTCCTCTGGAGGGCCATGTCTCAGCTCACAATGTGAGAGCCATGGCAGCTTCAATGGCTCATCTACACTCTGTGTCTATCGACGACATCTGTCGAGCAGCCACTTGTGCCTCGGTTCATACCTTCACAGCCCATCACTGCTTGGACAAGGACTCCCACCAGGATGCCTTGTTTGGTCAGGCTGTTCTCCAACACCTGTTCCATACCTAATCAACTCCTACCTGCCATCCCTGGTTGGATGCCAGAGATCCATGGGGGGAAGTGGAGCCCTTCACAGGGACACACAACTTCTGGGGTCTCTTCCTGGCATATAAAGCTAGGGAGTCCCCATATGTGAAGACTACATTCCTGCTTGTTCCTGGAGATAGCATAGTTAGTCATCTGTAACAGGTGATCTCTGGCAACAGCAGGAATTTTAATCGTCACAACCTACCCACCTCCCCTAGGAGTTGTATCTCTCTATCTATCTCTATCCCTTTCTCTCTCTCTCTCTTTGTCTCAGCTTTAAACTCAACTGGAGAGAGGCAGTTGGGAAAGGCGGGAAGGCAGCACGCAGGCGCTGTGGGATGCTCCCAAAAGCTTTCTAATTGGATGCTGGGGAGCGTTCCCGTGCAGGCTCCGTCGGTACCGATGATGCCCATATGTGAAGACTAAATTCCTGCTGTTCCCGGAGATCACCTGTTACAGGTCAGTAATTATGCTTTCCCTTTTATTGGACTGTGAGTTCTCTTTGGACACTTAGGAGTCAATATTCAAAGCCCTTAGCCGGCCGGGCAATGGGAAGCCAGTCGGCTAGGGGTGCCGACTGCAATATGCAGCCGAACTATCCGGATGGTGCCGCTGAATATCTCCACCGAATGCTCTGGCACTCCCTGGTTAGTGTTGGGGCAGTCCCTGGGGGGGGGGGGGGAGCGGGGCGAGGGCAGTGTTGGCACTAACCGAATAAATGACAACTTTATTTGGTTAGTGGTGATTTTCAGTTGCTACCTATCTGGCCAGCTTGGGCTACTTGAAAGGCTATTCTAAATTGCAAGCTGGGTAAGTAATGGATGAAAATCGCTGCTAACCAGTTAAATTCTCCATCTATCTGGCTCAGCCCAGATAGTCACTACCGCTGAATATCCGCCGATATTTAAGTGCTATGACTGACTATGTTTTGAAAACTGGCTCCTTAGGATGTAATTTTATAAAATCATTGCAGCACATATGTGGACACACATGTGCTTTGACATAATAACACGTACTTTGCCAATATGTGTGTACGGGGGGCGGGGGGGGGGAGTTTGGGCGGAACATGGGTGGACTGCACAACTATACAAGCAGATTATAGTATTTTATTTATTTTTATTCTTATAATTTACACATGCACCTAAAAATTGTAGATGTGGATATTTACATCATCTTCATGGCACCTACTTGTTTTCAAAAAAATTGCCTTAATTTAGTTCCTGAAAACATGCTGAAACTAGGCACTCCCTTATAGAATTACCCTCACTGGATTCCTTGATCCCCCAAGAACCCTCTCTTGATACGTCCAGTGCTTGAATTTCTCCTTTACACCCTTTTCCTCCTCTCCTCTTTGGGCTTCCACAGACTCCTTAATTAAGCACCATTTGGGTAGCTCTTTCCTTTTCTGGTTTCCACATTGCTGGATCCCTCGGGAACCATGTCTTCACTGGAGTCCAGCAGCATTACCACAGGAATTCTTCTGAATGGTGTGAGATTCTGCTGCCAGCCTGCAGATGGTTCCGGCTCTGGAAAGCTCTTATTAAAGAGCGACTTGCTCTCCTGTCAGAAGGCAGCAATATTATTCACTTGCTTGGTTTGGTTGCTTCTACCTGCTCTATCATTCCCACTTCCCTTCTTGTTCCTGTTGGATATGTATATGTGTTCAGTCTTTGCTCATTGTCTCTGCCAGAGCTTGATTTTTACTTGCAGTACTGTGCTTTTCAGTTGACTGCAGTTCCTGATTATCTTGGAATTGGATAATTCACTGTGTTTATCTTTCACTTCTGATCTGGACTTCCTGTTGAGGTACCCCTGTTATGAGTGTTTTCAGCTGTACTGGTGTTCCTGTCCACCCTTTTGCTGGACAGACATTGACTTTGTTTAGCCAGGGCCTGGTGGCCGCCAGCACTTGAGTGCTCAACCAAAGGCAGGGCCGACCTGTCCAGTGTGTGAGAATGTTGTTCTCACAGGGCCCTGTGTGAACTTCATTCTTCTTGGTTTTCAGGGCTGGCTTCAGAGAAATCTGGGGAGGCCTGAAGTCCCGGCTCACTTCTGCACAGCGCTGGCGTGAAGAGCAGTGTGTTCCTTCACTCATGCTGAGTTCTGGTGAAGGGCACTGAGTGCCGGGAAACAGGAAATGACTTTTAACCTTTCCCGGCACTCAGCACGCTTCACCAGAACACAGTGGGAATGAAGGAACAAGCTGCTCTTCATTCCAGCGCTGTGTAGAGGTGAGCCAGCCTCTCCGGCTCCCTCTGAAACCACTCAGACAGGTAGGGGGCTCTTTTGGGGGGGGGGGATAAGATAGAACTGGAAATGGGCTGTTGGGGGGCTAGAATAAGATTGGAAATGGGCTGATGGAGGGCTAGAACTGGAAATGGGTTGATGCAGGGGCTAGGATTGGAAATGGGTTGATGGGGGGAGCTTGGACTGGAAATGGGCTGATGGGGGGGGCTGGGATAGGACTGGAAATTCTAATGTTCTTGCCATTGTCACAGAAATGTGATCCTCTGCCACCAACACTGTCCCATTCTGCTGCTGCCCAGATGGGTGGTTTGTCTTGGTCTGGCACCTCAGCTGAGACCTGTCCATCTTGAGAGACCCTGCCAGTAGTTAAGCTACAGATAGTTTAGCTCTCAGCATCATTGATGCACACAAGCCCTCACAGCAAGACAAGCTGCAAACCAAGTGAGGGAATTATAGACTCTTAAAACTATTAAAGGGGAAGAGGTGGTCAAATTCACTTTCGGGTTCAGCTGGTTATCCTCACCAGGAATAGATTGATTAAGGCCATGAAATTAATTAATCTTGAGGTGAACAAAGTCCCTTAAACTTAATTGGTATAGTTCTATCAGTACAAGTATCCCTAGAAACTTTAAACCACTTAAATAGCTAAATAAAACCTTAAAACCTTAAAAACCTTAAAACCTTAAAAATGAAGTGAAATATCTAGGCATGATCCTTGATAAGTATCTCAGTATGGACTCTCACATCAGAAACACAACAAAAAAATTTACTACAAGCTTAATATACTAAAACAACTACGCCCACTTGTACATATACAAGACTTTATGAGCATAATACAAGCAATCATCACACCTCACTTTGATTTTGCTAACTTAGTTCTTCTAGGAACAACAAAACAGAACATTAAAAGACTTCAGCTAGCACAAAATGCAGCGGCCAGAATCATAATGAAGGTTCAAACATTCAAACACATAACACCTATATTAGTTAACCTACACTGGCTACCAATACAATGCAGGATAAACTACAAAATCCTAATAACTACTTTCAAGGCATTAAATAATATGGTACCACCGACACTAGGCAAGCTCATTACTATGGATTCAACTAAAATCACTCATAGGAGAGGTCATACAAATAAAATGATGACTCCGAAAGACTTCACAAAAGCCAAAAAGACAACTAACAATAAGGCATTTTCCCATGCAGCCCCCATCCTCTGGAACTCCCTCCCTGAGGAAATCAGAACTGTAATTGAAATTAAGGAACTCCGAAAGAAACTAAAAACCCATCTTTTTATAACACACTATGGCCCAATGACAAACTCCCTCTCCCATAATGAAAATGGATAACGGAAGACAATCTAGATTTCAAACCAAGAATGACATATAAAAATATTTGCGACTAAAAATTAACTCATGCTCTTTTATTCTGGTAACAATTATTCTAATATTATAGTTAGTCAGCCAACTACACTGCAATGTACATACTATAGACACAATGGTACAAATATTTTGTATATAGTTGCAATACATCACACTTTGTTGTTTTGTATTTAGTTCTTAGTTCAATGCAATAATGTATGTTTTGTGTATTAAGGCACAAGCCTATTGTACATAGTTCGCTGATGTTTCATGTAAAAAGAACAGGATTTATTGCTCTGTCCCTTTAATTTGTTTTTTTGTAAACTGCACCAGATCCATGGGAAAGTGCGGTATATAAGTGTTTGTTAAATAAATAAATAAATAAATAAATAAATAAAAATAAAACTAAGATGCAGACAGTAGTCTAGTAGTGGGATGAGGGCTATCCATTCTCTGGCACTGAGTGCCATATATACGATTTTCTCCCAGTCGGTGAGGGGTCTTAGATGTGCACTAGGTGCAAGGAGCTCTTTGCCCTCAGGGAATGTCCAGTCTCTGGAGGCTAGAGTAGCAGACTTGGAGGACATAAGGAAAACAGAGAGGTACATAGGTGAGACCTACAGGAACGTAGTACTGAAGTTCCACCTCCAGTCTGGCAGCCTCTCTGTTACCATGGAGGAGAGAGGTCACTTGAAAGCATCATCTTAGTATGGCAGGAAGTGATTCTGTAGCTAGGACCTGTCTGCTAGGAGATGTAAAACCCTCTTGCACTGAGGATGTTTCTCCAGGGCCATGTGCCCTTGAGGGAAGGGGTAGGATGGCTGTTATGGTTGGCGATTCAGTCATTAGGCATGTAGTTAGCTGGGTGGCTGGTGGATGTGAGGATCGCCTGGTAACATGCCTGCCAGATGCCAAGGTAGCAGATCTCACGTGCCTCCTACATAAGGTTTTCGATAGTGCTGGGAAGGAGTTTGCTGTCTTGGTACATGTTGGCATCAATGACATAGTAAAGTGTTGGAGGGAGGTTCTGGAGGCCAAATTTAGGCTTTTAGATAGGAAGTTGAAATCCAGAACTTCCAGGATAGCATTCTCTGAAATGCTTCCTGTTCCATGTGCAGGACCCAAAAGGCAGGCAGAGCTCTGGAGTCTCAATGCATGGATGACACGATGGTACAAAGAAGAGGGTTTTGGATTTGTTAGGAACTGTGGAACATTCTGGGGAAGAGAGGGGCTCTTCCGAAGGGATGGGCTCCACCTTAACCGGGATGGAGCCAGGCTGCTGGCATGAATCTTTAAAAAGGAGAGAGAGCAGCTTTTAAACTAGATAATAGGGAAAAGCTAGTTCAGAAGGATGTATCCTTAAAGGATACTAGCAAAAGAGGGAAGTTAGAGCATTCCGACAGAGGTTCCAATAAAGATAAAAGTAACCCAGACGCCCTTAAGTACAGAGGTGAAAGATTCCAAATTATCCCTATCAACTGATAACCAGATTAATATGAATAAAATACAACCTCTAAAAAGCCTGTATGCAAATGCTAGAAGTCTAAAAAATAAGACCGGAGAGTTAGAATATATAACGCTAAATGAAAGGTTAGCTATGTTATGATGTAACTGTTCTTATTTTGTTAAATGTAAACCGCATTGATTTCCCTGAGAGGTGGAATATAAAACCGTTCAATAAACAACACAGTAATAATGGGTGATTTCAGCTACCCTGATATCGACTGGATCAATGTCGAAGCAGGACATGCTAGAGAGATAAAGTTTCTAGATTTATTTATTTAAACTTGTTTTTATACCGCCTTTCTACCAGTCTATAAATGACTGCTTCTTGGAGTGGCTGGTTCATGAACCGACAACAGGGGAAGCTATTTTGGACCTAGTCCTTAGTGGAAAACAGTGGTCTGGTGCAAGAGAAAAGGATTTTGGGGCCACATGGCAATAGTGATCATAGCATGATCACATTTAATTGAATAAATGGAAGAAGGGTGGCAAGGAAATCCACAGTATTACCTTTTAACTTCCAAAAGAGAGACTATGATAAAATGAGGGAAATAAGAAAAAACTAAAAGGAGCAACTGCAAAGGTGTAAACTTTAATCAAGCATGGGCGTTGTTTAAAAATACTATCTTGGAAGCCCAGACCAGCTACATTCCATGCTTTATGAAAAGTGGAAGGAAGTCTAGCGTGGTTTAAAGGTAAGGTCAGAGAGGCTATTGTTGCCAAAAAAGTATCTTGCAGGAAATGGGAAAAAGAGCCAAATGATGAACATGGGAAACAACATAAGCATTGTCAAATTAGATGCAAGGCATTGATAAGGCAGGCAAAGAGAGAAATAGAAAAGAAGTTTGCTGTGGAAGCAAAATCGCATAATAAAATCTTTATCTCCAGGAACAAGCAGGAATGTAGTCATCACATATGGGTACGTCGGTACCGACGGAGCCTGCGCGGGAACGCTCCCCAGCGTCCAATTAGAAAGCCTTTGGGAGCATCCCACAGCGTCTGCATGCTGCCTTCCCGCCTTTCCCAACTGCCTCTCTCCAGTTCTTCGTTTTCCGCGGAGCCAGCAGGTCGTGTTCCTGTCACCGCAGAAAATTGTTCTTCTTTTTTGTGGTCGCGTCTGCCTTCCTCGACGCTTTACCGGTACCGCCGTTTTTTTCTCCTTTCTTTCTTTTCTTAAAAAAACCCCACAAAACTTTTTAGTACTTTTCCTGTTTTTTTTCCAGGTGCACACACCTTTTTGGGCCTTAGGCCCAGGATTTTTTCCACGATGGAAAAATCCTCCTCTGGGTTTAAAAAGTGCACGAAGTGTGGTGGTACCATCTCCATCACCGACATCCATGACTGTTGTCTGAAATGTTTAGGTCCTGACCATTCCACCTCGGAATGTATGGCCTGAGAACAAGAGAGGTCGACACGTTTTCCAGGGTTTCCATGTTCTCATCCATCCAACTCACAGAAGGTTCCTTCGGTTCCTTTTTCAAGGAAAGCACTACCAATTCAGGGTGCTTCCTTTTGGCCTGGCCTCAGCACAAAGGGTGTTCATGAAATGCATGGCTGTAGTAGCAGCATTTCTCCGCACTCTAGGGATATTTGTCTTCCCCTACTTAGACGACTGGCTCATTCGAGCCCCAACAGAGTCAGAGGCCAGGACCTCTCTATCCTGCACAATGGGTATCCTTCAGTATTTGGGGCTGGTAATAAACATCCCAAAATCCAGTCTAACTCCCACTCAGTCTTTAGAGTTCATAGGGGCTTTGCTGGATACCAGAAAGGCAAGGGCCTATCTCTCCCAGGCCCGCTGCCTTCGCATGGTGCAGTTAGCTTCTCAAGCAGTGCTAAAGTCTCATCTCACTGCTCAAGAAATGCTACAACTACTAGGCCACATGGCATCTACTGTGCATGTGGTTCCCTATGCTCGCCTCCATATGAGGGCAGCCCAGTGGACTTTATCCACTCAATGGACCCAGGCATCAGGATGCCTGTCAGACAAAATAACAAACACAAGTCACCTTATTTTGTCCCTCCAGTGGTGGAAGTCCACTCACAACCTGTTGCTGGGGTCCCCTTTTCAACAAACCTTACCCCGAGCAACTCTAACAACAGATGCTTCTCCAATGGGTTGGGGAGCTCATCTGCAAGACCTCTCCACCCAAGACACCTGGTCTCTGCAGGAGACTCATCTACATATCAATCTCTTGGTGCTCAGAGCAGTGTTCCACACCCTGCTCAGCTACAAGACAGTCCTCATTCATACGGACAATCAAGTAGCCATGTTCTACGTGAACAAGCAGGGGGGAACAAGCTCTCTGTCACTTTGCAACGAAGCTCTGCGACTGGCAGTGTATCTTCCAGGCATACAAAACTCTTGGGCAGACAGACTCAGTCGAGTTCTGCTTCCACATGAGTGGTCTCTGCATGCAGACCAGGTGGCCAAGATTTTTCGAATTTGGGGAACCCCGGACATAGACCTCTTTGCAAGTCCATGGAATGCCAAACTTCCCCAGTTCTGTTCCAGAATTCCGGCTCAGGGGGCTCAGGCCAGGGATGCTTTCCTCCTTCATTGGGGTCAAGACTTCCTGTATGCCTTTCCACCCATTCCCCTAATTCCCAAAACCCTGTTCAAGTTTCAGAGAGACAGAGGGCATATGATTCTCATAGCTCCACATTGGCCACGGCAAGTGTGGTACCCTCTGCTTCTACATCTCTCTCAAGCTCCCTCCCTGGAGTTAGGGTCTGCTCCAGATCTCCTATCTCAGGAGGATGGAATGTTATGGCATCCCAGTCCCCAGTCTCTGCATCTCGGGGCTTGGTTGCTGAAGGCCTAGATCTCCATGATCTTAATCTCCCTCAGCAAGTAAAATATATATTTTTTGCTTCCAGGAAACCTTCCACTAGACCCTCTTATGCTTTCAAGTGGAAAAGGTTTACCATATGGTGTTCGCAAAAGGGTCTTAACCCCCTTGTGATACCTCTGGAATCATTGCTGGAGTATCTCCTTCATTTATCCAATGCAGGACCTAAGACTAACTCAGTAAGAGTCCATTTGAGTGCTATTGCAGCTTCCTTTAAGCCTCTAAATGGGCAGCTTATTTCCTCTCATCCTCTTATAGCAAGATTTATGAGAGGCCTTCTTCTAACTAAGCCTCCCATTAGGCCACTACCGGTGGCATGGGACTTAAACCTGGTTCTTGGGCAGCTCATGAAGCCACCTTTTGAACCTTTAGCTACTACCTCCTTGAAATTCCTTTCTTGGAAGGTTATCTTTCTCATTGCAATCACATCAGCATGTCACATTAGTGAGTTGCAAGCGCTAGTAGCTGATCCACCTTATACAAGGTTCCATCATGACAAGGTAGTCCTTAGGACTCATCCACACTTTATGCCAAAGGTGGTCTCACCTTTTCATCTGAACCAAGTGGTCTACCAACCTGTGTTTTTTCCAAGGCCTCATGCATCAAATGCAGAGAATCTTCATACCTTGGACTGTAAAAGAGCTTTAGCCTTTTACTTACAAAGAACACAGCAACATAGAAAGTCCTCTCAACTCTTTGTTGCTTTTGATCCTTCTCATTTGGGACTTCCAGTCTCCAAGAGAACACTGTCTAACTGGAATGCTCAGTGTATTTCCTTCGCCTATCAGAGTAAGAACCTTTCTCTGGAGGGCCATGTCACAGCTCACAATGTGAGAGCCATGGCAGCCTCAATGGCTCATCTGCACTCTGTGTCTATCGACGACATCTGTTGAGCAGCCACCTGGGCATCGGTTCATACCTTCACAGCCCATTACTGCTTGGACAAGGACTCCCGCCGGGATGCCTTGTTTGGTCAGGCTGTTCTCCAACACCTGTTCCATACCTAATCAACTCCTACCCACCATCCCTGGTAGGATGCCAGAGATCCATGGGGGGAAATGGAGCCCTGTTCAGGGGCACACAACTTCTGGGGTCTCTCCCTGGCACCTAAAGCTAGGGAGTCCCCATATGTGATGACTACATTCTTGCTTGTTCCTGGAGATAGCATAGTTACTCACCTGTAACAGGTGATCTCCGGTAACAGCAGGAGTTTAGTCTTCACAACCCACCCACCTCCCCTAGGAGTTGTATCTCTCTATCTATCTCTTTCCCTTTCCCTCTCTCTCTCTCTTTGTCTCAACTTTAAAACTCAACTGGAGAGAGGCAGTTGGGAAAGGTGGGAAGGCAACACGCAGATGCTGTGGGATGCTCCCAAAGGCTTTCTAATTGGACGTTGGGGGAGCGTTCACGCGCAGGCTCTGTCGGTACCGACGTACCCATATGTGAGGACTAAATTCCTGCTGTTCCCGGAGATCACCTGTTACAGGTGAGTAACTATGCTTTCAAATGCATTCATAGCAAAAAACCTGTGAGATAGTCTATTGGACCACTGGATAATAGAGTGGTAAAAGGGGCACTAAGAAAGGACAAGGCCATAGTGGAGAGACTGAATGAATTCTTTGCTTCGGTCTTTATTGAAGAAGATGTAGGGAATTTACCCATACCTGAAGGGGTAACGGAAGAATTCAAAGAAATATCAATAAACTGGGAAGATGTATTACAACTATGTGATAAACTGAACAGTAGCAAATCACCTGGAATGGATGGTATACATCCAAGGGTGTTGAAAGAATTGAAATATGAGATTGCAGACGTACTCTTAATAATTTGTGAACTATTATTAAAATCATTTGTAGTACCGGAAGATTGGGGAATGGTCAATGTAACGCCAATTTTTAAAAGAGGTTCCAGTGAGTTTCTGGGAAACTACAGACTGATGAGCCTGATGTCAGTATTGGGCAAAATGGTAGAAACCATTATAAAGAATAACATTACTGAACATGTAGATAGCCATGGTCTATTTAGAGAAAGCCAACATGGATTAAGCCAAGTAAAGTCTTGTCTTACAAATCTGTTATATTTTTTTGAAGGTGTGAATAAATAGTGTGATGAAGAAGCCCCATTTTATACCTTAAAAACACAAGAGTCACGGCATTTCAGTCCTGAAGCTGATAGGAAAACAGACCATGTGAGCAGCTGTTGCCAGGGACAACAGAAACAAAGGCAGCCACGAGCACTGTTCCCTCTAAGCTGTGCGCGTGTGCACGCGCACACACCTTGCCGAGCGAGCGCACATACTTTACAACAGAGCGCACAAAAATTACGGTTCTGATTCTGATAGCAAACAACACAGATGTCTTAAAATTTAAAAGTTGTGATTGTAATTACTAGAAATTTTCCGCTTCATTTAGTAATCATCTATTTTCATTTAATTTGATTAAAATAAATGCGGTGTATTCTGACGTGTAGTCAAATTTTAAAGTATATAACTCCGAGTGTCGTTATGTGGCGCACAAAAATTTAACCTTCCTTCAAAAGCTGCACAACTGATATTTTATGCGCACACAGCCTACAGAACATTAGAGGGAACATTGGCCACGAGGTCTGAAAAAAACACTCAGCTGGGAAACATGCCCTAGTTCCTGATAGCGTACACCTGAGAAGGGGAAGAGCTTACAGCCCTTATAAGGACAGTGCAGGGAATACAGGGTTAGAACAGCATGAAGAAGAGCAGAGAGAATTGGCTAAACGGAGAGAGCTGTTAGAACAACTGATTTACCTGAAGCAGCTGGCCGAGAGGAAGCAGGAGGGCTTTCCTACTTTGACCCAGGAAGTGAGTCAGAGCCAGAGCCAGGAAGGATTTACACGAGTAGCTACCCAGAGTCCTACAGGAGGAAGCAGCTAACAGAAGCAGAGAGCAGGTGTGAATGTTCTCTTGATTACAAACCCTGTGGAACACGAAGGCTACCAGAGTGAATGGAAGCAAAAGGCAAAACCGTATGTATCAGGGAGCTGTGACCTGAGGAGTGATTATAGTGGGAAGCTAAGAGTGGTGAATGATAAAAGTTCCTATAGAGTGAATGTGGAGCAGCCTCTTGCAGGAAGTCCAAGGTGGGGGCAGGGTTGTTACTCCCCACAGAAGGATTCAAACAGAGAGCTGAGCCAAGGGCAAGTGAAACCTCCAGTGAAAGACAGACATTACCCAGAAGACATATGTATGTCAGAAGAGGACATTATAGAAAGCCCTAAGAGTCAGAGAAAGCCACGCAGGCTAAAACCTGATACTAGGAAGAGAGTTTATAAGAACCCTGAGGGGTGGCTTCTCTCTCTCCCAGACGCTAAAGAATACCAGGGCAGTTATTCCAGCCCTAGAGAAAGTGCTGCCAGGAAGTACTGTGACGGCACGGCACAGGGGAATTTGCAAGCAGAGTATAATAAGGAAGGTTCTGAGAGCTTGCAGGAACCGATGATAATTGATGCATTCAGTGACTGTTCTAGCTATGGTGACCCGATGGATTGCACACTGATTTTATCATATAAAATAGGATCTTTGTGCTAGTCAGTGTTGTATAGTGTGAGAGAAGAAAACACTATATCTCCTGTAATTGAATGCCTAACTTTACTTTGAACACACGCAAAAATAGGTCAGCTCGTAAACGCTATACAATATGTATCAAAAAATCAAGCGTTCAATGTAACATAACATGGGAAATACATCCATCCAAAAACAATCGCTTATTTGAGCAAAAAATAGTTAAATCAACTATATCTAGCAACTACCTGGTGGTCTCAGAACTCTATAACTGCTGTCCCAAAGACTCAAAGGTTTAACTATTTTTTGCTCAAATAAGCGATTGTTTTTGGATGGATGTATTTCCCATGTTATGTTACATTGAACGCTTAACTTTACTTTGAAGCAAGGAGAAATTGTTCTGTTTATTCCTTTATGTTTTTGCCAGCAACTATGGCTTATTTATTTTGAGTACTTGTGTTTTGTTATTTTGAATGATCCGACCCCGGGAGGGGAATAAATCCTAATTTGCCTTTACCACTCGAGGCGTGCAACTACATTTCATTGCCATCAGGCGCAGCCCTGCTAGCCAGGAGGCAGTCTGCCCACCTGGTGGTGACAATAGGGAGACAAAAATGAGCTGGTTGAAATAGTGCATCTGGATTTTCAGAAAGCCTTTGACAAGGTCCCTCATGAGAGTCTCTTGGCAAACTTAAAAAATCATGGGATTGGAGGCAGTGTAGTATTGTGGATCAGGAACTGGTTAAAAAATAGAAAGAAGAGAATAGGCTAAATGGCTAATTTTCTCAACGGAGAAAGGTGAATAGTGGAGTACTGCAGGAATCTGTGCTGAGTCCGCTGCTTTTTAACATATTCGTAAATGATCTGGAAATAGGAATAATGAGTAAGGTGATCAAATTTGCAGATGACACAATTATTCAAAGTTGTTAAAATGCTAAAGGATTGTGCAAAATTGCAAGAAAACTTAATAAATTGGAAAACTGGACATCCAAATGGCAGACGAAATTTAATATGGACAAGTGCAAAGTTATGCACCTAGGAAAGAACACCCTAAACTATGGTTACACGATGCTACGTACCACCTTAGAAATCACTACTCAGGAAAAAGATCTAGGCGTCATTGTGGATAATAAGTTGAAACCCTCCGTCTAGTGTGCAGCGGCAGCCAAGAAAGTAAATAGAATGCTCGGAATCATAAGGAAAGTAATGGAGAATAAATCCAAGTATATTATGCCTCTCTATCGCTCCATGGTGCTACTGCACTTTGAATATTGTGTGCAATTCTGGTCACCGTATCCTAAAAAGGATTATATCAAAATTAGAAAAGGCACAGAGAAGAGTGACAAAAATAGTAAAAGAGATGGAAGGATACCCCTATGAGGAGAGGCTTAAAAGGATGGGGCTCTTCAACTTGGAAAAGAAATGCCTGAGGGGGGATATGATTTTTTTTTTTTTAGTGCCATCAAGTCAGTGTTGACTCATAGTGACCCAGCTACCTCTGGGTTTTCTTGGCAATGTATCACTGGAAGTAGATTGCCAGCCTTTTCTTCTGAGGCAATGGAGGTTAAAGTGACTTGCCCAAAGTCACAAGGAGTGCCAGTGGGAATTGAACCCTTAGATCCTCTGGGTACTAGGCAGTTGCTATAACCACTAGGCTACTCCTCCACTCTGGGATATGATAGAGGTCTATAAAATTAATGAATGGAGTGGAACAGGTAAACGTAGAATGGTTGTTTATGCCATCAAAAAGTAGAAAGACTAGAAGACATGTTACATTGTAACCCATTTAAGACTAATAAGAGAAGATTTTTTTACTCAATGTGTAATCACACTCTGGAATTCATTAATGGAGGAAGTAGTAAAATCTGTTAGTCTAGCTGGGTTTAAAAAAGATTTGTACAAGTTCTTGGAGGAAAGGTCCATAAACCATTATTAAATAGGATCTGGGAAAGCCACTGCTTACCCCAGGATGAGTGTGGTGAAACCTGTGTGCCTCTTTGGGAACCTGCCAGTACTTGTGACTTGGATTGGCCATTGTTGGAAATAGGATACAGGGCTTGATGGACCTTGGTCTGACTCAGTATGGCATTTCTTATGTTCTTATGTTTAATGATGAACTGGAGTAAAGAATGAAAGTCTCAGTATCCTTAAGTCAGCAGGAGCTGTTATGAGTTCTCAGGATATGTTTGCTGCATGGTTGGACCACATGCGCAGAATTGCTAAGTGCAAAGCAAAATCTTCTGAGGGCTATAGAGAGCCAGACAGCCAGTGAAACTGAACTATAGATCCTTTAGAGTTCTGGCACACAAAATGGAGAATTTGTTTCACAGGAGAAGATTCCCACGATTTTCTGGATTCTGCATAACCATCATCCTCCAGTCAGAAGTCATGATACAGGATGCAATACCAGAGAATCAAAGTGGATATGGATGTAGGGGGCTTGTTTACAAAGCCGCGGTAGTGGTTCGCGATCGCAGCCGCGGCCCCATTGAAATCAATGGGGCCGCGGCTCCGATTACGATCGCAAACCGCTACCGCGGCTTTGTAAACAAGCCCCTAGGTGTTCTTTGCAGTCAACAGATGGTAGCATAGCATGAACACATGCATGCAGAACATTGATTATATCTAACAGCAACCTAACAGTAAATTGCTGATGTGACAGGAAATCTCTACATAAGGCTGAATCAGATGACTTCATTCTCTCAAAAAGCAGTATAGAGTCTTCTTGGGTTAGCAGAGGAGAAATTTACAGCTACTAGACTAACAGCATTTAGACAGTGCATTTAAAGGTTACATTTAATATTAGGGTATTTGATAACGTGGTATGATAAACTTGTGTGTGTGGATAGGATGGTGCGTCCTTAGCTGGCAGCATAAGTGGTATTTCAGTTTGGGTTTGGGGTGTTGCCTGGATGCTCATATGTTTCTATAAATAGAAATGTTTTGAGGTCTTTGCTGAATTCTGTGAGGTCATCTAATGCTCTCATTTTAATTCTCCATTAGAATTATGTACTAAATTGAACTGAATTTCTGAAAAAAAGATCAAGGATTAACTATTTGCACAGATGTAATTAAGTACCAAGGCACCTCGTTAGGGACTTTAGTGGTCTTAATCTCTTTTAGTCAGGAGTAGCTAGAGATTAGAGACATGAGAACATGAGAACTTGTTGCTGGAGGATATGGTAAAAAGCAGTTAGCATTGTTGGGTTTAAACAAGTTGAAAAGTGTTCACTTGAAGTGTGACACAATGGCATGTTTCCCCCATTCACAGAATTAGGCAGTTGGAGGGTACATGTATATGTATCATAGGGGTGTGCGCATCTATGTATGGGGCAAGGGCATGCATACGTGTGTGTGTGTGTGAAAGTATGTGGGGTGTCGGGGGTTGTGTGCATGTGTGTGTCTCAGAGTATATTGGGGTATATGTGCATTTATGTGTACGTCATGGAGGGCTATTGGGGTGTGGGTGTGTGTGTGTGTCATGGGAGATATCAGATGAGTGCATGCATGTGTGTGTGTATGATGGAGGGTATTGGGGGTACATGCATATGTGTCTCTGTTGGGGATGCATGTGCAAGTGTGTGTGTGTGTGATGGCTGGTGACAGAGGAATGTGTATGCATGTCTGTGTCACATAAAACATAAACATGGGATGTGTTGGCGGGTGCGTGCATGTCTTTGTGGGTGTTGGGGAGGTTGATTGCATGTGCACATTTCCCTTCTTCCTACACTCTCCTTCCCTTCATCCAGTGTACACTCTCCCTCCGCTTCCAAACAACTTTGCACTCTTTTCTTCCCTTGCTTTTCACTCCTTCACTTGCACTCTTTCAAGTCTCAGTCCCTTCTCTAACTCCACCTCTCCCCAATGTTCCACCGCTCTTCTCCCTCTCTCCTCTCTACCCTCACCCATTCCCTCATGTATTCCCTACCTCCCTCCTCTGTCCTCGCCTCTTTTCTTAATGCTCTGCCCCCTTACCCAACCCTTGCCACCTCTTAGTCAGCTAGGTCATACTACACTCTTCATGCCAGTGGAAACTGCTGGCATCTCCAATCCCAGCCCTTCTCTTCATGCCAGAATGAGCCGGGGCCTCCTGCTAGCAACTGCAGATGCAGCCCCTCTCTACATCAGTGGAACCTGGGGCCTTCTGCTGGTTCTTCAGTCACAGCCCTGCTCTTCACACAGGTGGAAGTGAGGGCCTCCCGCAGGCGTCTTCAGCCGCAGCCTCGGTCTTCATGCCAGGGTTCCCCTGGCATCTAAATGCCACAGCTCTGTTCTTCACACTGATGTGATCTGCAGCCTCCTGCCAGCAATTTCTAATTGAAGGCCTCCACTCTCATGCTGGCAGACCGGGTCTCCCACTGGCTCTTCTACCTGTTGCTTTGGAGGGGAGGAGGGCCATATCCATCTGTTTGTTTACACATGCTTGTGTATGTATAAACAAACCAAAGCATGCGAATGGACACAAACTCAAAACCAAGAAAAAGGAATCAACCCTTCCCAACAGGTATTATCACTTATATGAAATGTGCCTAAAAATGGTTTTGACAGGTGCCTGGAAGAAAAGTCTATAAACAGATAGTAAGGTAGACCTCGGAAAAGCCACTGCTTATCCCTGGGTGTAAGTATTATGGAAACTGTCTACTTTTTGGGATCCTGCCAGGTACTTCTGACCTGGTTTGGCCATTGTTGGATACTAGACTTGATAGACCTTTGATCTTACCCAGTATGGCATTTCTTATATTCTTATAAGGCCTCTTAGGGGCTTGTTTACAAAGCCGCGGTAGCGGTTCGCGGTCGTTATCGGAGCCGCGGCCCCATTGAAATCAATGGGGTCGCGGCTCCGATAACGATCGAACCGCTACCGCAGCTTTGTAAACAAGCCCCTTAGTCTCTAGAAGCAGTGGATGGTGGTGTTAATGTACTGATGATGTAAGTGCCCCATACAACCTTGTTCTTAGGGGGAAACTGGTTTGGAATCTTTCTCTCCTTGCAGAGTGGCCAGGATTCATTGCCAGAGGACTTGGACTCAGAAGTGGGTTCTAGGGCCAAGATCTACAGATAAATGAAAAAAATATTTTTCCTATGTGAGCTGAATTAGGGTTTGAATCTTTATAGATCCCTGAGAGTTTTGTGTATCAAAGAGTAGTCAGGGGGAACGGGTTCAGTGAATCAATAGGAAGAGGAGGAGTAATAGGAGGAGTGATTTGAGGAGTCACAGGAGAACTGAAGATTGGAAGGTGTAGGAGAGTGGAAAGGAACTCAAGGAGTAAGCCAATTCATTCTGCCTTATCTCCAGGAACAAGCAGGAATAAGTCCTCACATATGGGTACGTCGGTACCGACGGAGCCCGTGCGGGAAAGCTCCCCAGCTTCTTAGAATAGAAGCTTTTGGGACCTCCCACTGCACATGCGCACTGCCTTCCCGCCTTCCTGAACAGCTCTCCTCAGTTTCTCTTTATCTCCAGGAACAAGCAGGAATAAGTCCTCACATATGGGTACGTCGGTACCGACGGAGCCCGTGCGGGAAAGCTCCCCAGCTTCTTAGAATAGAAGCTTTTGGGACCTCCCACTGCACATGCGCACTGCCTTCCCGCCTTCCTGAACAGCTCTCCTCAGTTTCTCTTTTTCCGCGGAGCCAGCAGGTCGTGTTCCTGTCACCGCTGAAGAAAAAGTCTTTTAAAAGGCCTTACTATAAGAAGGCCAGAGTTGCTTCAAATACTGGCCAGCAGTCTTCTCAACCTCGCTATACTGCTAAGCGTCAGCAATCCAAACAAGCACGAGCTAAGCCTGCAGCAGCTACTGTAGCTCAGCAGGCTCCAACCCCTCAGGGGTTTTGACTTGCTCCTAGGGAACTTGCCACTTCTGGTTCTAACACAACCAGAACCTCTCACCATACCCGGAAGGTTGGTTCACTTTGCTCCCAGATGGGAACAAATCACAACAGAACAATGGACCCTCTCTATCATTCGAGAGGGTTACAAACTTCATTTCTCCAGCCTTCCTCCCCATCATATGGTGAGACCATTCAATTCTCCCCCATCTCTCCTAACCCTGTTGGGTCAAGAGGTTTCCTCTCTTCTTGCCCAAGGGGCCATAGAAGAGGTTCCTCTTCCTCAACAAGGGTCCGGTTTCTACTCCCCTTATTTTCTCATTCCAAAGAAGACAGGGGGATTCAGACCAATCCTAGATCTGAGAGAATTGAACAAATTTCTCTTCAAGGAGAAATTCAAAATGCTGTCTCTCGGCATTCTCCTTCCTTACCTCCAGGGTCAGGACTGGCTTTGTTCTCTAGACCTACAGGATGCGTATACACATATACTCATCCATCCATCCCACAGAAAGTATCTTCGCTTTCTGTTTCAGGGAAAACATTTCCAATACAGAGGACTCCCCTTCGGTCTAGCCTCTGCTCCAAGAGTATTCACAAAATGCATGGCAGTCGTAGCCGCATTTCTAAGAGGCATGGGAATCTTTGTCTTCCCATATCTGGACGACTGGCTCATCCGAGCTCCAACTCAGTCACAGGCCCAGATTTCCCTGGACCACACAAGGAGCCTTTTGCAGTATCTGGGACTGGTAGTAAACCTTCCCAAGTCCCAACTCATCCCTACTCAATCTCTAGAATTCATAGGGGCCCAGTTGGACACCATCACTGCAAGGGCCTACCTTCCACATGTTCGAGGCCAGCGCCTCCTGAGTTTGGCCTCCCAAGCTCAGTCCAGCACTCACTTGACAGCCAGGGAAATGCTACGCCTACTGGGTCATATGGCCTCCACAGTGCATGTGGTGCCCTATGCTCGTCTTCATATGAGAGCAGCTCAATGGACCCTGGCCACTCAGTGGACTCAGGCTTCAGGAGCGCTCTCAGACCAAATACAAACCTCCGATCGTCTGTTTTGGTCCCTCCACTGGTGGACTTCCACCAAGAATCTGTTGTTGGGGGCTCCATTTCAACCATTGCTACCCCAAGCAACCCTCACAACAGATGCCTCCCAAACAGAGTGGGGAGCTCATCTGCAAACTCTCTCCACTCAGGGCACTTGGTCTCTACAGGAGACCACCCTTCATATCAATCTTCTGGAACTGCGAGCAATTTACCTTGCCCTCAAGGTCTTCCACTCCCTCCTAGCCAACCTCACTGTCCTAGTTCAGACGGACAATCAGGTGGCCATGTTTTACATAAACAAACAAGGAGGGACGGGCTCTCTGTCGCTTTGCAACGAAGCTCTAAGACTATGGGCCTTCGCCAGAGAGCATCAGATTCACCTGCTAGCAGTGTATCTCCCAGGAGTTCAAAACTCTCGGGCAGACAGGCTCAGTCGAGTTCTGCTGCCACACGAATGGTCCCTACATTTGGACCAAATAAACCGAATCTTTCAGGAATGGGGGACCCCGGACATAGACCTCTTTGCAAGTCCGTGGAATGCCAAACTTCCCCGGTTCTGTTCCAGAACTCCGTGTCAGGGAGCTCAGGCTACGGACGCCTTTCTCCTGAATTGGAATCAGGCATTCCTATATGCCTTTCCACCCATTCCTTTGATTCCCAAGACTCTGTTCAAACTCCAGAGGGATCATGGAACTATGATCCTCATAGCTCCACGCTGGCCACGCCAAGTGTGGTTCCCTCTACTTCTACAGCTCTCCCAGGGATCCTACTTGGATCTGGGAGCTGCGCCAGACCTCCTGTCTCAGGAGGAGGGGACTTTGTGGCACCCAAACCCCAAATCCCTTCACCTCAGTGCTTGGTTACTGAAGGCTTAAGCCTTCAAGACTTTCATCTTTCCCAACCAGTGAAAGATATCCTTTCTGCCTCTAGGAAACCCTCTACCAGGCGTTCCTATGCTTTCAAATGGAAACGTTTTTCCATTTGGTGTGCTCAGCAGGGTCTTGACCCTCTGGCACTTCCTTTGAATTCTCTTCTTGATTATCTCCTGCATCTATCCAATGCAGGCCTCAAGACGAATTCGGTAAGAGTCCATTTAAGTGCTATTGCAGCATCCTTGAAACATATAAATGGACAACCTATCTCCTCTCATCCTCTTGTTGCAAGATTCATGAGAGGCCTGACTCTCACTAAACCTCCCATCAGACCACCCCCGGTCGCATGGGATTTGAATCTAGTGCTCGGTCAACTTATGAAGCCACCTTTTGAGCCAATGTTTTCCACCTCCTTGAAATTTCTTTCCTAGAAGGTCATCTTCCTCATTGCAGTCACTTCGGCTCGCCGCATCAGTGAGCTGCAGGCTTTAGTGGCTAATCCACCTTACACAAGATTTCATCATGATAAGGTGGTCCTTAGGACGAATCCCCACTTTATGCCTAAAGTGGTCTCGCCTTTTCATCTTAATCAAGAGGTATATCTACCTGTCTTTTTTCCAGCTCCTCATGCATCCAATGCAGAGAGGAACCTTCATACTCTGGATTGTAAAAGAGCTCTCGCTTTTTACCTTAATAGGACTCAGCCACATCGAAAGTCTTCTCAACTTTTTGTGGCCTTTGATCCTTCCCATTTGGGACTTCCAGTCTCCAAGCGTACACTTTCCAATTGGATTGCTCAGTGTATTTCTTTTGCTTACCAGAGCAAAAACATTTCTCTGGAAGGCCATGTCACTGCTCACAATGTGAGGGCCATGGCAACTTCTATGGCTCATCTGCACTCTGTTTCCATAGATCAGATCTGTCGAGCCGCTACCTGGGCCTCGGTTCATACCTTCACAGCCCATTACTGTTTGGACAAGGACTCCCGCCGGGATGCCTTGTTTGGCCAGGCTGTCCTCAAGCACCTGTTCCATTCCTAAACAACTCCTGCCCACCTTCCCAGAATGGATGCCTGAGATCCATACGAAGATGGCGAACCTTTACAGGGGATCCCATGCATCTAAGCTAGGGAGTCCCCATATGTGAGGACTTATTCCTGCTTGTTCCTGGAGATAGCACAGTTACTTACCTGTAACAGGTGATCTCTGGGAACAGCAGGAATTAGTCCTCACAACCCACCCACCTCCCCTAGGAGTTGTATCTTTTATCTATCTATCTTCCTGTCCTCTCTCTGTTGACTCAGCTATAAACTCGAAACTGAGGAGAGCTGTTCAGGAAGGCGGGAAGGCAGTGCGCATGTGCAGTGGGAGGTCCCAAAAGCTTCTATTCTAAGAAGCTGGGGAGCTTTCCCGCACGGGCTCCGTCGGTACCGACGTACCCATATGTGAGGACTAATTCCTGCTGTTCCCAGAGATCACCTGTTACAGGTAAGTAACTGTGCTTTCCGCGGAGCCAGCAGGTCGTGTTCCTGTCACCGCTGAAGAAATTGTTATTTTATTTGTTTCTTTAGACCGCGTACCTGCCTTCCCCATACCGATACCGGTATCGCCGGTCTTTTCTTTCTTTCTTTAAAAAATTATAATTCTTTTTTCTTATTTTTTAGCTTTTTGGTCACTTCAGAGAGGCCTCTCGGCCTACTCAATTTCTCCTCATGGAGAAGCCAGCCCCTGGATTTAAGAAGTGTTCCAAATGTAATGCTGTTATTTCAGTCACAGACACCCATGACTGGTGTCTGAAATGTTTGGGGCCTGACCATTCCATACCGGACTGCCCATCTTGCTCCCACATGTCTAAACGTGGGCTGCAGAACCGGGCCAACAAATTCCATATGCTGTTTGCTTCAGAGAATACAGCATCACAGTCATCCAGGTCTTCTTCTCCGGATGGATCTCAGGTAACCAAACCTTCTGTGGGTAAGTCCTCAAAGAGCAAATCTCCTTCAAAGCATCGAGAGGCTCTTAGCTTAGAACTTGAGGACCCTGCCCCAGCCAAACAACCCCGGCGGGAAGTCCAACTTCCAAAAACGCCAATTCAGGGGTCTCAGGTTGATATCGATGCTACGGCCTCGACAGATCACCTGTTAGCCTGCTCTGGGGTACCGGGTCACTCCGGTACCGACATCCAGGCAGCTATGGCGTCCATGGGCGATACTGTACAGTCCATGCAGCAAGCCGTCATGGCTTTCATTAAAGCTGCAACGCCATCGGTTCCGCTTTCAGCGGTTCCGGGCCCGATACCGGTATCGTCCGCCATGCCGGTATCGAGGCCGTCCACCTCTAAACGCAAGTCGGTACCGTATGGGCTTTCGCTCCATACCGGTTCCATACCCGATACGCCCGATATCGATACCGATCGGTACGCGTATCGTGCGTTAGAGGAAAGCACCGATTCCTCTGAGGATTTTCACTCCTCTGATGATTCTGCTGAGTTTTCACTCAACTTACCTGAGGAGCCCTCTTCTCCTAAAAGGAGAATGTCCCCTCCAGAGGATTTGTCCTTCCAGGACTTTGTTTTAGATATGGCTACAGCCCTTTCTATTACCACATCCTCTGAAAAGGAACCCAGATCCAAAAAACTGGATATTTTGGGATACTCAAAGGCCCCTAAGGAGGCAGTTACCCTGCCTATCCATGAAATCCTTCAAGAACAACTGATGGATTTCTGGGAAAATCCTTTGACTTTGTCTCCTTATTCCCGTAGGTTGGACACCATGTATAGGGTCCCTCCTTCTCCTGGTTTCCAAAAGACTCAATTGCCCCACCACTCTATTGTGGTGAAGTCTGCAATGAAGAAGATTAGGAGTACCAAAAGGCACTCTTCCACCCCTCCAGGACGGGAATGTAAGACTTTGGACTCTTTTGGTAGGAAAATTTTCCAGGCTAGTATGCTTATAGCCAGGATTAATTCCTACAGTCTCTATATGGGCATGTTCCTGGAGGAACTTGCCAAAAAGGTGCGGCTTTTTGCCCCTTTATCCCTGAGGATAAAAAGCAGGGATTCCTTTCCCTAGTGAAACAACTCTTAGAGGTTTCTAAGTTCTCTAATAGGGCAGCATATGATTCCTTTGAGGGAGCCAGTAGGGCTTCGGGCATTGCTATTGCAGCCCGACGTCTTGCTTGGCTCCAGGCCTCTGATCTGGAACCTTGGGTTCTAGATGGCTTACGGAATCTCGCCAGTACAGGTGAGAACTTATTTGGGGAAGAGTGGCAAATCAAAGCCACCCAGATGGATGCTGAAAATGCCACCTTGGAAAGACTTTCAAAGTCCACTTCAATTCCTACTAAGAAAAAGTCTTTTAAAAGGCCTTACTATAAGAAGGCCAGAGTTGCTTCAAATACTGGCCAGCAGTCTTCTCAACCTCGCTATACTGCTAAGCGTCAGCAATCCAAACAAGCACGAGCTAAGCCTGCAGCAGCTACTGTAGCTCAGCAGGCTCCAACCCCTCAGGGGTTTTGACTTGCTCCTAGGGAACTTGCCACTTCTGGTTCTAACACAACCAGAACCTCTCACCATACCCGGAAGGTTGGTTCACTTTGCTCCCAGATGGGAACAAATCACAACAGAACAATGGACCCTCTCTATCATTCGAGAGGGTTACAAACTTCATTTCTCCAGCCTTCCTCCCCATCATATGGTGAGACCATTCAATTCTCCCCCATCTCTCCTAACCCTGTTGGGTCAAGAGGTTTCCTCTCTTCTTGCCCAAGGGGCCATAGAAGAGGTTCCTCTTCCTCAACAAGGGTCCGGTTTCTACTCCCCTTATTTTCTCATTCCAAAGAAGACAGGGGGATTCAGACCAATCCTAGATCTGAGAGAATTGAACAAATTTCTCTTCAAGGAGAAATTCAAAATGCTGTCTCTCGGCATTCTCCTTCCTTACCTCCAGGGTCAGGACTGGCTTTGTTCTCTAGACCTACAGGATGCGTATACACATATACTCATCCATCCATCCCACAGAAAGTATCTTCGCTTTCTGTTTCAGGGAAAACATTTCCAATACAGAGTACTCCCCTTCGGTCTAGCCTCTGCTCCAAGAGTATTCACAAAATGCATGGCAGTCGTAGCCGCATTTCTAAGAGGCATGGGAATCTTTGTCTTCCCATATCTGGACGACTGGCTCATCCGAGCTCCAACTCAGTCACAGGCCCAGATTTCCCTGGACCACACAAGGAGCCTTTTGCAGTATCTGGGACTGGTAGTAAACCTTCCCAAGTCCCAACTCATCCCTACTCAATCTCTAGAATTCATAGGGGCCCAGTTGGACACCATCACTGCAAGGGCCTACCTTCCACATGTTCGAGGCCAGCGCCTCCTGAGTTTGGCCTCCCAAGCTCAGTCCAGCACTCACTTGACAGCCAGGGAAATGCTACGCCTACTGGGTCATATGGCCTCCACAGTGCATGTGGTGCCCTATGCTCGTCTTCATATGAGAGCAGCTCAATGGACCCTGGCCACTCAGTGGACTCAGGCTTCAGGAGCGCTCTCAGACCAAATACAAACCTCCGATCGGCTGTTTTGGTCCCTCCACTGGTGGACTTCCACCAAGAATCTGTTGTTGGGGGCTCCATTTCAACCATTGCTACCCCAAGCAACCCTCACAACAGATGCCTCCCAAACAGGGTGGGGAGCTCATCTGCAAACTCTCTCCACTCAGGGCACTTGGTCTCTACAGGAGACCACCCTTCATATCAATCTTCTGGAACTGCGAGCAATTTACCTTGCCCTCAAGGTCTTCCACTCCCTCCTAGCCAACCTCACTGTCCTAGTTCAGACGGACAATCAGGTGGCCATGTTTTACATAAACAAACAAGGAGGGACGGGCTCTCTGTCGCTTTGCAACGAAGCTCTAAGACTATGGGCCTTCGCCAGAGAGCATCAGATTCACCTGCTAGCAGTGTATCTCCCAGGAGTTCAAAACTCTCGGGCAGACAGGCTCAGTCGAGTTCTGCTGCCACACGAATGGTCCCTACATTTGGACCAAATAAACCGAATCTTTCAGGAATGGGGGACCCCGGACATAGACCTCTTTGCAAGTCCGTGGAATGCCAAACTTCCCCGGTTCTGTTCCAGAACTCCGTGTCAGGGAGCTCAGGCTACGGACGCCTTTCTCCTGAATTGGAATCAGGCATTCCTATATGCCTTTCCACCCATTCCTTTGATTCCCAAGACTCTGTTCAAACTCCAGAGGGATCATGGAACTATGATCCTCATAGCTCCACGCTGGCCACGCCAAGTGTGGTTCCCTCTACTTCTACAGCTCTCCCAGGGATCCTACTTGGATCTGGGAGCTGCGCCAGACCTCCTGTCTCAGGAGGAGGGGACTTTGTGGCACCCAAACCCCAAATCCCTTCACCTCAGTGCTTGGTTACTGAAGGCTTAAGCCTTCAAGACTTTCATCTTTCCCAACCAGTGAAAGATATCCTTTCTGCCTCTAGGAAACCCTCTACCAGGCGTTCCTATGCTTTCAAATGGAAACGTTTTTCCATTTGGTGTGCTCAGCAGGGTCTTGACCCTCTGGCACTTCCTTTGAATTCTCTTCTTGATTATCTCCTGCATCTATCCAATGCAGGCCTCAAGACGAATTCGGTAAGAGTCCATTTAAGTGCTATTGCAGCATCCTTGAAACATATAAATGGACAACCTATCTCCTCTCATCCTCTTGTTGCAAGATTCATGAGAGGCCTGACTCTCACTAAACCTCCCATCAGACCACCCCCGGTCGCATGGGATTTGAATCTAGTGCTCGGTCAACTTATGAAGCCACCTTTTGAGCCAATGTTTTCCACCTCCTTGAAATTTCTTTCCTGGAAGGTCATCTTCCTCATTGCAGTCACTTCGGCTCGCCGCATCAGTGAGCTGCAGGCTTTAGTGGCTAATCCACCTTACACAAGATTTCATCATGATAAGGTGGTCCTTAGGACGAATCCCCACTTTATGCCTAAAGTGGTCTCGCCTTTTCATCTTAATCAAGAGGTATATCTACCTGTCTTTTTTCCAGCTCCTCATGCATCCAATGCAGAGAGGAACCTTCATACTCTGGATTGTAAAAGAGCTCTCGCTTTTTACCTTAATAGGCCTCAGCCACATCGAAAGTCTTCTCAACTTTTTGTGGCCCTTGATCCTTCCCATTTGGGACTTCCAGTCTCCAAGCGTACACTTTCCAATTGGATTGCTCAGTGTATTTCTTTTGCTTACCAGAGCAAAAACATTTCTCTGGAAGGCCATGTCACTGCTCACAATGTGAGGGCCATGGCAACTTCTATGGCTCATCTGCACTCTGTTTCCATAGATCAGATCTGTCGAGCCGCTACCTGGGCTTCGGTTCATACCTTCACAGCCCATTACTGTTTGGACAAGGACTCCCGCCGGGATGCCTTGTTTGGCCAGGCTGTCCTCAAGCACCTGTTCCATTCCTAAACAACTCCTGCCCACCTTCCCAGAATGGATGCCTGAGATCCATACGAAGATGGCGAACCTTTACAGGGGATCCCATGCATCTAAGCTAGGGAGTCCCCATATGTGAGGACTTATTCCTGCTTGTTCCTGGAGATAGCACAGTTACTTACCTGTAACAGGTGATCTCTGGGAACAGCAGGAATTAGTCCTCACAACCCACCCACCTCCCCTAGGAGTTGTATCTTTTATCTATCTATCTTCCTGTCCTCTCTCTGTTGACTCAGCTATAAACTCGAAACTGAGGAGAGCTGTTCAGGAAGGCGGGAAGGCAGTGCGCATGTGCAGTGGGAGGTCCCAAAAGCTTCTATTCTAAGAAGCTGGGGAGCTTTCCCGCACGGGCTCCGTCGGTACCGACGTACCCATATGTGAGGACTAATTCCTGCTGTTCCCAGAGATCACCTGTTACAGGTAAGTAACTGTGCTATCAATGAACATCCCATGATAGCTTTTGTTCTCCTCTGCTATTTATTTGTTTAAAAAATATCAATTCAGTAAATATTTTTTGGGACAGCCATTCTGATTAGACATTCTATTCCTTGAGTACCTGTGATGATTGTAAGCAAGGCATCAAGGGAACTATAGCACTTACAGAAGGTAGGACCTTAAAGAGGTTTCTTCCCCCTGTCCAACATGCTCCCAAAGGTGAAAGTTTGGGGATCCCAAGATAGCACAGCTCCACTCTGGGTGACATGCTAATGAAATTCATTGTAAAGAACATCAAATATCCAGCCTCGGAGAATAATAAAAAATAAAATCCATCAAACTGAATTCTTTAGCTAATTTATTTAATTATATAGGACCTTCAAAACAGGAGCACATTTAGGGGCATCTTTACTAAACTGCAGTAGGCTACTGTGCATTAAACCCCAAAAGATAGCATGGAAGCGTACACCTGCACTGTTGGGAGCATGTCGGGCATGTTCTCCTGTTACTGTGGGGAGCCATATCTCACTGTGCTAACCACTGAGCTCACCTAATGCAGGTGAACTTACCACCATCCACTGAGGAGGTGGTAAGTGCACCCGTGCTAACGACAGTAATCAAATGTCAGTTTCATTACTGGTCCAATATATGTGTGTGGTAGTGTGGTGTGCGGTGGTAAGGGTTTTTCTTTAAACCAAACAGTAGTTCAGGGAAAACAACATCAGCTTTACTTCTCTCTCAGCACGTTAAACTTCCTCAAGCTGGTTCTTCCTGCCCTTACTCCAGCCCCAGTTAAAGTTCCTACCTCAGAACTCCTTTGCATGACTTGTCTTGGAAGGACTTCTGGCTCTACAGGCTTCTCTCCCTCCTGCAGCCTGCTGGGTTCTTAATCTCTCCCTCTGAGCCACATCTTCCCAGCCCTGAACGCTGGGCTGTAGATTCTCATAAAGGGGATTGTTGATAATCCCCTTTGAGAGGGATGGGTAATATTCTATAAACCCCATTATACACCCTCCCCTGCAGCTCAACCATGCCCCGTTGAGTGCCTGTCTCACCTGGGATCCACACCCGGGAAAGGAAGTCGACGTTCAGGTGAGTCTGACTAGCCCTATGGCAGATCCAAAATTGGTAGGGTTGGAGACTCAAAAACCACCACATAATACAGCCATAAGACTCCTTATGTTGCGCCAGCCACTTGAGGGATTGGTGGTCCATTATCAGCGTAAATGGACAGTCGAGCAGGTAGTGTTTGAAGGTCTCAAGCATCCACTTGACAGCCAGCATTTCCTTCTCGATCACCGAATAATGCTGTTCCCAAGGAAGCAACTTCCTGCTGATAAATGCTATGGGATGTTCTTCACCTCTAACATCCTGGGGCAGAACAGCCCCTAGGCCTACCTAAATTGCCGATGACAGGGTAGCTCAAATTGGTGGAGGGGTTGTGCTCTGTTAGAGAGGGCATTGAGTCACATAGGATTAAAATCCCCCCCCTTCCCCCTTCTCTTTGGCTCCATAAAATGCTCTTTAAAAGACGAGATTCACAGTAATGTTTTCTGCATGTACACTAAAATGGATTGCTGTACATTTGTGTATTGGCAGTTATGCTCCTATGATTTTTTTTTCTAAAATGGATCATCGCAGGAGTTTTAAAGAGTTAAACGTTTAGCGATATCAACTGCCCCTAGTACAATGCATACTATGTGGGATTGCTATAGATGGCTTTCAATCTATTTTCCCGTCTTCCCTCTCCCCCTTCAACCCCCACCCCCACCCCCTCCCTCCCCCTCATCCTCTTTGTGTTAAAACACAAGATTCTCAGTAAAGTTCATATATGCACAATAAAATGGATCGCTGTACACTTTCAGGGTCATTCCAAGGCACGAATAGTGAGGATGGATGTCCATCCCAGCTATTCGGGCCCCCTTCCGACTCCAACTAACTTCCCCACGCATTCTATGGGGAAGTTAGACAGGGATGGGAAAGGGGTGGAGCGGGGGCAGCGTTAGGGCAGGCAGTGGGCAGTCGGCAGCCCCAGACGTACAGGGCCGTTTCCAATGTCAGCCCTGTGCATCTTGGGCCTGTGGCCTGAGCGGGGAACTTATTCTACCTATGAAGTGGAATAAGTTCCCCTAGTCAGGTGGTTTGGGCAGGCCCGGGGCCCAAAAGAGGTGGCAGGGGCAGAGGAAATTCTTTGCAGCCCAACCTTGGCCTTGGGAGGCCAGATCGGTGGTGAGGCTGGGGGGAATGCACCTTTTGGTCCAGCGGCCGGGGATTGCAGTTATTGATTGGAGCCACGGTGCCATGGCAACCAGATGCTATGGCACTGCGGCTCCATTCAAAAGCCCTGACTGAGCTATCCAGGCAAGGCCCGCACGTGCAGACTGACTTGAATTGGAGTCCCAGCCTGCATGTACAGGCTTGGACGCGATTCTGGTCCCGCTGGGCTAGATGTGCCCCACAGGATCAGAATCCTGGCTAACTGTGCATCCGGTTCCAACTGGGTGCGCAGAGGGCCGGGACATCCAGGTCTGAATCGGTTTCTTTGTGCATTGGCAATAGTGCCCCTATAAAGCTTTTTTTCAAATGGATCATCTTAGAGGTTTAAATACTTATACCTTCAGTGATCTCATTTGCCCTTATTGCATTGTATACTGTGGGATCTCATTTGCCCTCATTGCATTGTATACTGTGGGATCTCATTTGCCCTTATTGCATTGTATACTGTGGTTCTCAATCTAATTTTCTGTCTTCCCTCCTCCCCCCATCCCCCTTCTCCCTCCTTTTTGGTGCCATAAAATGCTGTTTTAAAGACGAGATTCACAGTAAATTCAATCTATTTTGCATGCACACTAAAATGGATTGCTTTACACTTGTATATTGGCAATTGTTCCCATAATGTTTTTTTCTAAAACGGGTCATCGCAGGACTTTTAAACAGTTATACCTTTAGCAATATCAGCTGCCCTGATTGCAATGCATACTATGTGGGATCGTTAGAGCTGGCTTTGAATCTATTTTCCCGTCTTCCCTCCCCTCTCCCCTCTCTCCCTCCTCTCCCTCCCCCTCCTTGACGCCAAAAAGTGCTCTTTTAAAAAATGTGACTCGCAGCATGTGCAATTCTTTTGATCAGACACCATCAAGATTGGAAGATACTTACGTTGACTGCTATGCATATAATTCTAGATGTGTAAGAAGACTGGTTTCACACTCCTACAGTATCGCGCATTGTGTTTATTCATCTGCATGAGTTGCCTCTCCTATACTGTTATCTTTCCTCTCTTTTGAATGATTCTGCTCTATATTTTATTGATATTGTCACAATATACTTGATTTCTATGTGGAAATGATGTTAGATATACGATTAGCTGGATTTAAGTTAATAATCTGTCTAGTCGTGTTTATTATTTTCTCTTATTACATGCCATTTGTTTGTGAATGGCTTCATATCTTGTTCCTATTTATTTATGGCTCATTTTTTATCCATAATCTGGCAGCATCCCTTTTGCCATGGAGGAGAGAGGTCACGTGACAGGAGAGCATCACCCTGGTGTGGCAGGAAGTGATCCTGAAGCTGGGACCTGTCCTCCAGGTGATGTAAAACCCTCTCGCATGGAGGAGGTTTCTCCAGGGCCATGTGACCATGAGGGAAGGATTAGGACAGCCGTTATAGTGGGTGATTCGATCATTAGGCATGTAGATAGCTGGGTGGCTGGTGGACGTGAGGATCGCCTGGTAACATGCCTGCCTGGTGTGAAGGTAGCGGACCTTACGCACCACATTGACAAGGTCTTAGTGCTGGGGAGGAGTCTTCTGTCTTGGTACATGTTGGTACCAATGACATAGCAAAGTGTGGTAGGGAGGTTCTGGAGGCCAAATTTAGGCTTTTAGGTTGGAAGTTGAAATCCAGAACTTCCAGGTTAGCATTCTCCAAAATGCTTCCCATTTCAACCACAGGACCCAAAAGGCAGGCAGAGCTCTGGAGTAGCAATGCGTGGATGAGACAGTGGTTCAAGGAAGAGGCTTCTGGATTTGTTAGGAGCTGGGGAACATTCTGGGGAAAGGAGGGGCTTTTCCGAAGGGATGGGCTCCACCTTAACCAGGATGGAACCAGGCTGCTGGCATTAACCTTTAAAAAGGAGAGAGAGCAGCTTTTAAACTAGATAATAGAGGAAAGCTGATAGTCATCCAGGAGTGCATGGTTCAGAACAATGTATCCTTGAAGAATACTAGCAAAAGATTGAAGTTAGGGCATATCAGCAGAGAGGTTCCAGTAAAGACAAAAGTAACCCAAATGCCCTTGAGTATAGAGCAGACAGAGCTTAAAGATTCCAAATTACCCCTGCCTATTGATAACCAGATTAATATGAATAAAATACAGCCTCTAAAAATGCTTGTATGCAAAAGCCAGAAGTCTAAAAAATAAGATGGAAGAGTTAGAATATATAGCCCTAAATGAGAGGTTAGATAGGATTGTCTTCCTTCCACCATGTCTCTGAGATACCAAACAGTGGGATGCTGTGATAACCTGGGTACAAACTATATCGTAATGATAGAGCAGATCAAATTGGTGGTGGGGTTGCACTCTGTTAGAGAGAGCATTGAGTCACAAAGGATTAAAGTTTTGCAGAAAACAAAATTTACTGTAGAATCTCTATGGATTGAAAATCCATGTAAAAAGGGGAAGGCGATGGCAGTGGGGGTGTACTATTGACCGCCTGGCCAGAGTGAACAAATGGATGATGAAATGCTCAAAGAAATCAGGGAAGCTAACAAACGTTACAACACAGTAATTATAATGGGTGATTTCAATTACCATAGTATCGACTGTGTCAGTTTCACGGCAGGACATGCTAGGGAGATGAAGTTTCTAGATGAAATAAATGACTGCTTCTTGGAGCAGTTGGTTCATGAACTGACAAGAGGGGAAGCCATTTTGGACCTAGTACTTAGTGGAACACAAGATTTGGTGCAAGGGTGTTTGGGTCACTTGATAATAGTGGTCATAGCATGATCGCATTTGATTTAATAAAGGAGGAAGGACGGTAAGGAAATCCAAGGTACTATCTTTTAGAGAGAGAGAGTTAGTATGTGCTGCTATCCAACAAGTCATCTTCCTGACCTATCAAACCAATGACATCCATTAAATATCTAATTTAAGACTATTTGGAGCCATGGTATTGAAATGGAAAATCCAGAATGGCTCCCTTTAGTTCAACTTTTTCTCTTCAACATGCCAATAATTATTATTGCTGTTATTTTTTAAAAGGTTTTTAACCCTGTATATTGCCCTTTTTATAAACTGTTTTAAATGGTTTTCCAGGAAAGCGATATCCGAGTGTTTATAAACAAATAAAAAGAATCACACACCATTTATTCAAAACAGTGAGGATCCAAGCCACTTAACCCTCCATAGCACATGTTCCCTGTAAAATAGTTATCTCCAAGTTATAATGTCCTGTTCAATGTAATTTCAGTTTGTTCAATGTAAACCGCACTGATGCAGAATAGCGCAGTATATAAGAGAATGTAAATAAATAAATAAATAAATAAAATTTAAAATCTCTTTTATGATTTTCCTTTAATCAATGGCTAATGATGGGAGTAGATTCAATACCTGTCATTCTGCAGCTTTTGTGTTTATTCAGTCTAGGCTACACCTTACATTTCGTGCACTCTTCATACATTAAAGCACCCAGGCATATTATCATATATATCAGGCATGTCCAACTTCAAACAGGTCGTGATCTACTTTTTCCGGCCAAAGGTGCCGGTGATCTACCACTATGAAAATTAAGTTTCAAATTAGTTTCAAATTAAATTTTAACCCAATAAAGTTGGAGGATTTCCCCCACCCCCATTTTAAATGAACCTTCTGTCATTTACTTGGATGTGATCAGCTGTTAAGCAAATTAAGCAAAAACAAAACAGAGAGACGAAGATCTCTTAAGAACTGTGAGGGGAAATGGAAAGTATATTTTTTCTTAAAGTTTTATTGAGTAATAACTTTCTTTAACTGTCTTAATAACGTTCTTTAACCTTTATTGAGTAATTTGTGTTAAATTTAGGTCGAGTGTTGATCCAGACTGATCTTGCACAATCTTTAATATTTCGCTCTTGCTCATTAGTGAGACGTCTGAGCCTGCATTTCATCCACCAGCTTTTTGAAGTTGGGTGAATATTGCGTGAGGGCCAGTCTCAGGGAATCCTGGAGATGTTCATCTGTCATGTTGGAACATTGTGTACTCTTTGTCATTTTCAGATGGGAAAACGCAGATTCACACAAATAAGTTGAACCAAAACAGGAGTGTACAGCTTCACTGCATCTTCTCAAGTTGGGAAATTTGTCTCTAGGCACTAGCTTCCAAAAAGATTCTTGCTCAGCATGGGTCTTGAGAAAAATGTCATTTTTAAGGGTTAATATTTCATTTTCAAGAGATGGCTTGTTCAATGAGTAATTTTTACTGATAGCAGCTGCAGTTTCTTTAATGTCCACATCTACTTTGAATGGGTATGACAAGTACTCCAGAACTGTTCCAATTTTTTGGAAGTCACATAATCTATTTTCGAATTCCTGGATAACAGAATAGATTTCTGTCACATACTTCTCGTTCTGAAAAGCAAAATTTGGATATTGTCCCAGATGGTCCTGCGTATTAGGAAAATAATCAAAAGTGTTGTTTGCAAGGTCAGTCATCATTAGCTCAAATTTTCTCTTGTAGGATGAAACTGTACTCATCATCTCGCCAATGCATTTGTTTTTACCTTGTAGTTCAAGGTTCATATCACTTAGTTTGCCTGTAAAGTCAGCAAGAAATGCCAGATCACATAACCACTCCTCATCTTCCAACTCTGCTTGGTCATCTCCCCTCTCCTTCAAAAAAACCTCTTATTTCATTCAGTAAATCACGAAATGTTTGCAGAAATGTGTGTCTACTTAGCCACCTTAGATCTGTGTGCAAAATGATTTCCGCTGCCCCTTCATCAAGAGTAAGATTGAAAAGCCATCTTTGAAGTGATCTTCCACGAACTGAATTTACAATTTTGAAAGTGATGTCCATGATAGTCTTTGTATTGAGTCTCTTGCTTGCCAAAACTTGCTGGTAAATGATGCAGTGGTAAGAAAGGAAATCTGGGAAGTCGTCAGGCTGTCTACAGAGGGCTATGAAACCGTTAACCTCACCTGTCATTGCTCTTCTCCATCAGTAATGATGGAAAAAAGTCTTTGCAATGGAAGATTACACTTTGTCACAAAAGAATGGAAAGAACTGAATATTTCCTGACCAGTAGTTCTCTCTTTTAAGAAATCATTCCAAGTAGTTCTTCTTTAACACTGAAGTCTTCAAAAAACATCCGGATAAAGACTAGTAACTGGGCAATGTCTCTTATGTCTGTAGATTCATCCAGTTGGAGTGAGAAAGCAACACAATTTGAAACATCCTCCAACAATTGTTCAGTTGTGTCTCCACACATCTTTTCTATTCGCCACACGACGGTGTTTCTTGACAATTGTACATCTTGAATAGCAGCTATGATCTCTTTCTTATTTTTAAATCCTTCAAAAAGATTGTCAACTGCTTCGAAAAAACAATCTTTTACAAATTCCCCTTCAGTGAAAGGTTTGCATTTCTTTGCGATCAGGTTGCTGACCTTGAAGGATGCTATGGTTGCATTGACCGAATGTGACCTTGGCTTCACCATCAACTGTTGCTGAGTAACCAATTTCAATTTAAGTTCTTTGAGCTTCAGTTTACGAATTTCACTTTTGGGTGGAAAATCAGCATCAAACTTATTGCTATGCAGAGCCTTATAATGACGTTCCAGATTACCCTTTTTGGGCAAGGATACTGGGGTGTTACAAATTAGACAACACTTGTCGAAGTAGTCCATTTCCCATTCATCATGAAAGTGGTAGGTTTTGCTCTTCTTTGGAACATTCATCTTCGTTATACTGGGGTGGCTGGATGTAAGAAGGCCAAATCTGCTAAGTTAGTATAAACACTGTCTGAATCTGGTCCAAAACTGTCACTATCCCAAAGTATTAAAGATCAACAGGAGCTGAAGACCTGTGGATGATGTGCAATACAAGGACTGGCGATGCCAAAACGACACATGCAGTTCTAAAAGTAAAAATAAGAATTCATCATACTGGCACCAATAATCAAATACCACCAAACAATCATCAAAAAAACTCAAACACCTGTCCAGCAAACCAGATAAAATCAAATACCGCCAAACAAGTTCAAATACCGCCACACGCGATTTAATAAATTCTGAAAACAGTGTAGAATCAACGCAAAGGCAAGGCGAAATAAAATTGCAATGTAGAATCAATGCAAAGGCTAGGCAAAATAAAATTGCAGAGGCAAGCAAAAGTTACAGTGGTTTGAACCAATTCAAAGGCAAGGCAAGTTAGCACAAAATTGGAAAAGCCCGCCAAAATCACCAAATTCTTGACACTTTGTTGTGTCTGCCCGAAAACGTTTAATGAAAGCGAACTATAAAGTGACCAACGACCAGCACATGACGCAACTAATACGGTAAGTGTATTCAGGTAAAGCCCAGGCGAATGGATATCGCCTGGTATATAACACACTTCTAAGGGGTGTTGGGGCGGGGGCAGGAATGGGTGATTCTGAGAGGCAGGAGACCAGGTATGACGCCGGGCCTGTGGCGTCTTGTCGCGGGGCGTGGGCAGCGGTCCCCTGGGGTACCCACAAACTATTGGCATGAAAACAACAAGCGCCCCAATACACCCGCAGGCAATATTCCCGCAGGCAGGGAAAAAAGACAGGCAAAGGATCAGCAGCGGCGGCAAGTCCTCGGCAGACGACCTGCCGGCACGAGCTCTCTCCTAGCGACGGGGCGAACTGCTGGAGAGATGGAGCCAAGTGGGGCTGGCGATGTATCTCTGACCCCTCCGCGATCTACAGGTAGATTGCGATCTACCTGTTGGACATGCCTGATATATATCATGAAAGAGAAGTCATAGGCAGCATTACTGAAGTTTTTGAACACTCTATTGATATCATGGTGTTGCCATTCCATATCTTCAAATCACACCAGGCATCCCATCCATGTGCAGCATATGCAGAATATCAATCATTATCAATATTGAAGTATTTTAATTTGCAAATACATGCTCCAATATTCTTTTTCCGGGAGAATGCAATCATCAGGGGTTCTTTAAAAATCCAGTGCAAAGTTTACACGTCAGTGGTGGTAAATTGTTTGTTTTTGTTTTGATGCAGTTGAATAAGGTAGCACACAAGTTAGTCTACTTAATTGCTCTTATTCCATCTACTGCAATAGCCATTCTCTCAGCTCCTTTACATGTCTTGTCGTTCACATCCTTAGGATAGCCCCTTGGTGGGGATAATTTATAAGGAGCCATGTAAAGATAGGTGGCATCAATGTGCATAAATCACCTATTAACAGTAATGTACGTGCATGGATGGGCCTTTACACACCAACTTCAGACAGTCGTTATTCTACAATATGCGTATCAGGCTGAAAGCGTGCGCTTTCACTGTGGGTGTGCATAGGGGCAGAGTTTGGGAGGTGCACAAAGTCATATGTTTAAGCTATAAAATATTACAGCTTACCCGTGTTCCTGAAAAATCTTGGCATGGGCATTTACACCAGCCTTAGGGTTGGTGTAACTGATCACACCTAGATTTGCTACATGTAACTCACCATTTATGTCACTATTTTATGAAGTTACGCATGGGCATACTTAACTTTATAGGCACAACTTTATAAAATCACCCTCCATAGGTCTGCCTGGTAGATTATGTAGATTCTTATGCACTTTAGGGAGCAGATATATCAAAGAGACAGGGGATGTCTTTCAATCCAAAAATTCAGCCTCTTTACCAGTCATCCCAAGATCTAATGTGTATGAAACCTTCTTCTGAATAGTTTCATGTAATTCATGGTAGACCTCATTTCACCTATATATTGATCTCTGCTTTGTACACCACTGCACCACCTTTATTGGCTCTCTTAATAGCTATTTGATCATTCATCTTAAATTGTTTTAATGCGATTCTTTCAGCACCAAGATCTTAAAAATCACTATCAAGGTGTTATAACACACCTGTAGGAACCTATTTAGATTTAGGATATACTATCAAGCTATCTGTAATAAAAGGATTTTTAGAAAAAAATAGCTTCAATTGTAACTTCTGAATGAATTGATGAATATTTATCAGAGTATAAAAAGGATCAAGATAAATAGTCGGAACAAACCCCAAACCTAAATTCAGTAATCTTTCTTGATAGATTATAAGTTATTAATAGATCAATTGCTACTAATTTTTGTGTGGCTGTAAACATGTTACTAATTCTTGCCAATTCAGATTTCAGTACATAGTCCTTCTCCAGGACCAAGCAGGAAGTCAGTCCTCACATATGGGTGACATCGACGTCGATGGAGCCCTTGCGGAGCATTTCCCCAGCTTTCTATGAAAGCCTTTGGGAATACTGCACACATGCGCGGTCCCCTTCCCGCCTAAAGGTGCCATCTTGCTCAGTCTTTCTTTTTCCGAGGAGCCCGACGGACGTTCGTCCTAGTCACCCGGAGAAAAGTTAGATTTTTCTTGCGATTTTCTTGCGATTTCATTGCAGTTCTTGTCCGGTTCGACGCCGGTTCCCCTTCCTGCCGGGTTCGGTACACCGGTATCGAGCCCGTCCTCACTTTTTTCGGTTTTTGCCCTTAGTGGCTGGCGTTCGCGCCCTTTTTCTTTTCCCTGGAAGGCCGGTCCTTTGACCTTGCGGGGGCTCTTTTTTCCCCGATGGATTCCAGTGGTTTCAAAAAGTGTGATCGGTGCAAGAAACTGATGTCTCTCACCGACACACACAACTGCTGCCTTCGGTGCCTTGGGGCCAATCATGATCCTAAGATCTGTGGGCCATGTGGCAAAATGTCCACTAAGGCACTGCGAAGTCAACAGCATCAAAAGGAAAGGCTTTTTTCTGATTCGGCCTCCGGCCGGGCCTGGACCTCATCTGAGGCCTCGACGTCTCGGGAGTCTGACCCCGAGCATCGTCGGGGTTCCTTGGACAGGGGGTCCCCCAATCGGGAGCGAAAGAGGAAGAAGCAGCTCACGAGGGTGGCATCGGAGGAGGTCCCTGGCTCCTCGAGGGCTAGGTCTCGGACCCCCGACCGCCATCCCAGGCCCTTGGAACAGGAAAAGCCGTCCAAAATGCCTCATGTGGAGCCGGAGTCTGCTGGACATGTAAGTCCTGTTGTCCTCGAACTCTCCTCCCAGGGAGCCGATGTCGGGCCTGGCGCCGCCGGAGCCCGAGTCGGTGGCTGCTGAGTCTCCTGAGCTTGGACTCAGGCTGACAGCCTTGGAGTGCAGACTGTCTGCCTTCATGGATCAGCAGCGGGTGCTGATGGCCAGCCTTGCTGGCGCATCTGCCCCGACCACCGGGACATCGACGTCAAAATCGGCTCGTTCTCCATGGTCGACACTCGAGACCATGAAGGCTCGAGGTCTTCCTCGGTCGCGGTCACCCTCGACCTCCCGGTCGGGACCGAGGGTGTCGACACCGGTGCCTTCGGCGTCGGGGTGGGTGCTTCCGGGACCCACGCGGTTGGAGCCCGACTTCTCTTCGGACGAGTCCTTCTGGGAGACGGAGGACGAGGAGTCCCCCGATACCTTCAGGACTCACCACAGTCCGAGCCCCGGAGTAGATCCTCCCGGAGGATACCCGGTTCTCGGAGTTCGTTCGGGATATGGCCACAGCGTTGGCGAGCCCCGCGGACCCCGAGGAGGAGCCTCGAGCCGAAGAGCTCGAGGCCCTCTAGTATGACTCTCCTCCGAAGGAGGCCTTTACTGTGCCGGTTCCTCCGATGCTGGAACGGCTCCTCTTCCGGATGTGGGAGGCACCGGCCTTGGCACCGGTTCTGAGCAAGCGTGGCGATTCCATTTATCGACTCCGTAAGAGCCCTGGCTTTCAGAAGGTGCAGCTACCACACCATTCCATGGTGGTGGAATCGGCCATGCATCGTCTGGAAAGCCAGAAGATGCACTCCGCGGTGCCCCCCGGCAGGAAGGCCCGGAACCTGGATGCGTTTGGTAGAAAGTGCTTCCAGGGCTCAATGCTTGCTTGCCGTGTCCAGTCCTACCAGCTGTACATGGGCATGTACTTGCGGGACCTGGCAAAGGAACTTGCCGGGTTCTCTGCTGGTCTCTCCGGGGAACCTTTGCAGAGGTTCAAGTCCTTGTCTTCGGGATCCGGGATTGCTCTAAGTTCATGTCCCGAGCAGCCTATGATGGCTTTGAGGCCTTGGCCCGTATTGCGGCAGCCGGCATCACGGCTTGACGCCAGGCATGGCTGCAGTCATCGGATCTCGAGCCATGGGTACAAGACAAGTTGGTCGATGTCCCTTGCCAAGGTGAGAACCTTTTTGGCAAGCCCCTGGCCGAGAAGGCTGCACAACTCGAGACCGAGCACCTCACGAGGACAAGGCTGTCTAGAAAGACTTCTGCCCCTTCTCATAAACAGAAGGGCTCGGGTAAGAAGTCCTTTTACCTGAGGAAGGCGACTGCCTACAGACAGTTCCCACCTTACCAGGCCTCCCCAGCTCCCCCACAGGGTCAGCAGGCCAAGGGGCAGGGACATGGGCCCCTTAGGCAGAAGGCCCCCAAGCCTCCGGCTCCTGCTCCCACTCAGCAGGGTGGGGGTTTTTGACTCCCAAGGCATAGCCTCTCCATCTCTGCTGTCCCATCCCTGCACAGGAGGTCGACTAGCCCTGTTTGCCCACAGGTGGCCACCCATTACAGGAGACAATTGGGTCTTAAGCATAGTCCACAATGGCTATCAGTTGCCTCCTCCTTATTTCCCAGGCCTCCTCTCCACACAGACCTCCTCCTGCAGGAGCTTCAGGGTCTGTTGCGAGACAAGGCGGTGGAGCCTGTGCCTCCCCACCTACAAGGTCACGGTTTCTACTCCAGGTACTTCCTCGTACCAAAGAGAACCGGAGGCCTCAGGCCTATTCTCGACCTCAGAAATCTCAACAGGTTCCTAGAGAAGGAAAAGTTCAAGATGCTTACTCTTGGAACACTTCTGCCCTACCTCCAGCAGGGAGATTGGCTATGCTCTTTAGATCTAAAGGATGCGTACACTCACATCCTCATTCATCCAGACCACAGAAAGTACCTCAGGTTCATTGTGGGAGGAAACCATTATCAGTACAGAGTGCTGCCTTTCGGCTTCACCTCCACCCCCAGGGTCTTTACCAAGTGCCTGGCAGTGGTGGCGGCCTACTTAAGGAATCAGTGTATCTTTGTCTTCCCCTAGCTGGACGACTGGCTCATCAGGAGTCAGACGTGCCAGGAGGCCAGGCAAGCCACTCTCCGCACTATTTCTCTCCTTCAACACCTGGGGTTTGTCATAAACTTTGCAAAGTCCACTTTGCTCCCCTCCCAAAACTTGGAGTTCATAGGGGCAAGGCTAAACTCTCTGCAGGCAAAGGCTTTCTTGCCAGAGGACAGAGCCCAAAGACTGATAGACTTGGCAAACCAATTTCTCAGCAGGCCACTGGTTTCCGCCAGACTCTGGCTGAGGCTTCTCGGCCACATGGCTTCGACAGTACAAGTGACTCCCAATGCCTGGCTCCATATGAGACCTGCATAGTGGTGCCTCAGAACTCAATGGACACAGGCCACAGGGAGCCTCAGAGACAGAGTAAGGGTGTCCAGACCATTCCTGAACTCCCTACGCTTGTGACTGCACCCCCCCAACTTACTGCAAGGGGTGCCTTTTCAGATACCTGGGTTCACAGTGGTGTTAACCACCGATGCCTCCCTGCAGGGCTGGGGAGCATATTGTCTGGGCAAGTGCACCCAGGGCCTTTGGTCTCCCTGGGAGGCCACGCAACAGATCAACCTACTGGAACTATGGGCTATTCGCTTAGCCCTCAAGACTTTCTCTCAAACCCTGGCTCACCAGTCTGTCTTAGTACAAACAGACAACCAAGTAGCCATGTTTTATGTGAACAAACAGGGCGGCACTGGGTCCAAGCTCCTTTGTTAGGAGGCACAGGACCTTTGCTTGTTTGCGCTTAGGCACAACATGTTTCTCAAGGCTGTTTATCTCCCCGGCCAGGAAAACTACCTGGCAGACAGGTTGAGCAGGATTCTGCAGCCCCACGAATGGCAGCTCCATCCCTTAGTGGTTCAGAAGATTTTCCTGAAATGGGGACTTCCATCCATAAATCTATTTGCCAGTCCCCTGAACAGAAAGCTGCCCAGGTTCTGCTCCAGGCAACCATACCCTCTGCGGCTAGCAGCAGATGCTTTCCTGGTCTCAGGGCCTCCTATATGCGTTTCCTCCCACGCCTCTGGTGGCCCGAACCCTGTTCAAGATTCTGCGGGACAAGGCCTCAGTCCTTCTGGTAGCTCCCAGGTGGCCAAGGCAGCCTTGGTTCCCACTTCTGCTTCAACTGGCAGTGGACACCCCACTGCCTCTGGGGTTGCAGCCCGACCTTCTCTCTCAGGATCAAGGTTCTCTTCTGCACCCAAATCTCAAATCTCTCAATGTGATGGCCTGGAGGCTGCAAGGGTAGTTTTGGCCCCCTGGGGCCTACCTCAGGAAGTTGAAGAGGTCGTCCTGGCCTCTAGGAAACAGTCCACCAGGAAAACCTATGCCCTAAAATGGAAAAGGTTTTCTGTGTGGTGTCAGCAGCGTACAGAAGATCCTTTCTCCTGTCCTGTACCAGTGGTGCTTCAGTACCTGCTGCACTTATCCAATCAGGGACTTAAGTCCAATTCTGTTCGGATCCACCTCTCAGCTCTAGCAGTTCACCACTCACTGGTGGAAGGACACTCTCTGTCGGTTCACCCCTTGGTGTCCCGGTTCCTTAGAGGTTTGCTCTTGCTCAAGCCTCCTGTCTGTCCTCCAGCCCCTGAGTGGGAGTTGAATGTGGTCTTGCAACAACTGACTTGCCCACCTTTTGAGCCGATGGCTACTTGTCCTCTCTGCTTCCTTTCCTGGAAGACTCTTCCTGGTAGCCCTAACCTCGGCCAGGCGAGTGAGTGAGCTTCAGGCCCTGGTCTGTGACAGGCCTTACACTCGCTTCTATAGGAACAGGGTAATCCTTAGGACTCATCCAAAGTTCCTCCCAAAGGTTGTCTCCTCTTTCCACCTCAACCAGGAGGTGGTTCTTCCAACATTCTTCCCTAGGCCTCATGCAAGCCAGGCTGAAGCGGTCTGGCATACCCTGGACTGTAGAAGGGCCTTATACTACCTTGACCGTACGCAGGGGCATAGAAGGGCTACTCAGCTCATCATATCTTTTGACCCTAATAATTTGGGGTTACCTGTGTCCAAGCGTACCTTGTCCATCTGGGTGGCTGACTGTATCACCTGGGCTTACAAGGTGGCTGACCTTCCCTTGCAGGGTCGGCTCACGGCCCACCGTGTCAGGGCTATGGCTGCCTCAGTAGCTCATCTCCGCTCTGTACCGTTGGCAGACATCTGCAGGGCTGCAACTTGGTCCTCAAGCCAGACTTTTGCGGCCCATTACTACCTGGAGAGGGAGTCCCATAGGGACAGTGCTTTTGGCCAGGCAGTACTCCAGAATCTCTTTGAGGTTTAGGCAATCCTGCCCTCCAGCCCTCCGTTGGGCTACCAGTGGAGGTTCTTTCAGTGGAAAGCCTTTCTTTGATGCTGGGACTAGAGGGAGTTCTCTTGTTCAGCCTGGGTTCCTGGTAGCCCAGAGTTTGGGAGTCACCCATATGTGAGGACTGACTTCCTGCTTGGTCCTGGAGAAAGAGTAGTTACTCACCTGTAACAGGTGTTCTCCAGGAGCAGCAGCAATCAGTCCTCACAACCCTCCCTTCTCCCCTGGGAGTTGCAGTTGTACATAGTTCATTTTTTACGTGTTTGTGTGCTGTCTTTTAGCTATGTCATCAGACTGAGCAAGATGGCACCTTTAGGCGGGAAGGGGACCGTGCATGCGTGCAGTATTCCCAAAAGCTTTCATAGAAAGCTGGGGAAGTTCTCCGCAAGGGCTCCATCAACATCGATGTCACCCATATGTGAGGACTGATTCCTGCTGCTCCTGGAGAACACCTGTTACAGGTGAGTAACTACTCCATCTATCTGCAGCCTTGACTTCTCCCCCTTGTGCTCTCCCATATTTCTGAACTTTTCCTAAAAAATTATCATCACTTAGGAGTGGGGTTAAGATGGCAGCATGTACCTGCTGAGTCCTGGGATGGCTGCGAGTTTCCTGTTTTAATTTTGGATTCCTGATGGCTCCAAAAAAGGGGAAAGGCAGTGGCTACGTTTTCTAAGACCACTGGGTCTGACCCAAAGCAGCAGGGATCAACAGACACTATGCTATTCTGCTACTTGGGAACATCAAGCTACTAAAATGTGGCCCAATGCTCTTAAAGGGGCCAGCACATGCCTAAAAGAAGTGCAGGCCGGGGGTCCCCCTCTCCCTGGCTGCAGCCAAACAGCGCCCCATTCCCCAAAGATACCCTCCACCTCTGTGCACAGACCCCTCGCCACAACCCACGTTTCAAGGCCCCCCCCCCCCCCCACTTCCAAAGACTCCCTCATCCAGGGATATACTTTGTTTCATAAATAATGCATCTCATCCTATTTGAATTTTTTAATTTTTAGCTGTCAAATTGAGTCTTTATAGGCCTTAATCATTAGATCTAATTCCAATTGTTTCTTATCAAAGTTGTCTTGAGACATTTTTTGTAACTGATCCTTCACTTGATTAACTCATTAATTTCCTTCTCAACTTCAGTTGTAGTTTCAATGGTCAGTGACATTCTAGGCTACATTTATTTAGAATAGTGTCCCATCTTTCAAAATATTTTTTCTCCTTTGATTATTTTAATCTCCTTAGGATCATAAGATTTTTAATATACTAGATGAAGGTACCTCCATGTAATTCAGCGTAAATCAAGTGCTTACGTATCAGTGGCAAATCATATCACGAATGCTCATTTACACCTAAATTAGTTTCATCTAATAGAGCAGACTGTTGCATTATTTTAGAAATGTGTTCTTCAGAATAACCAAATATGTCATCTCTTCATAAGTTCATCCTTTTTAGTGACTCCTGATGCCATATAAACATACCTTTTAATTAAGTGGATACGATCCCCTTAAGATAATTCCCAAGCCCCTTATGTCATCCTGGGTCTACTTTAACAAATCCCTAGTGATCTAAGAGAATTCTCACTCACTCCTGCCTAGGCCGGGTTCAAAATGGCATTCACAATCCCTGGCGGCAATTTCACATACAAGCAAATGAGAGCATACACCTGACGCAGATTTGTCAAAATATGGTACCATGTCTGATTGATCTTCAATGAATATGAACAATATTGGGATTGTGGATCACCGAGGAACATGAACTATAATATTGGCATACAACAATTCAGATATGTTTTTTAGGAATATATATTAATTAAATATGAATTGAAATTGATGATCTAGTCAAGATATGAGTTGAAGTTTTGTTGCAGGAGATTTGTTGAACATGTTTAATGAAATTTTGTCTATTGAAGAAATTAATTTTGGAAATTTAATTAAAAGGTGTAGAGAAATACATAGAGAGACAGATGATTGATGTGGTGGCTAAGGTGATATAAGGTCTGCTGTCACAGATTACCCATGATGTCTCTCTATTTATTATTATAATTGGTGATGTGTGCTTTGGGGTTGTGTAGAATCTAGTATGAATCGATATTCCATTTTTCACTTAGGTCTAGGGCAAGTTGCACATTGCGGTCATTTATTCTGTACTTGGTGAGAGGTCTATCTGTGTTCTGCATGTGAGCTAGGCCAGGTATACTGTTAGCATGGAATTTCTATGTTGGGATCTGTCCTGCAGTAATCCGACTTGTTTGGTTTTCTAAATAGGAGTATGGTTCTTCTAGGGCCCATTGCAATGTTTATGGTGCTGCTCTTTTCTGGGTAGGCTCCTTGTGTGAGTTTTGGAAAATTAAGGTTGGTATGGTATGGTAGATATTTTGTAAACCCACTTTGACTATATTGTAGTCAAAACGCAGCATATCGAGCACCAATAAATAAATTTCTGTCCTAGTATTTTTCTTTTATTTAATTTGAGTGATCTTGTCGGCATAATATTATAATTGTCAGAAAGTTTTCAGTCATGAATGGGTATGAAATGAGCCCCAAATGTCTGTGAAAGGAAAACGAATGGAAAATAACATATGACGAAACCTTAGAAATGGAAATAATATTCTAACATCTGGGCATCATAACCTAGAACACTGGGAAGTCTAATAAGGAACACAAATGGAAAATGATGGATATGAGTAGAGAAGAGGGGTAAGAAGATGTAAGAAGTTGCTCATGAAAATGAGAAGAAACTGCTAGGTGTTCTACTGTGCAACGTATGTATTGCTAGTTGAAAACAAAGATGTGCAAAAATGTAATTATATTTAAAAGGACAATTTCAAAGGGATTTCCACCAGTAAGCAGGTGTTTGCCAGTGGAAAAAGCCCTTCTGAAAGTTGCACTCCCCCCACCATATGCAGGTAAAAGGTATGTGCAGTGTCGATGGTAAGTGATACTTACCAGTGATGAAAAGGGCCGGGGCGGAGTTCTAAGCTATGTGTAGGGATTTCATTGTGAAATCTCGGAGTGCTTTACTACATGTACTCTGCATCTGTAAGGTAGATGGGGTAAAGATTACCTGAAGTTTCATTATTGCTTCCCAATTTACATGAAACTGAAGAGAAGAGGAACAGAATTTATTTATTTATTTAATGTCTTTTCTACAGTATACCGCGCTCTTTAGAATCAGTGCGGTTTACAGTCAGCAATAAGTTGTACAGAGCAGGCAGGACCTGTACTGTACTTACAAAGAACAGGTGTTGCAATTGGGATTAACTGGGGTAACTATGTACATGCTGAGCAATCTGGTCATGGATATACAGTATTGACCAGGTCTGCTTGGCTGCAATTTACAATGTTAAGTAATACAATGTTGAGTAACTATATACAACAACTGTATATAATTTACAATGTTAAGTACTATATACAGGTCAGCCGTTCAGTCACGGGTGCACAGAGTTGGCCAGAGCTGCTTGGCACTTAATTACAGCTATAGACACATTTAGTATATAGGGTGTACTGTTTTGCTAATGGATGGTGCTGCATCAGTGCGATGTGGGTGTGCTAGTGGTGTTGTTCTGGTTGTTAGTTATGCCTGGCATATCAAGGCAAAAAGAAACAGAAACCTGATATTCAGAGGAAAACGCAGTACAACAGAGGGAAATGCCTAATACTGCTATTTGAAGTCATCCATAACTCCATCACAGTGGAGCGGAATGAGACCTTGCAGAGTGGATGAAGAAAGGGTGCAATTATGGTCTGCTTGTGTTCCCCTTCCGCGTATTTTGAGAGAATTTCCACCTGCTGGGAACTAGTTTCTTAATGGCATATTTCTTCTGTCTTTCTCAATCTTTTTTAAATTATTGGTTTCAATCTTTTGTTTTCTGTATTCTAAGTGAATATTCTAAATATAGCACTGTACACTGTAGAAGCTGTGTTAATTAGACAACAATAAAATTTATCATGTACAGTGCATAGAGCTGACATGGCAAAAACAATGCTACCGTTAACAGCATGTACTGTGGACGCTTATTTCCTTAATGGGGGTTCCTTTATTGGGAGGACATGCCAGGGTTTTAAAATAACTTGGGAATTTACAATCTGAGGTGTCCACTTGGGAGGACATTGATTGATCTCCTCGAAGTCACTAAGGATGTTATTTTAGAAGTCTTGTTCATGATTTGCACGCATAAATCCTGGCATTAATGTGTAAATGGTGATTTTTGGAAGGGCTGAATCGAGATATGGATGTCCTTGCTACATGTAAGTTGCCGGGGGGGGGGGGGGCGTAGTCAAAAATCTACATGGGTACTCCACATTTCCTACATATGTATGACTAAACATGTCCACATCAGAATTTACACCTGCTCCCTAGCATGTTAAGCTTTTTAAAAGCTGCTCGTTCGGGCCTGCTCTTTACAGAGGGGATTAAGGAGGTTATTTCCCTCTACGAATTGGAATTAGGAAAATATAGCAGCTTCTGTAGTGAACTGGCACATACACATGTCATTAAACACTTGGCTCTACCTGTAACTGCCGGCAATTAAGCGTGTGAGTAGCCGTGTTCACCCCATTGCTTTTTCCCACGTGCAGCCTTACCAAATGGTTCCTTCCTTCCGCCGTACACGGATGCATTGCTGCATGCACTCCTGCACTTTCTTTGAGGCATTTTAGAAATGGCTCCATGTTTAGCAGGGCCCTTCTTAAAAGACCTCCAGAGTTTTCAAAGGCATTTTTGTTGTTGTTAAGTGCCGTCGAGTTGGAGTCGACTCATGGCGACCCTCTGGATAGCTATCCTAAATTGTGTTCGGTCTTCAGTCAGGCGGCTCATTGTTGACAGGCTATCCAGGCAGCAGCAATATTGAACTATGCCCCGGTTATCAACCCGTGAGCAAAAATAGGCCAGCTTTTGTCGTGCCTATCTTTACCTGTAGGAACTAACCAGATGGTGGCTTGATATCGCTTCTGCCCGGTTAGCTTCCATGCTATGTGGCGCTGCGCGGCAGACTCGGACATTCAGTGCTGTGGCTGGATATGGCCCCAGCATTGAATATCTGGGATTAGGTTCAGCGGCGACAGCTAAGAGCCTTACAAACATGTAGCGGTCGCTGCTGATTTCGGTCCCTGTGACTTCAGTGTTTCAGTTCCGATCTCCATGTCTTTTCTAACATGTGCCTTGAAGTATCTAAGGGCTATTTTTAATATTAGCTTCTGTTTCTCTTCAAACATAATTTGTCAGACTGAGGTTGTACCTTTTTAAGTTTTAAGTCTTTGGGTTAATTCATGCAGGACAAAGTTAGAATAAAGAATAATAGAACTGAGGGATCCAGTGGAAAGATATCATCTCTAAGGCAGGGCTTCCCAGATCTCTGCCAGGGAACCCAGATCCGGTTGAGTTTTCAGGATATCCACAATAAATAAGTATGAAATCAATTTGTTGCCACTCGGTTTTCAGCCCATGCACATTCCTTTCTTGCATGTGCATTATGAGCATCCTGAAACCCAGTCTGGTTGTGGGCTCTGCAGCTCAGGTTTGGGACTCCAGGCTCTAGGAGGTCGATTCTCCCATTTCATGGCGAAAAAGGAGGATGAGGCCGGTCTAATGCAGCCACCTGGGTCTAAGAAGACTTGCTATTGAAAACTGGATCAGACTAGAGCAGTATATAAAACCAGTTACATAAAATAAACAAATCTTCTGGGCTAGAGTGAGCACAGCTCTGATAAAGGGCACGGCTCGCAGTTCGTCTTGCTCCTGTCTTGATTGTGTGTTACGACTCAGCCTCTTTGAGCTCCCCACTTCTCGTATTCCTTGCTGTGAGAAATAATTCTGCCTGAAATTCTGCAGAAAGCAGGTGCAGCTGAAGGCCTTTCAAAATTACAGTGTTTCAGTACAAATTGGCATGTCGCGTGCACAAATGGCTTTTATTACAGCTGTGATGCTTTAAAACCTGTAATTATACGGCAAAGTCCCCTCTGGATGCTCTTAATCCACTAAAGCAACTTTCTGATTAATATCGGATGAATGCAACAGTTGTTGCTGAGCATTGGGCAGTCTGCAAGTGTTTAAAGGATAACAGCAGTAACTATAAATGCTAAAAAAATCAATTCTTTTAAGACCACAGGTGTTTCTCTGATATAGTCGCAATAGTTTGTATAATGACTGATAGCTATTTAAGTTAATGCTGACAAACATTCTTTTTGCTGTACAAACAATAAAACATTTGCCTTGATCAAAACATTGAAAATATTGCTTTAACTTGGTGGCTGAGCTTGTGCTATATGCTTAATACTGTAACCAGTCTGGACACCCATGTCTCTCATACACGGCGCCTTGTGCAAACCATGTAAATGCCTTTGAATATCCCCCCCCCCTAACAGTATAGGAGGAAAAGTGCATCTGAAGATGGGATCTGTGTAATCTCTAAGCCTCTTGTAGTACAACCGCTTTCATTTGTTCACTTAAAAGCACAAAAAAAAAAAGATCGAGCCTGAAAAATGTGCAATAGCAAGGCCATACCAGGTTTCAGAGGAAGCGATAGTCAGGGCCGAGCCATCCATGAGGCAAACTAGGCAATCGCCTAGGGTGGGAAGAGTGGCCAAAAGCAGGGCATTCAAAGCTAAACAATAGATTCTAACAGCCAGAGGGGCACAAGGTGTAAGTTTTTCCTAGGGTGCCAATACCTTGAACCAACTCTGGGGCTGGCCCTGATGATGATCTATGACTTCTGGCTGATGAATGTTGCTGTGATGATTGGGCTATCTTCTTCACATACTTCATAAGACAATTAAGCCATAAAAAGACTCAAAACCCAAAGAGGATAGGTTTATGTGAGACATTGGCACTTCACAAATAGTCATATTATAGTCTGGATTATTTCAACTCTCAAAGGATAGAACTTGGTGCCAACTATAATGGAGAATTGAATGATAAAGAGCTCTTAAAGGACTTTCTTAGTCTACTGAAAAAAGAAGAGCAATTCTAACTTTTAAAATTATTTATGGTTGATCTGGTATAGCTTCCTCTAAATCAGCAGATCTGCTATAAATACCTTCTTAGAACTAGCAGTTACACCATCATTTAAAGTCGCTTCAGTGGAAAAAATGTAGAAATCATCTTTGTCCCCACCGAGATTGGGAAATTACCCACCATTATCAAATTTCCCGCACCTACCTAAGCTCCATGAAAAAGTAGATTTTATGCCATTGGGGGATTTGTGAAGGATTATGTTTTTAGATGTAGCCCAGTCTGAGTTCAGACAGTACCACAACAGTGAACTTCTTTTATTGGTGATTGCAGATGATTTGTGAAAGTGCTTAGATAAGGGAATAGACTCTTGCTGGTATTATTAGATCTGACCAAAGCATTTGATACCATAGACCACTCTATTATGTTGATTTGCAAATTTCAAGTATGATGAAAGCTGCCTGGTAATTATTTATGGAGGTAGAGAATGAGATGCCAATTTTCAACTGCTCAGCAAGTTTTTAGGCCCTGGGTAGAGCAACAAAGGGAAGCTGTTGAGTCCTGAGGAGAGATCATGCCCTCTGTGACCCGGAACCAGTTGTGCTGGCATTGAAGATGCTGTATCAATTCAATATTTCAGTTGGGGAGGCTTAAGGGGTCACTGCTAGTGAGAATGGAGGATTGGAGATTAAGAACCAAGAGGGAAATACAATCATGGAAGACTGACAGAGGGGAGACGTGAATGCCACTGTTATTACAGGGAGTGAGAAATTAGAAAGACTGACTGAAATAATGTTAAATGCTATTTGGGACATGTTTGTTTATTTAACAATTTTTTATATACCACTTTTCATTTTTATCAAAGCGGTTTACAGTGAAACAGAGCAAGTCTTAGATGGCATGGTAAATTAACTATTTACATTTAACTGTTTACAACGTTATAACTATATATACAATATATAGATACTAAATTTGGATGACATCTTATTGGGAGGGGACAGTTCTGTAGGGATTTCAATCCTATGATTGTGTGTTTCATATGCTGTTGTAGTGTTCGGTGAAAAGTAGGCTTTTAGATATTTTCTGGTCAGTGATGTCTGTAATATCTCTTAGGTGGTGTGGGAGTGAGTTCTATAGTGGAGGTGTATAGTATTCGAATGCCCTATGAAGCACTCTTTGTGAAGAATTGGTTGGTATGGAGGCTGTTGAGAGTGTGTTTTGGTGGCACTTCCTTTTTGAACATGTGTTTGGGACTCTTTTGATGATTTCGTTTAAACATTTAGCAGACTGGTTATTTAATATCTTGAAGGTCATCGTTATGGCTTTATATTCTATTCTGGATCTGATGGGTAGCCAGTGGAGGTCTTTTAAGGTGGGGGTGATATGTTCATGTTTGATCCTGTAATTAATCTAGCAGCTGTATTTTGTGCCAGTTGCAGAGTGTGAGTTGTGCTCTTGGGTAGGCCATGGAGTATCATATTTCTGTAGTCTAGTTGCGGGGTGATTATTGCCTGGCAGACAGTTCTAAAGTGGTTCTGTTCTAATATGGGTTGTAGGTTCTGTAGGATTTTAATTTTGTAGTAGACTTTCTGGAGATGGTTTTTGTTGATGTGAGATTGGAAATTGAGCCTCTGATCCAGATGTATTCCCAGATGTCTTACCTCATTCTTGATTGGAATTGGACAATTTCCGATTAGTATGTTTGGAGGGTTGAATGAAGTATGTGTTGTGATTACGAGGGCTTCAGATTTCTTGAAGTTGATTGTTAAATTGTATTGTGCTAGCCATTCGGTTGTTTCTATCATGCTTGTGGAGATGGATGAGAAGTCTGGGTTCAGTGGTGTCAATTGGGGAATATATCATAACGTTGTCTGTGTATAGGTGATAGTGTATGTTGTGTTTTTGTATGATCTTGAAGACTGGTTGAATGTATACAGTATGTTGAAGAGTAAAGCAGATAAAGCTGAACCTTGAGGTAGGCCTTGATGTTGCAGAGCCTGGACTCTTTCTTAAAAAGTGTATTAAATAAATTTGATAAGACAGATTTATTTTCCACGATCTTTAAAGGTCTGAAATTGGTAATAGGTCAACAAGGGCTTAGACTGGAATAAATGGAAGTTCAATTGCATGAAGATAAGAACTTTTATGTGGCACAGATTAAAGAATGTGATATAATCCAGTGTAAATTGGAATATCTGGAGTATTTAAGTAAGAGAAATAACTTAAGATTTCTAGATTTTCCAAAATCCCCATTGATGCCACCTGTAGAGATGGTATGGAAGTATATGCAGGATATTTTGAAAATTCCAGCAGAGTCTGCCACCTGTTTCCTGTGCCCTGTGTATCTCTACTTTTGGTTTAAGAACTCATGGGTTGAATGGAATCAAGATCAGGTCCACCCAAAAAGTATAAATTTGACTGAGGTTTTGGAGACCTTATTAGAAGTGGTTGCCAGAAGATCAATTCTGCTAGTTAAATTTGAGTTGGAACCTAAGTGTATCCTAAGGAGCTTTTACTAAAGGACGCGTATTGGACTTGTTGACAGCTAATGACATGACAATGCTGCCAGGTTTTGGCAATAACTGTCCATGGCTTGTTAGGACTGCAAGTGGGAGGATTAGGGATGGAGACTGGGTGGGCTAGTAGCACGGGTTCCCTTACCGCTTTCTCTTCTAGTGCTTCGGCAGGGCCGCATACACTACAGTAACTGCTGGAAACTTGCTTTCCAAGCTCCCAGCAGTTAACGTTGTGGTGTTTCCCTCTCGCACCATGGATTTGTGCCTTATGGGTGCATTTGGGGCAACATCACAGTGCAATTTAGCAAAAGGGCCCCCTAATGTTTCATCTTTACTTCAGACTATAAATGAGTTTTTTTGCATTCTAATGTTCATATATTTCCTGATTTCTCTCATTCTATGCAAGCCAGATGTTGAGAATTCATGGTCTTAAATCCTAGAGTTCTGGCGCTGGGAGCTAGTTATAAGTTATTGTTTCCATGTCAGTGTGTAGTTGATTTTGTTGGTAAAACTTTTTGGGGAGGGGGATTTTCAGTGTTGACGGCATTGCCACTTTAACTTTGCCCCAGATATTCAATAGCGGCGTCATATCTGTCTCCTGGCACTGAATATCCAGCTCCCTGGATTGCGAATTTGCAGTCTAGTCAGCGGTGCTTTTCAGTGGTCTTAACTTTAGCTGGTTAGGGGTTAACCAGGAAGTGGCTGAATATTGCCCGCTGCCCAGATAACCCATGATGTTGCCCCTGAATGCCCTGATGCTAAGTGCTTAGCGCTGGGTCATTGAGTGCCCTAAACCAGTGATAGTCAGTGGCACCAACTGGATTCATGCTGCCGAATATCCTGGTGGGCAGCCTTTATGCAATTTGCCTTTGAATATCCCCCCTCCTCCCCTTTTGTGTTGATGGACCCAAAACAGCTCAAGGGCTTTTTACTTGCTAAAGAAGGAATAAGAGTCTGCGCTCCTCATGCCTCAGATGTTTCTGTGATCCAGCTGTCTTAGATTATCCAGCCGCCTCTTTGAGTGTGCTGTAATTATTTTCTTGGTGTCTGATATTCATCAGTGGCGGCTAGCGTGATTACAGCGCTGAGTTGTTGCTGCTGAATACTAAACCCGGATATTCAATGCCGGGGCCATATCCAGTCACTGGCATGGAATATTCGGTTCAGTCACGGAAGCCGGAAGCTAACCACGTAGTGCTGATATTCAGCCACCGCCCAGTTAGCTTCAGTGGCAAAAGTTAGAACAGCTTTTGCTGCGCCTAACTTTCACCATTGAGGGATAAGCGGACAGCGGCTATATATTGCTGCTGATTGATTATTCCTGGGTGCTGTCCTTGGAATGCTGCAATGCCAATCGCGTAGCATCGGGGCACATAGTGGCAGTAAACCATGTAAATATCGGGCCTTTGGGGATTTCCTTTCTTTTCTTGGCCTGTCATAATTTGTGATCTAAAAAACGGATGTTCCTTTATATTATTACAATCACTTTTCTTTGTTGTTTGTTTCTTTGCTTGGATCTATAATGTTGAATTTAATAATGTTTTTAAAAAATGTATTACATACCATTGGAGTGGAGGAGTGGCCTAGTGGTTGGGGCAAGGTACTTCAGGCCGGAAGGTCAGGGGTTCAAGTCCCACTAGAGGACAGCATGCAACCTTGGGCTGGAAGGACTGGGGTTTCTAGTCCCACAGGTGCTCCTTGTGGTCTTGGGCAAGCCACTTAACCCTCCACAGCCCATGTTCCCTGTAAAATAGTTGTCTCCAAGTTATAATGCCCTGTTCAATGTAATTTCAGTTTGTTCAATGTAAACTGCACTGATGCAGAATAGCACAGTATATAAGAGAATGTAAATAAATAAATAAATTTTAAGGGCCAGAGTTACTAACATACATGAAAGAAATACCGCGCTAAGCAGTTAGTGAGGATTTTGGCATTAGTAATTGCGCATTCAGCCTTGCTGTTAGTATGGGGCAAGACAGTTTTCGTGCGTTGATTTGCATGCTAACTCTCACTGGTAGATTGCGGTGGAGAATGAGTGCCTTCGGGAAGGAGAGTGGGTGTGGTGAGTGAATTGCAGTTAGGGCCGGGGTAAACACTGCATGCTAACTGTCAAGGTTGCAATTAGAACTGGTGCAATTCCTTCCACCTCAGTATGTGGAGTAAAGTACATGCACGGTAATAGTACCCCACGTTAGGGTGCGGGGTCACACAGTAAGTGCCGGGAACATGCTACAGTATCTATACTTTCGACAGTTAACCTGGAGGCTTTGCACTTAATGCATGTTCATTTTCATGCTATTGGTGCATTAGGTGCTAAACTATAGCACACTTTAGTTAAAAGGCCTCTTCATTGACAAAAAAGTGCAAAGCAGCTCAATATTATACATGAAGACATATTTTAGATAGTATGTGGATATCGGGACATACTCGGCTCCGACAGTATTTTAGAAACGGCTCTGCCAAATGTGAAAGTGTTTGAAAAATACATACACAGGGATTTATATCCATATGCAGCAGGAGCAGCCATCTTACAAATCTCCACATGGGAACAATCAGTGGAGGAAACCTGGCAACTTACACGTGCAAATATAGGCACTTCACAACTTGCAAGTATAAAGGTGGGCATGTACAAATGCATGCATGTGAGCCATTTCACAAACTGAGACATGAAGATGCCGATTACCCATAGAAGATGCTAGTTTTGACTCATTTCAGCCTGGAAAGGGAAATAAACTAGAGGGGATTAAGGAGGATAAGCGAAAGGCACACTTTAAAGCTTGCTTGGAGGCTAAACAATGCATTCTGAGGTGGTGGAGTGAGGTGGATGCCCCTTCCTCTTTGGAGTGGAGGAATCTATTCCATGACCTTATGCTAATGAAAGAATGGCCACCAGGGGCATGGTGAAGCAGAGGGAAATTTTTTTTGTCTCCCTGAGGGCCTTACGTTTACTACTCAACTCCCAGGATGAGAGTTTTAGGGGACCATGGAAAGTTGGGGGTGGAAAGGCGTACAACTCTCTGTATGTTATGAAGCGATTGCTCTTCTCCCTCCTTGTTGCTTCCCTTGGATTCTGCCTTTTCTTGGAGGGGGGGGGGGTGGTGAGGTTGCACTTACACTTACACTGATGCAGAGGGTAGTGGATATAGGAGTTGGGGTAGTTGGGAGAGGGGATGGGTTAGGTGGGAGAGGAAGGGGTGGGGTAAAATAGGAATGCATTTGTATTATTGGTAGTGTTGGGGCTCCTGAGATGGTGTTAAATGTTCCCACCTACTGGGAGGAATGTTTTGTACTTTGGAATACAGATGATTTGTATTTTATACAAATATATATGGGAGGGAGAGGGTGGGATGGGGGCTGTGAAAATGCCAAAAACTGTGAAAGATGGTTCTTGTATTTCTCTGTATACTCCTAGTGAGATGTAAGAGTGCCCCTATGATGGGAGTGGTGGTGTTTTGAACCCTTTTAAAACCTACACACATAGTACCAGGGAGTAGGGATAAATCCCGATGTGGAAAACTTTGGAATTACACATGCATTGCCTGTATGAAATGGGGAAGACACATGTATGTATTTATTTATTTATTTATTTTTTATTTACCACTTTTTTTATACCGCTTAATCATTTCCATCAAAGCGGTTTACATTGTAACTTAAGCTTGGTAAATGTACATTAAACAGGGACAATGCTCAGTAAAATCCAAGTTATCAATGGAGGGTTAAGTGACTTACCCAAGGCCACAAGGAGTGCTAGTGGGAATGTAGTTTTTTGTTCCATCCAGGCCACACCCACTCAAAACTGCCATGTACTAATGATATCCATATATAAATTGGACCCTTTCTAAAAGGGTCAGTTACATGTGGATGCGATGTACTATTGTACGAGCGCATTAAAAGGCTTCTAAAATAACCCCCATAATGAAAAAGGCAACTTGCATTTAGCCTCAGGAGCTGCGGTATTTATGGAAACGTAAATTCACTCTCTACACTCAGTCCCTTTGTGCACTCATCTCCTCCCATAGTTTTCAGTACCATCTCTGTGCTGACTCCCCCCAGATCTACCTTTCTGCACCTGAAATCTCTCTGAGAATCCAGGTCCAGATCTCTGCCTGCTTATCTGACATTAGTGCCTGGATGTCTCACTGCTATCTGAAATTGAACATGGCCAAAATTGAGCTCCTTATCTTTCCCCCTAAGCCCACCTCCCCCCTTCCTCCTTTCTCTATTTCTATGGATAACACTCTACTCTTCCCTGTTTCCTCAGCTCGCAACCTTGGGATCATCTTTGACTCCTCCCTCTCCTTCTCCACACATATCCAACAGATAGGTAAAACCTGTTACTTCTTTCTTTATAATAGTGGCAAAATTTATTTATTTAACAATTTTTCTATACCACCTTATCTTGAATCAAGGCGGTTTACAATAAAACTTCAATTTACAGAGAACTTACAATGGGAATAATTAACGCTTAACTGATTTACAGAAAAATGATTAGTGATCAAAAATGGGATGGGAGAACTGGGAGTGTTAACGTTAAACTTATGTACAAATGTGTGTGTAAGTGTTCATAAGGGGGGCATCAGGTTTCATTGAAGTGCTCGATGAAAAGAAGGGTCTTGAGCTGTTTTCGAAATTCCTTTGTTTGTGGTGGTTCTCATTTTCTCCTGGAGATTGTTCCAGATAGAAGGAGCAGCAAGCGAGAGAGCTCTCTTGGAAGTAGTTTGTTTGTTTTTTGTGAACAGGTTGGGTGTTGGTATGGTACTGATGTTGCTGTTTCTCTCAGGTCTGTTAGGTTTGGTGTAGATGAGGTCCTGGAGACTTCTGGCTGTCAAGTTGTTTTTGATCTTGAAGATGGTAAGGGCAGATTTGTATTTGCCACGTAGTGTAATTAGCAGCCAATGCAGTTGGTGCAGGAGGGGCGTTATGTTTTCTCGCCGAGATGATCCCATTATGGTTCAGGCAGCAGTGTTTTGGGCCAATTGCAGAGGTCGCGTAGTTTGTTTCGGCAGACCTTGTAAAAGAGCATTACAGTAGTCCAAGGATGGCGTTATGATGGACTGACATACTGTGCGGGAGTGTTCTTGACTGATGAGAGGTTTTAGTTTCCTGATTATTGCAAGCTTGTGGAAGGCGGACTTGGAAATTTTGTTGATATGAGCTTGTAGGTTGAGATGCTTGTCTATGATGACACCCAGGTATCGGACTTCGTCCTTTATTGTGATTTGTAAATTGGAGATTTTGATTGAAGCGGGGGGGGGGGGGGAGGGGGTTTGAAATCAGTGTTCCTTATAATGATTATTGCTTCAGTTTTCTTGATGTTGATGTTGAGGTTGTTTTTGGTAAGCCAGGATGTCATTTCGTGGAAACACATTGACATTGTAGTGAGGTCTAGAGAATCTAACTGGATTGGGGTGTAAGCCATGATATCATCTACATATATGGCATATTGTATGTTGTGTTTCCTGAAAATGTTGCAGATTGGTTGTACATATATGTTAAATAGGGCAGAGAGCGAAGATCCTTGAGGAACTCCTTGGTCAGTGTGGAAAGTGGTTGAGGTGGGTCGACCAGATTGGACTATCTGTTGTCTGCTTCTGAGGTATGACTGGAACCACTTAAGGTTAATGTCTTGGATTCCAGTTGACAGTCACTCCAGGAGGATGTCGTGGGAGACTGTGTCAAAGGCAGATGATATGTCGATGAAGATTAATAGGAAACCTCTTATGTTGTCGATACCTTTGAGCAGATTATCAAATAGATGGATGAGTAGTGTCTCTACGCTGTGATCTGGGCAAAAAACATGTTGGTGAGGGATCCAGAGGGGCATGTAGGTCAATGTGGTCCTGGAGTTGTCTCTGAACAATCTTCTCAATTATTTTGGATAGAAATGCAATGCTGGATATTGGGTGGTAGTTTGATGGGTCGTTGCTATGTGGAGGTGTAGTCTTTGGGATAGGGTGGATGGTAGCTTGCTTTAGAGTCAGGGACATGCATCCTTGGGTAAGTGAAGTACTTACTATTTTTTGTATGAATTTAATTAGGTCATCCTTGGCAGATTTGATCCATGCCACTGGACATGGATCTGATGGTGCTGTGGTAGTATTCAGTTCAGTTATGGTGTGGCCGATTTGCTCTGTTGACAGGATGTAAAAATTCCTCAAGTGGTTTGGGGTGCTGGGGCTCATGCTGATAGGTAGTGTGTCAGGTTTTTCAGCGTCCTTGTAAAGTATGGGTTGGAGGGGTTTATTCTTGAATATGAGGTAGTCTGCACATGTTTGCGGGTGATTTGGGATTTCATTCTTCAGAGTTGGGTCCATTGTTAGTGTTTGGATGACGTTGAAGAGCTCTTTGGGTTTGTTACAGGCTTTTAGAATGAGGTTAGTGTGGTATTTGTTGCTTCCTTTCTGAGCAGACTACTAAGACCCTTATCCATTCTTTTGTCATCTCCCATTTAGACTATTGTAAACTCCTCTTCACTTGTCTTTCTCTGAATCATCTCTCCCCACTTCAATCTGTTTGAAACGCAGCTGCACAGCTAATCTTCCGCCAGTGTCACTATGCTCATGTCACCCCTCTTCTCAAGTCATTCCATTGGCTCCCTATCCATTTCCACATCCAGATCAGACTTCTCCTGCTGACCTATAGGTGCCTTCATTCAGCTGCTCCTCACCACCTTTCCTTTCTTATCTCTCCCTATACCCCTCCTTGGGAATTCCACTCTTCTGGCAGATGAGAAAGTGCTTTGCATGAGATCAAGGTACCTCATATCTCCAGGAACAAGCAGGAATGTAGTCCTCACATATGGGTATCGTCGGTACCGACGGAGCCTGCGCGGGAATGCTCTCCAGCGTCCAATAGGAACTCTTTTGGGAGGATCCCTCAGCACATGCGCGCTGCCTTCCCGCCTTTCCAACTGTCCCTCTTCAGTTCTTCTTTTTCTGCGGAGCCAACAGGACCTATTCCCTGTCACCGCAGAAAATTCCGTCTTTAAAATTCTTTTTTGTGGTTGCATTTGCCTACCGCACGATGCCTACCGGTACCGCCGGTTCTTATCTCCAGGAACAAGCAGGAATGAGTCCTCACATATGGGTACGTCGGTACCGACGGAGCCTGCGCAGGAACGCTCCCCAGCTTCCCAAGAAGGAAAGCTTTTGGGAGCATCCCACAGCGCCTGCGCGCTGCCTTCCCGCCTTTCCTAACCAACTCTCCTCAGTTCTTCTTTTCCGCGGAGCCAGCAGGTCATGTTCCTGTCACTGCTGAAGAAGTTCTTTATTTTAATTTATTTCTTTGGTCGCGTGTCTGCCTTCCCCGACGCCGGACCGGTACCGCCGGTCTTTTCTTTCTAAAAAAAAATATATTTTTTCCTCACTTGGTGTATTTTTCTTCTTAGGCCTCCAGGCCCACAAGAAAATTTTCCCTCATGGAAAAACCAGCCTCCGGGTTCAAAAAATGCACTAAGTGTAGCGGTACAATTTCTGTTACAGATACCCATGAATGGTGTCTTAAATGTTTGGGTCCTGAACACTCCATTCCGGATTGCCAGTCCTGCTCTCTAATGTCTAAACGAGGGTTACAGAACCGAGCAGCCAAGCTCCATGTGCTGTTTCCCACGGATGCACCGGCGGTGGCATCGACATCTTCCAGGTCTTCCTCTCCTGATGGGTCTCAGGTAACCAAACATAAACCTAGCAGGTCCTTGAAGGGCAAATCTCCCTCTAAGCATCGAGATGCCTCTGGGCTTGCCCTCGAGGATCCTGCCCCAGCCAAACAACCCCGGTGGGAAGCTCCGGCTTCCAAAGCTCCTCCTATGGGGTTACAGGTTGACATCGATGGCACGGCCTCGACCGATCACCTGTTAGAATGCTCTGGGGTACCGGCACTTTCTCCCGGTACCGACATCCAGGCAGTCGTGGCATCCATGGATCACACTGTTCAATCCATGCAGCAGGCTATAATGGCTTTTATTAAAGCTGCGACGCCGACGGTACCGGAACGAGTTCCGTTGTCGGTACCGGCTCCGGTAGCAGTACCAGCGCCGATACCGGTACCGACTGCATCGACATCGGCCAGGATACCGACTCCGGTTCCTTGTCCAGGGCTATTTCTCAGTACCGATCCGGTACCGGGGACGCCCGATGTCGGTACCGATCGATACGCGTATCGATCGTTGGAAGCGGACAGATGATACTTCGATTCCTCTGATGATTCTGATTCATCAGATGAGTCTCCTGAAGTATCCATTACCCTTCCTGAGGAACCTACTTCTCCAAAAAGGAGAATGTCTCCTCCAGAGGATTTGTCCTTTCAAGACTTCATAATAGAAGTGGCTAAAGGACTCTCTATTTCAGTAACCTCTGAAACAGAGCCTAGAGCAAAACAATTTGATATTTTAGGATACTCTAAGGCTCCCAGAGAGGCAGACACCTTGCCAATTCATGAAATTCTTCATGAGCATATGATTGACTTATGGGAGACTCCTCTCACCCTTTCTCCTCATTCTCGCAGATTGGACACTATGTACCGTGTCCCTCCTTGTCCTGGATTTCAGAAAACTCAGCTTCCTCACCACTCCATTGTGGTGCAGTCAGCTATGAAAAGGATAACGAGTACCAAAAGACACTCTTCTGCTCCTCCAGGAAGAGAATGCAGGACCTTGGATGCTTTTGGTAGGAAAATCTTCCAAGCCAGCATGCTTATTGCCAGAATCAACTCATATAGCCTTTATATGGATATGTTTCTAAAGGAAGTTGCACAAAAGCTGCACAACTTTCTCCCTTTTCTTCCAGAGGATAAAAGGGATGAGTTCCTCCTTTGGCTTAAGCATACTCAAGAATTTCAAAGTTTTCCAACAGGGCAGCCTTTGACTCCTTTGAAGGTGCCAGCAAAGCCTCAGGCATTGCAATAGCTGCTCGCAGAATTGCTTGGCTCCAGGCTTCTGATCTAGAGCCCTGGGTTCAGGATGGCTTAGGAAATCTGCCCTGTACGGGTGAAAATCTCTTTGGCAAAGAGTGGCAAATAAAAGCCACTCAAATGGATGCAGAGAATTCTGCTCTGGATAGACTTTCTAAGTCAACCTCCATTCCAGCCAAGAAAAAACCTTTCAAAAAGCCTTTTTACAAAAGGAGCAGATTTCCTTCCACTTCTGGCCAACAATCTTCTACAGGTCGCTTTGCTACTAAGCGTCAGCAACCTAAACAGGCCAGGCCTAAACCTGCAGGGACTGCTACAACCCAGCAGTCCCAACCCCCTCAGGGTTTTTTGACTTCATACTAGAGAACTTAACCTTTCTGGCTCTACAACAGCCAGAACCTCTCACCATTCCAGGAAGGTTAGCTCATTTTGCTCCCAGATGGGAGCAAATCACATCAGAGCAGTGGACCCTCTCCATCATAAGAGAGGGCTACAAACTTCATTTCTCAGACCTTCCTCCCTACACCATGGTGAGACACTTCAATTCTCCCACATCTCTCCTCGACCTTCTGGATCAGGAGGTGACTACCCTTCTGGCCCAGGGGGCCATAGAAGAAGTTCCTCTTCTTCAACAGGGGTCAGGGTTTTACTCCCCCTATTTTCTCATTCCAAAGAAAACAGGGGGATACAGACCCATTCTAGATCTCAGAAAATTGAACAAATTCCTATGCAAGGAGAAGTTCAAGATGCTTTCTCTAGGCACTCTCCTTCCATACCTGCAGAGTCAGGATTGGCTTTGTTCTCTAGATCTCAAGGATGTGTACACTCATGTCCTCATCCATCCATCTCACAGAAAATTCCTACGTTTTCTGTTCCAGGGAAAACATTACCAATACAGAGTGCTTCCTTTCGGTCTAGCCTCTGCTCCAAGAGTGTTCACCAAATGCATGGCAATAGTTGCTGCATTTCTACGCACTCTGGGAATATTTGTCTTCCCATACCTGGACGACTGGCTCATCTGAGCTCCAACCCAGTCAGAGGCTCAGATCTCCCTGAACCGCACCAGGCGCATTCTGCAATACCTGGGACTTGTGGTGAACCTCCCAAAGTCCCAGCTCACCCCTACTCAGTCCCTGGAATTCATAGGGGCCTGGTTGGACACCACCTCTGCAAGGGCCTACCTTCCTCAGGCCCGTTGTCAACGTCTAGTGCAGTTAGCCTCCCAGATTCAGTCAAAGAGCCACTTAACTGCCAGGGAGATGCTACAGCTGCTAGGCCATATGGCTTCCACAGTACATTTGGTACCCTATGCTCGCCTACACATGAGAGCAGCTCAATGGATTTTGTCCACCCAGGAGCTCTCTCAGGCCAAATAGCAACCTCCAAACGTCCCCTTTTGGTCTCTCCAATGGTGGATGTCCTCTCAAAATCTGTTGCTGGGGTCCCCCTTCCAACCTTTGTTACCCCAAGCAACCCTCACAACAGATGCCTCCCAAACAGGTTGGGGAGCTCATCTACAAGACCTCTCCACCCAAGGCACTTGGTCCCCACAGGAGACCTCTCTTCATATCAACCACTTGGAACTTCGAGCAGTGTTCCTAGCTCTCAAGGTCTTTCATACCCTCCTCAGCTACAAGACAGTCCTCATTCATACGGACAATCAAGTAGCCATGTTTTACATAAACAAGCAAGGAGGAACTGGCTCTCTGTCGCTTTGCAATGAAGCTCTAAAATTATGGGCCTTCGCCAGAGAGCATCAAATCCATCTCCTGGCAGTATACCTCCCAGGAATCCAAAACTCTTGGGCAGACAGACTCAGTCGAGTTCTGCTTCCACATGAATGGTCCCTGCACATGGATCAGGTACTCAGAATCTTCCAAGAATGGGGAACCCCGGACATAGACCTCTTTGCAAGTCCGTGGAATGCCAAACTTCCCCGGTTCCGTTCCAGAATTCCGTGTCAGGGAGTTCAGGCCAAGGATGCCTTCCTCCTTCATTGGGGGTCAGGGCTTCCTGTATGCCTTTCCACCCATTCCTTTGATTCCCCAGACTCTGTTCAAACTCCAGAGGGATCAAGGATCTATGATCCTCATAGCTCCATGCTGGCCACGCCAAATGTGGTACCCTCTACTTCTGCATCTCTCCCAAGCCCCCTCCCTGGACTTGGGAGCTGCGCCAGACCTTCTGTCCCAGGAGAAAGGGACTTTGTGGCATCCAAACCCCAAGTCCCTTCACCTCAGAGCTTGGTTACTGAAGGCCTAGACCTTCAAGACTTCAATCTTTCTCAGCAAGTGAAGGATATCCTCCATGCTTCCAGAAAACCTTCCACTAGGCGTTCCTATGCTTTTAAGTGGAAAAGATTTTCCATTTGGTGTGCTCAAAAGGATCTTGACCCTCTAGCACTTCCTGTGAATTCTCTATTGGAATATCTCCTGCATCTCTCCAATGCAGGCCTTAAAACGAATTCAGTAAGGGTCCATTTGAGTGCTATTGCAGCATCCCTTAAGCCTCTCAATGGACAACCTATTTCCTCTCATCCTCGTATTGCAAGATTCATGAGAGGCCTAACTTTAACTAAACCTCCCATTCGACCTCCCCCGGTGGCATGGGACTTAAACTTGGTTCTTGGTCAGCTTATGAAGCCACCTTTTGAACCCTTAGCCACCACCTCCTTGAAATTTCTTTCCTGGAAGGTTATTTTCCTTATTGCAATCACTTCTGCTCGCCGCATCAGTGAACTGCAGGCCTTAGTGGCTAATCCACCTTATACAAGGTTCCATCATGATAAGATAGTCCTTAGGACAAATCCTCACTTTATGCCTAAAGTGGTCTCACCTTTTCATCTTAATCAAGAGGTATATTTACCTGTCTTTTTTCCAGCTCCTCATGCATCCAGTGCAGAGAGGAACCTTCATACTCTAGTTTGTAAAAGAGCTCTTGCTTTTTACTTACACAGGACACAGCAACATAGAAAGTCTTCCCAGCTTTTTGTTGCTTTTGATCCTTCTCATTTAGGACTTCCAGTCTCTAAAAGAACACTGTCCAATTGGATTGCTCAGTGTATTTCTTTTGCTTACCAGAGTAAGAACCTTTCTCTGGAGGGCCATGTCACAGCTCACACCTCTATGGCTCATCTTCATTCTGTGTCCATCGACCAGATCTGTCGAGCAGCCACCTGGGCCTCGGTTCATACCTTCACAGCCCATTACTGTTTGGACAAGGACTCCTGCCGGGATGCCTTGTTTGGTCAGGCTGTCCTCAGACACCTGTTCCATTCTTGAACAACTCCTGCCCTCCTTCCCTGAATGGATGCCTGAGATCCATAGGAAGACGAGGAACCCTTCAGGGTCTCATACCCTTGGGGATCTCCCAGGCATCTTAGCTAGGGAGTCCCCATATGTGAGGACTCATTCCTGCTTGTTCCTGGAGATAGCACAGTTACTTACCTGTAACAGGTGATCTCTGGGAACAGCAGGAATTAGTCCTCACAACCCTCCCACCTCCCCTAGGAGTTGTATCTCTCTCTATCTTTCCTTTCCTCTCTCTCTCTATTGTCTCAGCTTTAAACTTGAACTGAGGAGAGTTGGTTAGGAAAGGCGGGAAGGCAGCGCGCAGGCGCTGTGGGATGCTCCCAAAAGCTTTCCTTCTTGGGAAGCTGGGGAGCGTTCCCACGCAGGCTCCGTCGGTACTGACGTACCCATATGTGAGGACTAATTCCTGCTGTTCCCAGAGATCACCTGTTACAGGTAAGTAACTGTGCTTTCTTTTCTTTTCCTAAAAAACAAAACAAAACCCTACACTTTGACTGTTTCTTTCAGAAACATTTCTGTTTTGGTGCTAGGCGCCATTTTGGGCATTAGGCCCCATTTTTCCAAAATCATGGAAAAGCCAACTAGTGGTTTTAAAAAATGTACCAAGTGTAGCGGTACCATTTCCGTCACTGACACCCATGATTGGTGTCTAAAATGTTTAGGACTTGATCATTCTCCAACTGAATGTCTCTCCTGCATGGGGATGACTAAAAGAGGAAGACAGAACCGGGCCGCAAAGCTTGGTACCCTCTTTTCTTCAGACGCCAGATCCATTGCATCGACATCGTCAAGGGCCTCTTCTTCCTCCCATGGATCTCAGGTAACTAAACACAAAAGCCGGTCCTCAAAGGGTAGCTCTCCTGCTAAGCATCGAGAGGCCATTGGCATTTCCCTTGAGGGAACCACACCGGCAAAACAGCCCTGGCGGGAGGCTTCAGCTTCCAAAACATCGATGGGGCTTCAGGATGTTCTCGAGGCCTCAACCTCGCAAGAACTACCTGTGCCATGCTCAGGGGTTCCAGCCATTCTTACCGGTACCGACACCCAGGCATCAGCAGCGTCGATAGACCAGAGATTTATTGCTATTGAACGCAGTATCGCAGCTCTTCTCTCAGCTGCGGTACTGGTGGTCCCAAGGGCACCGGTGCCGACATCGACACCGGTACAGACACCAGTACTGACACCGACAATGCCGGTACCGACGGTGCCGGCCCTGATGGTAACTCTTCACATTCCACCTCCAGCTGGAGTGGGTAAAGTGGTACCGGGTCATCTCGGTACCGACTTCGATCGGTACCGGGATCGTGCTTTGCAGGAGCATCGGAGTCAGGAATACTTCGATTCCTCTGATTTTGAAGATTCTGACAATTCTGCTGGCACCAGAGGTTTTCTCTTAGAGGATCCCTCTTCTCCCCAATGCAGAATGTCACCTCCAGAGGACGTGTCATTTCAGGATTTCATCCGTGATATGGCTAAAGGTCTTTCAATCATAGTAGCTCCTGAAGAGGAACCCAGAGCAAAGGAATTGGAAATCCTCCAATATCCTAAAGCTCCTAAGGAGGCAGCTACTCTGCCTATCCATGAAATTCTGCATAACTTGATGCTCAGAATGTGGGAGACACCTCTGACTACTTCTCCTCACTCTAGGAGACTTCATACTATGTATCGAGTCCCCCCATGTCCTGGATTTCAGAAAACTCAGCTGCCACACCATTCAATGGTAGTGGAGTCACCATGCACAAGATGAAAAGTGCAAAAAGACATGCATCCAATCCTCCAGGTCGTGAATGCAGGACTCTGGATGCTTTTGGACGCAGAACATTTCAGGCTTCCATGCTTTTAGCTAGGATCAGCTCATATATCCTATATATGGGAATGTTCCTCAAAGAAATCACAGGAGACTTGGAACTTATGAGCCCATTTCTCCCAGATAAGAGACAAGACTTTCTTACTCTGGTTAAGCATGCTCAGGATGTCTCCAAGTTTGTCAATCATGCAGCCTTTGACTGCTTCGAATGCATCAGTAGAACTTCTGCTATTGCCATTGGTGCCCGACGGATTACCTGGTTACAGGCATCAGACTTGGAGACTTGGGTACAGGACAAGTTAGGCAACATTCCTTGCATGGGAGAAAATCTCTTTGGCAAGAACTGGCAGGAGAAAGCTAACGAGTTAGATGCTGACAATTCTACCTTAGATAGATTGTCAAAGTCTACAGCCACTCCAGCCAAAAGGAAGCCTTATAAAAACCCCTCTTTTACCAAAAAGAGGAAGTTTTATCCTTCCTATACCCACCAGACTCGGACTCCAGGTCAGGTTGCCCAAAAGGGACAAACTAGACAACAAAAAAAACCAAAAGGCCCGAGAGCCCAACCAGCTCTCCAGGTTCAACCCCCTCAAGGGCTTTGACTCCTTCCTAGAGAGCTTTGCCTTCCTGCCTCTGAGGGGTCCTCAACCCCCCAATATCCCCGGCAGGTTATGCCACTTTGTCAACAGATGGCATCAGATAACAGCAGAAGATTGGACTTTGTCCATTGTAGGGGAGGGGTACAAACTTCATTTTCACAGCTTACCCTCTCCTACAATTCTAAAGCAGTTCAATTCACAAACCTCTGCAGACAACCTGCTAGATCACGAGGTCTCCACACTTCTTGCCCAAGGGGCAATAGAGGAAGTACCCATTCTTCAACAGGGTGCAGGGTTCTACTCCCCCTATTTTCTTATTCCAAAGAAAACAGAAGGACACAGACCCATTCTTGACCTCAGAGAACTGAACAAATATCTGTTTTGAGAGAAATTCAAAATGATTTCTCTGGGAACTCTTCTGCCATACCTTCAAAGCCAGGACTGGCTTTGCTCTCTAGACTTAAAGGATGCATACACTCACATTCTTATCCATCCAGATCACAGGAAATTTTTACGTTTCCTTTTCAGGGGAAGACATTTCCAGTACAGGGTTCTTCCTTCTGGTCTGGCTTCAGCACAAAGGGTATTCACGAAATGCATGGCAATAGTAGCTGCATTTCTACGAACCCTGCGGATTTTTGTCTTCCCTTACTTAGACGACTGGCTCATCCGAGCCTCTACAGTGACAGAGGCCAGCACTGCACTGTCTTGTACAATGCAAATCCTCCAATACTTGGGATTGGTAATAAACTTCCCAAAATCTCAACTAGTTCCTTCCCAATGCCTAGAATTCATAGGAGCCTGTCTGGATACCAGACAGGCAAGAGCTTTCCTTCCATAAGCCCGGTGTCTTCGCATAATGCAGTTAGCTTCTCAAGCAGCAGGCAAATCCTCCCTCACTGCTCGGGAGCTACTGCAGTTGCTGGGATACATGGCATCCACAGTTCATGTAGTCCCATATGCTCGCCTCCACATGTGAGCAGCTCAGTGGACCCTCTCCACACAGTGGACACAGGCCACGGGTCATTTGTCGGACAAAATAACAATCTCTCAACGACTAATTTTGTCCCTCCAATGGTGGCAATCATTAGAAAATCTGACAGTGGGGTCTCCTTTCTATCAACCCTTCTTTCAGGCCACCCTGACAACAGATGCATCACAGGTGGGTTGGGGAGCACACCTGAATCATCTCTCTACCCAGGGCACCTGGACTCCACAGGAGGCTGGTTTACACATAAACCTCCTGGAGTTAAGAGCAATTTATTTAGCTCTTTGAGTGGTCCATGCCCAGCTCAGCTACAAGACAGTCCTAGTCCAGACAGACAATCAGGTAGCCATGTTCTATGTGAACAAGCAGGGCGGGACAGGCTCTCTGTCGTTATGCAACGAAGCTTTACGACTATGGGCCCTCACCAGAGAGCATCAAATTCACCTTCTAGTGGTATATCTTCCAGGCATTCAAAACCTTTGGGCAGACAAACTCAGTCGAGTACTGCTGCCTCACGAGTGGTCACTCCACCTAGACCAGGTGGCAAAGATATTTCATCTCTGGGGCACTCCAGACATAGACCTCTTTGCAAGTCCACTGAATGCCAAACTTCCCTGATTCTGTTCCAGGATTCCGGCGCACAACTGTCAGGCAAGGGATGCCTTCCTCCTTCACTGGGATCAGGACTTCCTTTATGCTTTCCCACCCATTCCCCTCATCCCCAAGACACTATTCAAGCTTCAGAGAGACAGGGGTCGCATGATTCTCATAGCACCATGATGGCCACGCCAAATGTGGTATTCCCTGCTTCTGCATCTCTCTCAAGCGGCACTTCTGGAGTTAGGGCATGCTCCAGATCTCCTTTCCCAGGAGAACGGGATGCTAAGGCACCCAAATCCCCAGTCCCTGCACCTCACGGCCTGGTTGTTGAAGGCTTAGACCTCCAGGATTTCAACCTGTCCCAACAGGTAAAAGATATCCTTCAGGCTTCTAGGAAACTTTCCACAAGAAGATCTTATGCCTTCAAATGGAAACATTTTACTATATGGTGCTCCAAGAAGGGATTAAACCCCTTGGTCATACCCTTAGAATCGATACTAGAGTATCTCCTTCACTTATCGAATTCTGGGTTAAAGACCAATTCGGGAAGAGTCCATCTTAATGCAATTGCAACTTCTTATAAGCCTCTAAATGGACAACCAATTTCCTCTCATCCACTCCTATCAAGATTTATGAGAGGCCTTTTATTAACTAAACCTCCCATCAAGCCACCACCGGTAGCATGGGATCTAAATCTAGTTCTCGGGCAGCTCATGAAGCCGCCTTTTGAACCTTTAGCCACTACAGCCCTTACGTTTTTGACTTGGAAGGTCATCTTCCTGATTGCAATCACCTCTGCCCGTCGCATTAGTGAATTGCATGCTTTAGTGGCTGATCCTCCTTATACTAGATTTCATCAAGATAAGGTTGTTCTTCAAACTCACCCACACTTTATGCCAAAGGTGGTTTCGCCTTTTCATGTAAACCAATCAATTTATCTTCCTGTATTTTTTCCGAGGCCTCATGCCTCTAATGCAGAAAGAAACCTTCATACTTTGGAATGTAAAAGGGCCTTAGCCTTTTACATTCAAAGAACACAGCAACATAGAAAATCCTCGCAACTTTTTGTAGCTTTTGACCCTAGTCATTTGGGACTTCCAGTCTCCAAAAGGACTTTATCTAAATGATTGCCCAATGCATATCCTTTACTTATGAGAGTAAGGGTCTTCCTCTTCAGGACCATGTCACAGCTCACAATGTCAGAGCCATGGCAGCTTCTATGGCTAATCTCCACTCTGTGTCTATCGATGACATTTGTCGAGCAGCCACCTGGGCTTCGGTACACACCTTCACAGCCCACTACTGCCCAGGTAAAGCCCCCCGTCGGGATGCCTTCTTTGGCCAAGCTGTTCTTCAAAATCTCTTTCAAACCTAAACCAACTCCTATCCACCAACCCTGGTGGGATGCCAAAGATCCATGGGAGGAAGGATTCTCACCTTCGGTGTCATCTTCCTGGGGCTATCTCCCTTTCATCTTCAGCTAGGGAGTCCCCAAATGTGAGGACTACATTCCTGCTTGTTCCTGGAGATAGTGTAGTTACTCACCTGTAACAGGTGATCTCCGGGAACATCAGGAATTTAGTCCTCACAACCCACCCATCTCCCCTAGGAGTTGTCTCTCTCTCTCTGTCTCTTTCCTCTCTCCCTCTATCCTTTCACTCAGCTACAAACTTAACTGAAGAGGGACAGTTGGAAAGGCGGGAAGACAGCACGCATGTGCTGAAGGATGCTCCCAAAAGCGTTCCTATTGGATGCTGGGGAGCGTTCCCGCGCAGGCTCCATTGGTACCGATGATACCCATATGTGAGGACTAAATTCCTGCTGTTCCCGGAGATCACCTGTTACAGGTAAGTAGCTACGCTTTCTGTGACCAGCCTTTGTTTCTGGTCATTATATGGTTTACCACCTAGCTTGCATTGTAATCACGTTTGAATTTAGGGGGGTGTTAACTAAACGGTGGTAACGGACTCTGTGAGATATTGGAGCCGCAGCCCCATTAAAATCAATGGGGCCATGGCTCCGATATCGCACAGAGTCCGTTACCGCTGTTTAGTAAACACCTCCCAAACTCACATTTTGACTGACCCAAGATGCAGACTTTGATGCTGAAATGTAGCCAAGTCGGGTCTTTTAAATAAAAATTTTGTTTGTGAAGAATTTACTGGTGTGGCCGTGGTTATCTCTGTTCCCGTTGGACTGTTTGCTGCAGAGAAATTCCTCTCAAAAATTCTTCTTCAAAAACAAAACTTACCAAAAGAATAGCTCTGTTTTGAACTTCTAGTACCAATGGCTCTAATAAAACAGAAATATCCAAAGTCTCATTTCCTGCCTTTTCATCAAAGGAAAAAGTCAACTTTATTCAGTGGACATAATGCTGCAGGATATTTTTAGATGGCAGAAGGTTTTGCCACCTTGCCTTCCCAGGATCTTAGTTTTATGAGGTTATTTTTGATTCTGACTGGTTTGAGATTTGTTTGTTAGTACCTTGCCTTCCCAAGACATATGGGAGGAGATACCATGGCAAGTGGTCAACTCTCTTCCAAGAAATGCTCAGCTTGAAGAATAGCATACTGTTGACTTCAAGCCCGTGAATGTATACAAGTGCATCAATGCTTCAAATGCTGCCAGTCTGCACCTGCACCTCCAAGTGGCGAGCCTCTGATGGGAAGCTGCTCTCGGGCGGATTGTGCAGGAGGTGCCTCCTTACCTAGAGAGAAACTCACCCAGTTCACATGTCATAGCTGAGTTTGCCAGGTTTGCTGTCCTTCACATGACAGAGAATTAACGTGACAAAATTGCTTCCACCGACTATTATAAGAACTGAGTATTTTCAGCTATAGGCAGCAATACATATATTTGGGTATAGTTTCATGTGACATGTTTATTTATTTATGTAACTACTTTTACATACCACCTTATCAGAATGTCAAGACAGTTTATTAACAAAAACATTGAAATTACATAGAAACAATTAGGAACAAATGAATGTAAGGAACAATATGCATATTGCTGGAGAATCAACAGATGAGCAGGAAGGAGGGGAGCAGAACCAGGGGATGTGACTGACTAAATGTATTTAAACAATGTGCTCACAATAGCTAACTGGAGGATAGAGTTCTGTGCACATACAGTAATGGTAGGGGAGAGCCAATCCTCCCTACCAAAGTGGTCGATAAACAAGTACGTTTTCAGCCTCTTGCAGAAGCCTAATAGGTCCTGGATGGCTTGTAAATTCTGAGGGAGTGTGTTTCATATGCTTGGGGCATATAGCGAGAAATCTCGATTTGAGGCACTTTGGTTGCTCTACACCTTTGCTGTGAGGATGGTTGAAGGAATTTTGTGTGTTGCTTCTTCTCTGTCTGTTGCTGGTGTTTTGTGCCATAAAGTTTGTAGGTAGACTGAGGAAAGGTTATGTGAGATTCTGAAAATGGTACGCAAGGCCTTGTATTTTGTGTGGCTTGCTATGGGGAGCCAGTGTCTGAGGATTGGGTTACGTGTTCTGTTTTGGGTGTGCCATAGAGGATTTGAGCAGCAGTGTTCTGTGTCCGTTGTAAAGGGTGAATTGTGTAATTTGGTAATCCTTGTAGGATAATGTTGCAATAATTCAAGTGTGGAAAGGCTAGGGCTTGAAAGACGGTATGGAAGTCCTGGATGCGCAGTAAAGGTCATAGGTACTGCACTGTTTTTATTTTGTGGTAGATGCATTTGATGGTGGTGTTGCTATGAGGTTGTAGGGTTAATTGCTGTTCGAGGGTTATTCCTAAGTAAAGCACAACCAAATTCACTTTTAGCTGTGCTCCTGGGATTCTTTAAATGTTGGTGGTTTAAAGCTTGTATCTCTTGTAATATGGCGGACCTCTTCTCGTAGTTCAATAGCAGGTTGTGTTTGGATAACCATTGGGTGATTGATGTGAGGCATTTTATTAGTGAGGTGTAGATGGGCTGTGTGGTGGAGAAAGGTACATAAAACAGAATATCTTCTGCATAAATATGGTGGAACACTTCATGTGCTTGAATAATTGAGCAAATGTGGTCTTTTTCTGTTGATATGGAAGGGCAGACTAGATAGGCCATGTGGTCTTTTTCTGCCATCATGCTTCTATGTTGATATGGAAGGGCAGACTAGAGATAGGCCATGTGGTCTTTTTCTGCCATCATGTTTCTATGTTTCTAAATGGGCTGCAGGAATATATTGAAAAGGAGTGAGGACCTGCAGAGCCTTGAGGAATTCCTTGGTGTAGTTTGTATGAAGCAGATTCAATTCCTGCTGCTCTTACTTGCTGTTAGCGCTCTGTTAAGCAAGAGCTGAACCATTTTAGTGTCATGTTGCCTAATCCTATGGATTGCAGGTGCTGTAATAATGCATTATGAGGAAGTGAGTCAAAGGCAGACATGATGTCTAGGAACAGTAGGATGAATCCTTGATTAGATCTTTGTATACCTTGTGTTAATATGTCCATGAGTGCAGTTAAGAGTGTCTGTGCCATGATCGGGCCTAAATCTGTACTGTTGCGGGTCAAAGGGTGCATGCGAGTCAATTTTGTCCTGAAGCTGAAGCTGTACAACCTTCTCATTAATCTTTGCTAGAAAGGATAGACTGGATATTGGTTTATATGAACTAGAGCTCTCTGGGTTTAGTGATGTATTCTTGAGTATTGGTTGGATAGAAGAGTGCTTGAGTCTGGTGGGTATATAGCCTTGGATGAGAGAGTGTTGTGTGATTTTGAGTAGAGTGGGGGCGAGCTGAGTGAGAGATATTTTGATCCAGCTTACTGGGCATGGATCTAGAGGGAAAGTAGTGGTATTGAGATTTGTAATAATGCTCTCTAGGTACTCTAGTGCAGTGGTCCCCAACCCAGTCCTATGGGGCCCACTGGCCAGTCAGGTTTTCGGGATATCCCTAATGACTATGCATGAGATATATATGCATTAGAGATATCCTGCCAACCTGACTGGTTTGTGGCCCTCCAGGGCTGGATTTGGAGACCCCTGCCTTACACCTCTGTCATTTAAGATCGTGAGTGGGCAAGGTACAGATGTCCTAGACATCGAAAGGGTATATAGAATGTGTCACATTCCTCCTCGATTCTCACCACCACCAAAAAGTTGTCTAATAGACAATTTTTTGGTGGTGGTGAGAAGTGAGGAGGACTGTGACAAATTCTATCTAACCTTTTTGATGTCTTGGACATCTGCACCTTGCCCACTCACAATCTTAAATGACAGAGGTGTAAGGCAGGGGTCTCCAAATCCAGCCCTGGAGGGCCACAAACCAGTCAGGTTGGCAGGATATCTCTAATGCATATATATCTCATGCATAGTCATTAGGGATATCCCGAAAACCTGACTGGCCGGTGGGCCCCATAGGACTGGGTTGGGGACCACTGCTCTAGTGAGATTGGATTAAAGGTATGCCAGGTACTGGGTTGTTTGGTGGCAATACGGTTGCAATTAGTGTGTTGCCCATCTTCCAAGTTTTGGCTTGGAAGTAATCTGCTAGTGCTTGTGGTGACGGGACAGAGTGCTTGGTCTCTTAAGTAGGATTCTTGACTAATGATTTTACTATGCCAAATAATTCTCTGGGGCAATTTAATGAATTTAAGATGAGCTTGGTGTGATATTCCTTCTTTTGGTGTATCCTATTCTGGTATTCTTGTAACTTAGACATATATTCATCAGTCATGTGTGGTTTTAGATCATAGTCATCTTCTCTCAAGTTGCCTGAGCTTACCCTTAGTGCTTCTTAGATCCGTGGTGTACCAGACAATGGAGCAGTGTTTTCTTGTGGCTCTTTGTTTGAGGTGCGACGGCAAATTTGCCTAATCTCCAGGAACAAGTACGAATGTAGTCATCACATATGGGTATCGTCGGTACCGACGGAGCCTGCGCGGGAACGCTCCCCAGCGTCCAATTAGAACACTTTTGGGAGCATCCCACAGTGCCTGCGTGCTGCCTTCCCGCCTTTCCCAACTGCCTCTCTCCAGTTCTTCTTTTTCCGCGGAGCTAGCAGGTCGTGTTCCTGTCACCGCAGAAGAATTTTCTTTTTCTTTATTTCTTTTTGTGGTCGCGTCTGCCTTCTTCGACGCTCTACCGGTACCGCCGGCCTTTCTTTTCCTATTTCTAAAAAAAAAAAAAATCAGTTTTTTCCATTTTCTTCAGGTGCCCCCGCCTTTTTGGGCCTTAGGCCCAAAAAACGTTCCTTAACATGGAAAAACCTGCCTCAGGTTTTAAAAAGTGCACCAAGTGTGGCGGTACCATTTCCGTCACCGACACCCATGAATGGTGTTTAAAATGTTTAGATCCTGACCACTCCATCACGTATTGTGTGTCCTGTGCCATGATGTCTAAAAGAGGTCAGCAGAACCGAGCTGCCAAGCTCAGTACCCTGTTTCCCTCTGATGCGGCTTCGGTGGCATCGACGTCTTCCAGGGCTGCTTCTTCCTCCCGTGGATCTCAGGTAACTAAACATAAATCCAGCTGGTCCTCGAAGGGTAGATCTCCTTCTAAGCATCGAGATGCCTCTGGCGTTGCCCTCGAGGATTCTGCACCCGCACAATTACCCCGGCGGGAGACTTCGGCTTCCAAAACATTATCGGGGTTCCAGGATGTTCTAGATGGCTCGGCCTCAACAGATCTCCTGGTGCCATGCTCTGGGGTACCAGTGGCTTCCACCGGTACCGACATCCAGGCATTGGCGGCGTCCATGGACCAGAGAATTCTGACCATGGAACGCAGTCTGGCGGCTTTCCTTGCAGCATCGACGCCCTTGATACCGTGACAGACAACTCCACCGGTACCGGCACTAGCACCGGCACTGGTATCGGCACCGGTACCGATAGCATCGGCATAGGTGTCTGCTATGCCGGTACTCTGTCCTCCGATGCCCTCTGGTACCGATTCTCCGGTACCGGTTATTCCCGGTACCGACCTTGGTCGGTACAGGTATCGGGCTTTGCAGGAGCATCCGGACAGACGATACTTCAAGTCCTCAGAAGAATCTGAGGATTCTGAAAGTTCTGTCGATGCAGTGATGCTTCTTCCAGAGGAGTCCTCCTCCCCTAAACGCAGGATGTCTCCTCCAGAGGACATGTCTTTCCAAGACTTCATCAGAGAGGTGGTTTGGGGCCTATCCATCACTGTGGCCCCTGAAACAGAGCCAAGGGCCAAGGAGTTGGAAATTTTACAATATCCCAAAACTCCTAAGGAGGCAGCTACCTTACCCATTCATGAGATTCTATATGATCTCATGTTGAGGATGTGGGAAACACCTCTTACCACCTCTCCTCATTCTCATAGGTTAGATACTATGTATCGTGTCCCTCCTTGTCCTGGGTTCCATAAGACTCAACTTCCTCACCACTCTATTGTAGTGAAGTAAGCTATGAGAAAGATTAGAAGTGCAAAAAGACATGCCTCTAATCGTCCAAGATGTGAATGCAGAACCCTGGATGCTTTTGGACGCAGAGTCTTTCAAGCTTCCGTGCTTGCTGCAAGAATCAGTTCCTATAGTCTCTACATGGAAATGTTCCTAAAGGAGGTCACAGATAATTTACAGACTTTGAGTCCCTTCATTTCTGAGGATAAAAGACAGGACTTTCTTACTTGGGTCAAACATGCCCAAGATGTCTCTAAATTCTCCAACCGTGCAGCCTTTGACTGCTTTGAGTGTATAAGCAGAACCTTGGCTATTGCCATAGGTGCACGTAGAATTGCTTGGCTCCAGGCATCTGATTTAGAGCTCTGGGTACAAGATAAATTCGGAAATATCCCTTGTACTGGTGAGAACCTGTTTGGTAAAGATTGGCAGGAAAAAGCCAATGAAATGGATGTTGAAAATGCCACCTTGGATAGACTATCCAAGTCCACTGCTGATCCTGTTAGAAAGAAGTTGTTCAAGAAAACATCTTTTTCTAAAAAGAAAAGATTTTATCCTGCTTATGGTCAGCAGGCATCTTCTGCAGGTCAGTTTTCAAGCAAACGTCAGCAACCACCCAAACAGAAGAAAGCAAAGGCTGCTAGGATTCCACCGGCCCAGCAGCCTCAGCCTCCTCAGGGCCTTTGACTTTCAGCTAGAGAACTTAGCCTTTCTGGTTCTGGAAGGACCAGAACCGTCCACCATTCCAGGAAGGTTATGTCATTTTGCCCCAGATGGGGGCAAATAACGGCAGAGCATTGGACACTCTCCATCATAAAGGAGGGGTACAAACTTCATTTTTCAAGCATGCCCCCTCACACAATAGTGAAGCAGTTCAATTCTCCGACCTCTCTCATCAACCTGTTAGGTCAGGAGGTTGCCATCCTTGCACAAGGAGCAATAGAAGAAGTGCCTCTTCATCAACAGGGCACAGGGTTCTATTCCCCTTATTTTCTTATCCCAAAGAAAACAGGGGGATACAGACCTATCTTAGATCTCAGAGAATTGAACAAATTCCTTGTCAAGGAGAAATTCAAGATGATTTCTCTTGGAGCTCTGCTTCCATACCTTCAGAATCAAGATTGGCTTTGTTCTCTAGATCTCAAGTATGCGTACACCCATGTCCTCATCCATCCAACCCACAGAAGGTTCCTTCGATTCCTTTTTCAAGGAAGGCACTTCCAATACAGGGTGCCTCCTTTTGGTCTGGCCTCTGCACCAAGGGTGTTTACGAAATGCATGGCTGTGGTAGCAGCATTTCTCCGCACTCTGGTAATATTTGTCTTCCCTTACTTGGACGACTGGCTCCTTCGAGCTCCAACACAGTCAGAGGCCAAGACTTCTCTATCCTGCACAATGCATATCCTTCAGTATTTAGGGCTGGTAATAAACATCCCAAAATACAGTCTGACTCCCACTCAATCTTTAGAGTTCATACGAGCTCTTCTGGATACCACAAGGGCAAGGGCCTATCTTCCTCAGGCCCGTTGCCTTCACTTGGTGCAGTTAGCTTCTCAAGCAGTGCTAAAGCCTCATCTAACTGCTCAAGAAATGTTGCAGTTGCTGGGCCACATGGCATCCACCGTGCATGTGGTTCCATATGCTCGCCTCCACATGAGGGCAGCTCAGTGGACTTTATCCACCCAATGGACCCAGGCATCAGGGTGTCTGTCAGACAAAATAGCAAACACAAGTCGCCTCATTTCGTCTCTCCAATGGTGGAGGTCCACTCAAAACCTGTTGTTGGGGTCCCCCTTTCAACAGCCCTTACAACAAGCAACTCTCACAACAGATGCTTCTCCAAAGGGTTGGGGAGCTCATCTGCATGACTACTCCACCCAGGGCACCTGGTCTTCTCAAGAGAGTTGTCTGCATATCAATCTCTTGGAACTCAGAGCAATTTTCCTGGCTCTGGGAGTGTTCCACTCCCTGCTCAGCTACAAGACAGTCCTCATTCATACGGACAATCAAGTAGCCATGTTCTATGTGAACAAGCAGGGGGGAATAGGCTCTCTGTCGCTTTGCAACGAAGCTTTATGACTATGGCTCTCGCCAGAGAGCATCAGATTCATCTGCTGGCAGTATATCTTCCAGGCATTCAAAACTCTTCGGCGGACAGACTCTGTCGAGTTCTGCTTCCACACGAGTGGTCTCTGCATGCAGACCAGGTGACCAGGATATTTCAACTTTGGGGAACCCCAGACATAGACCTCTTTGCAAGTCCGTGGAATGCCAAACTTCCCCGGTTCTGTTCCAGAATTCCGGCTTAGGGGGCTCAGGCCAGGGATGCTTTCCTCCTTTACTGGAGTCAAGACTTCCTGTATGCCTTTCCACCCATTCCCCTAATTCACAAAACCCTGTTCAAGCTTCAGAGAGACAGAGGCCACATGATTCTTATAGCCCCACATTGGCCACGGCAATTGTGGTACCCTCTGCTTCTACATCTCTCTCAAGCTCCCTCCCTGGAGTTAGGGTCTGCTCCAGATCTCCTATCTCAGGCGAACGGAATGTTATGGCATCCCAATCCCCAGTCTCTGCATCTCAGGGCTTGGTTGCTGAAGGCCTAGATCTCCAAGATCTTAATCTTTCTCAGCAAGTGAAAGATGTTCTTTATGCTTCCAGGAAACCTTCCACTAGACGCTCTTATGCTTTCAAGTGGAAAAGGTTTACTATTTGGTGTTCGGAAAAGAGTCTTAACCCCCTTGCGATACCTCTGCAATCTTTGCTGGAGTATTTCCTCCATTTATCTAATGCAGGCCTTAAGACAAATTCACTAAGAGTCCATTTGAGTGCTATTTTAGCTTCTCTTAAACTCTAAATGGACAACCTATTTCCTCTCATCCTCTCATAGCAAGATTTATGAGAGGCCTCCTTCTAACTAAGCCTCCCATTAGTCTACCTCCGGTGGCATGGGACTTGAACCTGGTTCTTGGGCAGCTCATGAAGCCACCTTTCGAACCTTTAGCTACCACCTCTTGAAGTTTATTTCTTGGAAGGTTATCTTTCTCATTGCAATCACATCAGCACGCCGCATTAGTGAATTGCAAGCGCTAGTAGCTAATCCACCTTATACAAGGTTCCATCATGATAAGGTAGTCCTTAGGACTCATCCACCTTTATGCCTAAGGTGGTCTCGCCTTTTCATCTCAACCAAGAGATCTACCTACCTGTCTTTTTTCCAGGACCTCATGCATCAAATGCAGAGAGGAATCTTCATACCTTGGACTGTAAAAGAGCTCTAGCTTTTTACTTACAAAGAACACAGCAACATAGAAAGTCCTCTCAACTCTTTGTTGCTTTTGATCCTTCTCATTTGGGACTTCCAGTCTCCAAGAGAACACTATCTAACTGGATTGCTCAGTGTATTTCTTTCGCCTATCAGAGTAAGAACCTTTCTGTGGAGGGGCATGTCACAGCTCAAAATGTGAGAGCCATGGCAGCCTCAATGGCTCATCTGAACTCTGTGTCTATTGACGACATCTGTCGAGCAGTCACTTGGGCCTCGGTTCATACCTTCACAGCCCATTACTGCTTGGACAAGGACTCCCGCCGGGATGCCTTGTTTGGTCAGGCTGTTCTCAAACACCTGTTCCATGCCTAATCAACTCCTACCCACCATCCCTGGTAGGATGCCAGAGATTCATGGGGGGAAGTGGAGCCCTTCTCAGGGACACACAACGTCTGGAGTCTCTCCCTGGCACCTAAAGCTAGGGAGTCCCCATATGTGATGACTACATTCCTGCTTGTTCCTGGAGATAGCATAGTTACTCACCTGTAACAGTTGATCTCTGGGAACAGCAGGAATTTAGTCCTCACAACCCACCCACCTCCCCTAGGAGTTGTATCTCTCTATCTATCTCTTTTCCTTTCCCTCGCTCTCTCTCTTTGTCTCAACTCTAAAACTCAACTGGAGAGAGGCAGTTGGGAAAAGCAGGAAGGCAGCATACGGGCGCTGTGGGATGCTCCCAAAAGCGTTCAAATTGGACGCTGGGGAGCGTTCCTGCGCAGGCTCCGTCGCTACCGATGATACCCATATGTGAGGACTAAATTCCTGCTGTTCCCGGAGATCACCTGTTACAGGTGAGTAACTATGCTTTACATGGTTCAAGTTGTTGACCAAGATGTCAAGGTCTTCTGATTGCTATGCCATCTTAGGAAAAACTTTGCCTAAGAACTCCATCTTGTCTAAATTTTGGAATTTCCTTTTAGTAGGCTGTGGTTAGGTATTTGCAAGTATGTGCATGTATAGAGAAAGATGGAATGTGATTGTTTTATGGTCAGACCAAGGGACTTGGGATATCATGGGGGAAGGGATGTGGTAGTTTGTGAACATGTGTTTAGGAGTGAAAATTAGATCTAGGATAGCTCCTTTTTCGTGTGTTGGTTTGTCGATGATCTGGATGAATTTGAATGCCTCCATAGCTTCTGTGAAAGATTTGGAGAGCCTAGGTGGAGCGGAGGGGAGATTCAGGTCACCTAGTAGTAGTAATTGCTTGTTTCTTGTAGAGAGATCACAGATTGTCTACAAGAAGATTGATAATTAATCAGAAGATGCAGTTGGGGATCTGTAAGCTAAGCAGAGAATGATGTGTGTATTTGAGGAGATGATGTCCATTCTTCCTCCTGAGTCAGTGCTAATGTTGTAAAATTCCAGATGGTCCATGGATAAAATAAAGACGCCTCCACCTCTGCTGCTGGTCTTGGGATAGTTGAAGAGCCTCTAATTTGATGGTAGTAGTTCATTGATTAGTACATTGTTAGAGTCGGTGAACCATGACTCTGTCACGCACATTATATCTATTGTAGTCACTGAGGTAATCAGATAATACAGAGATCTTGTTGCTACTGTGTAAATTTCAGTGAGCTTTTTGCATTTACTCAAATGGGACTTGTGCACGGGCACAGCAGAGGGCTTTAATGGAGCATCAATGGTGGCTTCTCCTCCTGTGCCCCTTTCAACTATGTCAAACATCTGCAGTATATGATCATCCAACTATCCCCTTTTATAACACTTGTAATTCTACATAACATGTTTGCCCTCCAGAGCCCTGAAACCCTTTATTAACTAATTCCATAAATAATAATAAAGCTCTGGAATGTGTTGCCAGATGAAGTAGTGAAAGCTATTAGCGTAGATGGGTCTAAAAAAGGTTTGGACAAGTTCCTGGAGGAAAAATCCATTAGCATCATTAAAGTGGACTGGGGGATATCTGTTGCTTATCCTTGGGATAAGCAGCATGAAATATGTCCAATTAGAAAAGTGCCTGACTGCAGATAAGTTATATCACTGACAGCCACTGTAATTCTCTTTGAATGTCCCGAGCGCCATTTTTAACCATCCTGCTGGCAGATTTCGCTATCTGCATCAGGGGGAGGCGGGAATGCTGAAGGGCAAAATGACACCAGCAGCTACTGTGACAATTTCAGTTAGCTTTTTGCATTTACTGTAATAGCAGCACTTCTCCTTTGGACATTAAAAAAACACTCATGGTGCAGTATAATTTTTTTTTTAAGTACAGGATAAATTTGAATTAAAATAAATGGACATGGTACAAAGTGCAATGGGGACCTATGACTGAAATGGGGGGACGTTATTGAAATCTTATGTTCTTACATGCTTAGGATTAGAAATGATAGAATAACAATTATGTTAAAAAATAGAGGGCCCGATATTCAGCGGCAATGGCTAGCACCGCTAAAGTGGCTAGCCATCGTCACTGAACTGTAGACCCGGATATTCAATGCCAAGGCATGCGTGTTGGAGAAGGTGTTCTTGTTGCACGTATGAAGATTAAATGATAATAAAATGAAATTGCTTTGAGAGGCAAATGAAGACAATGAATGTCATAAGTAGCTGAAAAAAGTACAGCACTGGCTGTTTCTAAGGCTTCTTCTTTTTTTTTTACTAAGAATATGTTTTAAAAAAAAAAAGAAAAGAGAAAGTATTTAAATTTATGGGTCACCATGGTTTGTAATTATGATTGTTTAATAAAGACAACATAGATGCCTATGTACCTTTACAGAATATGCTCCAGGATTGCAGAATCTCTCACGCAAATTTATACCTGTTTTGAAAGTGAAAATATATGCATGTTCTCTTTGTATACATATATTTATATAAATATATCCAACTTTGCTCCAGGTCTGCTCAAAATTCTCCTCTAGGAACGCTGACCTGCAGATTGCATACAGTGAGGAACAATCTTCCAATATGCTTACAGTATGTTTTATTTCTTTATATTCACATGCAATTTTATATTAGCCACTTTTTGCATGTAAAACGTGGTTTATATGTGAAAAATGCTCTATAAAATTACCCTGTCAAGGAATGAAACCCTGTCTGCATAAGATCATGCATCAGGGTCATTTCTGGCCTCTCTCTTTTAGTGTTCTCTTGAAATGTTTTATCATTGGATTTGATTAAGTTAGGACTCTTGGATATCAGCTTTTCAGGAAAGGGTTTCCAATTACGTTCATAGCACAAGCGCTATTCTTGACGAGATGCGAAAGTTGGACTTTTATGAAGAACCCAACGCATTTTATCATATATCCTTAAATGTAAATTTTATTTTTCACAAACTGAAGTTATTTGCACAAAGATTAATTAAACAAAATTCACATGCTCTGAATAGCACACCATTGTATATGGTACATTTAACCACAAATGGAACACCTTAACATGGCATCTATTACAGCAAGACTAATAGCAGATTTTGGGCAAAGTCTACTTTACCCTTCTCGGAGGATAAGCTCACGTTGAAATAGGCAGTGATTAAAAATTTTAAAAAAACTAACTTTCTCTAAACAGGTAAGGATTTAGAACTGATTTCTGTAAATTTTCTTATAAGGTTGCATACTGATAATCTAGTGAATTCTTCTGAATATTGTCTAAAAATATTGTGACGACATATGAGATGAAGAAGTATTTCAGAAACCAACAAATGCATGCATATGTTAAATTTCAATAAAGAGAAATAAGAATATAAATCAATTAAGTAATTTTTTAAGCCATATGTTTTTCTTAAATTCAGAGAGTTGGCCATGCATTCAGTACTGTTATGCAGATTTGCATGCAACTACACTATTAGAAGGGTTAGATGCCCAGAGCTTCTACATTCAGCACTGTCACACAGATTGTTGGCATCACCATCTGGGCTGTTACACACAAGTAAAAGAAAAAAAAGAAATAGCATAAGAACTATGTTCATCTTCACGGGGCTACTTTAAGCCCAAGACACAAAGCCAGTTCTGATTTTTGTATTTTCCCATCCTTGTTCACGTCGCAGTGATTAAGAAGAATCTGACGGAACTTGTCAAGATCCACACCACTAATGCTGGGCTGTAAGCAAAAGAAATATTTCATTAAGGGAAGGGGGACAGTAGGATCAGGACATATCTAATATAAAATTGGAGAAAAAGCTATCATGATTGGGATACATGAATTGCATCAAAATGATGCTGGCACATTGCCGTGCTGAGCATACAAATGGATCTCTCTTCCTTATTCATTTTTAGCAGCTTACAGCAAGATTCTCTGCTCCATGCTGTCTTACAGCCCTCTGGTCATAGAAACTCTTGCGTTCATGACATTTTCTAAGATCTGTTTTGCTAAGTCCCGCATGTTATAATCTGATTGCAGAAGCTGCAAGATAGTTTTGTTTTTTTTGTAAAATCAAAGGCAATTTCTCTTTTGTGGTCTTAAATAATTTCTTGTGGTTTTTTTCATGTTACTCAAAGATGATATTGACTCACTGATCCACTACTGCAGTTTAAAGAAGCAGTGTTCCCTGCTTATCACAAAATGTATTTTTAGAGACGTGAGGCACATTTTAGATAGTATGTGGAGATTGGCATTGAGATGTTGAGGTTGTGATGTGCCTTTTTCGCAGCATTTTAGAAAACGTTCTGCTAAATGTGAAGCCTCTTCTAAAATAGTGCAGGGGTGTATGTGTATTTGTTGATACGTAGAGCAGAGGAGACCCATTTTGTAAATCTACATGTCCGAAAAACCAACAAGGGAAACTTAGCAACTTCCATGTGCAGGCACTGGCACTTACATATGTGTGTCAGCCATTTTGGAGGGGGCATAATCTTCAGGGAATTTATTAGCAATAGTAAGACAGTACATTGCTACAGGCTGGGTGGCATTTTCCAACCCTTGTGTATTAATACTACCAGGAGTTGCATAGAGGGTCAAGCTACATCCAGCTGAAAATATATTAAAGTAGCCATATTGCTTGATAGAAATGCCTTAACTATTTCTTATTAAGCTTTGGCTACCTCTTCTCTTTATACCTCTAAAGCAGGAGTTCTCAGCCCAGTCCTCGGGACATACCTAGCCAGTCAGGTTTTCAAGATAACTGCAATGAATATACATGAGAGAGATTTGCATACAATGGAGGCAATGTATGCAAATCTCTCTCATGCATATTCATTGTGGTTATCCTGAAAACCTGACTGGCTAGGCATGTCCTAAGGACTGGGTTGAGTACCCCTGCTCTAAAGTTACATTCATATATAAAGCTGACCCAAGAGTTTATGTGATCAGTTTATAATTCTATATACCATGAAGTGAAAATATTTTATAGTTTCCAGAGCCCTTGCATATACCTATCATATATAAGTTCATATTCATTTGCAGAGGTCATCTTTCTGAGGTCCCTAGAAACCTAGGCCAGATTTAAACTAGTTCCTTAGAGGCCAAAATCATAATACTGTGACAATTCTATTGAACCATCCACTCTCCCTCTTTTATTATTTTCAAGTGGTGGTGTTATAATTGGGTTGTTTGCATTGGTCTATTGCCATTATATTGTTATGATTCTTTGATTTTGTTATTTTACTTTTGTATTTTGAGCTGTTGTTTTTAGTTTGCTATGTACTTCATTATGTGTAGTTAGGGCCCGATTCTGTGCCATGAATAGCAGGGATGGACGTCCAACGGCCGGCGACATGTGCGGGGAAGTTATTCCACCTCCGAGGTGGAATAACTTCCCTGGACATGTTTTTTTTTTTTGTTCTGCCGGAGCGCATTTAAGGCAGGGGGGCCGGAGAACATACCCCACAGCCTGACCCTGGCCTTAGGAGGCCAGATCAGGGATCGGGCTGTGGGAATGAGCACTTTTGTCCGGTGGCCGTCATCGTGGCTTTTAAATGGAGCTGCGGTGCCATGGCAACCAGATGCCATGGTGCTGCTGCTCCATTTAAAAGCCCTGACTGAGTTACGGTAGTTGGGCAGGTCATGTATGTGCAGGTGGGACGGAATCGCAGCCTGCACGTACATGACTGTTTGCGATTCTGATCCCGCGGGGCTAGATGTCCCCTGCGGGATCAGAATAGCGATCCCCTCTGTACGTCCGGCTCAGATCAGACCGGACGTACAGAGGGGGATCTACCTCCAGAACGGAATAAGCCTGTTAGTGTCTAACAGGGAGACTGATTTAACAGACTAATTAATCAATCAATCAATATTCAATCATTTGTTGCATTGCAGACAAAATTTCATGATTACATTTCTGACCTACAACCAGTCATGACATTTAATATATTTTGCTACAAAGTACCTTTGGTTGGTTTGTGGCTTGCTGGGCCGCGAGACCACATGTGTATCAGTGATGCTGAGAGCAACTGGCATGGTCTCCCAAGATGGATAGCTCTCAGCTGAGATGCCAAACTAAGACAAACCAGCCATCTGGCCAGCAGCAGTATTGGGAGATTTTGGCAGAGGATCATATTTCTGTGACAATGGCAGTAACACTGGCATTGCCTGCGCAGAAGAAAGGTCTGCACACCACTTCTGCATCTTCCCACAAAAACCCAATGGATAGTCACAACAAACTAAATTGCAACATAGTGCTGGAAGATGAGCTCCCCCAGGTTCGAAGGCACTCAATGTTTGGGAAGAGCTGAAGACTCTTCAGAGTAAAGCCAACACTTATGATGCGGCTGGAACAAAGCCCTCAGGACTTTTGACTGTTGGTGTACTATTCATGAAATGAGAGTCAGAAGCTGCAAAGATGTCTTACATATTGGGACATGGAACATATGAAACACGAACCATGGGAAGCTGAAGGTGGTCAAGAGTGATATGGAACATACAGAACTTGATCTGCTGGGTGTCAGTAAACTAAAATGGGCCAGCATTGAGCATGTTGAATAAGATGAAGAAATCTGCAAGAACTCTAATGACTTTGTTTATTTTACTGAAAGCATTCTTAAGTTGTTTTCACTATTAATCCTCATGTGTTACTTCAAATAAGGTTCCTTATCTAAGCAGATGGACTCCCTTTGATCCACTTGCGTTTCAAGATACTGTTGCTTTGTTGGAGACAGCATGGCCATCAACCTGTTGTATGTCCATTTCTTTGATTAAGGCTTTTGATGATGTCGCAAGATCTTTTTTTTTAAACACCTATCATTAATTCCTCATAATTAGCAGCTGAATTTCCAGGTACTTGTAAGCATGCATTGATTAAGCCATCGCTCAGATAACCACCTCTGAATATTAACTTAGTTGGGAATTATTGGCTGGTATCAGATCTGCCATTTTTGTCCAAGTTAATAGAGTGGACAATGTTAGTTTAGCTAGAATCATTTTTGCTTAGGAATAATTGCCTGGATCCCTTTCAGCTTTCACTGTGGTTGTATTACTTAGATGAGGTTTAGCATTTTTAATTGATGATCCCCTCCTAAAAGAAATTTGTTTGGAATTTAAAGTTCTGTAAAGCCACAAAATCTTATTACTTTGCATAGGTCTTTAGGAGGTAATTTTATAGGTAATTTGTGCATACTGTATAGAACTGCGTTCGGTGTGCTGAAGTAGACACTTCTAAAATTGCCCCAGGCTATACACGCACGAAAGTTGATGCTCAGAAAACATTGTGCCCCAAGCTAAGGGACTAACATGGCTAAAAGGTCTGCTAACCATGTTAATCCCTTAGAATATCAGGTCCACAACAGATGCGTCTCTATATCTTTCTGCCTAGGCACTCTATTATACTGTAAAATGACCCCACCATGGTTAGTTAATATGGTAACAGATGTATGTTTACCTCAGTTGAGAGATTTCTATATTTTGATGTCTGGTACTTGGTTTAAATATTATTTGGTTTGTGGGTCATTTGCTAGCAGTTAATGTGTGCCAACGTTATTAACATGCGTTACTTGCACAGGGCTTATTTTATGCAACGGGCCCTGTGGTACATAGCACACGTTAGTGGCATTATGCGCGCTGCTAGCAAACGACCCCTAAATGTTTTATGTTTTAGCTGTAATCCGAAATTGTTGTTTTAGAATTATTAATTGTATCATGAATTCATGTATTTGCTTTTATGATAAGTATACTGGGCTCTTTTGTTATGTGATAAATAAAAAAATCATATCAAGCTTACCTTGACAAGTTCCATCATATCTTTGACAAATCCGTCCACTTCAGGCCCTTCAAGAGCTCCTGTTTTACTCTGACAGGAAAGGAAAACAGCAATAATGCATTCGCTTAACCCAGCTCAAAAGTCACATAAGTGAGACTCTGTCACAGCACTAGAGGACAAGTTTGCCGTCACTGTTTTGTATACTTCTTACACCCTGGTCAAGGTTCATTTGGTAGTCATGCCACCTACATGGCTGATGCACGAGGATCATGATAACAGAGTGAGAATCAGACCTATAGGAAGTGAAGTGCACCTTCCAGTATCCATGATAGCAAAAGACTTCAGCAAGAAGAGATCATAGATTTCGTCTTTTGCGTGATTTCTTAGACAAGGACAGTTCTCCCTGCCAAGAGTGCAAATTTGTTCTACAGCCAGAGAGCTTAGTTCATACTTTGGACTCAATATTTAAAGGGGTTTATTCAAGCCACATAATCCCTGGCAATCCTGAAATTCAGCGGTGCTAAACAGTTAGTGCTGTTGAATATCACAAGACATCGCTTCGAAAACGTCCAGTTATTTTTGGGGTAGCCTCTGGATGGAGCTGGGGTAGTCCTGGCAGCTATCCAGTCAGCGGTGGTATTCAGCCACTAACTGGATAGCTAAATCGTATAAAGTTAGGCCAGGTTAATTGCTGTCCTAACTTCATGTGGGTTTGCTATGCATTAGCGGCTGAAGATTGCAGTTCGCTGGATAGCAGTTCCTCTTGGTGGCCAAACTAGTTATTCAGAGCCAGCTGCTGGATTAGCACCAGCACCAGATATCCAGTTTTGGCTTCAGTGGAGGTGGCCAGGTGCTTTAAAAATGCTGACCCCCTGCTGCTGAATATCACTCTCTTTGTGTTCATCTTCTTTTAGGCCTACTGACAATTCCATTACCACTAATTTGTTTTGAGATGACACACTGTTGTGCTGTTTGTGTTTGTTGTGCTGTTTAGGAGTCTTAGATCAGGGCTTATGTTTTCTGCTTTTAAATCTGGATTAAAGACTTTTATTTACTAAGGCTTATGATCTTAGCTGAGTTGGTTTGCTGTTTTCTCATTTTATCTTTTTATGTTCTTACTTTCTGTGGTTTTATGGTTATTTTGAAGTTTTACATGGTTCTTCTCATATACAGGGTGGTCCAAAAAAAGTGAGAACATCTCGTAAATTAAAAGCTTAAATAGTTTACTTATCTACCTTTTTAGCTATATAACGTCTTTATTTCAACAGTTTCCGGTTGCCATCTTTTTTTTAAAAATTTGTCAATCGTTTACATATGTCTTTTTGAATTTTTAAATAACGTATATGCTACGAGATGTTCTCACTTTTTTTGGGCCACCCTGTATATTGTTTTTATTTTTATTTTGTTTTATTTGATTTGTTTTATATTTAATTTAATTTTCTATTTTTTGGAGTATTGGATAGTGTGAATAGATTTTATATGTTTTGCTTGGATGAAATAAATAAACTATAAGCAGAATGCATAAGGGATGGGGGGAGTCTTGATTCCTGGCCTGAATTGGTGTTTGGAGGAGCCAGAGAGGTACCCGGGACTATCCTTGCATTTTTTCCCTTGCCTGCCTTGAGTGCTGCTGAACCAGAAGTGATGTAATCAGACGCTCTGGGGGCCTTTAGAAAGAACTGTGAGCCACTAGGGGCTTGGAGAGCATTGATTCCTAGCCTGAATTGGTGTTTGGAGGAGCCAGAGAGGTGCCTGTGACTATCCTTGCATCTTTCCCCTTGCCTGCCTTGAGTGCTGCTAAACCAGAAGTGATGTCATCAGACGCTCTGGGGGCCTTTAAAAAGATTTATGATCCTCAGTATGTGGCACGTGCTCATGTGGCAATGGTCATGCAACTGAAGGGGTGTGAACAAAGAGGAATATCTCTTTGGAGCCCCTTCGGATCCAGGCAGAGTCTGGTTGGAGTTATAGAAGTGGATTTTGAGAGTTTGCATTGGAGAATTTTTGGCCATCCAGTTAAGTGACATAAGTATGGAGAAGAGGAAAGGGAAGGAGAGAGTCTGGAATGTAACTAAGAAGCTGTGCAATGGCCCATGGATAATTTTATAACAACCTTTACTTCTAATATTTTAAAAGATCAAGCAGAGTTACCTTTTGAGGACGTTTTCCTCAGTCCTGTCCTCTGCTGTCCACTCCCACTCCCAATTTTAGTTCAGGATATATCCCCCAGGGATGGAGAAACAGATGGAAGGTCTCTCTTATCTGGGGATTTAGTTGCATTACTTGTTGGAATGAACTTGAACATTGCTGGTGATGTCAGGCCAAGTGTGTTTATTGGGGGATCAGGAAGTGAATATCTTGCAATCTGGTGATGGGAATATAGAAATAGGCCCTGTTAAGACTAATATATTTTCTGGAAGGTTATCAAGTGAAAACACATTGCCAATGACACTTTTTAGAGAGATTTTGAATCTGGAATTATGGCAATTGATCATCAGGATGAAATCTACTTTATCAACTTGTCTGACACAGCTGTGCTCCTTTATGGGTGAGGCTATGGGAAGATTTAAGAAATTAGATCTGCAGCAAGACAAGGTTGAATCCAAGATTAAGTCTCAGGATCAGCACCTAGGATCAGTTCAGTCTGTAAATGTAGCCCTAAAGCTGTAATCATATCTTAGATAATAAGCTTGATAAATTAGAGAATTCCATTTGCTATAATAACTTGTTTTTTAAATTTCCCTTATAGCAGATTTATTTCTCCTCTGGAGATGTTAAGACTGTATTTTGAGGATATTCGTGGTTTGGACTTCCCCTCCAACCCATCTAATTTTAGAGCCTATTGGACTCTGTTAAGAGATTGGATGGCCTGGGGGAGGCTCAGACCTGGACTCCCTGAATGTGACTCTTGGATCAGTTTCTTTTTGCAATTTCCTAGGAGGTGTTTTCTTAAATATAAGGGTCAAGAGTATATTTTTTCTAGAACCAAGACATCTAGAGGAGCTTATTATTGTCCAGGAAAATACTCCTACTGGGAGAGCTACAGTTTCCAGTAATGATGCATGCTATGGGGGGAATATACTATGAGGGCATTAAATAGATTGGCCAGGTTTTGAGAATTTGAAATGTTCCGTTCTTTGGTTTGTTTTTTCAAGGTCTCCCCCCATTATTTCCTCTGGGATACAGACCGGGTTGAATCTTTTCTTATGCTTGTATTTGTCCTTTTTGTATGGATGCCTGTCTGTTTATTTCTAATAGTGTGTATTTATTCTTTGTATTTTATTTTCTTGTTTTGTAATTGTTTTGGAAATTCACTAAGTAATAGTAATAAAAAAAAGAATGCATATAGGGGATGTGAATTTTCCTGTAGTGTCTTTGTATAACAGCACTGGATGCATTTTGATTGATGCCTGTGGATATCCTAAGTACATTTCTAATATAACTTATTATGTTCAGCTCTCCCAAAATGCTCCTATTTGTCCATGAGCAAACTCTTAGCCTAGTCCCATGCTGCCACTAGTAGCTAATGATAATTTTCAGATTCTGATCACAGGAAAAATAGCACTAATCACAGCATTCATATTGCTACATCATATTATAGAAGTGGCATTGTGCTACAAATTATTTTCTGGCTATTTTTTCTAATTTTATCATTATGACAATACATTTGCCAGCATATCATACCCTAGAGAGTAAGAGTCTGGGGATTATTAAAATTAGACTAGACTAATACATCAGAATGCTGGAAGAGTTTTCTCTATATCTAACGATGCATTTGTATGGTACATTAACACAATAACACACACATAATGTTCTGTAAACCAGGGTATTATGTAACTAATTTCAAGTAGGTAGAATGGAATTCTGACCCCAAAAGCATACATTCTAAGCAGGTACCAATGACACCGAGAGATGAAGGGGGTTTTCTACAGGCTTTCTCCCATTTTGTGTCTATAGGAAAAGTGCCTGGTACACAGTGACCTTGCTGAAGGACACAAAACGTGACTAATGCAAGATGAACTTAGGTTTCCTGCATTCTAGTCCATAACTCTTACCGTTCCCTCTGCAATCAAACTCTGTTTTTGCAGACTATTTTACAGTTCTGCAAGAACACATCTTATTACATTGACATGACAAGCATATCTGATTGCACATGTTTATAATGTAAAGACGCCACAGACTTTCTAGCCACTATTTATAAGAATGCAAGTGAAAAGTAAGCCAATAAATAATACTTACAACATCATAGTGTGCAAAAATTGTCTCAAAGTCTCGCTTTCTTTCATCTTTACTACTTGCCTGCACATGGACAAGAAGAAAATGTTCAGGGTAACATTGCTGGCTATTATATTTTAGACATTGTAACAAAGAAGCCCTTTTACTAAGGTGTGTTAAGTTTTTGCATTCATAAGCATGAAAAGTAACATGCATTAAGTGTAAAAGTCTCTAAAGTTATTGTCAGGGACATAACAGGCATGTTCCCGACAGTTAACACATGGATGTGTAGCCTAACTAGAGTTGCCAACTGGCTCCAGATGCGCCCAACAGGTTTGATCCAGTGGTGGATTTGCCCCACGGCATACAGAGGCATTTAGTTCTCGTTTCTTCATTGCACTCCATAGGAAATGCAAAACTACAAGTCCCTGTATGCAGTGGGGTAAACTCAGGACTGGATCAAGCTTGTTGGGTGCATCTGGAGCCAGTTGGCAAACCTAAGCCTAACGCATGGTGCTATTACAGCGCCTGCCTATCGAGGTGGAGGTAAGTGCACCCATACTAACTGCAATATTGACAGGCATGATATGTCCCTGTGCTAACTGCAATGTGCTCACTACACCCACTCTCTGCCTCTGACACGCCCATTCATCGGCCTAATGGGCGATTGGGAGCCAAAGCATGCAATAACTAGATAGCACACTTTAGTAAAGGGGCCCCTAAATCAAAAGAAGAACAACAGAAGGACTATTTGTTAGCTCCATGCTGTTACAGGATCCTAAACACCAGCCAGATGTTAGGTATATTAGACAAAACGGAAACACAACATTATTCAGCAAATAAACCTCTTGACATCAAAACATTGATATCATATGCCAAGTAAATATTTTCACAAACAAACCCAAGACTATTGCTCAAAACTTCAAAAACTATCCAAAACTGAAAGTTTGACCTTAAATATCCTACATATGATTTCTCTTTTCTTTTTCTTTTTGTTGGACTGTTTGTCTTAAAAGGGTAAAAACCTCTCCAGTGAAAAACCTTCCATTTTATTCTATTTACCAAGCAAATAAATGCACAAAGAACATATGAAAATGCCGCAACAGCGTGCCACACTTTTAGAAACTTTAAAACTTATCTGATGTCGATATTAATTGCACTATAACAGGCACTTCTTTCTGATCCAGCGAAAATGGACCACCAAATTTTGATTCTTTCCTTCATTATGTTTCCATTGAAAAGACAAAATTAACTGTATGAAGAAAGCCAGCGATGTCAGGAATTGCCATGCAGAACGCAACACCCCAGGGCTGTGTTTCCAGCTCTGAAATTCTGGAGAGCTCTGCTTAAAGCAAAGATTTAAAAAAAAAAAGGATTCTTTTCACAAATATTGTGACCAAACCAATAGTGTACCTAAGTTGTGGAGCAGAATGGGATCTCTTTTTTTATGATGTAATCTCAACCCCAACTACAGAGTGTCATCAGCACCAGCCTCAGTCATCATAATAAGCTCCACCAGTCCAATCTTTGATTCAGACCTAATGGCAAAACTGAGTTTAATCGATAAATCCATGATTGTTCCAGATATTGAAGGTGAGAAAGTCTATCCCATTACTGAGGGTTCAGTGGAAAATGATTTAATATATGCCAAGAAAAGTCAGAAAAAGTATGACCATATTGTAAGCAATGGGAGACAATTGGTGCTCTCACCACCTTGGTGCTGATTCATAAGCGATGTTCTTGCAAACGGAGCTTCATTGATCTTGTGGTTCTACCCACATACGTAATCTGACAGGGACAAATCAGCAAATATACTACATAGACTGTCAAACAATTGTAAGTTTTGTTAGTGGAAGTATCAAACCATTCACTGCCTTCCATTGTAGTAGTGCAAAAATCACAACTAGAGCAAGCAAAATGACCCATCTCCAAACCCAAATGCTTAATGGGATGATCCGATGCTCCTGAGGTATGTACAACATAATCACGAATATTACAGCCGTGATTATATGCTACAATTAGCCGGCCCTGAAAGCATTGATAGTACATGCCAATGTTCCTTTAATATAGAGCTAATCACCAATCAATTTGTCATTTAAGGCAAAACACCCACTACAGCAGAAGTCTTATCCTCTGGTAATGCCAATTCATTATTGGGTGACCGCCATTTAGGGTGATTATAACAGGCTCTTTTATATGCATGTTGAATAAGGAAGTGAGGATAACCACATGCTAACAGCCTATGAGACAATTCCTCAGCATATTTCTTAAATTCTATCTTAGCAGTGCATATTCGTCTAAGACGTAGAAATTGGCCCAAAGGTAGCCCCCTTCGCAGAGGGCCAGGGTGAAAACTATAGGATCATAAGAGATTATAGTGCTGTACAGGTTTTCTGTATAAGGTGGTACAAAATCTTCCTTGATTTTTATAAACCATTAAGTCCATAAACTCAATTTGTGTCTGATGATATTTAGCAGTGAATTGAATATTAACTTTGACCTAATTTATCCACTGAAGGAACTCGTGAAGATTGGACATTGGACCGTTCTACAAGAAAAATACATCGTCCAAGAAATGTGTCCAAAACTTAATATATGAGAACCAAGAGGAATCATAAATGAAAGTAAATGAGCGAGGCAAAAGAAACATCTGCTCCTTGCTATATAGTTGGTAACTCTGTTTGAAGGTATGACTATGTTAGTTAATTGTATTGTAATGTATGTATTGTCATTCCCTGTGCTATGTAGTCTCACTTCCAGCTACTTTGATGTAATGATAAGGTGGTGCATGTCCTCCCTGCCTTTGTATGACCTTTGTAGTATGTTGTGAACCGCTTTGATTGAAGGAAAAGGCGATATACAAAACATGTCAAATAAATAAATAAATAAACGTGTAAAGATAGGCATGGCAAAAGCTGGCTTATCTATACCCACAGGTTGCTAACCAGAGAGTGGTTCAATATTGCTGCTGCCCGGTTAGCAACTGGCACCACCTTTGCCCCGTTCCAGAATGCCCCGATGCTAAATGGTTAGCATTGGAGCATCAAGAAGCGTTAATAGTATTTATTCAGTGGTACTAACTGTGTTAGTGCTGCAGAATATCCATCTAAGCGAATTTTAAAATTGGTTTGCAGACCAATTGGAAGCCTTATATATATTCGCCCAGTATTCATTTGCACTTCCTTCTAGATTACCCAGAATGTTTATATTTATTTATTTTATTTTATTTAAAGTCTTTTCTATAACCATGCTTTTATACTTGAATTATTGCATTTCATACTGTGTAAAAATTTTTTTTTATATGATTCACATTTTTATTTGCAGACCTATGGGGTGGCAATGGGTGCCATAGTGGCATCATCTATGGCGAACTTTTACATGGCTCATTTTGAAAATACTTTCATTTATGATTCCTCTTGGTTCTCATATATTAAGTTTTGGACACATTTCTTGGACGATGTATTTTTCCTGTAGTACGGTCCAATGTCCGATCTTCATGCCTTTGAATATCAGATCCTGAATTCTTAAGGTTTATTGTTCAAAAAAATCTGTGTTGTTTTGTGGCCAAAAGATGATTATTTTTCCTGACGTTTGTAGAATGACTCAATTGAGGAGGAAGAGTTTCCTTACTTGAAGCTACGGGTTTTGGAGTTGGGGGCCTCCATCTTAAGATTTCCCGGCAAATGTTTGGCTGTTTATCGAGGAACTAGATACAGTTTTGTGGATTCTGTTCAGTTAGAGTTCCTGAAGGGTAAGGAATGAGATTCCTCTTGCCCCTTAGGTCTAGTGGTCTTTGACTTTTCTTATTGTTTTTCCCTATTACTTCTTTTAGAGTTATTATAGTTCCTGGAGATCACATATCAGTTTTCCCCGCGGGTGAAGGATTATCCCTCTCTCTCTCTCCATGACATGGACTATTGCATACATTTATGTGTTGTATTATTTTTCCTTTGTTTTTGTTAATTGACCTTGAATTTTCTTGGTATTTGCTTCTGTAAAATGAGCAAAGTCTATTAAAGAGGAAAAAAAGGTGAAAACAAAGAAGCAGACATCCTTGCACATAGTGTCTGAGATGCAGATAGGTATAAAATTCCCTAGCACCTATGTTATATTTATCTCTCAAATCCTGCAACATTCGCATTCTGCCTTCTTCTTCAAACACATCAAATAGCTTATATACCCCCGTCATCCCACTGCTGAAAAACTCTAGTTTGCACCCCTGGAAGGAAATCCTGATCACTCCTGATGGGAGGGAAGCTACTTGATGTGCAAAGGAGAGTATTTAATATGGCACACGGTCAATGCCAAGCTTGATGTAAGGGAAGAACTAATGGGTGGTGACGTATATATTTCAGAAGCCTGTCTATTTCTGCATGCAATACATATGAGAGATTAAAGGCGGCAAACAAAGCTGACTCTAGTTGAAGAGGCGTGAAATGTGTCAGTTCCAAGAGCCAGTCTTTAAGATGGTGCATTTGGCTCACTGCATTTTAATTCTGTAGGTTAGGCACTCCCAACCCTCCCATAGTCTTTAAATTTATCATGGCCAATAGACTCATTTGTGTTTTCTTCCCTCGCCATAAAAATTTCCTATTTATAATCCGTAATAGTTCCTTCCATTTAAGGCAAATGGGAAGGAGCTAAAACAAATACTGTATAGTCAAGGCTTTTTCCACATTTAAACAAATCAAAATAGATGGAAGTTTCAGCCGACGAGTAGTTCAGGGAGGCCGAACTTGTCGCACATTTACCACAGCACAGCGACCCTTCACAAAGCCCATAGGTTTTGCTCCCGCTAGATTGGGTTTCTCCTCAGCAAGTAAGTTAAGAGTGTTGCAGAGTTTTGTATCAAAATTTAAAAGAGAAATAGGGTGATAAGATTCCGGATGAAAAGGGTGTTTCCCAGGCTTAGGAAGTACAATAGTCAAAGCCATGTTCATTTCCTTAGACAGGGCCCCTAATTTCTGTGCTCCCTTGGACACAGATACCAATGGCACATTGTTGTAGTCTTGCTAGATCTTGTAGAATTCCCCACTAAAAGCTAACTGGGCAAAGCAGCCGCCCTGTTGGCCCTTTGAATCTCCAAAGCTGTCAAGGACTCTGCAGCACCCGTCGCTGATGTTCTGGCAACTTGGCAAGTTCACAGAATTCAAGAAGTCCCGCAATGCCACCTGGTTTCCATACATTGTAGTGTAAAACTCTTGGAATACTGCCATGTCCTCTGAGCTTTGATAACACAAATCTCCAATTTTAATTTTAAGAGTATGTATAAATTTGGGCCTGTTAGAATTTTAATCAACTGAGCATGCATGCGGCCTGATTTATTGCCGTAACATAAAATTAGTATTTAAAATAGGTTGTCTTTCTAGTGTACATCATGAATAAGTATATTAAACGCCACCTGGTGGCAAGCAATCTATCTTTCATAGCTCCAGTGGGGTGTTAAGAATACTGTAACCATTTCTCATGCTCTATTATATTCCTAGCAATGTCTTTCCTCCTCCTCCTCCTACTACTATTATTAATCATTTATATAGCTCTTCAAGGCATATGCAGCGCTGTACAAGTACATATAGAAGACGGTCCTGCTTGTTAGAGATTACAATCTAATCAAGACACAGTACAAGGAGACACAAGGAGAACAAGGGAGTTAGGAGCCAAAAGCAGCCTCAAAGAGGTGAGCTTTTAGCACAGCTTTTTAAAAGGGGGAGAGATGAGAGCTGACGTATAGATTCAGGAAGTTTGTTCCAGGCATAGGGAGCAGCAAAGTGAAAAGATTGAACTCTGGAGTTTATAGCTCAGAAGGAGAAGTTTGAAATGGATACAGAAACAGAAGGGGAGCCAGTGAAGTGATTTGAGAAGAGGGGTTATATGAGTGTATCGGGGCTGGTGGAAGATTAGCCATGCAGCAGAGTTCTGAACAGATTGAAGAGGAGAGAGATGACTCTGAGGGAGACCAGCAAGGAGGAGGTTGCAATAATTATCGAGACAGAAGGTGACGGAGGAGTGGATACGAGTTTTAGTAGTGTGTTCAGAAAAGAAGGGGAGAATTTTGTTATAGAGAAAGAAATGAGAGGTTTTAGCAATCGTGTGGAGATATGTGTGGAGAAGGAGAGGGAGGAGTCAGAGATGACCCCAAGGTTGCGGGTTGAGGAAACAAAAAATAGAAGAGTGTTATCAACAGAGATAGAGAAAGGCGGAAGGGGGGAGGAGGGTTTCGATACATATGAGCGTAAGCCTCTTAATACAGCCTTAACTGCGTTCCAAAACAGAAGGGGGCTGCCCTTATTGATCTGATTATGTTCTATGTAATGTTGCCACTTTTCGTAAAGATAAAAGTGGCGTAAATACTGCCCAAGCAGCCCCCTCCATGTGGGAAGGCCTAGGCCAGAAGAGAGCCCAGTGAACTCAAAACAGCAATGGCAACAGCAGCGGCAACTTCTTCACACTTATTTTAAAAGACGTTTGCCGCACCGCTCCATGCCCATTCTCTTCTGTAAAGTGCTGCCCCATGGTGCTGAAGGCCTGGAAAAGCATTTCCCATTGACGGGCTGAAGTCTTGCGATATCTGAGATTTCAGCCCCTTAAAGGGAAATGTTTTCCCAGCTCTCCAGCTGCTAGAGAGCAGCGCTTTACAGAAAGAGGGGGCGTGGAGCAGTGCTGCAAACCTCTTTAAAAGTATGCTGTTTGCCGATTGCCATTTTTTCCTAAGTTTTCAGAGAGGGGGGCAAAGAAAGGAACAGGAGGGGAAGCAGTTCTCCCCCTTTTTGTGGCCTCCACCCTTATGAGGGGTCCTAAGCAAATTTTGTTTGGCGGCCCCTCATTTGAACTTAAGCCATTGCAAAAATACGTCTGAAAAATAACATCTTTATAAAGATAACCAGGAAATGACCAAGACCTTCCACCCCCAGCAAGCCTCCAAACCCTCCATCTCTACCCAACTGCATGGTCGGATGTTTCTATCAGTGCAATTTCTGCTTGTATCACCCTGGGAAACAATGAATCCAAACCCAAAATATAATCAATTCAGGATAAACTATTGTGGTCCCAGGAAATATGAGTGAAATCACTGTCTAGTAGGTGCAAAGTGTGCCATATAGCAACCATTCCAAGAGACTCCCATATAAAGAACAACCCTTTACCCCTCAGGGCTTGAGATCCCTTAGAGCCCATAGATCTACATAAGAACATAAGATATGCCATACTGGGTCAGACCAAGGTCCATCAAGCCCAGTATTCTGTTTCCAACAGTGGCCAATCTAGGTCATATGTACCTAGCAGTTTCCCCAAGAGACACAAGTTCCACAATGCTTGTACTGGGTCAAGCATTGATATCTTCGGTCACTTCTTAATAATGGTTTATGGACCTTTCCTCCAGGAACTTGTCCAAACCTTTTTTAAACCCAGCTACACTAGCAGCCTTTGCTACATCCTCCGGTAACAAATTCCAGAGTTTGATTACACGTTGAGTGAAAAAATATTTTCTTTTATTAGTCTTAAATAGTTTACCCTGTAGCTTCATTGCATGTCCCCTAGTCTTTCTATATTCTGATAAGGTAAACAATCGATCTACGTTTACCCGTTCCACTCCGTTCATTAATTTATAGACTTCTATCATATCTCCCCTCAGCCGTCTCTTTTCCAGGTTAAAGAGCCCTAACCTTTTTAGCCTTTCTTCATAGGAGTATCCTTCCATCCCCTTTACCATTTTGGTGGCTCTTCTCTGTACCTTTTCTAAAATCGCTATATCCTTTTTAAGATACGGCGACCAGAATTGCACACAGTATTCAAGGTGCGGTCTCACCATGGAACGATATAGAGGCATTATAATATCTTTTGTTTTATTTTCCATTCCTTTCCTTATCATACCTAGCATTCTATTTGCTCTCTTGGCCGCCGCTGCACACTGGGCCAAGGGTTTTAATATGGTATCCACAATGACGCCTAAATCTTTTTTCTGGGTGTTGGTTCCTAATGTGGAACCTTGCATCGTGTAACCATAGTTTGGGTTGTTCTTCCCTAGGTGCATAACCTTGCACTTGTCCACATTAAATTTCATCTGCCATTTTGATGCCCAGTCTTCCAATTTATCAAGATCCTCTTGCAATTTTTCACAATCTTCTTGGGTTTTAACAACTTTAAATAGTTTTGTGTCATCTGCAAATTTGATAACCTCACTCGTTATTCCACTTTCCAGGTCATTTATGAATATGTCAAAAAGCAGCGGACCCAGCACAGATCCCTGGGGTACACCACTATTCACCTTTCTCCATTGGGAAAATTGGCCATTTAGCCCTACCCTCTGCTTTCTATCTTTTAACCAGTTCCTGATCCACAATAGTACACTGCCTCCTATCCCATGACTCTTTAGTTTTGCCAAAAGTCTCTGATGAGGGACCTTGTCAAAGGCTTTCTGAAAGTCCAGATACACAATATCAACTGACTCACCTTTGTCCACCTGTTTATTCACTCCTTCAAAAAAACATAACAGATTAGTAAGACAAGATTTTCCTTGTCTAAAGCCATGTTGGCTGTCTCCCATTAGGTTGTGACTATCTACATGCTGGGTAATTTTATTCTTTATGATGGTTTCTACCATTTTTCCTGGTACTGACGTCAGACTCACCGGTCTGTAGTTTCCCGGATCACCCCTGGAACCCTTTTTAAAAATTGGTGTTACATTGGCGATCCTCCAATCTTCAGGTATTAGAGATGATTTTAATGATAGTTCACAGATTACTGATAGCAGTTCTGCAATCTCATATTTCAGTTCTTTCAACACCCTTGGATGTATACCATCCGGCCCAGGTGATTTGCTACTCTTCAGTTTATCTAATAGTTGTAAGACATCTTCCCGATGTATCGATATTTCCTTCAGTTCTTCCGCACCTTTAAATACCACTTCAGTCATGGGTAACATCCCTACATTTTCCTCAGTAAAGACCGAAGCAAAGAATTCATTCAGTCTCTCCGCTATCGCCTTGTCGCCTCTTAGTGCTCCTTTAACCCCTTTATCATCTAATGGACCAACTGACTCTCTCACAGGTTTTTTGCTACGAATGTACTTGAAAAGGTCTTTATTTCGCGTTTTTGCTTCCGCAGCAAGCTTCTTCTCAAATTCTCTCTTTGCCTGCCTTATCAATGCCTTGCATTTGACTTGCCAGTGCTTGTGCTGTTTCCAGGTTTCGTCGTTTGGCTCTTTTTTCCATTTCCTGAAAGATGCTTTTTTGGCAACAACAGCCTCTCTGAACTCACCTTTAAACCATGCTGGCAGTTTTTTGGACTTCCTTCCACTTTTCTTAAAGCGTGGAATACAGCTGGTCTGGGCTTCCAAGATAGTATTTTTCAACAACACCCAAGCTTGATGTACGTCTTTAACCTTCGCAACTGCTCCTTTTAGTTTTTTCTTAACTATTTTTCTCATTTTATCATAGTCTCCCTTTCGAAAGTTAAAAGGTAGTACTGTGGATTTCCTTACTATCCCTCCTCCACTAATTAAATCAAACGCGATCATGCTATGATCACTATTGCCAAGTGGCCCTAACACCCTTATCTCTTGCACTAGATCTGGTGTTCCACTAAGGACTAGGTCTAATATGGCTTCCCCTCTGGTCGGTTCATGAACCAGCTGCTCCAAGAAGCAGTCATTTATTTCATCTAGGAGCTTTATCTCCCTAGCATGTCCTGACGTGACACTGACCCAGTCGATATCGGGGTAATTGAAATCACCCATTATTATTACTGCGCTGTAACTTTTGTTAGCTTCCTTGATTTCTTTGAGCATTTCATCATCCATTTGGTCATTCTGGCCAGGTGCTCGATAGTACACCCCCACTGCCATCGCCTTCCCCCTTTTATATGGAATTTCAATCCATATAGATTCTACAGCAGATTTTGTTTCCTGCAAAACTTTAATCCTTTCTGAGTCAATGCCCTCTCTAACATAGAGTGCAACCCCTCCACCAATTTGATCAGCTCTATCATTACGATATAGTTTGTACCCAGGTATCACAGTGTCCCACTGGTTGTCCTCCTTCCACCATGTCTCTGATATTCCAATCATATCTAACCTTTCATTTAGTGCTATATATTCTAACTCTCCCATCTTATTCTTTAGACTTCTAGCATTTGCATACAAGCATTTTAGAGAATGTATTTTATTCATGTTAATTTGGCTATTGTTAGACATGGGTAAATTGGGATCTTTAAGCTCTGTCTGCTCCATAGTTGAGGGCATTTGGGCTACTTTACTCTTTTGTGGAACCTCTCTGCTTTTGGTAGTATCCTTCAAGGATACATTCTTCCGAACCATCCGCTCTTGGGCGACTGTCGGCTTTCCCCTAATATCTAGTTTAAAAGCTGCTCTATTTCCTTTTTAAAGGTTAATGCCAGCAGCCTGGTTCCATCCCGGTTAAGGTGAAGCCCATCCCTTCGGAAGAGCCCCTCCTTTCCCCAGAATGTTCCCCAGTTCCTAACAAATCCAAAACCCTCATCTCTGCACCATTGTCTCATCCACGCATTGAGACTCCGGAGCTCTGCCTGCCTTTTGGGTCCTGCGCGTGGAACAGGAAGCATTTCGGAGAATGCTACCCTGGAAGTTCTGGATTTCAACTTCCTACCTAAAAGTCTAAATTTTGCCTCCAGAACCTCCCTACCACATTTTCCTATGTCATTGGTACCGACATGTACCAAGACAGCAGACTCCTCCCCAGCACTATCTAAGACCTTATCTAGGTGGCGCGTGAGGTCCGCTACCTTCGCACCAGGCAGGCATGTTACCAGGCGATCCTCACGTCCACCAGCCACCCAGCTATCTACATGCCTAATGATCGAATCACCAACTATAACGGCTGTCCTATCCTTTCCCTCATGGGCACATGGCCCTGGAGAAACTTCCTCGGTGCGAGAGGGTTTTACATCACCTGGAGGACAGGTCCTAGTTACAGGATCACTTCCTGCCACACCAGGGTGATGCTCTCCTGTCACATGACCTCTCTCCTCCATGGCAACAGGGGTGCTGCCAGACTGGAGGTGGGACTTCAGGACTATATCCCTGTAGGTCTCGTCTATGTACCTCTCTGTCTGTCTTATGTTTTCCAAGTCTGCTACTTTAGCCTCTAGAGAACGGACTTGTTCCCTGAGAGAAAAGAGCTTCTTGCACCTAGTGCACACGTAAGACCTCTCACCAACTGGGAGAAAATCATACATGTGACACTCAATGCAAAAGACTGGAAAGCCCCCTTCCCGCTGCTGGACTGCTGTCTGCATCTTAGTTTTAAGTTTGTGTCTAGATCTTTAAGTTCTTACTTACTAGGGGTTGCTATGGGTATTTATACCAATAAAACTGTACCTAATACGTTTAATATACCTTGTTCACTTGAAGCTTAATTAATCTCAGGTCCTTAGTGTATGACTGATTTGGGTAATGAGCTTCACCTGAAAGCACCTCCTGTCTTTTAAGATGTGTAAGTACCTATAAAGCTATGATTATCCCAGGGGTGGGTGGGAAATAACACTTATTAAAAGAGGGCTGCTACACAGTACCCTGTCTTGTGCTGCTGAGGTAAGCTAAATTCTGATTTGATTTAAATTATAGCTCTTAGCTGCTGCTAGGCTCTAACTTCTTATGAAATTTAAACTACAAGCTCTCTGCTGGGTACTAAATTTAACCAGAAAGCTCTCTTCTGTGTGTTAAATTTAAACTAAAAGTACTTTGCTGTTACTTGGCCCTGAGTGACTATTAAATTTAAACTACAAGCTCTCTGCTGGGTATGAAATGTAACCAGAAAGTTCTCCTCTGTGTTTTAAATTCAAACTTTAATTGCTGCTACTAGGCCCTAACTGATCCAACAAAAAAAACAATGGGTTCACAGATTAAGTAGCTTTAATACAAAGAATTCTTTTTAGAAAATTACCAGAAGTATATACTCACAGTTGCAGATTTCTCTCCAGAAGTAACAGTCCCCCCCTTTCTAGTCCTTCAAGACTAGAGTCCACTGCACAGTTGAATCAAGAAGCTAATACCTCACACATTCCAGAAAGCAAAACAAAAGGATAATGCAGGCATTATCCTACCGACACAGTTTTACACTTCATCCCCAAGGTAAAACTTCAGCACAAAGTTGGGACTCCCAATCCAAACCCCAACTAACCACACACACTCTGCCCTTCAAAACATTCACATCCAACCATAACCCCATATGCCAGCCTCCCCCCTTCCCTCATTCCAGCCCTCCCCACCTGCTCCCAACCTACCCAGTCTAAAACAACCTCGCATCCAACCAATCATCTACTAATCACAGATAGAGATCAATGGGGACATTCATCCCCACTATTCGTGGTTTCTCCTGCACCAGAATAACTTCCCTGTCGGTTGTGAGGGGAAGTTAGATGGGGGAGGGGAATGAGCGGCCCAGAGACGGAGTCTGGGCGGGCTGTGGGCGGTCACTGGCCCTGGACGTACAGGGACGATTCTAATGTTTAGCCCTGTATATCCAGGGCCAGCAAAATGTCCGGGTAAGTTATTCCACCTCCGAGGTGGAATACCTTCCCTGGATGTGTTTTTTTGAATTGCCTGGGGCACGGATGGGGCAGGAGGGCTATGGTTTATTCCCCGCAGCCCGACCCTGGCCTTAAGAGGCCAGTTCAGGGGTCGGGCTGCGGGGAATAAACCCTTTTTTCAGACATCTGACTTCTCAGCTTTTAAATGGAGCCGTGGTGCCATGGCAACATTTAAAAGCCCTGACTGAGTTAGCCGGGGGGGGGGGGGGCAGTCCTGCATGTGCAGGCCGGACTGAATCGCAATCCCGGCCTGCATGTGCAGAGCTGTTCACGATTCTGATCCCGAGGGGCTAGACATGCCCAGCGGGATCAGAATTGCGATCCCCTCTGGGTGTCTGGTTCAGGTTGTATGCACAGAGGGATCTATGTGCAGGATGGAATCGGACCCTTAGGGGCCACTTCCCACATCCTCCCTATAAAAATACCCATACAAGCACTCTGTCATACATATTAGTAGTGCTACAGTAACATATTAAATAACAAGAATATTAACAAACAAATATTAGCCATTCATCACAGATTATGCTTCCAAATCTTCAAGAGGAAATTCAAACAAACTCACTATTCAAGGGCTAATACAGTTCTGAGCCCACTGAACTTTTAAAATTAACAATGGCTTCCAACTGTGACATCTGATAAGGCTCTATGGAGTCCATCTTAAGAACAGCAGAATAGTTCAGATATTTAGCTATGACAATCCTAGGGTGCTATTCGTTAGATCTTTTTGGGCATTTCCTATGTGCTTTTCCTATCTGAATAGTGCCCAGCTGCCCTTCCAGGGACAGTGCCTCAGCCAGCTAGTTCTCCAAAATGTTATGGAGATTACTACCTGCTGTTGTCTCTGGCACCACAATGAAACATAAATAGCTACATATGGATCAATTTTTCAAATTGTCCAGTTTCTACTCACATGCTGTCAGGGCTTTCTGAAGCTTATTGAGCTCAAGCGTAGCTTTGCCAGCCATTACTATGATCTGCTCTGCCTCAGAGAAGCTAACACCCGTTCCTCGATTCATGGTATCAGCTGTTTAGAGAACTTGTCAAATTGCCTTGCCAATTCATGCACCACCACGGCAGTTGAAATATTTGAAATAGCCACTCCTGAACCCAATCTGATGAGGTGGCCATCTTATCCTCAAGCAATCTTTTGTACTTGTTTGCACCATCGGTTTAGGGGTTTGATAAAATACCCATCCCTCAGCCCAAGGTTTATGTAATTCATCCAAAATGAAAGAGCAATAGCCTGATTAGCAGCAGATTGGGGAGGATTATGGAAGTGGCCCTCAGAGCTAAGAGAAGAAGCATCTACCTTCACTCAGTGCATCATGTGATCTCTTCCTCTCTAGTTTTGAGTAATGAATTTTATAGAATTGCAAAATGGTTTGCTGAGAATGGTCTCTCAATTAATTTTTAAAAAAAGTGAAGCAATGATTGCGACAAAGGAGGGAACTAAAAGCAGGACATCTATAATAATACCAGCTGTACTGAAGAGAAATATTTAAGAATCACTTTGGATACTACTTTATCTATCTATGCAACTGCAATTTTAAAAGTTGCCTAAGTCATATTTTTGAGAATAAGTTTGATTTGAGGTCTGACATTTTTTTTTACCTTTGAAATAGTTTTCTATGATGATTCAGCAGATGACATAGCCATTTATCATTTATTTGGGGTTGCCAAACTTCTTGCTATAGATAATTCAAAATTCAGCTATCTGAATAATTTACAGCCTGAGAAAGATGAAGCATATTACTAGTAAAAGACTGCATTGGCTTCCTATGAAACAATGTGCAATTTTAAAAAGTTTGTGTTTAATGTTTAAAATTTTAAATAAAGAAACATGATCAGGGTAGACTGTGCTAATTCAGAAATATGAACCAGCGCATTCATTGTGTTTGTGTCAAAATAATTTGGTGCTTTTGCCTCTAGTATTAAGACCATATAAAGTAGCCATCTGCGCATACGCATTATCTCTCAAGGGTCCACAATCCTGGAAAGCACTTCCTGACATAACATGGAATGAGAAACAATATCCACAATTTTGTAAAAAAAAAAAAAAAAAAAAATGAAAGCACTCCTTTTTGCACAATTGTAGTTTGATTGCTGTTTGTTATGATTTTTTATTGTCCTTTCTATCTCTTGTTATGGATTTTGAGGAGGATTTTAGGAAGGACGTCCAAATTACATTGGAGACATCCAGGACAGAGCATGCAGCAAAACAATGGTATATAAATGTTGTTAAATAAATAAAAATAATTAGAATATGTCAGTCGTAAACTACTGAGTTCAGAGCACATCTGAGAATGACCCTCTAAACTTTGGTCCCTGGGTATGTTCCTAGTTTGCCAATGCTTTTTCTAGCCCTGCTCATGGCAACGGATATTAACTAGCAGTAAAGATAGCAATCAATAATAAAGCAGTACAATTAAGTCAATAGCTTTCACGGTAGAAATAACAGCATAGAAAATGAAATATATATGTGAATAATTTACAATACAGTACATCACAGCAAGAGAATTATTTGTAATCCCTCTGTGTGAGTGTGTGTGTGTGTGTATGTGTGGTGTTCATGTGTTTGTGCTTCTGTGTGCATCTCTGTTGTGTATTCTCTGAGTACTGTGCATGTAGTGTATCTGTGTGCGGAGAGGGGGGTGCAGGGGTAGCTTGGAGCAATACTGTGTTTCCAGGGGACATAGTTTTGCGGAATGGGAACAGATGTGAAGAAATAGTTAACGGAGGGGGGGGGGGGGTAGTTTGTAGGGTGATACGGCAGTTGTGGTGAGGAGCTTTTTGGGTGGGAACAGTTGGCAGGGTGGTGAAGCAATTTTGGCATGGTAGTTTTTGAGCCAGGGTGGGTGGGCAGATGTAGGAGCAGTTGCTGAGACAGTTGCAGGGGCAGCTTTTGGAGATGGGACCATTTAAAGAGCAGTGGGGCAGTTGTGAGGGTATGTTTTAGGAGTGGAGCAATTTGTGAGGTGGTAGTCAGTTGCAAAGGAGCATATTTTAGTGGTAGGGCAGTTGTGTGAGGACTGTGATTGTGGATAGTAAAGTTTGTGGGGTGGTGGGGCAGTTGCGATGGGGATAGTTTTTGGGGTAGGGCAGTTTGAACAGTGTGGAATAGTTGTGGGGTGGTTTTGGGGGTGGCACAGTTTACAGTGTACTGGGACAGTTGTGAGTGTGTTTTTTAGGGGTGAGACAGTTTGGTGGATGGGGGAGCAGTTGTGGGAAGTTGTTTGTTGGAGTAGGAGCAAGTTGTGAGGGTGCAATTTTTTAAGACGAGGGGGTTTGCAGAGTAATGAGGCAATTGTTTGAGGGGTATTTTTTGGGGATTGGGGCATTTGATGGCATGGTAGGGCAGTTGCAAGAGTATTTTTTAGAGGTGGAACAGTTGGGGGGGGTGGTTCTGATCTGGCCCATTTTTGAAGTCGATGTATTTTTATGCCAGTTTTTACCACATTACATTTTCAGAGTTATGTCTGTTTTTCCTACAGACATATAAACAAAGAGACATTCTTGACTCCTTTTGTATAATTCTTTCCAATTTCCACAGCGTTGGAAAGAATAAAAAGAATGAAAGTTCACCTAATTTCTAAATTGTTTAATGGTTCTTTAAAAGGGAACACCATTGTAATAAGATTTGTGGGTGGTGACTGCTGCTGTGTGGGAGGTGACTGCAGATGTGTGGAGGTGTGCTGTGCCCCTATCATCGGGCCGAGAAAGACTGCCGTTGGACGCCCCTGACGGCGGTACTTCCGGGTTCCTGCCAGGCAGGCACGCCTGGGGCAGCCTGCTCTTGGAGGGGCCTTGCTGGTATAAAGATCTTGCAGGTGTTCCTGTTATCTGAGGTGACTGCAGCTGTGTGGAGGTGCGCTGTGCCCCAATCATCGGGCCGAGAAAGACTGCCGGGACTGTTGGACGCCCCCAACGCCGGTACTTCCGGGTTCCTGCCGGGCAGGCATGCCCAGGGCAGCCTGCTCTTGGAGGGACCCTCCCCCTCTATAAGATTCTTGTGTGTTCTTCTCCATGACCGCGGAGCGTGACCGAGGGGCGTGCATTGAAGGGGCGTGTTCAAAGGGGCAGGTTCTGCTCCTTAGATGCCCCTTCAACATCACTGAGGCGTTTGACGTTATAAGCTTATGTCCTGTGCTTTTGTGTTGGCTTAATGCTACAGTTTGCTTATTACAGCTTTTTCAATTCTAATCATTGTCTTTATATTTGCTTGAGTTAATTAAGGGCAAGCGGAAGGCTAAAGTAGTTAGCAGACCCCAGGAGGCTGATACCGGGAGTGTAAAACCAGTAGGCCCTCTGGATAAGCATTTCACCCCTCTTCCATTAGCTCAGTCCTCTCCTGAGGGAGCTTCTTTGAGTCCAGGCGGAAGATCTCCTCCACCGTGCCCTGTTTCTGGTCTATCAGATATGTCTAGAGAATCCTTGGAGACGGAAAGTGAATGTTGTAGTAAAATTGCCTACTCCTGTCCAGTTTGTAGCTTCTGGAAGCTCGATAGAATTTCCAGCGTTACTTCCTGATGCAGAAGTTACCCTGAAAGATGTCTAGGGTGCATTGCAATGCATTGATTCAAAAGGTTCTTCTTCTTTGAGTTCCCTATGTGCTTTCTCTCAGGAAGCTATGGTTTCTCTGCAGCAGCTTGATGAGAAAGTAACTTCGATTGATATGGCATGTGTCAAGCTAGAATCTCAAGTTAGTTCACTCCATACACCTAATGCTGCTGGAATTAAGGATTCCTTAAGTGTACATTCAAAGTTAGAATCACTTTAAAATTCTATGCGTGTTTGTAATTTACGGTTTTTAAATTTTCCTCAATCCTCTCTCTTATCACCTAAAATCCTATTAAATAAATACCTGAAAGAAATTTTGTCCATATCAGATCCTATTGAGGTCTTACAAATTTACTACATTCCCTCAGGCACCAAGAAGGTTAACTCTGTGGAAGGGGAGCTGGACGAAATAATTCCAACTATGTCTAATTTAACTGCATTTCTAGAGGATTCTCTAGATATTATCAGTTCACGATCTACTTTGCTGGCTACCTTTTCCTCTGTTTTAGTTAAACAACGTATTCTTCGGGCTTTCTTCAAGGTTAAGTCGGCTACGTTTTGTGGTCAGATTGTTAATGTGTTTCCTGATGTGTTTCGTGGCACTCAGTTAAGACGGAGGCAATTTTTATCTTTAAAGCCTCAGGTCTTGGCATTAGGAGCCACTTTCTTCTTGTATGTATGTATTTATGTATTTAACATTTCTTATATAAATGTATTATCAATTTAGATGGTGCTACATATGTTTTTGCTGATGTGACACATCTTGAAAAATTTCTTTTAGATAGGAAGGGCACAGTTAGGGAAGACACTGTATGATTATAAGTGCCTCCTAGTTTGTGTGCGTTTTGCCTTGTTTTCTTACTTTCTTTAAGAAGTATTTGAATTGCAGTTGGACTCTTGATGTGGGCTTTATTCCCAGCTTTTCTTTTTCTTTTTCCTTGTTCATTTTATATGACTTGTATTGATTTGGGAGAGTGTCTTTGGTTATTGCATTGACTAAAATCCATAAATTTAAAAAAAAAAAGATTTGTTGTTGTTGGTTTACCAGTATTGAGTCATTTTAAATAAAAAGCATTCCCACAGCAATCACGTGAATTCTTATGGTTTTCATTACATAATGTTCCATGTCTAAGGCCTCATATAATAAAAAGCAAAGTGACAATACAAAAGTGTGCTTTGAGTGAAAAATAGCAAAAAATGCCTGAAAATCCACAAAGACAAATTTCAGTTGTTTTGCACAATTTTTCCCATGAAGTGGACTTTTTTGGAAGTCACTTTGCAGTAATAAACTTTCATGCAAACATTATGTAAATTTAGCATTAATAAGCAGCTGCAATGCAAATTCATGCAAAGCAGCTCATTAATGTCAAAACTTGCAAAAATGAGCATACATCAAAAGCTTCGTGGACTTGCTTTCACAAACCATATTACACTGGTGGAAATTGTAGTTATTTGGGGGAACTTAAATGAAAAAAGTATCCCTTTGAGCAGCAGGGGCAGGATTTAAATGATAGTCCAAATCAAGGGCCTCTGATCCTCAGACAGGCTTTGTCCCCAGTGCTCCCCTAGCCTTGACTTGATGCATAAATGTAAAGACACAAGGTTCTTTCTATCCTGTTGGAAGCATTTGGAAGAAAGAATCTATTGCTGTCAAAAATGATTCCCTGATGAAGAGAGGTTTAAGACAGTGAGTTACCTCTTGAAACATGAATTTATGTTAGATTATATGAGAAAATGAATAGATCCACACCTCCATAAGAAGTTTTAATGATTTATAAATAAAGTAAAACATTTTAGCAGTAGAGGACCGATGATGATATCTATGGGACAACTGGGTACAATCTATGAATGAAATACGGATGAGCTCCTGATTTGATGGTCCTCATAGATATATAGGAATACAAAGAAGCAAGGTGTGAAGAAAAGTCCTTTATTCAAAACAGCGTCCCTGACATGGCCGTGTTTTGGCTAAAATGCCTTTGTCAGGGGTTATCTCAAAAAACAAATGTACAATTAAAATATGCAATGAAAACAGCATCATTCTTAAAAAAACAGTGGAATTAAATAAATAAAAAAGCTCATTGGATGTACTTATGGTACATATCATAAACCATCATGATCAGGTACATTTCTTCTCCTCCTGGTTTGTATACACGTATCAATAGAATTGTTAATTGTTATTAATGTATTGTATATTTTTTCTATTATGCTGTATTGCATTTTATACACTTTGAAATCAACAATGCATATAATATGGTCATGTTTTCAAATTTTTCCTCCTTTTCTCTCTAACCATGCTTTTTAATCAACTTCTATTTATTTATCGTTTACTTTTTTATTATTTTATTTATTGAGTTGGTATATATTTTATTGTCCTTTTGTTTTCTTAATGATTTTGTTTCTTTAATAATTTCCCTTTTACATGTATTCCTATTTATATTACTCACAATGGGTTATGATATATACCATAAGTACATCCAATGAGCTTTTTATTTATTTAATTCCACTGTTTTTTTTTTTAAGAATGATGCTGTTTTCATTATACATTTTAATTGTATATTTGTGTTTTGAGGTATATCTCGCCGTCGCCGCAGGGCCGGGTCCCGAGGCCGGCCTTGTAACCGGGTCCCCGGGGCCCGACTACCCTGCACGTGGGTAGGGTTTCCTGGGGGGGGGGGGGATTGCGGGCGGGAGCGGAGCGGGCCGCGTCCTGGAGATCCTGCAGCCTGATTGGCTGTGAAGATGGAGGAGGCGGGGCGGCAGGATGCGAGAGAGGTGCACGCCTGGTACTCGTCCTCTCTCGTCCTGCTCACCTGAAAAAAAGGTGGGTTAGCTTGCGCGGGGAAAATTTGATTGCGGCCGGCCCATTCGGTGCGGCGGGGAGACTTCGGGGCTCTTGCCGGTTTGTTCACCGGTTCCTTCTCCTCCTCCGGTGCCTTCGGGGTTTTGCGGGGGGTGTGTGCGTGGCGTCGGGGGAGCGTGCTTGCGGGCCTGTTGCACGTGGGGCGGCCTGTTCGGGCTTTGGAGGTGTTTGCAGGAGCTGCGGGTTTGGGCCGTTCTCCTGCCTCTGGGAGGGGGGTGGCAGCATTTTCGGCCCGCGGTCGGCGCAGGCCTGTTTGGGGGGGAGGGGGGGGTTTCCTCGCCTACACTGGGGTAATTTTGCCGGCTCTACTGCTGTGGGCCTGTGCGGTTGGTGGGGGACTGCATTTGGGGATTGGGTTTGGGGGGCTGCTTCTTGCCTGAGCGGAATGGGCGGAGGTGCTACTCCGCGCCGGGCTGGTGGGCGCGCCAGCGGTAAGCGAATGGGGACACGGGCAGCTCAGGGTCATGGCTCAGCGTCTAACGGGGTGAGGGCTTCTGGTGGGGGGGCCCGGTCGGGCGGGGTCCCTGGTGTGGCGCGCAGAGAGCAAGGCAGGGGGAAAGAAAAGCGGGGGAGGGGCCAAGGGGTCGTGCGGGAGGGTGTGCAGGACAGGGTGCCTGGAGGGGGAGAGGGGGATTCTGGTTTGGGTGGCCCAGGGCAGTTGTCTACCGGGGTAGCGGGCGGAGCCGGGCTCGACGTTCTGGGGGGCGTGCGTGCTGTGGTGTGTCGGCGGGGGCGGCATCTGAGGCCATGGTGCCGGTTGGGGACACTGCCGCGTCTGTGGGTCCCCCTGGGCCCCCCAGTGGGCTTTCTGCTGGGCAGTTGCTGCCTCCGGGTGGCTTCGGGTCTTGGGGCCCGTGGGCATTCGGTATGGGGCCGTGGCAGGGTCCTTGGGGTGATTGGTTTGCTGCGGGGCATGGTGGGTCCGGCGGCTACGGGCCTCGCGGCCCCGCGGCATGGGAAGCGGGTGGTCAGGGCTCCTCCACTTGGGGCTGGGGAGGCGGGACGGCCCCTGCACAGGGCGCGTCTGGGCATATGGCTGCTGGTCTTTCTTCTCTTCTTCCCCGACAGATACACCAGACGTCGGAGGATCGGGCGCCTATGGAGAGCACGGTGACGGGTTCGGGACAGGCCGGCGCCTCGGAGGTGCGGTCCGATGTGGCGGCGGCGCCCCGGCCCGGGGATGCTCCTGTGGCTTCCTGCCCCACCGCTGGTGAGTATGACAAGGGGGAGGGGTTGGCGCCGGCCCGTGAGACGGGAGATGGCGCGGCTGCGAAGGCGAGATCGAAGCACAAGCGTGGGCGTCGCCGTCGTCACTCTTCCTCGTCCTCCTCGTCGTCGTCTTCGTCGGTTTCTTCCAGCGATTCGAGGGCGGCGGTGGGCGAGAAGGGCGATGGAGGGGGACCCGCGGTGGTGCGCTGTGCTGAACTCTGGGAGGGCGTGCCTCGGAAGCTGCGTCATCGGATTAAGCGGCGTAAGTACATTGATATTTTCCGCTTATTGGACGGCAGAAGGCATTCTGGTGAAAGCCGTAAGAAGCGCAAGGAGGACGAGAAGGCGGGCAGGGTGCGGCGGGCGTCTCGCAACACCTTGAACTGGACTCGTGCCTTTCTGCGTCTGGCTAGTGTCTGGGGTCACTATTTCCCAGACCAAGCTGGGGCCTTGTTGGCATATGCGGATGCGATTTTAGCGGCGTCCCAGGCTCATGACGGGTGGGCTTGGTTAAATTACGATGAGGAGTTTCGGGACATGATGGAGGAGAATGGGCAGTTATCGTGGGGAACTAAGGACATCGATCTGTGGTTGACGCAGATGTCCGCCCGCCCGCGGGGAGGGGGCGCCGGGGGAGGGAGCGGTAGGTCGGGGGAGTCTCTGTCGGCGGGGGGGGCGCGGTCCTTTCGAGCCCCTGCCCCCACGCAGGCTATGCCTAAAGAGGGGCCCGGGGGGGGGGTGACGTCTGTTGGCGTTTCAACAAGGCGTCGTGCCCGTTCTCCGACTGTAAATTTAGACACGTCTGCTCCTTGTGTGGGAGTGGGCACTCGGCCCTTAAGTGCAGTCGCAAAAGTGTGGCGGGTGCCCCCGCGGGGGGTAAGTGAGGAGGTTTGCGGTACCATGGCCCCCACGCCGGTCAGGGTGTCTGCTATGCAGCCTTGGCTGGTTAGTTATGGGCGCGGGCGGCGGTGTGGGGTGGGGCGGCTGCTTTTTCACGGTTTTTCAGAGGGTTTCCGTATTCCCTGCCAGGGCTCCCCGGTGGGGGGGGGTGCACGTAACGCCAGTTCGGTTACGGCTCACGTCGAGGTCGTGCGTCGGAAGCTTGCGGAGGAGTGCGCGTTGGGCAGGGTCGCGGGGCCCTTTCGCGATCCTCCATTTTCGCCGTTCACCATTTCGCCGTTGGGGGTAGTTCCCAAGAAGGAGCCGGGTAAGTTCCGGCTGATTCACAACCTTTCCTGCCCCCCGGGCGCTTCGGTGAACGATTGCATCCCTCGTGAGCGGTGCACCGTGCGTTACGCTTCCTTTGACGCAGCCGTGCTACTGGTCTGGCGGTTTGGGGCTGGGGCAATGTTGGTGAAAGTTGACATCGAATCCGCTTTCCGGCTGTTACCGGTCCATCCTTCTGCTTTCCCATTGCTGGGTTTCCGTTTCGAGTCGGCGTTTTACTTCGACAAGTGCATGCCTATGGGCTGCGCCATTTCCTGCGCATATTTCGAAGCCTTTAGTACCTTCCTCCACTGGGTGCTGGAACGTAGGACGGGCCTTAGCGGGGTAGTTCATTATCTCGACGACTTTCTTTTTGTGGGCTCAGGGAGTGACCACGCTTGTGCTCTCTTGCTCGAGGCTTTCCAACGCCTAGCGGGGGAGTTTGGCATTCCGATAGCGGCCGACAAAACCGTCGGGCCGGTCACCTGTCTCACTTTCCTGGGGATCGAGATTGATACCGTCGCTATGGTTGTCCGCTTGCCGGCCCAGAAGGTTGAGAGGTTGAAGGAGCTGGTGGCGTCCGTGGGGTCTGCGACCAGGACGACCTTGCGTGTCATGCAGTCCCTTGTGGGGCATCTTAATTTCGCTTGTAGGGTGATGCCCATTGGTCGTCCGTTCTCGCGGCGCTTATCGTTGGCCATGGCTGGGGTCCGGTTACCGCAGCATCGGATTCGTGTGTCGGTCGGCATGCGTGAGGATCTCCGGGTGTGGGATTCGTTTTTAGCCACCTTCAATGGGTGCTCGGTGTTGCAATTGCCGGAGATATCGAACCGGGATTTACACTTATTCACCGATGCGGCTGGTAGTTCCGGCTTCGGTGCGTACTGCCAAGGGGCGTGGTGTGCGGAACCTTGGCCGGCGGCATGGGTCCAGTCGGGGTTGGTACGCAATGTCGCTTTTCTGGAGCTGTTTCCTCTAGTGGTGGCTCTGTGGGTCTGGCCTGATCGCTTGCGGAATCGGCGAGTAGTCTTTTGGTGCGACAATGCGGCGGTTGTCGAGGTGATCAATCGGCACGCGCCTCGCTGTCCGTGGGTCGCCTCTTTGATGAGACTTTTCGTGCTGGCTTGTCTGCGGCTGAATGTGGCTGCCAGGGCGCGGCACGTGCCAGGCTCACAGAACTCCATTGCTGACGCTCTGTCCCGTTTCCAGTGGGAGCAGTTTCGGCGCCTGGCGCCCGAGGCGGAGGAGTTGGCGTCGCGGGTTCCGGAGCATCTTTGGAGTGTTGGGACCCTGAAGTGATGGCGTTGCTCGCGGCTTCGGTGACGCGAGGTACCTGGGCGGGGTATCGGCGCGGTTATGCCCAGGTGAGTGTGTTCTTGGGCGACAGGGGCTGGGTTGGCGGGCAGGTTCCGGACGGGCTTGTAGGACAGTTTGTGTTGTGGGCGAAGGGTGCTGGCTGGGCGCGGTCTGCGGTTGTCGCCGCGTTGGCGGGCTTTTCCTTCTTTTGCAAGGTGGCCGGTTGGGGAAACCCACGGGTGTCCTTCTTGGTCAGGCGTTTGCTGGCCGGTTGGGCGCGAGTGCAGCCTCAGCCGCGGGATGGGCGGCTGCCGGTTTCCCACGACTTACTGTTACGGATTTGCGAGGCGTTACCCCGCATCGCATCCTCAGATTTTGAGTACAGTCTTTTTCGTGCATTATTCGTGACCGCGTTTTTCGGGGCTTTTCGGGTTAGTGAGCTTGTCCCGCGTTCAACGCGGCAGGGCGCCGTTGGCGGGCTCGATTTAGAGCATGTGACAGTGACAGAAGCGGCGGCGCGTATTTATGTCTCGTGTTCTAAGACTGATCAGGCTGGAAAAGGGGGTTGGGTGCTCCTCACCGCGATTGCCCCAGTCCCGTCATGCCCGGTGCGCGCTCTGCAGCATTATGTGCGGCTTCGGCCTGGGGCGCGGGGCAAATTTTTCCTGCATGCGGATGGCAGGCCCACGTCCCAGTTTCAGTTCACGGCGGTGCTGCAGCAGGTTTTACGGTTTCTCGGCCTTGCCGAGCGCAGCTACGCGTCTCATTCTTTTCGGATCGGGGCGGCCACGAGCGCGGCTGCGGCGGGTCTCCATCCCCGGGTTATCCAGCGCATTGGTCGTTGGCGGTCCGGGGCGTACGAGGGCTATATTCGCCCGTAGGGGTACCCTCCTGGCGGCGGAGCGGTAGCACGCCATGGGGGTGGGTGGGGGGGGGTGCCTAACGTTTGTCCTTACTGTTTCAGAGTGGGCTCCTGGTGGCAGTGCGGCTTCTCCCTTTTTCAGATGGTGTGGACCGGATAGACTGGTGGATCGTTGGACACTCCTTCGTCTATTGGGCGGAGCGTCGGGCGGCAGTTCGGCCGCTGGGCATTCACCTTGGTCTCGCATCTTCTGGAGTACAGCTGCACTGGATGGGGCACCGCGGCATGCGATGGTGGCAGTTACTGGCCTGTTTACAGGCGAAGATGGCTCAGCGGCAGCGCCCGGCCGGATTGTTGCTACACCTGGGTGGCAATGACTTGGCGAGCTGGCCGTGTCTGCAGTTCATCCGAACTGTGCAACGAGACATTGAACTGGTGCGGGAGCTCCTCCCGGGCGTGGCCATTATATGGTCGGATATTATCCCGCGTCCTGCCTGCTGGTCTCAGCGGCGCTGGTCCCGAGGCCTCACCAAGATTAATAGGCAGATCGGGCGCTGGGTCCAGCAGTCTGGGGGGCTTCAGGTGTTACATCCGTGGGCGGATGTTCGGTGTGCCGGACTGTATCGGCTGGATGGGGTGCACCTTGCCCCGGTTGGACAGGACCTGCTATTGAATGATTGGCAGGAAGCTTTGGAGGGTTGGTGCTGGTCGCAGCTTTCTTTGGTGGGGGCGGCACAAGGTTAGTTTTCCCTTGTGCCGGTGGCGGGGTGACGAGCGGGCGCTCGTCGACCCAGGGGGCACTTGAGGCTGTTGCCGCCTGGAGTGGGAGCGGTTCAGCTCCCGGGGTGGGAGAGACGTCCCGGCTGGGGGTCTCTACCCGGTGAAGGCAACGGGAGCCTGCCTCTGCTAATAACGGCGAGGCGGGCGGAAGGGAAATGGGGGGGTGGATGGTGCTCCACTTTGCTTGAAATGGCTGGGGGGGTATCATCCGGAAATGGGGGGGGGCAGGGGGGGTATGTTTGCAATGTTGGGCAATATTAAGTTGGCCCATGTTGGGCCGAATTTCACTGTTGTTAATAAAGCTGCGACCAAGCATCTGTTTACCATAATATGGTGTGGATTGGTTTATTGGGATTGTCAAGTGCGGGGTTGGGCTTACGGGTACCTCGGTTACTCCTGATGAAGGCGTTTTTGCCGAAACGTGGCCATGTCGGGGACATTGTTTTGAATAAAGGACTTTTCTTCACACCTTGCTTCTTTGTGTTCCTTCAGTAGTCTGCGAATGTGTTTGTGCTCCCTTGTGGATTTCGTAGATATATAGACATTTTCAAAAAAGTGTAATTTAAAGGAATAAGAAAATTTTGAAACGCTGGATGTAAAAAACTTTTATTCCAGTTATACATCAGAGTTAGTTGAGTTTTATGAGTTTGTCAGATTGCTTCCACACTGCTGATTTTCCCTCACTTGGAAACAGTGATATATTATAAATACCAGAATAAGCAGGTACTGCAAAAAATGAGAGGATAAGAAAATCTTCTACTTACATCCATTTTAAATTGAAGAAGGAAATTTTCTTGGAGTGCCAAAATCCTTCAATGCAGATACATAAAACACTATTGTTATTTATATTTAGTATATGCAGTATTATTACAATTTACTTTGATAAAACCATCTCCAAAAGACAAACAGATATCAAGTAGCCTAGCCCGATCACTCAGTGAAGTCATGATTCACAGCCTCTGGTTGTGGGGTGGGAGGAGCTATGGTTATTAAGAAGGATGAATCCTGGCAGCCTGATTTAGAGCCCATGATATACAGAGTTCTAGAAGGAGCTCTTGTGTATGGCTGCCAGTATTTGGACCACTGGTGCGATGTCCTGTAACAAAATCTATTGATATATAGAAGAAGTATTTCTATGAAGTGCTCAAGCATCTGGAAGCACTTTCCCCCCATTAATCAAGCTTTCCACCTGAAGATGGGACTGTGAGGGTGGAGTGGAATGGAGCTCCTTGTCAACAGATACTCTGGATGCTCTTTAGATTCCCAAGTGCCTACTGCTTGTGACGTTTGCATTAGAGCTTGATACAGACTGGGCTCTTCACTCATATTTCCATTATATAGACATTTCCTTTTGGGGTCAGAAAGAGAGTTTTCCCCTGCTTCTGCAACAGAATGTATGAGAACCAGAAAGACTTTCTGGTCTATGTCAAAAACTGACTCGCTTGAGGGCAGAGTTTTTTTCTAGCATTTCTTGCAAAATCTGCCATTAAGTTTGAGGGGTTGAGTTTATATTTTCTATGGTCCTGAGCAAGGTCAGCTAATAAGTAAAGCTTCTGTGTGGTTTCAATGAAGCTGTTTGAAGGATGCACTGTCGTTTTTTAAAAAAAAATTTCCTTAGAGGATTTTTTTTTTGCAATTTCCTTCTCTTCCTCCCTCTCTCTCTTCCATTTGTAAGTTGTGGAACCTTATAAGATTGACATACTGTGATAAGTTTAGGTTTGCTTAGTTGGTCATTTTTTTGCTATTTTGAGTGCATTTCTTGTCTGGAATATATTCTATTCTGTATGCGTATATTAAAATGTCATAAATAAAAAGTTGAAAAGAAAAGAAAAACAAAGTCATGGGTTCATGGCATTACCAAATTGGGATTTTCATTTCTATGATGCGCGTGCATATCTGAAGGTGAAGCTAAAACCAGCTGCCCATTTCCCCGGTGGCATAAGGCCATATTGGAATGTGAAAATCTCCAGCTTAACGTTACAGCATCTGTTAGAAAGAATGTAATTGTACTATAATCTTACCTTGCCAAGTCATTCAGATCCAATCGACCATCTTTATTTTTGTCAAAGATTTTCATCTAAAAATCAATAAGATTTTATTTATTTATTTGTAAACCTTTATATACTGCCCCTTCCAAAGATCAGGGGCGGTTTACAATGAACAATATAAACTTATCTGAAAGTATTATACTTTTGTATGTGCAAACAAAGGCGTGTGTGTATATATATGCATTTAGATTTTGAAACTTCGGAAATTGTTTTCAAATGCTTGATTGGGATTATTAGCTTAATAGCAGATTGGGAGGTTATGGGGGGTCATTCCAATTCGCATTTAGCAGGGCTGGACGTGCGGTCCGGATGTCCAGCCCCACTAAAAGCTTGGGTGCCGATGCTGACAGCAGAGCTCCCTGCATGTAGAGCTAGGAGCTCTGGATGGGGCTGGGAGGACATAGGCCGTAGGAGGAGCGAAGGCGGGTAGTGGGCGGGACCCTGACCCCGGATGTACACGGCCGATTCTGGAGTCGGCCCTGTACGTCCGGGATCGGCGATCTAGACGGGGAGCTTATTCCACCTCAGAGGAGGTGGAATAAGTCCCCCTCTATGACAGTAAACAAGGATTCCAGGGCCCAGGAAGTAGGTGAGAAGGGACAGGGGGTTTCCCACAACCCGACCCCGGCCACAGCAGGCCTGATTGTGGGTCGGGCGGTGGGAAAATTGGCTTTGATGTGTCTGCCAGTAATTGGGCTCCAGTATGGAGCTGCAATGCCTTGGCAACAGGACGACACGGCACTACAGCTCCATGCAGAAGCCAGTCTGAGCTAGCCAGGCAGAGCTCTGGACATCCAATGTGCCTGAATCATGGCACGTCCCAGGCCCTAAGCTGCGATTCTGCTCTCATGGGGCCGTTTAGAGTGCATCTCCAGGCTGTCCAGATTTCTGGACATTCAGACAGCCCGGACATGCACCTACAAAATTGGCCTCCATGTGCTCTAGAAACAAACACGTATAAATGGCGGTTTCAGAAGGCATTTAATCCACAGAGATTTTAAGAGGGAGTGGTAGGGTTGGGCCAGAAATCTACACATGCAGTCCCCATTTCACTAAGAGAATACATGTATATGGGAAAATATTTTCCATCAGGTTAAGTGTTCATTTCGGCTAGGACTTTACACAAGGAATTACTGAAGTAATTCCCTGTTGTTAATTTTCTCATGTAAAATGAAAATACATAAAAATTGTGGCATCTGTATTTAATTGGCGGCACTTGTATCTGGGTCATTTTGCAAACTTATATGAGTGAAAGTGCCGCACTTAGACGTGGAAGTTACAAAAACATGACTTCCATTTGGAAGCTGCTGAGTTGGTGCTGCTCATTTTTACCATGTGTAGGTTCATAAAATTGTGTTCAGCAGAGCCTTTTGTAAAATATCATCAGAACTGAGCATGTCCCAACCTCGACATCTTGACCCTGATCTCAATGTTCTAAGTAAGATGGGCCACAATAGAGATCAGGTGGCATACATTTAAATGAGGAGCTCCCAAGCATCAGTATGCTGAGGGGCCTCCACGGCAGGACTGTACCTAGCCCTGTGCGAGCGGTGCGGCCGCACAGGGCGCAAAGGCTTAAGGGGTGCATTTCAGCTTCTGCTGTTGTCTGCCGCCGCCACTTTTTCTTCTTTTAGCGGCGGCAGGCAATGGCAGACAGCTGAAATACACCCCTTAAGCCTTCTCGCAACACGCTAAGCAGGTCTGGTCCCTCCCTCCTCTGACGTGGTGTCAGAGCAGGAAGGGACAGATCTGCTTAGTGCACCAGCGACTTTTGCACATTGGGCGCGCCTCTTCTCTCCTGCTGCCAACCAGAAAGTGGCTAGATGGAGGTGCGGGGGAGGGGGCACATGCCCGATCTGCAAGTCGCACAGGGCACGATTCACGCTTGATACGGCCCTGCCCCATGGTAGTAGCAGTTGTGGAGTGGGGGGTACATCTTTCTCCCCCATGGCAATGCAAGCAGCAGGAAGACTTCATTTACTTCCTTCAAATTACTTTGACGCACCCGTGCACCACCTTGTTCTGCAGCTGGAAAAGCAGCTCTCACTGCCGAGCTGAAGCCTTGTGATAACAGCTGCAAAGTCACTGTTATCGCAAGACTTCAGCCTAGTAGTGGAAGCTGCGTTTCCAGCTGCCGAACACTCTACTTTTTAAAGGAAAAGGCAGAGGGAGGCAGTTCACTGGTGCAGAAAAGTTCTTTTAAGTGAGTGAAGTTTACCGTGCTCTTCTTCCCCTCACAGTGCATGGTTGCAGGACTGTCTGGGCTCTCTTCTTGGCTGGACCCCCTGCACTGTAAGGATTGCTTGTGTGGAATTTACACTACTGAAGAGCGTTTGAATATTCTCCTTGCTTGAGAAATTTACTAGCATTTTCATTTGGGGATGCTCAATCAACTTGTCCAGCCAAATAAAGAGTTTAGGAGTTATTTTAGATTTTGAACTATCTCTGAAAAAGCAGGTTCAGGCTATTATGAAAAAGCATGAACTTTTCCTAACTCGACTACATGTTTACTAAAGTGCAGTAGATTTTGCACTTACCACATACTGTGTGCAAAAATAATGCGTAATATTTGCAAAACCTGTGTGCTAACTGCCTCTGACGTGACTAGTCTCTGGCCTGCAGGTAATGCACGGGGCAGACGCTTACTGCATGGACACATGTTCCATTCACTAGTGGTAGTACTGCTGGTCGAAGTGGGCAATTTATACTGGATATTTAGTGGCAGTATCCGGATTGCAGCTGCTGCTGAATATCCGGTTCCAGCAGTGACCCCTGCTGGCTATCCAGATAGCGGCGATATTCAGATGCTGTTCAGATATCAAAACTGCATAAAATTAGGACTTCTGTTCTTTCATGGCCTAACTCTATGTGGTTTGTTATGAGGTTAGGAGTCTCAATATCGCCACTAACCAGGTAACTGCGAACTCTACCCCAGCTCCGTCCACTCCAGCGCGTGGTAATTACAGGAAATATTCAGCGATACTATCTGGATAGTGCTGTTGAAATTGAGCTTAGTGGTATTTATTCAGTTAGCAGGCCCTGTTAACTGGATAAACCCTTTTGAATATCAGGCCCATAGACGTTACTGTCCCTGCTTCTTGCATGTAAGCAGGAGGATAGCACTTAAATGCATCTTCGCTGGAGGTATAGAGCACACACACAGGAGCAAGGTAAAGGATATCAGATTGTGCCTGAGATGGCTATGCTGGTTATAAGGGGAAGATGGAAGAAAATGGGATAAAATCATAGGCATTTGTATATAAAGGTTCATGGCATTGTAGACACGATGGGGACCAATTCCAGGCTGGAAGCCCAAAGGATCCGAAGGAAGGCCGTGTTTTCAGAGAATGAAAGAATGGAAAGGGTTAGTCACCTAGAATAGGCCCCTCTATTCATTGCATAGCGCACATCAGTTTGGGGCCGTAGAATCCTGGAAGATTATTTCCTTCATCTTTTTTTCTTGCCTTAATACCTCAGTTTTCAGACCATCATGCTATTTCGTACAGATTCTATTTTAATTTGGTGTAATTAATTTTTTTCTGCTTATTGTTACATTACTCTGTATAACATAGAAATAGAGACTACGGCAACTTATAAAGATCATAAGACTCATCTGTATACTCAATTGTAGTATTTTTTTCAAGCAAAAATGTAACGATAAAAATAACTAACATTCCCTCCCCTTCTCTTGGTATATACATATACATATATTTATATTTATAATACACATAGACTGACTTCTTGACCTCCGAGGGTCATACAGAGACTAATACAGCCAAATGCTCAGCATTTTCCCAGCAGGTCATTGAAAACAAAGCCCTAAAGGAAGTCATTTCATAAGGAGCCGCTTAGAGTTCCGCACCATTAATGCGTGTAAATCAGGCATTTTCAGTGACTTTCATGTGTGGACGGGCCTTTATGTACGTACCTTAGCTGGTCGCTATTCTGTAAGTATGTGTAACAGGCCAATGACTCGCACTTTCACTGCGGACATGCACAGAGATGGAGCATGGGCAAAGTGCAAATCTACAAGGGTAAGCTGTAAAATACTATAGCTTATGCGCATTCTTTAAAAATCTTGGGGGTATGTCTACTAAGGTGCATTAAGGATGCTTCCTTAATGCCCTTTAATAGGCGAAAATGGCAGCGCTGAGGCCCCCTCCAGATGGTAATGGCAGGGGCAGGGAGAAAGCGTTACCATGGAAAGGGCACTAGCAGCCAATTAGTGGACAGTAAAGGGACAGCGAGTGTTAAGAGCACATGTGTGCGGGTTAACGCGTGGAAAAGATAGTCGCTGCAACATGGGATAAGGGAGCCTATTTAGAGGTCAGAACTGAGGTGCTGGATGGGAGCAAAGAGAATAGGTGATGGACATTCCACATCCGTATGTCCCATACGTGTTAGAGACTGTGAGGATAATGTGGGAGGCATTAGGACTGTATCAGTGAGAGGTGGTCATGTAATCTGCTGTGGTGTCATTGGATGGCATTGCAGTGGGTATGAGTGTGCCAAGGAGGAGTGACCATGGCCACGATGTAGGCACAGCAAGAATGATGGGGTATAAGTGGTGACCTGCACATCCTCTGCAGCTGATGTGTATGTGATATGTCCTAAGGAGCAAAGTGCCAGGGTGTAGCAGCTGCCAGGAGAGAACACATGTGTGATCACGATGCCTATACGGAGATGGATGTGCTGAAGGATGGATGGAGGTGGAAGGGAGTGCTGTACAGCCTTGCGGCTCCAATGTACTCCTGCTGGAATTCGGCAGCCAATATTGTGCACCTGGATGCTTTTGTGGGAGAAATCATTTTAGTTTTGTATGTTACATTAAGCATCACACAAAAACAATGGGCGGCATTTTCAAAGGTATTTACACGGGTAACTGCCCTAGTTACCCATGTAAATGCCTTATGCAGGATTTTCCAAAGTCACCTACATGGATAGTGCCTTTGGAAAATCCTGGATAAATCCCTAATGTGCCCAGATGCTATGTGGAGGAAAGGGCTAAATGGGTAGCAGCAATTTCCGATGCTACCCGCTTAGCTCTCTGCACCTTAAAGATAGGTGAGGTTTTTTCCCGTTTAGCCTCAGTGGCTGCCAGCGCATCCAGCCAAACCCAGATTTTCACTTCCGTCACCGCAGAAGTGAAATTCAGATTAAGGGGGTCGGCAGGCAGGCAGGCTATGCATCGATGCGGCACAGAACCTGCCTAACTCACTTTCTGAGAACATAAGAACTACCAGCAACCTATGGGACTTCCGAAAAAATCTTAAAAACACACCTATTCTTGGAATATTATGGACCAGAAACATAATCTCACCCTGGACATACATATATTGACTTCAATTCACATACTCTCAATCATACAAAGACAATAGATCACACAACCTGGAAAACCTATCATGTAATTAGTCTGTACATAGTTTGAATAGTGTTATTCTAGTTAATGTTCAAAACATGTTCAATGTAACTAAACGTGTACATAGCTAACACAAGTTCCATGTAAAATATACAGAAGTATATTGATTTTTTGTTCGATGTGAACCGCCCCTGATCTCTGGAAGGGGCGGTATATAAGAAACTGTTAAATAAATAAATAAAATAATTAACATTGTTCTTAACCCTGTTAACTCCATGTTTAACTCCCTTGCTCTATGTAAAGTTTCAGTTTATATTTGTTCATTGTAAACCACTTTGAATGTAAGAAAAAGTAGTATAGAGAAATTGTTAAATAAATAACTGAAAATCGGGCCCAATATGCTTTGTCAGTGTGACAAACCAAGCATGTAGCATAATACAGATCTGTGACACTGAGGTCTGAAGTTTGTGCTCTGACTCCCAGCAGGAGTAGGAAATGGAGAATGTCACAGTAATCACTGAAAGGATTGTCAGTAATTGTGGCTTGGCAGATGCAGTAGGCCACACAATAGAAAGTGCAGTGCTATGTGTCTGTGAACAGCTTGGTGACCACCTCAGCACTGATGCTCATGGCAACAAGTGTGGGCCCCAACAAATCTGAGACAAAAACAAGGTGTGCATAAACAGGTAGACAAAGGTGAGTCGGTTGATATAGTGTATCTGGACTTTCAGAAAGCTTTTGACAAGGTCCCCCATCAGAGACTTTTGGCGAAGCTAAAAAGTCATGGGATAGGAGGCAGTGTACTATTGTGGATCGGGAACTGGTTAAAAGATAGAAAGCAGAGGGTAGGGCTAAATGGCCAATATTCCCAATGGAAAAAGGTGAATAGTGGAGTACCCCAGGAATCTGTACTGGGTCCGCTACTTTTTGACATATTCATAAATGACCTGGAAAAGGGAATAACTAGTGAGGTTATCAAATTTGCAGATGACACAAAACTGTTTAAAGTTGTAAAAACCCAAGAGGATTGTGGAAAACTGCAGGAGGATCTGGATAAATTGGAAGACTGGGCATCCAAATGGCAGATGAAATTTAATGTGGACAAGTGCAAAGTTATGCACCTAGGAAAGAACAACCCACACTATAGTTACACGATGCAAGGCTCCACATTAGAAACCACCACCCAGGAGAAAGATTTAGGAGTCATCGTGGATAACATGTTAAAACCCTCCACCCAGTGTGCAGCGGCGGCCAAGAAAGCAAATAGAATGCTAGGTATCATAAGGAAAGGGATGGAGAATAAAACAAAGGATATTATAATGCCTCTGTATCGCTCCATGGTACGACCGCACCTTGAATATTGTGTGCAATTCTGGTCACCGTATCTTAAAAAGGACATAGCGTTATTAGAAAAAGTACAGAGAAGAGCCACCAAATTGGTGAAGGGGATGGAAGGCTACTCCTATAAAGAGAGGCTAAAAAGGTTAGGGCTCTTTAACCTGGAAAAGAGACGGCTGAGGGGAGATATGATAGAGGTCTATAAATTAATGAATGGAGTGGAACGGATAAACGTGGATCAATTGTTTACGCTATCAGAATATAGAAAGACTAGGGGACATGTAATGAAGCTACAGGGTAAACTATTTAAGACAAATAAGAGAAAATATTTTTTCACTCAACGTGTAATCAAACTCGGAATCTGTTACCGGAGGATGTAGTAAGGGCTGTTAGTATAGCTGGGTTTAAAAAAGGTTTGGACAAGTTCCTGGAGGAAAGGTCCATAAACCACTATTAAAAAGGGACCCAGGATATCAATGCTTGACCCAGTACAAGCATTGTGGAACCTGTGTCTTTTGGGGATATTGCTAGGTACGTATGACCTAGATTGGCCACTGTTGGAAACAGGATACTGGGCTTGATGGACCTCGGTCTGACCCAGTATGGCATGTCTTATGTTCTTATGTTCTTACAAGTTGCATAGCAGGAACCACCTTAGTATGGACAGCCGTAGTAGCCTCATGGTCTGAAAAGCAGTATGGTCATCAAAGGGATAACACTTTGAATCCCATTGAAACTCTGTGCAGATTCACACAGGTGACATTGCTGCTGTCACTGATAGTGGTGTGGTAGTATATAGTAGTGCTACCACTTTTGATGGCTTGACAGCGTCTGACGATTAGCCACACATCCCTCAAGGACAGGAAGTAGGCTAAGGGGGAGGGGTATAGAAGTAGCACTGTCTGTTTGAAGCACTGCCGTTCACCAACAAGGTCATATGCCAGCAGGAGGGGAAAAAGTACAGTGACGTGTTGTATGGGATGGGATGGGATGAAAGTATCTGATGAACACCATCAACGGCTATAGTACAGACAAGGAACTATATGACACGGGGTCCACTTTGTGAAGGCTGCCTCAATGGGCACTGCACAGAGCTCTCTCAGAATCATGGCACACAAATGAGTTAACCTCCAATACCTCCGCCTAGGCACACCAGGCCCTCCCCATGCTAGCTATAATGTCGCCATGCCTCCACTCAGGGGCGGCTCAAGGCAATCTGCTGCCTGAGGCGAAGGATGAGATGGTGCCCCCCCCCCCCCCCGTAGAGGTGGGCGGGGCTTTTTCAAAACTCCAATCAGGGACTGAACCAAACCAAAAAGCTGATTAGATTATATGGAGGAAATGCAAGATGTTTGCACACCAAGGAACTAAAAGAGAGCAAGAACCACAACACAGTTTATAAAACTAAATTATAACTCATTTTTATTTTCTTGTTATAAACTGCATTATGGTTATTACCTTTTCTTTTTCAACATATATTTTGCATCCACAGAACCCCCTTCAACAGTGGTTGCAGAGCAGAACCAGGACATTCACCCACAGAACTCAATATCTTAAAACAAAAAAAAAAATCTGATTCTGATCATCTCACTAACAACAACAACAAACATTCTCCAGTACCAGGTATATTAGGAGGTTCAGACTCTTACTAGTGTATATATTTTGTAGATAGTTACCCCAGTTATGTCCAAGTTATAGTTCCTGTTCATTGTAAATGCAATGCAGCCCGACTGCCTGGTATATGGTTCTGTTATATGTAAACCGCACTGATTTGAATAGCACGGTATAGAAGAGAACGTAAATAAATAAATAAATATTGTGAACTAATACAAAACCCTACAACAAAGTCACTGAGTATCTATAGAGCAAATCTACCATACCATATCAGCACCAACTTCCAGAACTCACATAAGGAGCCCACCAAAATAAAGCATCACTGTAAATACTACAGTGGACCCTGGAACATCCATACACCTATTTGAAAAGCTGAACATGTCAAATTACTACAGTACAGTATAAATCTTTATGTACAAACTCTTATGTTAACAGAACACCTGGGCTCAGTCACACACTCAGAACACAGACCCCTCACCAAGTACAGAATAAGTGACTTACAATCTAAAGTAAAAATAAAAATATGTAGACAACATTTAAACTGAAACCCCAAGAAGCCAGATTCTTCAAGCAGTGAAACATCAGATAAATATGCAGTTCCCCAATACTGTGTAAAATATAAAGATAACACAAAGTCCAATCACTAAAATTAAATAAAATTATTTTTTATACCTTTGTTTGACCATTTTATTTTCTGATCATGCTGGTCCTGATCTGAGGCTTCTGCTTTCCTGTATTCTCTTACTCTCTTTCTGTGGTCTATGGTCCATCTGCCATTTCTTATCTCTTCTTTTGTTTTCTTCACTTCTTTCCATCAGCCTTTTTCCAGTCCCTGTAATTCTTCCCAGTATCAGCCCCTTCCCAGTCCTCCCTCCCGGTACCTTACAATGTCAACTTTTATTCCCATGACTGTCACTGGTGTCCATTCCCTTCCAGACCCCCTCCTTTCCCACTGTCCAACTCCTTCTAGTCCAAAAACCATGGCAGCCCCTCTCAGCATCCACTCCCTTCCAGTCGCATTCTCTAATTCCCCTCGAATCAGCCCATTTGTAGCCCTATCCCCCAGTTTTCTTACAAGGCCAGCAGCTCTATCCTCCCCTCCCCACCAATCACCCATTCCCAGTTGAAGCCCCCCCAATCAGCTCACTTCCAGTGCTAGTCCCCCTTCAACCCCATTACCAGTCCTAGCCTCCACTAATCAGCCCATTTCCACTGCTAGCCCCCTCAGTTCATTACCAGTCCTACCCCCCCCCCCCTCAGTCCTTTACCAGTGCTAGCCTCCCCTAATCAGCCCATTACCGGTCCTACCCCCCCCCCCCCCCCTTCAGCCCATTTCCAGTCTAGCCTCCCCGATCAGCTCATTTCCAATGCTAGCCCCCCATCAGTCCATTACCAGTCCCAGCCCCCCTAGATCAGTCCATTCCCAGTCCTAGCCTTCCCTAATCAACCCATTACCAGTGCTAGCCCCCATCAGCCCATTATAATCCTAACCCGCACTGTCTCTCCCCCCTGTCCAGCATTTATCCCCTGGCTGTCCAGTATGTCCCCCTGTCTCTCCCTTTGTCCAGCATTTGCCCCCCTGTCTCTCCCCTTTGTCCAATACTTGTCCCCCCCTTTGTCCAGTATGTCTCCGTCTTCCCCTCTGTCCAGAATTTTCCCCGTCTCCCCCTTTGTCCAGTATTTGTCCCCTGTCTCCCCCTTTGTCCCCCATCTCTCACCTTTGTCGCTCCTTGTCCTCCTCCTGTCCCCACTCCCTCCACCTGCACCTCTCATCTGGCGGCAGCGGGGGCAATCTGGCTGTTTTAATTTTAGATTTTGACTCCTCTGCCCTGCCTCTGACTTCCCGCTGCGTTTTTTCCTCATGAATGCCTGCAGCAAAAAAAAAAAAAAGTGGCAGGAAGGCAGAGGCAGGACAATCTAAAATAATAAAAACGGAGTGCCGCCGCCGCACAAATCAGCCTGATCGCTTGCAGATGCAGCTAGTGCTGCATCTGCAAATATGTCAGTCATGTTTAATGCAATAACACAGAGTTCACAGGCATTTGTGCTAGCACAGTGACAAACTAACCACACCATACAGCAAAGGCTGAGAGCTCATGACCTACCACTGGCCATATCAATTGTATGTAAAGTCAGAAGATGTCCCCAGGCATGATGTAATAAACCCACAACCTGTCACTTATAGGTAGTGTGGAATGAGACAAAGATCCCTGTGTCTACTACAAACCCATCAACTGCCATATTCAGGAAGGTGCAGATATAAAAAAGGCCTCATAGATTGAAGAAGAGAGATTAACCTTGACAGATCAATAACATCAACTCTGAGTATATATGTTGGTATTTGTCTGATTCCAAAGGCTGCTGCAGTCTTTTGCTAACCTCTTGAATGAATGCAGGACCGTACCTAGCCCTGTGCATGCGGTACGGCCGCACAGGGTACAAAGGCTTAAGGGGCGCATTTCAGCTGTCTGCTGTTGCCTGCCGCCACCCTTTCTTCTCTCAGTGGGGACAGGCAATGACAGACAGCTGAATGCGCCCCTTAAGCCTTCTCGCGGCATACTAAGCAGGTCTGGTCCCTTCCTCCTCTGATGTGGCGTCAGAGCAGGGAGGGACAGATCTGCTTAGAGTGCCGGCAACTTGCACATAGGGCGTGCCTCTTCTCTCCCACCAGAAAGTAACTAGATGGGGGGGGGGGGGGGGCGCATGCCCGATGTGCAAGGTGCTGAAACATGGCCATGTTGAGTTTTGGCTGTATTGTACCCCTGATTAAAGTCTTTAATCAATTATCTGCCTGACTACTTGTTCTGGTTTTGCTAATTTTTTACAAGGACAGCAAATAAAGTTTGACAAGATGTTTATATCCTATAAAGGCGCACTCACTCCCTCAGGCTTCTGTGAGGGTAAAGTAGATGTTTGCGCTGTGCATTTAAACCTCTCTTAAAGGCTTGTTCTACTATATTACAAGGATATCCATGATCTAAATATCATTGAATATACTCTTTTGCCTGTTCTTTATATTCTTCTTTATCATAGCAGATCTGATGCGGTCTCAAAAACTGACTTACAGCAAGACCCTTTTTCAATTTAATTGGAAAGTGACTAGAAAAATATAACAAATTATTACGTGTCACAGGTTCCTGATGTACTGTAGTGAAAAGGACTGTTCCTGATTTACTAATTCTTAATTCCAAAAGAGGAATTTGATGTAACTCATATGAACAATCAAACTGTAAGTCAGGCTTTTGTGCATTAAGACAAAAGAGTATATTCAATGATATTTAGATCATGGATGTTCACGTAATATAGTAGAGCAAGCCTTTAAGAGAGGTTTAAATGCACAGCGCGAACATCTACTTTACCCTCGCAGAAACCTGAGGGAGTGAGTGCGCCTTTTTTATGTGTTTTACCTTGTTCTGTTAAGACTCCGATAATAGCTTCCTTTATTTATAAATATTGGAACATACTGCATGCATGCCTGCTTTGTGGAAACTCCTATAGTGGCTTACCGCTACAGGAAAGATGTAGCAAATTTTGTTAGTAGGTCAATAACTTGGAACACCGAAATGGAAGTTTCAGATAGCGATGCGGGACATTATGCCTGTGATCAATGTGACTTTTATCATTCCACCCTTGAGGGGAATAGTTGGACCCCTCCTTCTAATAAATGGTCTATATCTTTGCATTGGAAAACAATTTGTCAAACTTTATTTGTTTATGCTATTCAGTATCCTTGTAAAAGATTATACATCGGATGTACTAGATCAATGATCCATCGACTGAGGGAGCATCAGTCAAGACTGAACTCTGTGAATAGAACGGCACCTATAGTGGAATATTGTCTAACTTGTAAACATAGTTTTTCGGAATTAAGATGGTGCATAATAGATCATGTACCAAAAAACTGGAGAGGAGGGGATTGGAAGGCAAAATTAATTTATAATGCACAATATTGGATATTTACGCTTGACATAGTCTATCCTAAAGGGCTTAACCAACAAATAGAATGGTACATATTGATATGAGGTCTTTAAATGTGATAACTCCACCCACAAGTCATCTGATAGGCTATGTGAACTTCAAAAGCACGCTGCGGCCATTTTTTGAACAAGCCAGAAAAGCTCACTGATTATGTTAAGATTGCATCGTTTGATGAATGAATAGAGAAAGATGAGGATCATACTCTGGGATTCAACAGACAAGTATAAGTAACGGGAACTAGCTTAGCTCTGATGCAGAATTAAGTTAAGTGGCTACATGGATAGTCCAATGATAATGAAAATTATACACAGAGTGAGATGTCTTCATGATTTTATAATTCACATTAATCACTGAAAAGAATAAGAGCAGTTCCTTAGCGTTCCTCCAGCTTAGTCCTCCACCTATGGGTAGTGCACCTCCTCCTGCAGCTTGAAGACTGGACCAATCAGATTTCAGCATCACTGGATGTAGCGTACTGGCATCCCTCTATAGCCCCAGTGTGTCCAGTCTTCATGCAGCTAGAGGACGTAGTGAGCCTAGGTGATGGGCTCACTAGGGAACCAGTTAAGGAGCAAGATATTTAGCTAACCTTTTAATTTTCTTTAATTGGCATACTTTATTTCATTTCACTATTCTAGGTGTTTGAGTTTTTTTCAGCTGGTCTGTCCCTTTAAAAAAAAAAAGTTTTTTGAAACAGACAACAGTTCTCCCCCCCTCGGGCTCTGAGGGCTCCGGTGAAAGTTTCTCTCTCCTGCCTGACCACAGCTATCACATTTGCTGGTGCTTCTGTAGGATCTCTGGCCCCTGGGCTGTTCGGCAGCGAGTTTTCTCCAGAGGAAGGAGAAAGGGGGGTGAGCCCACAGCGTAGGGACCAGCGTTTTTTTCTGCTCTTAGTTTCCCGGGCGCTTAGCCGGCTGCCCGTTCTCGGAATCATGGCTATTTTCTCTCTCTGCTTCTAGGTTTCCGGAGCAGCGGAGTTAGAGCACGGCGCATCCTGTCTTCGACTTTGCATGGCGGATCAGGCTCAGGAGAGCGGGCAGGAGCAGCGCGCCAAAATTCTATGAGAAGCCACGGCCATTTTGAGCACGCGGCTTCCAAACGTGGTTTTCTGACACCAGCGTCCTCAGCGCGGTTCCCCGGAGCTGCGATTTCCTCCTGACCGCGATCTGGGCAGTCCCATCAGGTATTTTGCTTTCTTTTGTTTTCCTTTCTTATTTTGCTTCATTTAGTTCCTTTGGGGGTTTACTTTATCTGACAGTTTTATCGGGCCATAGGGTCGGCCTCGGATTGTGTGGCAGGCCCTCGCTGTCTCTGGGGCCTGCTGCTCTCTAGTTTCAAGGGTCCCCAGGGGCTTTACAGTTTTGCAGCATTCATGTCGTCAGGCTCCCAGTGCGTCATCTGTGGCTCTCGTAGGGGCGCGGGCACAGAGACAGGCATCTGTCAGCGCTGTGCATCCGTGTCCCTTAGCATGGAGCAACAGTTAGAGCATGCCATTACCCCTGTGGATCAACCGGATCTCGCAGGCCTGGAGAGTACGGGGCCGGTAGCGGGGCCTTCGGCTGCGGTAGCTGAGACTTCTTTGGGCACTTCAGGTTCGCAGTCTGGGCTTGGCAGCGCGCTGCAGATGGACGATTTTTCTCCAGACTTTGTCTTACTGATGCATCAGGCGTTTTGTCGCAGTCGGCAGGGGTTCGTGGCAAGGTCCCTGCCCCTTCCTTCCTCTAGCGCGGGCTGCTATAGCGGAGCGTGACTCTGTGGGCCTCAAACCAGCCAAACGGCCGCGAGCAGTTGAGACAGTTCCCTCCGAGGCGGACTGGCCAAAAGGGGAGGAAGCCGACTTGGATGTGGATGCTGAGCTGGAGGAGTTAGAGGAAGGAGAAATCCCTGAGCCTGAGGATCAGGCGAGAATCATAAGAGTATTTCGCCGAGAGGAGCTACCGGCCCTTATTGCGGAGGCTCTTCAGACGCTTCGGCTTTCTACTGAGCAGCCGACCGAGGACGAAGATGGCGCGGATCCCATCATTCAGGCGGTCCGTCAGACGCAGGTGGTTTTCCCTATTCATAAGGTTATTGATCAGATGATCCAGACGGAATGGGATACTCCCGAATCCGGTCTTAAGGGGATAAAGATCATGAACAAGCAGTATCCCCTAGCGGATAAAGATAAGGACAAGTTTCGTTCCCCAAAGATTGACGCTGCGGTCTCGGCAGTCACTAAAAAGACCACGATCCCGGGGGAAGGCAGTGCGGCCTTGATGGAGGCGCAAGATAGAAAAATGGACGGCTTGTTGAAGCAATCTTTTGAGGCGGACGTGGTGGCGTTGCAGGCCTCTATATGTGGGGCTTGGGTTGCTCGGGCCTGTCTTCGCTGGGTCCAGCACCTGAGGCAGTCTGCCTCCTTTGAGCCCGATGAAGTGCGGGAGCTCCAGCGCTTAGAGTCTGGATCGGCTTATTTGGCGGATGTGCAATACGATCTCATCAGGGCCCTCTCCAATAGTATGGCCTCCTTGGTAGCGGCGCATCGGTCTCTTTGGCTAAAAAATTGGGCGGCAGATGGATCATCTAAGTCGCGTCTCGGCAGGCTTCCGTTTAAGGGGAAACTCTTGTTTGGTGAAGATCTTGATAAGTTGGTTAAGGAGTTGGGGGACTCCAAAGGCGGCAGATTGCCGGAGGATAGGCCTAAGCGGGGTAAACCCGCAGTGTCCTTTAGGGGTCAGTCTCGTGACTTTCGGAGGTTTCAGTCGCCCCGTTTCACGGGGTCCCAAAGAGGACGGTATGTGTCTAGGGCCCAGGGATTTTGGGGGTTTTGCGGTGCAAGTAGAGGATTCTCAGCGGTGGCCCCCGCAGCCCCTCGGAAGTCCCAATGAAGGGCGGCAGGCCCCGGCAGATTTGCAACCGATCGGAGGCCGCCTTTGGGGGTTTCTGTCTGCCTGGACCCATATCACGTCTGATCAGTGGGTCTTGGAGATCATTCACGAGGGATACGCGTTAGATCTTGCGAGGCCGGTACTCAACTCCTTTGTACGGTTCCCCTGCCGAGGTCCTCAGAAGGTGCTTCAGGTACGGCAAACGCTGGACCGCCTTCTGCGCTTAGGAGCGGTCGTTCCAGTTCCGCCTGCAGAATACGGCATGGGACGGTATTCAATTTATTTCGTGGTGCCAAAGAAGGATGGCACTCTTCGCCCCATCTTGGATCTCAAAGGTGTGAATCGCTGTCTCCGGGTACCGCATTTTCATATGGAAACCCTACGTTCGGTTATTGTCGCGGTTCGGAAAGGCAAATTTTTGACATCTCTCGATCTCACCAAAGCTTATCTCCATATCCCCATCAGGGCGTCCCATCAAAAGTTTCTGCGCTTCGCGCTTCCTTGGGGGCACTTTCAGTTCCAGGCCCTGCCCTTCGAGTTAGCGATGGCGCCACACGTCTTCACCAAGATCATGGTGGTGGTGGCAGTGGCGTTGCGCAAGGAAGGAGTCTTAGTCCATCCCTATCTGGACGATTGGCTGATCCGAGCAAAGTCCCAGGCCGAGAGTGTGCAAGCCACAGGGAAGGTCGTCGGTCTTCTACAGTCCCTAGGCTGGGTGGTCAACCCGGTCAAGAGTCATCTGTAGCCGACACAGTCTCTCGAGTACTTGGGAGTACTGTTCGATACTCGGAAAGGATCGGTGTTCCTAACGGAACAGAGAGTCCTGGCACTTCAGGGTCTGGTGCAGGGCTTCCAGAAGATCGCAGCCCCATCCACGTGGAAGTATCTTCAAGTGTTGGGGACGATGGCGGCGACGTTGGAGGTGGTGCCTGTAAGTTTTGGTCAGTTATTCTTCTGTAGGTCCTGGGTTCATTTCACTTCACAGACGCAGGAGGGTTTGTAATAAGACAAGCAAACAGGTGTGGCTTGGAGAAAGGTTTTTATGTACAAATAGGCTTAATACATAGGTATTGAACAGAGGTATATAGTGATTGTTACAGAGCTGTTTCAGTGTGCATCAATGAATCTGTGTGTGTGCATGTGCGAAGTGTGAGAGAGATAGAGGCCAGAACATGTGGGTCAGAGCCGCATGGTAGGCCAGAACATGTGGGTAGAGAGAGAGGGGGAGGGGTGGAGTTGAGTATCAGAGCCTCCTGTCCTTCATGTCCGATGGATGGTGGGAGAGAGAGAGAAGCAGGAAGTGTGTCTGTCCTTGATAGTGCCTCTCCAGCAGTTCCCCTTGAGGTCTGCTATTGTCTTTGGCCACTCCCTTTAAGGTCTGCCCTTCTTGATTTAGCAAGGAGGGGCTGCAGACAGGTCCTAGAGATTGACATCACCAGAGTCCACAGCTGCATGGACTGTATGCTGACATCTCCCACACCTTTTTTATTTTTCTTTATTATTTGTGCCTGGAAATGGTGGAAGCAAACCTGTGGTACCTGTCCCAGCTGCCATTACCTGATAGTAGGCAGCTTGCCTAATACCTCCTGTATTAAATACCTTGCTATGTCTAGCAGGTCCCCTGTCCTGCACAGTACTGTCTCTAGTACTGTCTCTAGTGTTCTAGAGATAAACAAGTCCAAGTCCAAGTCCTTATGAGTCCAAACCTCGTGTCTTAGGTAGAGCAGCCACTACTGGGGGGGGGGGGGGGGGAACCCAATATGCCACTTACGTGCCCGTCTTAGAGAGAGTGAACAGTGCATAAGGTCTGCAGGAATTTTTAAGGAGGCTAAAACCAAACGGTACCAGGATGCTATGAGTGAGGATAGAAAGCAATACTAGACTGCAGCTGACTCTGGTATTCAGTGTAATAGGAAATGCCGAATTAGCCAAATTAGCAGGCCAAGTTAGCCTGGATGTAGGGGTGGATGCTGGAGAAGTTCAGTGTAACTACCTTAAAATGTTGTTGTTCTGTATGACATGCGCTGCAAGGAAATGTACAATTTTTTTTCATCTTACAGCACAAGAAAATTACAACAATGCATAGCAATATTTGTACAGCAGTTAAAATAATAATAGGGTGAATAAAAACATTAAAGACATGATCAGCAGTAGGTGAGTAACCGAATAACAATTCCCACACAGACACATGAGCCTCTTGTAGCAAGTGTCCAACAATTTCAATATAGGCATGGAGTTCTGTAAAGTTGAGCAGTTTATGTAGTGTCTCTTCTCCCATGCCAAGTGGTAAGGGATGCACAGCATATGAGATAAAGTCTGGAATGTCCATAGAGTCATTGGTAACCAGCGGTGTGGAATAAGTTGTCCCATTAATGGTGATGGAGACCAGTGGTGTATGACTAGCCATCGAAAAAGAAACATTCTGGGGAAAGAACAGATGAAAACAAAAGTGTCCAGCTCCAAGGTAATACAAACTGTGTGAGGTAGTCAGGGAATATGAGAGCTTAACAGTCAGGGAGCAAGAGGAGGAATTGTTCCAGCAGGAGGTGTCAGCCTCTTTAAACTGGTGAGGTTGACACTTGAACTGAAATGTAGTCTGCTCACACAAACTGGGGTCCATCGGCTTGAATGAAGTCCAGGTGTCGTCCAGTGGCTGCACCCATGGGAGATGGTTCTCAGGATACATAAGCATATCAAACTGCACCCCAATATTAACAACAGGATACATAACTGTGTGTTGTCCTGACCATGGGATCAAAGTACAGATAGAGCAGCCTTGTGGTGAACAAATGGGAACACTAACTGTCCACCAATCAAGGTGAGTTATAGCAAATTCAGGTATTTTGGTACTAGCCATATGGATGAGAGATGGTGGCCAGTGTCCTAACTTAGCAGTGATCAGAATTTCCTTTAGTATAGTAATAAGCTCGATCTGTACTTGATCACAGGCAAGAGCCCAGGAAATATTCTTTCCCAATCTATATTCTGCATGTGCTAAGGTAACAATTTTCTGTTCTATAATGGGAGATATAAGAGCAAAGGTATCTACAACTACATTGGACAGTTTAGAGGAAGCTTCATTAATAATATGTTGTGAGGTAAAACCATCCGCTGCATGCTGAGCAGTGGATCCCATTTTATTACGGAGCACCTCTATATCAATTACATTAAGGGCACCCAGTGCAGTCCCTGTGCCACCTAAAATTGTATCAATTAATTCACGCTTGTGTCAAAATTGCTTAGCTCTGGGTGCCACTGACCGCATATCAAACCAAGCACCGAGCACCTGCATGTGGCCGGCAACAAACTGAGAGCAACCCGGATACCCGTGAGCAACCAGAAACAATCTGGGAAATAGATGCCAAGCAAGAAAATGGTACTCCACATCATACAAAACATTGTGTGGTGCATCATATCCAATCTGAAAGGGATGTCCCCCCTGAAATGGGTGGACACCAGAAAGGCAGAGCACAGGAGGAGCAGAAGTAGCGGGAGGGGTGGGACGAGGGGTAGTAGGCAAACAAGACACATCCAAAAGCAATGAAGTCTCAGTGATGTGCCGCTGACCACTCACAACCCATGCACAAGTGATCCTCCAGATACCTCTGTCTCGACAGGAAACACCGTACAAAATCAAAGCAGGAGGACCTAGAAAGTAACGCTCTGGGCGTGCCCTCAATTCCTGTGTCCCCTCCAGAGAAGCGGAAACCGGTGGCTCCCACTGTACCTGAGCGATGCCCAATGAATAGAACACTGGCCTGTCCCGTACCGAACAGAAACCCAGGATGACCAGATCCCTTCCCTCCGGGAACGGTGGGGGTATCCCTTGACAGCGATATACCCCACCTGTGGAGCCAGCCCAGCCAATCGTGCATACTCGGATGATAGTTCCTGCAATGAGACTTGAGTAGAAGAGAGCAGACACAAGAACAACAGGAAACCAAGACATAACAAAAGCAAACTTGTTTCACTCTACTAGGGAGCAAACCAATGCTCCCCACCCACACCATGCAACAACAAAACAACAAAAAAAATTTTACTACTTATTTACATAACTATCAAACACATGTCAACCATACAGTAGGAGTAAATAGTTACCGTCCTCAAGAGACTTTTGTTCAGAAAGCAGCTGTCCGTGCTGTCTTCATAAAGCAGCTGTCCGTGCTGTCTTCAGGTGGTAGCTGAAAACAAAGACTGATAAAACACATATTACCCCTATGGTTTTAACTGGGTGATGTGTTTCCAGTACTGCTGGTTGTCAGGCATTAGGATCTGGTATAGGCTTGGGCCTAAGGTATCAGTAACTAAGTACGGTCCTTCCCACTGTGCAGTTACAAAGGGAAGGTTTGGTCTAGGTCTCATCTCTGCAAGACACTAGTGACAGGGTTTCCTTCATGTATTCATGAAATATTGATGGGGAATCCTTATATCCCTGTGGAAGCACAGTCCATGCACACTGTTTCGGCCAGGCTGGTGAATTGCATGTGGAAGAAATAGGTCTAATCAGACCCCTCTCCTCCAGTATCTTCACAATTTTAGTTACTGGTTCTATAGCCTGATGAGGTACTGGGTATTGCTTCTGTGGTGGAGGATCCTCGCCTTCCAACAGTATTTCTGTGTGCATTTTCCCACAATCTAACTTGTCTTGAGCCCAGACTGGAATATCAGCCACCTCTGAAGGAATTACACACAGATCATACTGTTGAGCTGCCTTGCTGCACTGAGTTGCTAACTGCATGGGAATGACTTCATGCACTAAAGTTTTAGAAGCACTTGAAGTTCCTGAATACTGCCACAATTTAAGATTAGCCATATCCACCACCAAATTTAACTGGTTGAGAACATCAATTCCAATTATTTCTTTTGGTGTGTTCACTATAGTGGAGGCAGTGGTTTCTAACATTTCCTTGTTTTGTTCACTGTGCACAGGGATACCCCATTTAACTGGGATAGCCACACATTTGGAAGCTGTGTCATTAATTCCTTGAATTTCATAAATTTTCATATGTTTCTGATCTGCGGTGGGAGAAGCTCTGTTAGTAAAACTAATTCCAGCCCCTGTGTCAATCAAAGTTAATTTATCCTGACCCCCTACTCTACTGATAACATTGGGGCGTGCACAAGAGTCCAGTATCAAGGGTGTTACAAGCCTTAAATTGTGTCCTGGGCCTGTATCCATTTCATCATCCAGAGGCTCTGGAATTGAGTCCTCTGCTGAGATAAAGGAGGCAGGCTGGGCTATGAAGGCTTGAGACATTTTGATATCTGAACTCAAGAGGTCAGGACATCCCTATGCACTAGCCTTGTGTTTGTCCTGAGCTGCTTGTAAATCCTGTTTTAATTTATCTAGTTCTATCTGCAGTATGTGTTTGTCTTGTTCCCATTTAGATTTCTCCTTTTCTAGCCCATCTCTCTGTGCTTTGAGCTCCTGAAAAGGAATGTAACCTGAGGAGTTTCTAAAAGTACCTCTGCCATGTGCTCTCCAAGGTGTGTGTCCTCTGTCTGTGTTTCTTGTGTACTGAGAGGATCCCTCGGCTTGCCACTTAGGTGTGTGTCCTCTGTCTGTGTTTCTTATATACTGAGAGGATTCTTCGGCCTGCCACTTCTGTGCTTCTGATACTGTAATGACCTGCGAGGGCTGGGTCTTCCAAACAGACCCAATTCTGAGCATTAAAGTATCAAAAGGGGTTGCTTCAGGGTCTTCAGAAAATAACAGAAGGTGTTTTGTAATTTCAGGGGATAGCAATTCTAATAAAAATTCCTTATGCATGCTCTCCCCATAATCCTCTGCCTTGGGCCAGGACTCCTGCTCATTAAGAACTGCTTTTAAAATCCAGGCTCTATATGCAAACTCTTCCAGTGTATCATTTGATAGAGGTGAAATAATTTTAAATACTTGCATTGGGGAACAGTGAAATAGTTTCTCAGTACCCCTTTTAACCAACTGGTATGGGTGGGTGAGAGAGCCAACTTTATAATAATGTGGCCCCAGAGCCAAATGCATAAGTCTATCAAAGTCTGATTGTTTTCTTCTGTATTTCCCTAGACCCCAGTGAATCAGAATATCAATCGCCCATTTAACCCACTGATTTACATTAAGAGGCATAGTGCCAATTTTTTCAACTATTTTTTCTATATCTCTATCTTTTAAATTCTCATGCAACATTACTTTAACTGGTGCTTTGAGTTCAGTACTGGGTGCCATGTCTAAGACATCAGAATTATGCTCCAGACAGAGATCCTGATTATTGCTGGGATCTGACTGAGATAAACTATCAGAATTTTGTTGCTCTGATTCAGCTGTATTCTTTCCATTCCTAAGTTCAACTATGCATACTTTAGTATTCTTTTGTTTGTCAGTAGCTGGTATGCATTGTTGATGGGGTGTGTCATAGGCATAGGGGGCTGAGGGAGGGGTGGGTGTTGGCTTTCTTGCAGAGGCCAATTGATCTTTAACGTGCCTCAATTCAAGTTTAAGTGCTTCTAATTGTTCACTAACAGTTATAAAAGAATTTGTGGCTTGTATCACTTGAGTTCTTTGTATAGAGATGCAAATTTGTGCCTCCTCAAGGTCTTTGGTCAATTGGGTACACTGAGAAGTCAGTTCAGAGTTTTCTTGTCTCATGCTAATTAGTCCCCTGCACATGCCTTGGATGAAAAGGCATTTTCTTTTATTTGTTTTCTTTTTGAATTCTTGCTCATGGTTTAACATTTGTTTTTGAATATTATACCATGATGACTCAGGGAATTCCCCTTCAAATGGACCCCCTTTCCTCTTACAATATGAAATTATAATTTCTTTAAGTTCTTTAAAATCAAAGGCTTCCATATTTGATACTGCAGAGAGGCTGTAATTGGACTATCTCAACTGTGTAACCTTAGAAGGAGGAATGCTAACTTAAAAAGTATTTCACAACTATTTAACTGGGTGGAAGTGTTAGGGTGAAGTTATAGTAAGAAGGGTTTTAGTAGATTAACAGAATTGTATCAGTTGCAGCCAGCTGCAAGCCTGCTCTCACTAAGATGGTTACTGACAGGAGACAGAGAAATAAGTAAAAAGGGACAGGAGATTAACAGAATTGTCAGATATTCCTGCTCACACCAAGATATATACTGACAGGAGAGAGAAATAAAAGTCAAACAGACAGGAGGTAAATTAGTGTTACCAGGAAAGATGTATATTGTACTCTATGAGGGAATATTTAACTGTGTAACTCTGTATTTTCTTAGCAGCTCAAATCTTTAGCAAGCCTATACATCAAAATAAGACAATTGCAAGCCACTCTGTGTGATGTCCTTAAAATTCTAGATTCTTACAGAGCCTTTTGACAATAAAAATCTCACTTTGTCTAACCCACAAAACAAAATTGTAAATGGTCACATGGACTTTCGATTCTGTCTCACTCTGTCTGAAATCTACTTAATGTATGATACAAAATTATTACTTACCCAACTGGAGATCTGCTGTGAAATCCGAGAGACGAGCCCCCATATGTAATCTTCTGAATATGTAATCTTCTGGTCTAGTCTCCGCTTGGTCCTGGGTTCATTTCACTTCACAGATGCAGGAGGGTTTGTAATAAGACAAGCAAACAGGTGTGGCTTGGAGAAAGGTTTTTATGTAAAAATAGGCTTAATACATAGGTATTGAACAGAGGTATATAGTGATTGTTACAGAGCTGTTTCAGTGTGCATCAATGAATCTGTGTGTGCATGTGTGAAGTGTGTGAGAGAGATAGAGAGATAGGTAGGCCCGACCATGTGGCTCAGGGCCTCATGGTAGGCCAGAACATGTGGATCAGAGCCTCATGGTAGTATCCAAACCTGTCCGATGAAGGAGGGAGAGAGAGAGAAGCAGGAAGTGTGTCTGTCCTTTATAGTGCCTCTCCAGCAGTTCCCCTTGAGGTCTGCTATTGTCTTTGGCCACTCCCTTTAAGGTCTGCCCTTCTTGATTTAGCAAGGAGGGGCTGCAGACAGGTCCTACAGACTGACATCACCAGGGGGTCAGAGTTTAACTTTGTAGACTGAATTCACCAGAGTCCACAGCTGCATGGACTGTATGCTGACAGTGCCTTGGGCCAGGTTTCACATGAGATTGTTGCAGCGGGCCCTGCTTCGTCGCTGGTCCAATCAGTTCGATTCGCTGAGCATGCGGCTTCCTTGCCCGCCGCGGGTCAGGCGGGACCTGCAGTGGTGGCTGCGGCCGGCCTGTCTTCGGGCGGGAATGCCGTTGGAGCAGCCGGAGTGGATTCCACTATTAACAGATGCCACTCTAATGGGCTGGGGAGCACATTGCGGAGTGGACTTTGCGCAGGGTTTCTGGACCCCGGAGGAGAGCGGTTGGGTGATCAACCGCTTGAAGTTGAGAGCAGTGTTCTTGGCGCTACAGAGCTTCGAAGGACAGGTTACGCACCGGGCGGTGCGGGTACTGTCCGACAATGTCGCGACCGTGGCCTACATAAATCGACAGGGAGGTACCGGAAGCGCGGGCATGGAGGAGGAATCCCAGAGGCTGTTCGCCTGGATAGAACCGCGGCTGCAGGCGATTTCGGCAGTGTACATAGCAGGGAAAGACAATGTGACGGTGGATTTTCTCAGCAGGGTTCTAGTGGATGCAGGGGAATGGGAGCTGCATCCCTCAGTGTTCGTGCAGCTAGTGCGTCGCTGGGGAGCGCCGGTCATGGACCTCATGGCCACCTTTCAATCCGCGAAGGTGGCGCGGTTTTTCAGCAGATGACGGGAACCCATGTCGGAGGGACTCAACGCCCTCATGCGACCGTGGCCCTCGTCGGGTCTTATCTACGTCTTTCCTCCGTGGGCGCTAATAGGGCATGTGATTCAGCGCATCGAAGCACACCAAGGACGGGTGCTGTTGATAGCGCCGGATTGGCCCAGGCGCCCGTGGTACGCGGATCTGGTAAGATTGCTAGACGGGGCTCCGTGGCATCTCCCATTGTCTCAGGAGCTGCTGATTCAAGGTCCGCTCCTTATGCCGCGAGTGGAGAGATTTTTGCTTACGGCTTGGCCATTGAAAGGGCGCGGCTAAAAAGAAAAGGTTATTCTTGGGCCGTTGTGACGACTCTGCTGCAGGCGCGTAAACAATCGACCTCTCTGACTTACGTCCGCGTCTGGCGAATCTTCGAGGACTGGTGTTTGCGGTGCCAGGTCCGCGCCGCTACGGCTTCGGTTCCAGTGGTACTAGATTTTTTGCAGGATGGCTTTGTTAAGGGCCTAGCGGCTAGTTCCTTAAGAGTGCAGTTGGCGGCTCTGGCCTGTTACCGAGGTAAAGTCCAAGGCGTGGCTCTCGGGGAGCACACCGATGTCGCGCGTTTTCTGAAAACGGTTTCCAGATTACGTCCGGCACGTCGGATTTCCGTGCCACCGTGGGATCTCAACTTGGGGTTACGGGCGCTCGGCAGAGCTCCGTTTGAGCCTCTCTCCCAAGTTTCAGTGAAAGATTTGACCCTTAAAACAGTGTTTCTGGTGGCGATTTCTTCTGCGCGCCGTATTTCGGAGCTTCAGGCACTTTCCTGTAGGGAACCCTTCCTCTGTTTTTTGGATCAGAAAGTGGTTCTCAGGACGGTGCCTTCCTTTCTGCCGAAGGTGTCTTCTCCTTTTCATGTGAATCAGGCGGTATCTCTCCCTGTCCTGCGGGCAGCGGGAGAGCAGGCTTCTGATCGGGGCCTTAGTCGCTTGGACATTAAGAGAATGTTGCATCGTTATTTGAAAGTCACCGAGTCCTTCCGCAAGTCAGATCGGTTGTTTGTGCTGTTTGGCGGTCCCAGGAAAGGGGAGGCTGCAGCGAAAGCATCTATTTCCAGGTGGATTAAAGAGGCGATTGTCTCGGCTTACATGTTGCAGGGGCGCCCGGCTCCGGTGGGTCTCCGGGCTCATTCTACTAGAGCGCAAGCAGCATCCTGGGAAAAGCACAGTCTGGTCCCGCCGGTAGAAATTTGTAAAGCGGCGACGTGGACATCACTGCATACTTTCAGTAAGCACTATCGGCTCGATGTGCTGGCGGCGGGGGATGCCTGTTTTGGTTCAGCTGTCTTGCGTGCCGGCTGGCAGGGCCCCTCCCATTAATACTGCTCTGTTACATCCCATAGGTGGAGGACTAAGCTGGAGGAACGCTAAGGAAATAGTAATTACACTTACCTGGTAATTGTAGTTCCTTGAGTGACGACAGCTTAGTCCTCCGTCCCGCCTGTGGGTTGCGATTTTGGCACGGCACGCGATCAGTCCTGACAGCTGTCTGTTCAGGTGAGTATTTCAGGTAGAACATGTTCTCTGCTTCGCTTGCGTGTCGCTCTGTTCTGGTTGTGGTTTGGCAGGCGGGGGAACCGTTGCCTTTAAGAGTAATTCCCTTTTTGTTGGGGAAAGTTTCCAGTTTTCTTACCATTGTGAAGCTATTATATAAGGTTAGCTAACTGTTATTGCCTTTTGTTTTGTTGAGTCTGCTTTGTCAATAGTTCACTGGGGCTGTAGAGGGATGCCAGTACGCTACATCCAGTGATGCTGAAATCTGACTGGTCCAGTCTTCAAGCTGCAGGAGGAGGTGCACTACCCATAGGTGGAGGACTAAGCTGTCGTCACTCAAGGAACTACAATTACCAGGTAAATGTAATTACAATCTAATACATACAGCTTTGAATGAACTAGCCCAATGAAAAAAATTAATCTTTTAAGTGAGTAATTCTACTATACATGATTTAATTGTTGCACTAGTGATATTTTATTCCTATATGGATTCAAATAAGTGATGTTTCTAATTAAGGACATGATTATTGGAACCCTTATAAACAATTCAAATCAGTTTAAACAGAAGACCCACATTCCCATGGCAGTAAAATTAGATGCACCTGTGATCAATTGCCAGTACTCACAGGTGCCAAGCCTACATGTAGCAGTGTCACAAATGGATGAAATCAGGAATGCCATAAGGCATTGCAATGTAAAAACAAGAGAAATACTGGCAAAGAAAGGCCATCCTGGAATTGGGGAACTGGCTACTCTGAAGGGTCATCAACTGGCTCCAGATGCAGTCCTAGGTTTATCCCATTGCGTGCAGGGACATGTAGTTCTGATTTCTCCATTGCATTCCATAAGAAATGGAAAACTCATCTGACAGTTCCATGAGGTACCAGCAAGGGAATGACAGAAAACCAGGTGAGGCCCAACATCTCCCTTTTGGTACTGGCTAACTTGCAGAGTGGCCAAGTTACACTATTCCACGAATGAGATTTTAGGCCAGTTCTATTTTTAGATTAGCATAGCAATGCCATATGGTATTTGCAGTCCCTGATTTTGCCCATTGAAATCAGTGCTACAGGTCCCATAAAGCATCAGAATGAGCTTGTCGTATATCTAGGACTGACATAACATCTCACTCCTGGAACCTGGGAACTTGGCAACTCAGAACCTGGCAGTACTGCTTTTATGAACCTCCCAGTTATTTTCATACTATCAGAGACATCCAGAGTTGGCAAGTTACCCTGTTTCAGGGGTGAGGTGGTTGGCCAGTTCTGGTTTGTACATTTGGATGGCAATGCAGTATGGTATCTGAAGACCCAGATGTTACCTATGGGAATCAGTGCTGCAGATCCCATAAGGCAGCGAAATGAGGCAGTCCACAATTGTGAAAAATTAAAATATGTACACATAAAACCTGTGAACATGCACACTCTGTATGTTTGACTTACAATAAATGCCCATGGCACCACCCCAATCCCTATGCTGCTCCAGGTACACTAGCCTTACTAGCTCATTATCAGAGCCTGCTCTGTCATAGCTTCCATGCTCTCTGATTGTGCACTACTCATGACATATGTTGCTCCATTCCAAAACACCATACCGGCTAGACCATCTGGTGAGTGCAGCTAACAGAAAGCCTACATGTGATTGGTTAGAGTAGCGCACTCACAGGGGCAGCTCTATAATGAGGCCAAGTGAGGCGGTGGCCTCAGGCGGCAACTTTTTGGGGCGGCAAAATTGCCGCCCAAAAGACCGCCTCACTCGGCCTTCAAAAAAAAACAAAAACCTCCGGCATAAGAAGCAGCTGCCGCTGCCATTCCAGTGGCTGCAGCAGCAGAATGAGGAGCCCCACGGCTGGCTGCCCACCAGAGAGCCTGCTGGTTTCCCTTCTTCGCCGGCTCCGCTTTGCAGAGCCGCAGCGAAGGGACAATGTTTCCCTTAACTGCGGTTCTGTTAAAGCTGAGCCCGCGGCGCTGATGGGAATCACTGAGCCTCTTCTGTTAAAGATTAATAAAAAGGTTTTATGCATAACTGCTGCCCACTCAATTGGATTGGTTTTGTTCCTGCTATCTTGTGTGGCAGAGTGCTGTTTTTGCTTGGTTAACTCAGTCAAGGCTCCTGAATGGAGCCGCGGTGCCATGGCATCCGATTGCTATGGCACTGCAGCTCCATTCAGGAGCCACAATCCCCGGCCACCTAAGGCCAGGGTCGGGCTGTGGGGAATCTCCTCTACCCCACCTACCTTCTCCACCACCCGGGCCTGCTGTCCCCCACCGACTAGGGGAACATATTCCACATCATAATTGGAATAAGTTCCCCATTCAGTCTACCGGCCCCGGACATACAGGGCTGACATTGGAACTGGCCCTGTTTGTCAGGGGCCACGGACTGCCCACTGCCCACCCTAACTCCACCCCCACACTCCCCCTTTCCTGCCCCTAACCTCCCCATAGAATGTGGGGGGAAGTTAGTTGGGGTCGGCAGCGGGGCCAAATAGTGGGGATGGACGTCCCAATGGGACAACCATCCCTGCTATTCACAGCTCAGAATGACCCTGTATGTGAAGAGCTTTGCAGTTGTCAACATTCATTTACATTAGTCCTTTGCACACCCACTCTCCCACATGTTCTTGGTCCTCTACATTCTCCACAATCATCTTGTGTTTTGCAGAACTTTGATGGTCTTTGGATTACATGGACATGTGAGCATCTCATTTGCAGCCCATGTATACATATGTGAAAAAGCTGCAGGCCCTGCACATGTCCCTGGGGTACTCCACCTTTCATCAGAGCTAATTATCCATTCTGCCCTCCTGTCTGATTTGTATCTTGTGAACAGTTCCAAATCCATTATAGTACACTGCCCCCGTCCCATGATTTTGTACTGTCTGCCAGAGTCTGTCATACGTGACCTTGTCAATAGGTTTGTACCCATCCAGATGTGCCACTGGTAATGTCTCATCTCAATATACCTATGTATCCACACCTTCAAAATGATGTCATTTGGAGGGTAGGCAAAGGTTGCTGCCCTATAGTCTCCAACCCAGTTGACATTACATCCACATTACATCTGGAGCGGGATACAGTGCATACTCTGCAGGCCATACATGCACATTTCCCTCACCCAGATAGAGGCTTGTCATTGGAAAGGGCTGGTTGGCTAGGTGTCTCCCCATTATTGGTTCTACATCAGTGGTTTGGGTGCAGCCATCTGAGGGTGATGTATGGAAAGAGGTGTGGGTCAACACTGGCCCACTTCTAGTCACATTCAACCCATTCACTGATAGGCACATATGCCCTGAAGGACTCAGGCCTCTCCTCCCCTTCATGGCATCATTAGTGGTTCCTCCTGAGAGGTGCCAAGGCACATGGTCTCCAACAATGTCACACCTCTGACTAAGAGGATATACTCACATACTAGGCACATGATGGCGGTGCTGCTCCCATTCATAGGGACTCCAATATAATCAGCATTTGTGGCTTGCCAATATCACAGCAGATCAGACCAACACAACACCCCTGATAATCATACTGTACACATATGCATAGTATGAGGGCATACAGTATGTGGTCAGCTCATGACATCCCATGAGCCAACCACCATGCCCTTCAATTGGACCAACATGTGCACATCTAAATGTGTGGGCATGCTAGTGCATACAATCTTTCATCTCACATTCCTGACACCTCACATTCAGTGTGATGTCTGTAGCCCTGAAGGGGTACTGGGCCCTGACATATGCTCCTTCCTTTACTCAGGCTCCTCAGTGCTAGTCCTGTAGGGTGCACATCCCTAGCACCTTGGCCATCTGGCCAAGAGGCCACATACTACCCTCACGCATTGACATGACCCCCTGATGGGCAACAGCATCCATGATGCACTGCCTGAAGGACACATGGACTTGCACAAGGAGGATCTTTCAATGGGGGCAGCACACCCTTGCCCTTGAGAGGTGTGACAAAGGTCAACCTGTGCCAAGTACAAACATATTTTAGTCTCTACATTACTTCCAGATCAGTGATTGACTAGGTGTCACATTTCTGCCTTTGTACTCACCCTGCAATCTGCAGTCCTTTGCAGGCATGGCTTATGCCTAATAGATACTGGGCCCCAGCCCTTCACCCTAGCCTGAGAGATAGATCCCCTGACGCTCCCACATATGCCACCCGAGATGCCATGCCTACTCATGGCACCCAGCCATTGGTACATGACATCAATTCCATTTGATCTCATTCCAACACTAATATACCCTTTGTTCACTGGCATGACTGGTGTGTCAGACCCATCTGCAGCAAGAGGCCTATCATAGCACTTGGACAAGTGTACTAGCAAGTTCATTATATCTCAATTAACTGCATTGTATAGAATACAGCAGGCGTGTTGCTAGGTGGACATTTCAGCTTACATACAAAAAATGAATGTTATGCTAGATATGCATATCCTACTGCATGGCACATCATGTGGCTTGCAACCCACTGTCTTGTCATTCTATGTAGCCTGCCTCTTTGCTGATGGTGGTGCATACATGTGTGCTTAGGGGCAGCACTGTGCAAGCCCACTATTTATTGCTGTGTAGCATGGTTCATAGCCCATGTGAGGTTGCAGCTATCTGGCTGTCAGAAATCTATGAGACAAGACTCATTCCAGTACAGATGTATGTTTGTCAGGGACCCCCTATCTGATGACAGCTACATGTAAACATGCTGCACATCAAGCCACATCCACCATTCCTATCCTGTGACTGCTTTCTGCCCTTGTCACCTTAGTGGAAGATACATTCTCTGGTTGCGAGGGGGACCAATGACCATGTATTACCTCATCCCAGCCTACGCCAAGTCAATTGCAGCACATTCAATACCATTTGATTCTATACCAACCACTCACTAGTCCAGGTAATACCTCATCCCTGTATTCAGGTTATGCTTAGCTTGACCTGAAACATGTAGTGTTTAGCTTGACCTGTAACAGGGTAAAGCAAAAAGCATGAATGAAATTGTACAATGTGGCATTATTTTTCTACTAAAAGAAAGTGCTGTGGCCAAGCTAATGAAGGGAGTTATAGGAGACTGCTCAGGTTTGCAGTCCTGTGAATTTCTTTCTGTCTGTTTTGTGCACAACATCTGTACCGATGGGGGTGGCACTAATGCCCCACCTACCTTGCCATCACTCACACACTGATTGTTGCTATGTCAGTCTACTATGTGATGCAGGTACATGGCTACCAGGAGCACATACCAGCATGCATGCAGAGACTATGTCTGTGAATCTATGGCTATAGAGACAGATAATCCCCAGTCAATATCTATGTTCCCAAATGGAAACAGCACAACCACTAAGTAGCAGTGACAGACTGGAATAGACAGAAAGAGAATGTAAGGGTTTGTGTTCCAGCTATTCCCTATTGTGTGGGGATTACTTGTGCTTGTGGCATTAGATGCATACACCAGTGCTTGCCATTATGCCATGTGTGACCTTAAAGAAAGTATTGCTGTATAGAGGCCTACAAAGTCATGATGACCGAGTTGGCGAACATTTTCCCTTCCATAGACCCATCCAAGCTTTGGTGCCATACCATGGCAATTGTTCACATGGATGCTTGTCTCGCATATGTCCATTGAGAGTGCTCCAGACAAGTGAGTATGCATGCTTGCTTCTTGCTCATGATCACACATAGAATGCTTTCTGTACAATGTGTCTTCTATACACACCTACACCCACACTGCTGCAACTGCCTGGATCATGTGGCACTCATTTGATGTACATCTGCAACATACAGCACGATCTTTCAACATTAGGACAGCTGTTTATTGATATGTCTGACAATTGCACAAATGGTTCAAGACCCATATATGGATCCAACTGTGCAGGACATGGCTACCATTGGAGATGGCAATTCTTGAAGGGTGGCCTCTGCTTGCAGACCAAACATATATCATTGCAGTGCCATTTTTCTCCATTTTGGCACTCTACAGCACCAGTTCTGCAGCAGGCCCGCTGATCATGTACAGATCTGGATGTGACTTCCCTTGGTTGTCCCTCACATTTTCAGCAAGTGTGTGTGGTTTGGCACACTTCTGCTATGACACTGATGAGAAGCATTGCATCTGCGTGACTGGTGACCTCATTGGCATGTACTGGCAGCTGACATTTTGAGTTATGTTGGATCACCAACTGGTGGATCCTGCACATACAAGGACAAATGAGGAATATAGGTTTGGGCAAAAAAACAGCAGGCCCATCACCTGTACAATACCAATGCCACTTCCCTTGCATGGATGGAGCAGATCTATTTGGTGCTACAGACTGGTCAAGGTGGTGCAGGAAGGCAAAGGTATCAATAAATGCAGCCGCATAATGCCTGCAGTTGCTTGTTGTGTGACAACTATGCGCCAGTTGCACCTCCACTTGACAATGCCCCGCTGATTGGTGATTAGGAGGAGATGGCTACATAGCATGACATACTCACAAGTATATCCAGCAAATTCCTTAAGTGCTGCCATGATGTCTGGGGCATGTAGATTGGATCTCCTGCCAACACTTCTGTTGGCCTTGGCATGTTGAGTGCTGTGAGGCCTAATGTTCTCATGGCCATATATATATTGGGTCTATTCCATCCATTGTGGCAGATGATGTGCCTGTTCCCAATCTTTATCTTTATTAAACATTTTATATACCGCCCTTGTCGAAACATGAGGGCGGTTTACAATAAAATATAAACGCTAGCGTCAGAAAAGAAAAGAACTCCATTGAAATAAAGAGAAAGAAGGGCAAAGGGGCCACCAAGGACACAACAATAAATCCAAAAAACAATAATCAGACAAATCTAAAGTCAAAGAACAAACCAATGAAGACTAACAAAAAATTAAACAATAGTCAAAACAAGGCGGTAAGACAACAGAAAAACAGACAAACGGAGGACTACATAGGATGCCCAGGGGGGAGGTCAAATGCCTGTTAGAATAAATGGGTTTTTAATAATGTTTTGAAATTCTGGTAAGAGGTTTCTAACCGGAGGGAGGATGGCAGTGAGTTCCAGAGGGAGGGTCCTAGAAAAAAGAAAGCAGCGTGGCGTGTTTGTTCTAGATGAGCTTGTGCAGGGGAAGGAAGAGATAAACGATTAGCATGCAAGGTGCGAAGCTGTCGGTAGGGAGTATGAAGAGAGATCAAGTTAGCTAAATAATGAGGATTGGAGGAATAAATGACTCTATGTGTTAGTATGAGAAACTTATATTTGAACCGGAAACGCAGAGGAAGCCAATGAAGGTGATACAGAAGAGGGGTGACATGATCGGATCTACGGGCAGAGGTAACAAGTCGCGCAGCTGTATTTTGCAAAAGCTGCAAGCGTTGGATCTGGTAGGCCGGAAGATTCGCATAAACCACATTACAATAATCTAGTCGTGACATGACCAAAGCAAGTACAAGTGTGACAAAGGAGTCAGTGGGCAAAACGGAACGGACTGATCGGAGCTGTCGTAATACAAAGAATGAGCGACGGGAAAGATTGGAAATGTGTTCATGGAAAGACATGGAAGAGTCCAAGATGACTCCCAGATATCGGAAAGAAGAGATAAGTGGAACGGAAACAGAGTTTATTTGAGGCGTAATGTCGGGACAAGAGGTACTTAGCGAGACCCACATGGCTGTGGATTTGGAGGGGTTCAGATGAAGAAAGTTGGAGGAAAGCCAGTTTGCAATATGGGTGAGACAGGTGTTAAGTGGGGAGATGTCGATATTGACCGGAGAGGTATGGAAGAGGAGGATTATATCATCTGCGTAGATATAGATGGAAACTGGGCATTGTTGGACTAAGAGGGGGAGAGGGGCAAGAAAGATGTTAAAAAGCAGAGGAGATAAGACTGAGCCCTGGGGTACCCCACAGGGCAGGGGAGTGGATGGAGAGGATTGGTGATTGCCATGGACGACAAAGGAACGGGCAGTAAGGAAGGAGCGGAACCAGCTTAATACGGAGCCCCTTAAACCAATGTCAAACAGGCGTGAGAGAAGGGTATGATGGTCGATTAAATCAAAGGCTGCTGACAGATCTAGTGAAACCAAGAGTGAAATATTGCCACGGTCATGTGCGACATGAAGCTCGTTTAGCAAGGCCAGGAGGCTATGCCATCATACATCACGACATGACTTGACAGACAATCGGCTACTTCATGACATCATCTGCAACAGACAATGAGACATCCTAGGCAAGCAAATCCTCGGTGTTTGAACATCGCTGCAGACAGAACATATCTCTAAGGCAGGAATGGCGTAAGCTTTAGTCCATTCAGGGGAGACATTACCTTTCTTTTGCTGGGCCGTTGTGATCAGCTGCATGTATGAGTGTACATCACCCCTGTCCATCTCCATGACATCTCTGTGACAGCTGAATACCAGACCTCTGGAGTCACATATATCATGACTTGGTGCATAGCTACATAGCTACCAGATATGCTCCTGGGTGTTACAAATGGCATGCACATATGCAGTCCACTTGACTCCTGGGAAGCAGGTGTAGGTGGTACAGACTGAGCTTGAGGTTTATAGACAGCCATTATAGCACTGGGAGCTGTGTCTGCAAATCCCACACATACCACATCATGGTGATAAGGCAGGTCGGTTGTTGGCAGCTATACCCTTTCAACATGAATCTTTGTGAATGTCATTTTTCCTGGGTCTCAGTGCTGTACAAACTGTTATGTGTCACTGTTGATTTCTGACCATGCATATAGGGTACAACATGTGGACATGCATGTGACAAATGCCCCAAATTATTGATATGGGTGCTCTTGTATACCCAATTGCATCATCACATGCAGTAAGGGCATACCTTTGCACACTCAGAAGTGCAATGTTGTGGAGGTTCCCATGCCTTAGGTCCCATACATCATGTTCTATGGTTCTTGTGCTACAGGTAAGCCACAACAGAGGTAAATGGCACTGCATTGCTGAGGGTGTTATGGATTCATTCATCCAAATGTGACATCATCCATTGTCTTGAGCCATGCGGTCACATATGATAATCTCCACATGCTGTGTTACTGCCATCACCTGCTTGGCTGGTCCTATATTGGTGCAGTATGATGGGTGGGGAGAGTGCTGACCACTAAATCATGCAATGCTGCAGAGGGGCACCCTCACCTCTGCAATGTGTCATGGCAGAACTACAATTGCTGCACTGTTGCTGAAGGCATGATATCACAAGGACATTACCTTAATCATGGGAATCTTCACATAGTTGCAGTTTCACCCTTCTGGGCAGGCACTTTCATTTCAGCTGCTGAGAGTTTCAGCATATAGGCATACAACGTGGCATGTGACCAGGGCCGGCCTAAGGGTTTCTGTCACCCTAGGCAGAAATCCCGGTAGTGTGTCCCCCTGCGCCAAGCTATGCAACCCCCCATGCCGAACCACACCGCTGCCCCCTGCTGCTGCAGCAGGTCATGTGTGCCAAGCACATGGCTTGATGCAGGCAACAAAATGGCAGCATAAAGCCATCTACCCGGGCTGGCCACCTTAGGTGGCTGCATAGCTCACCTAGTGGATGGACCAGCCCTGCATTTGACTCTGACTGCATGGATACTGTTGCATGTAAGAAAGTCTTAGCCAGGGGCAGCAAACATAGGGATCCTTCCTTGGCCCTTGGTCTCCTATCTCTGGTCTCAGATACAAGTGAGAAGAAATGAAAACAAAACACACACAGAATTATACCACAAAGTCTGCTAAAGCTTTAAGAAAGAAATTCACAGGACTGCAAACCCGAGCAGTCTCCTATAACTTCCTTCATTAGCTTGGCCACAGCACTTTCTTTTAGTAGGAAAAAAATGCCACATTGTACAATTTCATTCATGCTTTTTGCTTTACCCTGTTACAGGTCAAGCTAAACACTACATGTTTCAGGTCAGCCTAAGCATAAACATATTGCTCATGCTTTATCTGGACAAACGTCCTGCAAACAGAAGTTCCCTGTCTTGCAAGATGTAACCTTGAATGTCTCTCTCTTATTTATATCACCCTCTGTGAAACTGTTAGTATATTCAGAGCTGTTCTCACACTTTAAACTTTTCTCCTAGACCCCAGCCCCCCTTCGAGTCCCTTTCTGCAGATACAACCTGTATGCTTGTATGCACAGCACTCACTTGTCATCAGCAACAGGAGTTGTAGATATCTCACCATGGCCCCAACTGTTTGTGGTCCAATGCAGAAGCACTCTGAAGACTTGCAGACAACCAGCAGGACAACAAGGAGCGAGACTACCAAGAAACGTTCAGGAACTTTATTGAGGGGTACAGTGTAGCATGTATCTCTCCACCCTCAATATTAGCTATGGCAGCATGCAGCATAGCTGCATACCATGTAGTTCCAGAGATATGCAGGTGGGTGTAACATAACATCTCAGATGCATATGTGGTGTGACTGATAATCATGTTGGCTGTGTGCTTGCACCAACTCGATACAGAGGAGGTTAGGGGTGTGTAGAGTTAGGGGTATGTAGAGCAGGCCACAGCCTCTGTCTGATCAGATGGTCAGACAGGGCATCAGAGTTTGCAGAGTACTCTTGGCTCGGGCCAAGGCATGCAGAAAGTATCACAATAATTATTTCTTAATGCAATGTTCCACAAGGACAGGTACAAGCCGATGCATGCTTGTCCGGCTGCATGCAGAGAATCAATTGGCTCTTCCAAGCTTGTAGTCTATGCTTGATGAGCATGTTGGTAGGTCTCAATTCCAATCGTGGCTGTAGCCTGGCTTGAGGACAAGCCTTGTCCATCATTGCCCTTCCATGTGCTTGGCCAATGGCACTCTGTCCTCCACAATGATCATAATCTCTGTGCCCATGACTGCACATTCCTCAGCAAGTAGGTTTTCTGCCCAAGATCCTGCAGCATACATGGGAGTGACATTAAGGATCAACACATTGATGACAGACTGGAGCAGCACTGGAATGACATGATGCCATGCACACTAGCAGCACTGTGGGCGAAAGGATACAGGTAAGTTGTCCTGGACACCAGCTCCAGGAATGATAAGCATATGGCTGTCTGCTCTAGGCATACACCTGTAGTGGGTAGCTCTTGCATCAGACCCAGGTTTTCTGTTGATATATCCACTGTACACCCTCTGGAGCAGTGAAAGGTTGACACACAGATAGTGAGCAGGTATTCCAGACAAATGTGCAATAGCCAAAAATATACACCAAGGAAATACACACTATTCTTGTAAAGCACAGTGTTTGCGTAGAGAAATGCAGGATATCAATTAGAGGCAAACATATACAAGTACACCAACATAGGGAAACCCCAAAGGCCAGCTATTGCTAACATCGCTGGGATTTGGCCATAACACTTTTCTCTGCCATCTTTCTATTTCACCAAAACATGCATCATTGCCAGTGCCCCATCCAGCAGTTCTTTGCATGCTACTGCATGAACAGGGCAACTTTATGGGACAATCTCACATTGTTCCTTGACTGCCCCATCCTGCTACAGGGGACATGAGCCAGTGACAAACGTGATGGAATGTGACACAAATGCTTCTACACAGCATTCCTTAGTCACGATTTGCACCAACTACATACATGTACTGAGAGTGTGTTAAATGTACAGAAGGCATGTGAGAGCTCTGTATGGGATACACTTGTGTGTGAAATGGTTGCCCTACATGTCTGCATCTACAGTCATGTTCCATGCTGTTCCCTACAGCATGGGATATCTCAATAGTTCTTGGCCACTCTCCATTTCAGTGACACTTGTGCAGGCTCTCCAGTGGGCAACATGGTTAGCTCTGAGTCCATGTGAGTGAGATGAGGCACAGATGTCTTTCAGCCATTACTGCAACATTCCACCAGCATGGGCTTGGTGTATAGCCTGATGGCCATGCCTCCCATTCCTCCCATTCTGATAAATGGACACATGCAAGGGGTCCCTTTGGACAGCTGCCTGTTGCACTCTCCACATGTGTGTGCATCCATATCTTGAGGGCAATACCCCATGATCCCAGGCACACCCCTTTGTCATACTCATACACAGATCAAATGGTCATCTTTGCAATGCTTTGAAGGTTGCTCATGGCCCAGCCAGTGCATCGTGGCCACATAGCTAGACTATGGCCACACCTGTGTGTCCAACAGGCAGAGTATTAGTGACTTCATGCCTTACTCATCAGACAGTGGAGATTGGAGGCAAGCAGTGGGTAGCTGGGGAGTGATGCTGACAACATCAAGTTGCATGCATCTGGTAGGGTCCCTCTCAGGGCATTGTGGGCATCTATGTGGTATGCTATGGAGTTGGCCATACATACAGTGATGCTTTTTAGACAAAGGTATGTGTTACCAATCAGCTGTGCTGTGGGTCTGCCTGGGTGCCACGGGTTCGGAGCATGACTATTGATGTGGGCACATTTGGCCATGGACCATATTCCCATTGCCTCTATAGGTCTGGTCATTGACATGAGAGGCCTCTAGGCAAGTGGCAGTTTGCATAGCAATGGGAGATGCTACTCAATCAGATGGATCAGTTTAGGGGCAGTAAGACATTCTAGCACAGTAAAGCTATCATGAGTATGAGTTCAGTGCAGCTGCCACCAACAAAGCAAGGTGGCCAGGTATCATTCCAGAATCAGCCTGACACTGTACTATCTCTGTCCTCAGGTAACTAGATATGAGGCCTATGTTACTGCAATGCTGTCCTTTCTGTGTTCCCAGGAGAGGCCCTTTGACACTCAGTCTGCTGGCATATGTAATAGGATGGGCATGGTGATGGAGCATTCTGGACTCAGGAATTCTCTCATGTGCACATACCTTGCTGGGTGCCCAGTCTTGATTGCTGTGTGGGCTCTGAGGCCTATACACCCCTGTGGTTTGGAGATAATCAGCATACCCAAACAACCTGTATGGATGATAAGCAGGGCACACAGATTAGCAGGGATGCAAATGACTTCCTATCACTGCATTGAATTTACAGTAGGTGCCCTAGAGTAGCTCAGAACCCATCAGAGGTGGCCTGGCAGCCAATGACCTATGTTGGGGAAAACTCATCTCCAGCATATCCAGACCCTCATATTCTGGGTGCACCCACATCACTACACCTCCCAGCATGACCTGAGACACAAAACAGGCAAAAGTTGGTTGGACACAGTGAGTGGAACCTTGCAGATGGGAACATACACATCAGTTGAAGTTATTTCAGCATAGCCTCATTAGTACACTATCCAAATATGCAGTCTTTGTCCCCAGGTATTGGGCACCCTCACAGTATGTCATTATGGCAATCCCTGATCTGTATCCCACATGTACACAGAATATTCATTGGTGTGGACTGGCCACAAGGACTGGCAACCTGTGTGATACCTGAACCTCCATTTATATTAAACAGTGATACACGATCAGTGCACATGCACCAGTGCACACACCTATAAGGTTTGAGAGGTGTACCTATACACATAAAAGCAGGTGAGAGCGAACCGGCCTGCAAGTGAGGTCCACATAGGAATTAATATGGTACCTGTTGACAATTGACATGACGAGGTAGAGGACCCCAGCACCAAAAGACTGACTAGGTAACAGCTGCACCATTCTACATGTTGACTTATGGCTTCTTATGCCAAATGACCTGTAAAGACATAAGTTGATACTTGACTATTTTGGGAGGGTATGGATGGTGTCATAGAGATATAGCTCTGCCCTTGGTTCTTACCTCCCTCTGGCCACAGGGAAACGGCATATTGCAGTGGAGTCTTGCCAGGTACATGGACCATTGACTCCTATATAACAGAATATATCATGCAAGTGAGGTTCAACAGAGCTCAGTTTATCCGTAAATGAGTTGCATAATCAGAATTGCTTTTGTAATTGTTTTACACAGAGCAAACCTACAGGAAAAAAGCTCCTGTATGAGGTGGCATCTGACCTGGAAGTCACCTCCTGTGGTGTTCCTGGCATATGCAGGATGGCACTGCAGATCTTCCTCTAGATCAGGGTTAATGTTGACTGGGCTTCTATACCTGATAGCAATGTTATGTTGCATGCAGCAGGCCAGAATAATCTCAGCCACAGTATGAGGTTGGTACTGTAAGGCACTACCACTTCTGTCCAGACACCTGAAGCACTTTTAAACATGCCAAATTTGCGGTCTATGACCGAGCAGTTCACAGAATATGCATCATTGTACCTAGTCTCAGCACATGGCCTTGGGAACCAAACAGGAGTGAGTAGCCAGGATCTGCACCCATATCCTGCATTACCTGAGCGGAAAGAATGTGCAAATGTTAAATTTATTTCTTATGACAACAGCAGAGGCCATAATGCCTATGAGACCCTTGCCTGTGATAACCTTGTGGTGACCTGAGCAATGCATATGACTTGATGTATCACAGCAGACAGGGCCATTCAGAAGACAATGGGTAGAATCATGGAGTACACATATCCTTTTGCACAGAGAGGTAACTTTCTAGACAGATGTAGGCAAAACTTTGTCCAGGGACTGGGTCACTTCCCAACTCAGACCATGATAACAGTGCTACTTATAGACTGCAGAGGTGGGGATTGTATTGGTTGGTCTGAATTAGGGAGGTTCCCTTTTCCAGGAGTGGAATATGGCAGCAGTCCTGATATAGGAAAATCCCAATCAGATGCATGCTGGGACATGCAGCAGATATTGCAATGGCTGCCACCACGCCCAAGAAATATCATACAGCTTTGCTATGCACATGTTAAACTTGCCGAGGCCAATATCTCAGCATTGGAACAATGTGACTTTGCTACTGTGTGAAATGTAGCAGAGGTCAGCTGCAGATCAGAATGTGTTCCTGGTTCATGTCTTTCCCCTTCCTATCACACCTTCTTGGAACCTAACAGACTACTCAATTGTCAGTGTTTGCAATGAGCAGCACAGTACTGCTTCTTCACGCAAGTCAGGCCTCAGTTTTCACATGTTCCCCCAACATACAAGTGCTATTTTGTAATGTCATATGGTACCTGTAATGCCAGGATCTAAACTGTGAAAATTACATCTTTAAGTCCTAACATGTACCACCTGTGGAAACACAGGATTGTACTCTGTGGTGAGGAGAGCTCCCAGGAAGAGATGGAAGTGGAAGAAAACCCTGTTTTTCCCTTTAAAACAAGTGACAGTTCAGTTGTGCACAGTGCTTGCAAGGCAGGCAAGAAAAAAACTCAGCTCTCTGCTAAGGCCAGGCCACGACCTAGTTCAGACGGGGAGCCAAGCTTGCTCAGTGATTGGTCACACCTGTGCAAAGGCAAGGGAGTGCCCGGCAGCAAACGGTTTTTAAAAACACACTCAGAGCAGAGAGGAGAGAGACAGGAGATACACACACAGGAGATGCAGCAGAGAGAGTAGAGCCAGCAGGTCCAGGGGAAGCTGGAAAGGAACAGATCTGCATCCAGAGCAGACAGAGCAGCAGAGGCACAAGAAGGAGAAACTCTGAGAGATCCTGGAAAGGAGAAAGGTTCCAAGGAAACTTTCAAGAGAGTGACTATCTGGGAAGGAGTGGAGAAAGGCACCCGAAGGCTGAGTTCCATAGACTGAAAGATATCAGGAGGAAAGGAATCAGTAGTTGTCTGAGAGACCCGCCCCAAGGTAAAGCCAGCACTTGCAAAGCTGAACAGCTTGCAGAAAAACAGTTTGCTACAGCTAGTGTCCAGGAGCCTGACCTAACGTCTTCATCTGCTAAGAGGTGGGTGGATAGTTTTATGTTTAAAGAGAACCGAAACCCAGATAAGAGCAGAGAAACTGAGCCTTTAACACTAGAAGCATTCAGAAAACTGTTTGCAGAGAGGAAGCTTTACCCTCCCAATACAAGTGTGCCTTCTCAGGGTGATTTGCTGTGGAAGCAGTTCCAAGAGTTTTTAGAAGACAGGAAGTCTGGGAAGGTTTATAAAACTGGTGGAAGTGAGAAGTACCCGGTATCCATAGAAGAGATGCAGGTGGATTCCTGTATGTCAGAATTGTCACCAATGGATTGCTCTTTTTGTCTAAAGGAGAACTGAGCATTGTTGAACAGGGTTGAAAGACTGTGAAACAATATAGCGACTAATTTTTATGACTGCAAAGAGTTGGAAAAAGCCAAGAATGTGTTCTACTAAGTATGTGAGCTTCTGAAGCCCAGAAGCTGTCTTTAGTAAAAGTTTGGTTTGGGAAAAGAAAACAGCAGCTGTTAAAAGTTTACCTGTTATGTTGAATGACCACCAGAAGCTGTGCTCTGTGAAAGTTTATTGGGAAGAAAGCTGCTGCCCAGTGATAGAAGGCCTTTTGTTACATTTTCCTCTGTTAACCTGATTTACTCTTATGTTGGAGAAGCATCCTATTGCTTTTGCGTTTTGAGCATTAATGCCTTGGAATCCCACAAAAAAATAAATTTTCTTGCTGCCTTAAACCACCGGTCTCACAACTACATTTGTCCTTATATAAGTAAGCCAACTACAAGTCCCAGAATCCCTCTGGGGACAAACAAGGGAAGCTTTATTTAAAAGGACACTATAAGGCTGCTCTATGCTTGTAAGCCCTCGGGCCCAAGCAAGGGCATCGCAACTCAAATATCAATCCTGGAACTGTGTGACTTACAACTGTGCATATCCTTGCCATCCAATTTTCCTTGGCAACCTGTTCCAGGAGTGAAACCAGAGCACAGTGGCAAAGTTTGCAAGGTAGACAGTTCCAGGGTAGATATTTCAAGCCACTCATGAGTGTGTGACGAGCTCATTATCATGCATTATAAGACCTGCAGCACTGATTCCATTGGGCTATATCAGGGAGTACAAATATCATACTGCAATGCAATGGTATTTTCAAACCGCATCCGTGCACAAAGCTCACACCTGCAACTGAGTAACATGGCATCTATGCAGTCCTGAGATTCTACTGCTCTCCTCCTGTTACATACTAGGACATGGAGCCATGATTTGCACAGGTAAGATGCATGAAATACAGGTACCATACTGCATTACAGTACCTATTTTCACACAGTACAGGTACAAGAACTTCATAGTTGGCAAGTGACCCAATTTCTGGAATTCTGAGTTGCCAATTTACTAAGTTCCATGAGTGAGATTTTAAGTCAGTCCTGGATTTATGACAATCTCCTTCTGACGCATTATGGGATTTGCAGCAAAGATTCCAATGGGTTTCAGCAGTGACTACAAATTCAATACAGAAGAAAAGCTAATATGGTAACAGACTATGTCATAGGAAACACACAATAAATGTACTTTGCTAACTCAGATCGGGGACTGGGCTTGTGACCTTTGTATTAGTAAGTACAGTACTCATTTATCTGCTGCACCTACTAGAGCCATATGTGAATAGGAATCGCTCAGCAATGTATGTCAACTGTGAGTTTGCTGCACATAAGAAATGGTATACTGGGTCAGACCAAGGTCCATCAAGCCCAATATCCTGTTTCTAACAGTGGCCAATCCAGGTCACAAGTACATGGCAGGTTCCCAAAAAGGTACACAGATTCCACAATGCTTGTCCTGGGGTAAGGAGTGGATTTCCTGGGTCCTCTTTAATAATTGTTTATGGACCTTTCCTTCAGGAACTTGTCCAAAACCTTTTTAAATACAGCTACACTAATAGCTTTTACTACATCCTCCAGTAACGGATTCTAGAGTTTGATTATGCGTTGAGTGAAAAAATATTTTCTCTTCATTGCGTGTCCCCTAGTCTTTCTACTTTTTGATGGTGTAAACAACCGATCTACCTTGACCCGCTCTAGTCCATTCATTAATTTATAGACCTCTATCATATTTCCCCTCAGCAGTCTCTTTTCCAAGTTGCAAAGCCCTAACATTTTAAGCCTCTTTTCATAAGGATATCCTTTCATTTCCTTTACCATTTTGGTGGCTCTTCTCTGTACCTTTTCTAATTCTGAATGGATACAGTCACGGACTGCCCTGCAATTTTAAAACCAGATGCCTGTGAAAAGACAATACATCCCAAAGCTGCCAAGTTACCCACTTCCAGAAGTGAGACTTTTGGCCAGTTCAGATTTTAAATGTGTACTGCAGCGCAGTATAGTTCTTGTAGTCCCTGATTTTAACCATTAGAATTATTGCTGAAAATCCCATAATGCATTAGAATGAGACTGTCATAAATCCAGGGCTGGCTGACAATCTCACTCCTGGAAATGGGTTAACATTGAAACGCTGCAACTGCTTCCTGGACATGATTAGCCTGGCAACTCAGTGCAAGGGTGGGGGAGGGGCGAGCCCTCACCAGTAATTATGAATGTAAACCTGCAAATACCTTTTTTTTCTCTCAGCAGCTCTACAGTGTGTTATGCATAGTCCTTGCCTTCATAGCAACATCTGGGTAAGAGATAGTTACCAGGGAGGAGGGGGAAGGAGGCAGTAACCGCACAGCTGGCATAAATGGCTGACTGTTGCCCACACACACACATGACTCTAGTAGGTGCAGCAGATAAATGAATACATGGTAATCCTAAGGTCACAAGTTCAAGCCCAGTCACAGATCTGTGATAGCTAAGTGCATTTACTGTGTTGTCTTTTCCATGACCTGGGCTGTTACCATATTAGCTTTTCTTCTGTCCTGACTAGCATTTGTTCCACAACACATACAAATGTCCATTGAGCAGATATTACGTAACAGCAGCCAGCCATTTCCAGACCTCAAACTGCTGGAACAGTGTTGAGTGTTGCAGGATATATGAGTCGTAGGTGGACCCAGCAAACCTGGCCACCATATTCAGAATGAGCAGGTTGGTATCACACACAACCTGCACATACAGGGAATGAAAGTGCTTTCAGTTGCGTACACCAGTTTCCTGTTTCTGGGTGGGATAAGTGCAACATGTGTGCAATTTATGGCTCCCATCACATTTGGTAGGCTTGCAATTCTCTTAAACTGCTGCTTTATGGTCATCCAATGCTGCCTGGCATTAGGAAACACAATGTAATTCCTAACCCTGCTGGTCATGGCTCGCAGTACCTGATGGAGACATTTGGAAAAGGTGGACCGGCCCATTCCTCCCACTGCAGCCACTGATGTTTGGAAGCAGCCAGAGGCAAAGAAATATAGAGCAGTCAGAGGCTCGCAGTCAGGCCTCACATCCTCATGCAGCTCCTGGATGGCCTCTGAGCTCAATCTATAGGGCTAGATCACTTGGTCCTTAGGAAGGCCGAGGAGGGTGGCTCTATCTCAGAAGACACATGGCCTTCTTGACTGGACTTCCCTTCTCCGAGGACACAAGCACTGCCGCTCTACAGGCTGCTGCTGCTCATGCACATTCTCACCTACCACCTGTGGAGGGGCGAAGGGGGTGCTTCCCCTGATCGCCTGCTGTCTCTAGAGCCCCAGTTCCTTCTGTCACTTCCTCAGAGAGGACGTAAAGCACAGCCACAGCTATGTGCAATGCCATAGTGTTGCAAGGAAGGGGCCACAACTGGCATTCATTTATGGGCTGGCGTGTAGATGGAGCATTCTGCACACATATGGGCTTCTTTTACAGTCTCTAACGTGTGTAAGTAGCATTCTTCCTGCCTGGGAGCCCTTTATGCTTGTTATTGAGCAGACATTAAGCTTCCCGCGGCCATCCCATCTAATGGGCGCTAAGCTCCCCATGTATTAAGGGAACATTCATTGTGTCCACCCACATTATGCCCTCTCTCTGCCATCACCCCCCCCCCCTTTCTCATGGTAACGGCTTAACGGCCATTAAGCCAGCATTAGCAGAGCTTTCCTTCACGTTAACTGCTAACGGGCAGCAATAATGCCCATTATCGGCACTATTGAGCCATTAATGCACCTTAGTAAACATACCCCCTGGTGTGTGGCCATTTATACCAGCCCTAGGTTTAGTGTAGCTGGTTACATCTAGATTTGCTGTGTGTGTCTCACCACTTATGTCCCTATTTTAGAAAGTTATGTATGCATGATTTTGACTATATAAAATAGGCACAATAGAAGCATGGCAGTGCACGTGTTAACTACACACAACTTTATAAAATTACCCTTTAAATGGCCAGGACAAAATGCAGGCAGCATATATCTATATGTATATATAGCCTGGCTTGGGTCTTTAGCTCAATCTGATCTTGTCCCTCCAAGGGTTACACAACTATGAACTTTTATGTGCAACAACCCAGGGTTTTCTCCTAGTTTTATTGCTCTGTCCTTCTTTCATAACCCAGTAACAATCTTAAGTGGTGGATTACCATGGAACCTCTTTTGGAACCTAGTATGCGTGCAACCGAACATCACTCGGAGGTGTCACTTTTCCCCCCCAAGGGCTGTAAACATTAGGCCCGATATTTAAAGGGACTTGGCTCGGTAACCACGCATGCTTTTCAGAGAAGTCCTACTGTAAGAGATGTTGAGTGGCAACTTCTTGATAATATCATTGACTATCTTTACATATTACCTTGACACTATCAAGATAATGCCAGGGTGGTCTTGGGGTAGAGACATGAGTTATCTGGATAACCTAGAACAGCAAAAAGCTATCCAAAGTATTATTTGATAGTTTTGATTCAAATAGCGGTATATCAAATCCTTTTAAATGAATAATAGTGGCTGATATTGCTGCTATCTATATGTTGTGGAGGGTTACTGGCACTATCTAGAAACTCTGAGGGTAATATCCAGATATTTTTAACTACAGTGCTCAGTTTGAAAAGCGCACACCACCACAGGCTATCAGGCTGATCATCTTTGAACACCCCCTCCCCCGCTAGTTCATGCTGCATATTTTTACAATTGTCAGTACAAATGTCAGCAAAACATGAAACAGAATAACGATGCATCAGATTAGTTTAGGTTTGATGTCCAGTGATCTATCAAGAAAATCGACCTATTTATTTATTATTATAATTTATATACTTCTTATCTGATTAATAATTAATCCAAATAGTTTACAATAAATATAATGTAAAACTATAATTCATTCAGAGCAGTTAAATATATTAGCCGCCCAATGTCCTCGAGTGCATGCATTAGCTAAAACTGCTCATTTTGAACATTGATGTTCTGTATATATTTAAACATTTTTCCATATCCACATAATTAGATGCCTTTTGCATAAGCAATAGCACCTATTTAGAGGATTCATTTTTTGTTGTTGCGTTTGTCTATTTTTTTTTAAATTTACCATTTTTATTAAATGTTCATTAACAAATATATGCAAACCCCCCACAATGGATGGTAATGCATATAACCAAACTATACAAAAGAACTCTGCAACTTTCCACCTTACCACCCACTTCCCACAATTCCCTCCTCCTCCAGCCCTCCCCCCCCCCCCATAGCTTCCCTGACTCACCCCCCTTGGCACAACTCACACACCTCCACCTACTCTAGACCAACCCTACCCCCATCCTCACCCCACTCCACCCCCTGCCCACTATCATTCACACTCTTAATCAAGTGGCATACTATGCTCAGTCAGATAGCAGCACTACAAAAGTATTACTGTCTCCATTGTATATAGGGCTTCTACACTCTTTCAATATCCTGCACATTAAGGGGTCTATTCTGTCCCATGAAAAGCGGGAATGGACATCCCGTTGGGACGTTCATCCTTGATATTCACCCCCTGCTGGCCCTGTCAAAGGCTTCCCTGTATGAACAAGGAGCTTGTATGGGGAGGCTTAGACGGGGATGGGAGGGGGCGTTGCAGAAGTAGAGTTAGGGTGGACAGTGGACGGTCTGTGACCTCAGATGTACAGGACCGATTCTGAAGTCGGCCCCGTATGTCTGAGGTCAGCAGACTGGACAGGGGACGGCAGGCCTGGGCAGCACAAGGAAGGTGAGGGGGTGAAGGGGAAAAGCCAGATCTGGGGTCAGGCTGCAGGGAAAGGAAAGAGTGGTCAGCGGCCAGGGATTGTGGCTCCTGAATGGAGTCACAGTACTATGGCAATGGGATGCCATGGTGCAACACAACAGAAGCAAATATCACGTCGATTGCAGAAACCAGTCCAAAACGTGATATTGTGGAAAGACAGAGCCTTTATTAACCAATTGACAACCCGACAACCTGACACAGGCCGTGTTTCGCCATCTTTTGTCAGAGGTACGTCTAGGCATATGCTAAAAACATAAATATATAATTAAATATAAAACATAAATATATAATATGTAATTATCTCATGTATATAGTTTACCCCGGTTCTCCAAGTTTGTACTCCTGTTCGATGTAAACCAAACAGCTTGTTGTTATGGTCTTTATGTTATAATGTAAACCGCGCTGATGCCGAATAGTGCGGTATATAAGAACTTGTAATAAATAAATAAAAATAAAATATAAAAAAAACAGATCACTCAAAAGACATATTAAATGCCAATGCAACTTTTAAACCAGTGCCTCAATGAAGTAACGACATGGCTAAATGAACACAACTTATATATCAACCACTCAAAAACAGACATATTAATTGTAACGAAAGACCAATCATACATTCCCCCAGCACACATCACACTTCAAAATCAAGATATTAAAATAAAAAAACGAAGTGAAATACCTAGACGTGATCCTCGATACACACCTCAATATGGACTCTCACATAAGAAACACAACAAAAAACATCTTTTTCAAGCTCAAAATACTAAAGCAACTACGCCCACTTGTTCATATACAAGACTTCATCAGCATAATACAGGCAATCATCACACCACATTTTGACTTTGCCAACTTAATCCTTCTAGGCACATCAAAACAAAACATTAAAAGACTTCAGCTAGCACAAAATGCAGCGGCTAGAATCATAATGAAGATTCAAACATTTGAACACATAACACCCATACTAGCTAACTTACATTGGCTACCAATACATTGCAGGATAAACTATAAGACCATAATAACTACCTTCAAGGCATTAAATAACATGGCTCCACCGACACTAGGCAAACTTATCACTAAGGACTCCAATAAAACCGCACACAGGAAAGGTCACACAAACAAAATAATAACTCCAAAAGACTTCACAAAAGCTAAAAAGACAACTAACAAAAAAGCATTCTCCCATGCAGCACCCACAATATGGAACTCCCTCCCTGAGGAAATTAGAACACTAACAGAAATTAAGGAACTCAGAAAGAAACTAAAAACACATCTTTTTACCTCACACTTTGATCCTACGATATACTCCATCTCCCATAATGAAAACGGATAACAAATGACAAATCAGATCCCTACCAATTAAGACATATAATACTAGCTTATAAAATTATCTCAATACCTTTATACTGATATCAACGCTCCTTCCGGCGACCTTTCAATCTAACTTATCACAATTAGTCAATCGACCACTATGCGATTTACATAGTATAAACATAAGTTGAATATAGTTGTAATACCTTGAAACATTGTTTTTGTTATGGTACTTGTTTCCGTTTCAACCAAAACTAAGTATGTCTTGTTTGTTAAGGCTCTGGCCTATTGTACATAGTTTACAGATGTTCTTTGTAAAAAAACAGACCTTTGCTCTGTCCATTAACCTGTTCTTTGTAAACCGCACCTGATCCATGGGAAAGTGCGGTATATAAGTGATTGTTAAATAAATAAATAAAAATAAATGTGTAACTAAAAGATAATAAAAAATGTATAAATAACATCAATAAATAAAATACTAAAGGAACCCAATACTGAATTGTTCATATATGTAAAAATTGTTATAAAAAGTATACTAACATATTAATAAATATGAGAAATATATACAAATAAATAAGAACAAATAAAATCAAAGCAAAAAGGATGTGACACATAAACCATAAATACCTCTGCTAAAGAACATTAGACCAAAAGGTCTGGTATCTCGTTGTTATCTATTAGAAATCTGTACAATAAAAAAGATGAATAAATAGACTAAATATGAACATGTACAGTAAATGTCTAAATGTTGAAAAACATGAATAAATATAAACATGTGCGGTAAAAGTATGAATATTAGAAAACATTGCAGGCATAAAAAAGGCATAAAAAGCAAAAAATAGAGAGTGGAGAAAACATCTAGGGGGCAACAAACTCTCCATGGAATAAAAAGGGGCAAAAAAATGTCAAAACACCCCCACATGGGTAACAGAAGTGAGTCAGTAGAAGAGGACATAAAAATATCTGGCCAATTAGGGCACATTTAATATGTCTTTTGAGTGATCTGGTTTTTTTATATGTTATGTATTTATATATTTATGTTTTTAGCATATGCCTAGACATACCCCTGACGAAGGATAGCGAAACACGGCCTGTGTCGGGTTGTCAGTTGGTTAATAAAGGCTCTGTCTTTCCACAATATCACCTAATGGGATGCCATGGCACAGTGGCTCCATTCAGGAGCCTAACTGGGTAAGCCGCCATGGCTCTGTACGTACAGGCTGATCGGAATTGGGTCCCGGTCTGCACATACAGACCCTAGACCCAATTCTGATCCTGTGGGGTATGTCTAGCCCCCGCGGGATTGGAATCAGGTTTACTTCTGTGCGTCCCAATTTCGATCAGGCGCACAGCAGGAGCGGCCCAAGGGGGGTGCGGGGCCATGTGCGGAGACTCGGTGAGGGGCCTCATTTGCATAATGTTCCCATACACTAACCTTTAGTAAACATGCCTCTTAATGAGTGTATGGATAAAGAAAGACTAAAAGATTTCTACATTACTATAATCCAGTGCCAACCGCCAGGCACATTAGGAACTAGTACAAACACTGGCCATTTAGAACCCATAGCAAACCCACCATATCGTAACAGCACTACTAGAACTCACAAAGCACTAGACCCTACCTATCAAAAGGCAACACTGCAAATATTAAACCAATACATTTCAGAGAACAACAATACATAGCCTACTGGGGAAAGAGAACAAGTGGCAATGTCAAATAGAAATTACGTAAACAGAATACCTCAGCTCAGTTACACATGCAGAACATAGACCATCACCAAACAAGGAATCACAATTTAGAAACAGGAAGACAATAATTAAACTGGGAACCTCAAAAGCCAAACTTGGAATGTACAACAACACTGTAGAAATAAAACTATAAATTAATTTCCTCTTGTACTAAACAAAGCGCAGACGTTAATGATGCACATATCCCAGAGCTGACATATTCCAGTTAAAAAATTCAAAATAAAGAGATATTTTTCTACATTTTGTGCATTTTTTTTTTCAGTTGCAATTGCTCCAGCCACTTTCTTTTGGTTTCTTCGTGTCTTCTGCTAACTCTCCATCGTCTGCTGTCCATTTGTCCTTTCTTCTGTCTTCTAGTTTTTCTCAATTCTCTCTCTACATCTGCTTTAACATACTAATCTTTCTCCTTTTGCTCTTTCCTCATTCCTATTTCATCCACTCAAATTTTACCCCTCCATCCTAAATCCCCACTTACTCTCCCAATACCCGGTCAATTGTAGATTTTTCTTCCCTCCCACACAAAATATTTTTCCCCTCTCCATTTAACTCTCCCAGCCCCATCCCATTCTAATCCTCCCCCCCCCCCCAACATCAGCTCCCTTCTAGTTCCAGCCCCACCCAGCATCCGCTCCCTTCTAGTCCCCGCATCAGCCCATTTCCAGTCCTAGCCCCCATCAGCCCATTTCCAGTCCTAGACCCCCATCCATTTCCAGTCCTATCCGAGTCCCTCCATCAGCTCATTTCCAATCCCAGCCCCCCATCAGCCCATTTCTAGTACTTTGCTAGCCCTACCATCAGCCCATGTCAAGTTCTAGCTCCCCTCCACTCAGCCCATTTCCAATCCAAGCCCCCTATGAGCCTACTTCCAGTTCTAGCCCCTCCATGAGTCCATTTCAATCCAAGCCCCCACCACAGCCCATTTGCAATCTTAGCTCCCCCTAACACCCAATTTCCAGTCCTATCCTAGCCCCTCCATCAGCCCATTTCCTGTCCTAGCTCCCTCCCCTCACAGCCCATTTCCATTCCAAGCCCCCTCCCTATCAGCTATTTGCAGTTCAAGCCCCCTTCCACTCAGCCCATTTCCAGTCCTAGCAACCCCCCCCCCCAAACCCATTACCAGTCCTAGCCCCACATAGCCCATTACCAGTCCTAAGCCCCCATCAGGCCACTTCCAGTCCCAACCCCCCATCACCCCATTTCCAGTTTAGCCTCCCCATAGCCTCTTACCAGTCCTAGCCCCCCACAGCCCATTACCAGTCCTAACCCCCCCTCACCCCATTTCCAGACTTAGCCCCGCCATAGCCCATTAGCAGTCTAACCCCCCCATCAGCCTACAGCCCATTACCAGTCCTAACCCCATCAGCCCACCTCAAGTCCTATCCCCCTCCCCCCATCAGCCCATTTCCAGTCCTAACGCCCCTGTCCCCCAACAGCCCAGGGAAAATTTAAAAAAAAAGAGCCTGCTGTTGCTGCCGCCACCGCGGCAGCAGCAGAATCGAATGTCCCGCTGGGCCCCTCCCCTGCCTGGCAGAGCCCTCCCGCCCTGCTTCAGTCCCTCTCCGTGCCATTTTCAGAGCCGCAAAGGGAGAGTTTCTCCCTCGCGGCTCTGTTAAGCCCGCCGGGGATGATGGGAAAGTTCCCATCAGCTCCGGCGGGCTTAACAGAGCCGCGAAAAGGAAACTCTCCCTTCGCGGCTCTGAAAGCCAACATGGGGAGGGACTGAGGTGGGGAGGGAGGGCTCTGCTGGGCAAGGGGGGCCCCACGGGACACTCGATTCTGCTGCTGCTGCCATGGCGGCAGTGGCAGCAGCCAGCTTTTTTTTTAAGTTTAAAATTTACATCTAAAGCAGAATGAGGGGCCCTGTGCAAAACACATTCTCGCTCAATGGATGCACCGGCCCTGGCGCACAGGGGCCTAGACACATATGTTGGAATGTGCCTCTAAGTATCTTGTAGACTGTAATCTCACACATTCTAAACACAAAATCCAGTCTTTAAATCACCCTCCATTTTCCCAGCAGTTCCATTTGTTTCCAACTCGCCATCACTTCCATCTGGGCTGCAATCAGGCAAAATGCAAGCAACTTGCCCAACTCCCCCTCCCACCACTCCAAAAGCTCATTCAACTGAGGTTGGCAGACGGCCTTTTTCTTTTGAGGAGTGTCTAAGCACTGCCCCAAGCTCTCCCCTAACTCTGCACCAAGCTCTTCCTGTTCTGCCTGTGGGGATCTGATCTTCCATGGGAGGACAGGAAGGGTCTTTGCCATAATTGCGACTTTTATTCTGCTCACAGGGGATGGGATCACTATGGACAGTCTGCTGCCTGCTAACCACGATCATGGCTATGACACTCCTGTCTATCCGTGGGTGAAAAGAAGGTTCACTGTGGATGTAGAATGGCAGGGAATTCCAGATGCATATTGCCAAGTAGAAGAAAGTTTGAGTTGCAGGTGGATTCATGGCGAAAGTGAGCAATGGAGGGGAGAGAAAAATGGTCAACAATTATATATTCTGGGACTGACAGGAGCAAGCTGGTTGGTGTGAAAATAGTACGGAGAACAAGAAGGCTGACACAAAGTTTGGTGGAATATCTATTGGGGCTGATATTCAGTGGCAGCGATCAGTGCTTTTAAAGCACCTGGCTGATGTCATTTTCATTAAAAAACGATATTCAGCACTGGAGCTTATCTGACATTCAGCACTGAATATCGGTTTTACTAGACAAAGCGATGGCTATCCTCTTAATAGTAATATTCAGCAATTGACCTATCCTAATTTTATGCAGATTAGCTATCGGGTTAGTGACTGAATATTGCCGCTACCTTAAGAGCTGCTTGGACTGCCCTCGCTCTGCCCACAGACCTCCAGGGTTTTGCCTGGGCATCTTTCCTGAAGACTCTGGGGATATTTAGCAGTACTATCAGAAAAGTGCCAAATTATCTGGGACATGGATCCAAGATGGTGCTTTGGAGGTGTGCCACGTCGAACGCTTGAGCTGACCTTTTTGGTGTGTTGGAGGTGGATCTGTTGCTCGCTGCTGGGATGGGCAAGAGGAAAGGGAAGTCAGCGCAGACTCCTGGAGCTTAAAGATTCCAAATTACCCCTGACTACCAATAACCAGTTTAATGTGATCAAAATACAACCTCTAAAACGGTGATGCATCGGAAGAATTGAAAAAAATATCAATAAACTGGGAAGATATATTACAACTATTTGATAAACGAAACAGTAGCAAATCACCTGGACTGGATGGTATACACCCGAAGGCATTGGAAGAATTGAAATATGAGATTGCAGACCTACTATTAGTAATCTTTGAGCTATCATTAAAATCATCTGTAGTACCTGAAGACTGGTGAATGGCCAATGTAACGCCAATTTTTAAAAAGGGTTCCAGGGTGAACATGGAACCTGCACAATGGCATGGTCTGTAGCTACTCTGTGCCAGTATCACACACTGTCGGTCCATCTTACCACGCTGCAGTACCAGAGAGGTGCAGACCCCATTTGGTGGTCAGCTGTAGGTCGCTGTTCTGCATGTGCAATGCATTATGGGTGCTGGTGGGGTTACTGTATCCTGGCACACAGAGCAGACAGTTTGCGCGGCAACCTGCAGTCCTTCTGTACCCAGCCATTGCTGTGCAACAAGCCATAGAGGTCTAGCCTACTGGTTAGTACACTGACGCTCTAGGCAGTGGTCATGAGTTTGGTTCCTCATTGTTTCATCCTGTCCATGTCAGATATTTTGCATGCCTGTGACAGTCATATCTTTGCAGATCCGTGCTGCCAGTCCATAATACCCTCACCACAGTTGCCATCACTCCTTATAAGGCATTACAAGGCACCTTATTAGGCACAGTACAAGGCACGTTATAGGGCACATTACAAGGCACGTGCCTTGTACTGTGCCTAATAAGGTGCCTTGTAACGTGCCTTATAACATGCCTAGTAAGGTGCCTTGTAACTTGCCTTATGATGTGCCTTGTATTGTGCCTATTAAGGTGCCTTGTAATGTGCCTTATGAGGCGCCTTGTAATGCGCGTTAGCCTAAGGCGCCTTGTAACACGCATTAACTGACAGGCTTGCCATAATGATGCACCGCCCATTCCCTTATATGGGCATCCAGGGAACCTAATGCGGGGAACGTTACCGCAGTTTAGTAAACATACCCCTAAGAGTCAGACTTAGTACATCTAGTTTCCAACTCCTTCAAGCGAGATTCATGATCTGAAAATTTATCAACCACTTCCTTAGAGAAACAAGAAATTTATTTGGAAGAGAGATTTGAAGAAACATCTCAGTACGGGAAACAACTTCCCATATATCCTTTAAAGAAACATCATTCAGTGGCAGCTTTAAATTCAATTACAGTAGGTAAGGAACAAGTTTGTCCAACTGAAAAGTCCAAAGTCAAAAAGACATCCGGAAGGGAAGCCAGTCCTGGGAGGTCCTCTTCCTCCTTCATAGGTGAAGAGGCCGCACCAGGAGTATCAAGATCTTGACTGGGGGGGGGGGTTAAATGACCCTAAGATATGCAGAAGGATAAAAGAGACAAAATGCTCACAGTTGACAGCGCCTCTCGAGCTGGAACAAAAGGCTGAATTGAAGATGACATCCCCAAAGACCTAAAGTGGGCGTCAATAGGACCAACCACTTTAGCAGCCTTCATACTTGGAGTGGGTGTAATTCTCTTTTTCCTTTTCCCCATTACAGGGACAGGTACCTCCTCCTTGTGCCTACATGCACTGAAGGGGCACCAAAGGGGCAGGACCTGCCCCTTTGTGCATGTCCCTTCGGACACGCAACCACGTCTCATGGTGGGGCTAGATGATTTATAGCCCTTCTTAGTGCACCAGCCAACCACCACACAGTCACATGGGTCCAGAGACCAATAGGCAGCCAGATATGCAGGAAACAGTTAAAAGGAATACCTCAACGTCCTGCGGTAGGGCTAGATGATTTATAGCCCTTTCTAGTGTACCAGCCAACAAGCATACAGTCACATGGGTCCAGAGACCAATAGGCAGCCAGATATGCAGGAAACAGTTGAAAGGAATACCTCCTGCTATATTTTTTTGAAGATGTGAATAAACAGGTAGACAAAGCTGAGCAGGTCGATATAGTGTATCTGGATTTTCAGAAAGTCTTTGACAAGGTCCCTCATGAGAGACTCTTGGCAAAGTTAAAAATTATTGGATAGGAGGCAGTGTACTTTTGTGGATCAGGAACTGGTTAAAAGAAAGAAAGTAGATGGTAGGGCTAAATGGCCAATTTTCCCAATGGAGAAAGGTGAATAGTGGAGTACCCCAGGGATCTGTGCTGGGTCCACTGCTTTTTAACATATTTGTAAAAGACCTGGAAATGGGAATAATGAGTAAGGTAATCAAATTTGCAGATGACATAAAATTGTTCAACGTTATTAAAACCCTAGAGGATTGTGAAAAATTGCAAGACGACCTTGATAAATTGGAAGACTGGACGTTCAAATGGCAGATGAAATTTAATGCGGACAAGTGCAAAGTTATGCACTTAGGGCCCAATTCCAGTGCGGATGTAGAAGCCCTCTGTATGTCCGATCTGAACCGGATGTAGAGGGTATTGCGATTCTGATCCCATGGGACACATCTCTGACATTGCTAGCTGGATGTTCCTCCGCCGCTTAAAATTGAACATGGCCAAGACTGAATTCCTTATCTTTCCCCCGAATCCCTCCCCTCCTCTTTCCCCTTTCTCTGTCTCTGTGGATAACTCTGTTATCCTTCCTGTCTCTTCAGCGCATAACCTTGTTCTTTGACTCCTCTCTCTCTTTCTCTCTACATATCCAACTCATTGCTAAGTCATGCTGTTTCTTTCTCTACAATATCTTCAAAATTTGCCCCTTCCTCTCTGTTAACACCACTAAAATGATTGTCCACTCCTTAATCACATCCCGCCTTGATTACTGTAACCTTCTCCTTGCCAGCCTCCCCGCAAACCACCTCTTTCCCCTTCAGTCTATTCAACATTCTGCTGCTCATCTGATTTTCCGCCAGTCTTGTTTTTCCCACATCACTCCTCTCCTCATGTCACTTCATTGGCTCCCCATCCGTTTCCGTATCCAATTCAAGCTTCTCCTACTGACCTATAAATGTATTCACTCTTCTGCCCCCCCCCCCCAGTACCTTTTGTCTCTTATCTCTCTTTACACTCCCTCTCGGTTACTTCGCTCTTCTAATAGTCTTCGTTTATCTATGTCTTTCACTCGTATTGCTAATTCTAGACTTTGCTCCTTTCACCTTGCTGCGCCCTTCGCCTGGAACAGCCTTCCTGTCTCTGTGCGCCAGGCGTCCTCCCTGGCCATCTTCAAGTCCAGGTTGAAATCCCACCTCTTCACTATTGCTTTTCATTCTTGACTCTGGTGTTGTGATATGACTATTTTATATATGCTGTGTTTGCTCTCTCTAACATTAGATGTATACTTTGTCCTGTTGATTTGTAATTTGTATTATGTAATTTTTTTTTTGTCTTGACTAGATTGTGAGCTCTGATGAGCATGGACTGTCTCTCTTATTTGTGTGTACAGTGCTTCGTATGTTTGCAGCGCTTTATAAATGCTTAATAATAATAATAAATAATAATAATAATACATGCAGGCAGGGACTGCGATTCAGCCCAGCCTGCACGTACAGGCATTGCCCAACTAACTCAGTCAGGGATTTTAAATGGAACCAGGGCGCCATGGCACCCACAGCTCCATTTAAAAGCCGCAATCCCGGCCGCCAGCTTCTGCACTGCATTCCCTGCAGCCCAACCCCCGATCTGGCCACCTGTGGCCAGGGTTGGGCTGCGGGGAATGTCCTTGGCCCCCCTGCCCCATCCATGCCCCGGGCCTGCCGATCAAATACATACAGGGAAGTTATTCCACCTCCGAGGCCCTGTACGTCCACCCACTGCCCGCCCTAACTCTGACCCCGATCCGCCCCCTTCCCTGCCCCCATCTAGCTTCCCCATACAACTGGCGGGGAAGTTAGACACTGGCGGGGAGGCCCACAAATAGCGGGGATGGATGTCCCATTGGGACAGCCTTCTGCGCTATTCGGGGGACAGAATAACCCCCCTAGGAAAGAATAACCCAAACTATGGTTACACAATGCAAGGTTCCACATTAGGAACCACCACCCAGGAAAAAGATTTAGGCGTCATCATAGGTCACACACCGAAACCCTCTCCCCAGTTGGCAGCGGCAGCCAAGAAGGCAAATAGAATGCTAGGAATCAAAAGGAAAGAAATGGAGAATGAAACAAAAGATATTATAATGCCTCTGTATCGTTCCATGGCGAGACCACACCTTGAATATTGCGTGCAATTCTGGTCGCCATATCTTAAAAAGGATATAGCAGAATTAGAAAAAGTACAGAGAAGAGCCACCAAAATGGTAAAGGGGATGGAAGGATACCCCTATGAAGAGAGGTTTAAAAGGTTAGGGTTCTTCAACCTGGAAAAGAGACGGCTGAGGCGGGAATATGATAGAGGTCTATAAATTAATGAATGGAGTGGAAAAGGTAAACGTAGATCGATTCTTTACGCAATCAAAAAGTAGAAAGACTAGGAGACACTCAATAAAGCTACAATATAATCCGCTTAAGACTAATAAGAGAAAATATTTTTTCACTTAACACTTAATCAAACTCTAGAATTCGTTACCAGAGGATGTAGTAAAGGCTGTTAGTGCAGCCGGGTTTAAAAAAGGGTTGGACAAGTTCCTGGAGGAAAGGTCCATAAACCATTATTAAAGAGGACCAAGGTAATCCAGTGCTTGCCCCAATACAAGCAATGTGTGTCTTTTTGTGAACCTGCTAGGTACTTGTGACCTGGATTGGCCATTGTTGGAAAAAGGATACTAGGCTTGATGGACCTTGGTCTGACCCAGTATGGCATTACACAATGCAAGGTTCTGACCCAGTATGTTTTTATGTTAATTAACACACTATTATAGAGAAATGTGGCTACACTACAAGGAAGTATTGCTGATCTATGTTTGTTTTCTTGTTCTTGCATTTCATATTGTTTCCAAGAAAATGATTAACATGTTAAAGATTAATAACCCAGCTAACTCTTCCAGTCATCTGAGCTCTATCCCTAGCTTTAACCATATTCATTCTCTAAACAGCAACATTTGAATTTTCTACCTAAACCTGAGCAGCTATCTACCCCTCTGCTACAAGACTATGGATCGTACTGTATATGCCAAGCATTTTCCCCACTGATATACAAAGAGAAACATCCCTTGGCATATCCAGAACAGAGGCCGGCATCTTTCCGCATGTGAGACCCTGTTGACCAGCACACTCTTCCCTCCTGAATGCCGGCATCATAAGCAATTTCAAAACTTCTGGATCAGCTTTGCTAAGATCCTGATGCATGAAGTTAACACAGATGGTGCAGGAATTGTGAAACTGCTTGCAGTGCAAGTATTTGGGGGAGAGAGCAGTGTGCTAGAAAGGAGCAGGGTTGAGCGCAAGAGGGCCTTTGCAAGTATGATGTGGCTGGTTCTCATCCGATGACAGAGAGGGAGTGGGAGAGCAGAGATTAGAAGGAGAGATAGTACCTATACATTTTTTCTCAACATTCAAAATCATGCTTCAATCCATTTTAAAAAGTATGGGTTCTCTCAAGGAAGACAAAGGGCCAGGAATAAAGGAAATCAAATTCAGAGACATGAGGGTCGATGCTCAAAAAGGTTTAGCTAGTTAGTAGGACCTGCTAACCGGTTGAAACCCAGGGATCCCGATATCCAGCAGCACTATCCAGATAGTGCTGCTGAATATCCTCACAGACAACAGAAAAGATGCCCGATTAAATCCGGGATGGCCAATGGATGGAGTGGGGGTGTTTGAGGTGGCTATCCAGTCAGCAGCGATATTCAGATAGCTAAACTGTATAAAGTTAGGGCAGCAGTTTAGCTATTTGGTTAATGGCTGAATATCACCACTGAAAGGATAGCTGCCATGATCGTTGGTGAAACTAGATATTCAGTGCTGGATGCCGGATAGGTTCTGGTGCTGAATATCCAGTTTTACTTTCAGAGGTGGCTGCCAGGTGCTTTGAAAGCACTCACCACCCCCACTGAATATCGAATCCGTAGCCTTATCTCCTGCTTGCTTTTTTTCCCCATTTGACGTACTCTTTCTAATTCTCTCCTGTTGATGGCTTTGTCACTATTTTATATTTTAATAAAAGAAGACCTTTTTTAGCAGGCACTTTAGGTTTTAACTTGGCACTATAGCTAATCAGTATGATGGAAGATTTAGGCCTTTGCAATGTAAGGTAAACCCTACTCTCAGGTGGTAAGATCTGTCCTTGTAAAGCTTAGGTTGGTGTTCTTGATGCATGGCCACAACTCTTTCTAACTATTGAGCTAAAAATGTAAATGCACATGGGCCGTAACCACTCACCAAGTGCAGGATCTATACTGACCACAAATTCATTATTCTGTGCCAGAAGGCAGATCAGGGTGGTGCCCAGAAGTCCCTCAGATGACACTTCTTTCCTTGCCCTTTTCTGGCCATTGCAGGTTGCACACAATATACTTCTTCCCCAGCTATTTATTTTCCAGTACTTCTAACTTGATTTGCAGATGAAGGTTATGAGCTTGAAGACCATCTGCTCCATTAGGATTAATGACTGAGGAAAGTAACCCGATGTGCGACGAAAGGGTTTTTTTTTTTTACTGAGGCCCCCATGTAATAAATCATGAATAAAATACAGTAAGTTAATGATAAGCTAACACACTGGGTGTTGAAAAAATCTGCAGATGCAAATTTGTGTGCGTGCACTCTAAAGGTAATTTTATACAAAGCTGCCTAAGTGGAGACGGCAAGTACTGTAGCTGCCTATTTGTAACCTATTTTATAAAGACAAGTAGGCGCCTATGTGTCTTTATAAAATTCTAGCACAAATCACACTGAAATTACATACCTTTATACCAGCTCAAGAACAGGTGTAAATATGCATCATTGTATTTTATAAAGTATGCACCCTAACTGCGACTCCATACATATTCTGTCCAAACTCCACCACCAAATCCAGCTGAACCAAAGTTGTGTACAAATATGCCCAAACGTGTGCACACAGGGTTATTCTATAAGAGGCATTTTATTTGTGTATACTGGTGTATATGCAGAAAAATGCACATGCATGTATATTTTGTAAGGTATGCAAGTACACTGCAATTCTGCTCCCACTCTGCCCAACCTATGCCCCTTGGGAACGTCAACATGCACATCATATAAATATAGGCACTATTTTTCGGTGCGCCTACTTTTTATATGTGTATATCCCAGCGCAATTGTGAAAGCCATGCTTTATGAAATTATCCCCTAATTGTGTTAATTTGAAAAAGAAAGGAATCGTCTAGCTAAGGGATGGCATCACAACCTATGAAGATTCTCGTCATTTGAATTTATTTTAAGCTTTCTAGGAAAGAGACTAATACCAGTTTGCATGGCCCTAGATCACTGACTAGTTTTGTACTAACCCTGTTTTATCTGTTTCCCCCAGGACGCTTTTAGGGGATTGCCAGTCTTAGAAAGAAGAATGCATGGGTTTCATGATCTCCACTCTAGGGTGTTGTCATGGCCCTTTAGCATTTTTCTGTGATAGTTCCTCTCAGTTTTCAAATTTACTTTATGCTTTTTTTAAATCAAGTAAAATTCAAACAAATACTGTCTTGGACAGTTCATGCTACAGCATCTGAATTCAAAAATGCATGGGACAAACAGAGGATTTCTAAGATAAAATAGGGGACTGTTGTAGAGGTTGATATGGAAGGGCAGACTAGATAGGCCATGCGGTCTTTTTCTGCGGTCGTGTTTCTATGTTTCTGTATCACTTACCATTGCCTGGGTATACTCATCCAGTTTAGCCCCTGGAATCTGCTTTTTGTGCTGCTGGAAAAGGTCTTGCAAGAAGTTCTGTGAATGATAGATACATGGCTTATTTTTGGTAGAATACGTCATAATTTTTCTTTTAAAATTTATCAGTCTTTATAACACCTCCAGTAAGAAAACAAAAATTCAATATTGTGGAAGAGTAGCGTAGTGATTAGAGCAACAGCCTAGTACCCAAGCAATCAGGGTTTGATTCCCAATGGCACTCCTTGTGACCTTGGGCAAGTCACTTTACCCTCCATTGCCTTGGAAGAAAAGGCCTGGCAATCTATTTCTGGTCATACCTTGCCAAGAAAACACAGGGACTGCGGGGTTGCCAGGAGTCAGCAAAAGAAAAACAAATTAAGGGGCATGTTTACTAAAGGTTAATGCGCGTTAAGTTCATATCTATGGGCCATTGCAGCACTTAATGCAAGTTAACCTTTAGTAAACATGCCCCTAAATCTTCAAAAGCTAATTTGTTTCATAGTCATTTTCTCCCTCTTAACATAATCCTTCTTCAGATAATTGCCCCTAGGATATCTGGCCTCCACCCTTCCCATATTTTCGTCCTTGAAGGTTGGGTCAGTATAGGTACGTAAGGATCGATACTCAAAAGATTTGTCTGGGCGATTTCAGGAGTCACCCAGACAAATCTTAGCTTTTCAGTTCTCCAACCTCACGCCTACTTAATAAGTTTGTTTAAGTCCACTCCTTTATACAGTTGTGCCCGGGCAGCGCTTGAGGCATCTTGGGGAATGGCTTTAGATTAGCCAGTAGTATTGCATATGAATGCTATCTGGTTAAACTTATCTGGTTTCGCCAAACCTACAAACCACTCTCCTAAACGTTAATCAGATATGTTTATCTGATTAACATCAAGTGAGTATATTCAGCAGTCCAACCTAACTGGATATGCTCACTGAATATCTGATTAAAGTGTGCCTGGCAACTTACCTGCTTAACTTTGATTGCATATAGGACAACTGAGTTTTTTCCCCATAATCAATTGTTGCACCGCTCTTCTGGTTATGGGGTACTGATGGCTATGATTTAGACAGTTTTGTTCTTAGGATGGTTATATGATTTCCATATTTGATGCATTTCCATATCTGATAACTCCATGTTTTTTGTAACTTCCATTCAACGTTTTATTGTAACTTTGAGTTGTTTGTAAACCACTTTAAAAAGCGGTATAAAAGAACAGCTAAATAAATATATAATTAAAATGGAAGATTTTTCATGATATATCAATGAGAGTTTGATTATTGTGTTAATTTATTGATCTATGCATTGTACATATAAAGCCCGATCCCCAAAGGGGCACTTCTGGGCTGTCTGGATGCCCCTGAGCAGGACGGGCCCATTAGGACGTGATTCTGTCCCACAGAAGCCAGATGTTCCCATGGGGGCAGGTAGGGAGAAGTGGCTCAGTGGTTGGGACAGGTTACCTCAGGCTCAGGCTAGAGAGCTGGGGTCTCTAGTCCTGTGGCTACTCCTTGTGGCCTGGGGCAAGCCACTTAACTCTCCATTGCCTCAGGTATGCTTAGATTGTGAGCTCTTTGGGGATGAGGGAATAAAAAGTGCCTGTTAGCATATATATGTAAATTGCTCTGATGCACACAGTAAGGATGGTATATCAAGTGTCTAAACCATAACCATTGTGCCCTGAGATGGCCCAGTGTGCCCCTGCATACCTGTGGAGATGTCTGCCTGCTGCAGTGCTGTCCCTGTCACCCTGCTGCCTGACCCCCACCAGGGCCCTGATCAGGTGATAGGGACCCACCATGTGTGGCCTGTTGCTCCGGGGGGGATGGGGGCTGCCAGGCAGGTTTGGAGGCACCCTGTGCTTATTCCACCTTAGAGGAATAAGCAGGACATCCCTCCAGTGCCATCACTGCAATCAGCCCTGTATGTCCAGGGGTTGGGCCGTCCCTGTGCTGCCCCTGTCCCCCCCAGCACACACAGTGGCTCTGTATGTGCAGTGGGGCAAGGAGGCAGAATAGGTTGAGAGCAGATAGTGGGGTTGGACTTCCCACTGGGACATACAGCCCTGCTATTTGCCTTCTGGATCAGGCCTAGATGCTGTATCCTGGTAGTTAGGCAAGTTATACAGTTTTTTTAAAAAAATAAAATATTGAAAAATGCTGAACAGTAAATTCTCCAGCACAAAGATTCTTTTGTAAAGCTTTACTTTTCATTGCCTGGTCTATCTCTTGCAGTTTGAATTCTTGTTGGAAGATGTGGCAATGAAGGTGAGTGGCTATATGCATTCTTAGGAGTCTCCAGTGAGACATGCATGAATGGCCAGTAGCTGCACCCTATACCACCTTTCCCGCCTGGTTATGCACAGCTTATTTTGGTACAGGCAGGTCCCATCCCAAAGACCTGACCACACATTTTGAACAGGAACATTGAACTTCCTTGTTATTGCCCTGGTGGCCTATTATTTGCACAGGCTTTAACTGGTCATTACACTCCACATCACACCTGGCTCCTCTCCCCCAGGCTCAGATCATCTCTCTGTTCCTCACTGTCTCATACACACAGCGTTAATCCCGCCTCTCACATACAGGCCCCTTCCCTCCCCTTTCCTGACACATCCCCCACTTACTGATCCCCTTTATCTCCCACACTTATCCCTCCCCAGCACTGATCCTCTCAATCTCACATATACCTACAAAAAACTCTGGTGACTGTTCATTTTGGAGGTCATTTTGGAAGCATCTATACCTGGAAATAGCAGTGCTTACACATGTAGATCCCACATATGTGTAAACGAAGATTTTAGAAAGCCGCTATTTCCACATGTAGGTCCTCCAGGATGACAAGACTGCAAGGGGGCATGGTACGGGCTTGGTTTTGGGGTGGCCAAAAATGTATGCATGTGTTCCTCATCTTGCAATGGGAGCACACGCATATTCAAACAAATCACAGGCATGCCTAGAGTTTTAAAAAGTGCTCATTTTGGCCAGGGCTTTACATAGGGGATTGAGGGAGTAATTCTCCTTAATGCCCCTTTTGTTATTTCTGCCTCTAACATATTGCAACTTCGCTAGTTAATTTCGATGCATAAGTTCATAAAATGGCCTTATTCCCTCACCTGTGGTGTCTGCAACTTCGGTGATTAGCGTGCGCTAATTACATCCGCGGTAATCGCACATTGCAGGCATGCCCACGCTCTGACCTAATCCAAAGCAGGCAGCTACTGCAGGGAATGCAGACATCACAGAAAATCACTGCAGTGTCTGCGTTTGACCTATGCTAGGTGCTACCATAGTGCAATCATTCCAATTATCGCTGCTGTGGCAGCTAACGTGCATTAGTAAACATACCCTTTAGAGATCCTCTGTGTTTGTCCCATGCTTTCTTGAATTCAGATACAGTCCTCGTCTCTACTGCCTCCACTATTCCATGCATCCACCACTATTTTTGTGTCTAGCCCCTTTCACCTTCATCCTATCCCCCCTCGTTGCAGAGCTTGCTTTCAGTTGAAAGAGACTCTCCTCCTTGTGCAGTTTTGACATGGCCCTGGGACAGGAGGAAAAAATGCTCAAACTGGCCCAGGTGCTGAGGAGATTTGGTCTGAAAGAATTCAGTGCCACCCAGAAAAAAGGGGATAGACAGGGGAGTGAGTCAACCGGTACCTGTAATAGATAGTCTGCTTATGGTTTCCTGTGATTTTGTGGGGACTGGGCCTTTTTCACAGAGAGTTCAATTTTGTGCTCTTGCCCTGGTTACAGAATTGCAGGCAACCCTACCCAGGGCACGTCAAAGGTAGGAGAGGGTGCAGTGAATTCCCCACAGCTTGACCCTGGCCGTAGGGTTGCCAACCAGCCGGTTTTCAGCCGGCCTGGCCGGTTTTTCCATGGCCAGGCCGGCTGCTGGCACAGATGTTAAACCTGCCCTTGAAAAGCCATTTTTTTGCTCTGGCTGCGAGATCGGGAGCGGCCAGAGCAAAAAAACCGGCTTTTCTCCCAACTCCCGCAGCGCGAACGCAAACGCGATTGATCCTCCGTGCAGCCGCTACTTCTGCTTTTCACAGAGCAGCGGCTGCAATAAAGTTAATTTGAAAAGGAAGAAACATGTGAGAAGCCCGCCCCCTCTGACATCACTTCCTCAGGTGCTGCAGAAGGACGACCAGAGGGCTGGGCTGGGCTCCTCACAGGTTGTCTTTTGTTTTCAAATTAAGTTTATTGCAGCCGCTGCTCTGTGAAAAGCAGAAGCAGCGGCTGCATGGGGGCGAACTTCGAAGCAGCACTAAAGGGGGGGGGGGTTTGAAGCATTGAAGCAGCACTAAGGGGGGGTTAGAAGCAGCGCTAAGGGGGAGTTGAAGCAACACTAAGGGATGAAGCAGCACTAAGGGGGGGGGGTGAAGCAGCACGGGGGGGTGAAGCAGCACTAAGGGGGGGGTGAAGCAGCATAAGGGGGGGTGAAGCAACACTAAGGGGTGAAGCAGCAACACTAAGGGGGGGTGAAGCAACACTAAGGGGTGAAGCAGTACTAAGGGGGGGGGTGAAGCAGCACAAGGGAAGCAGCACTAAGGGGGGGAAGAAGCAGCACTAAGGGGTGAAGCAGCACTAAGGGGGGGGGGAGTGAAGCAGCAGAAGCGGCTGCAAGGGGAAAGAGGTGGCAGAAGGAACTGACAGGTGGAAGTTAAGGGCTGGAAGAGAGCTGAAAGAGGCGGGAAGGAGGTGGCAGACAAGAACTGACCGGGTGAAGGAGGTGGCTGGAAGAGAGCGGAAAGGGGGGAAGGAGGTGGCTGGAAAGGAGCTGACAGAGGAGTTAAGGAGAGGGCTCAAAGGGAGCTGACACCTGGGAATGGTACTGGTAAGTGACTGGGTAATGGGAGGGGGCACTAGTACTGGAAATAGGCTGATGGAAGGAAGTAAAGAAAAGAAGAGACAAGAAATGGCAGATGGACTATAGACCATAGAAAACGAGCTAAGAGAAGATGGAAAAACGGAAGCCTCAGATTGGAACCAGCATGATCAGAGAATAAAATGGTCAGAAAACAAAGGTAGAAAAAATAATTTTATTTTCAATTTAATGATTGGACTTTGTACTACCTTTATATTTTACACAGTATGGGGAACTGCATCTCTTATTTATCTGATATTGCACTGCATGCAGAGTCTGTCTTCTTGGGGTTTCAGTTTAATTTTTGTCTATATATTTCTCTTTTTGTTTTGTGTTAATTTATTGATGAAGACCTGTCTGTATTGTGTGTGTGTGTGTGTGTGAGTACAACCAATGATGCGTTTTCTGTCAGTATAGAATTTCTGCTTAAGAATTTGTAGAAGTCTTGCTTATTCAGTTTGTACATTGCCCTCTGCAATTTTTTTGGGGACAGGAGGTGGAGTAGGGGTAGGGGCGGGGCAGGGGTGGAGCAGGGGCGGGGCAGGGGCAGAGCGTGACTAGCCACAGGTGGCGGGTTTTTCTGTTTCAAAAAGTTGGCAACCCTACCTGGCCGTGGGAGGCCGGATTGGGGGTTGGGCTGTGAGGAAAGCACAAAGTCGGTGGTGGCCATGGATCGCGGCTCCCGAATGGTGCTGCAGTGCCATAGCAACTGGATGCCATGGCGCCACGGCTCCATTCAGGAGCCTTGACTGAGTTAGCCGGGTAGAGGCCTGTACATGCAGGCTGACCGAAATCGGACCCCAGGCCTGTACGTAGAGGTTTAGTCGCGATTCTGATCCCACGGGGATAGAGGTGCCCTGTGGGATCAGAATCACATCTGCCCCTATGCGTCTGATTCTGATCAGGGGCCTGGATTCCTGATTGGAATGCCGCCCTATTTGGACAAACATAAATCAGTTGAAACTCAGCATGCCAGCAATGTGCAAAAATGCAATGCAATGTAATTGTGTGTCTTCGAGTCAATGCTGACTCCTGGTGACCCAGAAGCTCATTTTCTTGGCAGTGTGACCAGAAGTAGATTGGCAGGCCTTTCTTCCGAGGCAATGGAGGGTTAAGTGACTTGCCCAAGGTCACAAGGAGCGCTAGTGGGAATTGAACCCTGGTCTCTTGGTTACGAAGCCAGTGCTCTAAACCAAAAATTTTTTTTTTTTACTTCACAGTCGCTTCACAGCATTTCTCTAACACCATTATGCCCTCTTAGCCCCTAGTGGGGAAAGCAGGTGAGAAAAAGAGGGGAGGGACCTGGCACCACCAGGTTATACACACTCGAGGGTCTGTCCTCTAAAATCCTTGATCATTCTCTCCAATTCCGTTCAGACTGCTCAGATTAGCCAACATCCATCTGCTGGAGACTGAGAAATACTAGCGAGATTGAGACTACAGAGATACCTTTGTACGTCAAAAAGATCAAACCAATAATTCTCAGTCTCCATCTGCTGGTAGGCATGCATAACCATAGGACTGGACTGGAGGGATGATAAGGAATTATTTATTTAAAAGATTTTATATGCCATCTTTTTAACACAAGTTGTTCAAAATAGTTTACAATTAAAACAACATTTAAAGTTAGAATTCAGCAAAGAATAGACAGCAATAAAAATAAGAGGTCCCTAATCTTCTCATTTCCAGCTCCATACCCAACTTTTTACTTAACCCTTTTAACCTTCCATAGGGAATAAAAACGTTTTTAAGTCCTTTCTAAAGGCCATCAGATTGATTTCCTCTTTTAAAGGACCAGGCAAGGCATTTCATTGTCTGGCACTACCACACTGAAAGCCTTTGCCCTCCAAGATACTTGTTGAATGTGACTTGTTGAACTGCAAGACTTGGCCTCTGAATGTTCTGAGCACGTGGCCTTGTTTTTAGGACTTTAGTAAAGACATGGCAAAGCAGCGCTCTGATATCTCAAACGTGCTTCAGTGCTCATTCCTATGAGCCCATAGAGAATACTTACCTTTGGAAAATATTTCCAGCACATCAGATGACACCACTACTGTTTGCCAGTTTTTTTATACATGCAATTACAAAAACAGCAAATGTGCACACGTGATTCAAGACAGCAGTAAAATTACTTACTTTGAGTTCAACAGCTGAAATGAAGCCACTGCTGTCTGCGTCATACTTGCGCCAAATCTGGTGAAGGAAACGTTGAGAAAACTGTTTAAAATCACTCATTAGTGATAGAACAGAATTGGGAATCAGAACTTCAGGAGTAAATAGTCCTTGCTTTGTCTCCGATTCTTTGTATGACTGCAGGCTGCTTCAGGGTTTTCAGCCCAGTCCACAGGATGCACCCAGCCAGTCATGTTTCAGGATATCCACAGTAAATATGTATGAGACACACTTGCATGCAATACCTCCTTTGTATGCAAATGTATCTCATATATATTCATTGTGGGTATCCTGGAAACATGAAAAGCTGTGTGTGTCCTGAGGTGCCGACTGAGAGCTATTGCTCTGCTTTCATTTCTTTGGTTTCCTGAATTCCAAATGGCTAACAATAAAAACAGATGTTTACTGTTCTCTCTCCTTGCACCAGTCTGTGCAAAGATCCTAAATACTATGGGCTTGATATACTTCGGAGAACATTAAGGGGTATCTTAACCAAAGCGCGCTAAGGGTTTGCACTTAATGTGCGTTTGGAGTGAAAACTAAAGTACGGAAAGTAAGATGGTCCCATGCTAACAGCTGGGGGCATGCCCAGCATGTTCTCGGCCATTATCGCACTGAATAGTTCCCTAACATGCTGCGGTGGGATTTGCAGTTAACATGGGGGCACGGACCGCAAACCCACCCGTTGAGGAGGCATGAAGTGTACTGATGCTAACTGTAACACTGACAATGAATGCATATTAATAACGCTTGCATTACCCACACTGCATAGCCAATACGCACTCTCCACACCAGTAGGTACATTTTAGGCTGCTCAATGTCATAATATAACTTTTTGTATAGGATGGAATAATTTGCCTTTAGCACTGTGGTGGGACACTAATTATTTGAGGTTTTGGAAAAATCTTAAAAGCCTGTTTGATGATAATGTGGAGGGATCTGAGAGATAAATCATCAGCCAAAGCTGAAGTAAGATGAGGGGAGGGTGACATCTATATTCGACATCTAATGCTGGAAGAAGGATCAGATGGAGTATCTATGTTTATATGTATTTGTCCTTTGGTTTGTTTTTGTGTATGTTATGCTTTTGTTTTAATGTTTTAACGTTGTATATTGCTTTGGGCAAGTTGTTAAGACACGAGAAGGTAAGCAACAAATGTATATAAATAAATACATTTAATAAAATAGGCCAGTTCTGGATTTCTGACAACCCTATCCTGATGCACTAGGGGACCAGTAGCACTGATTTCAATGGGTACAATCAGGGACTGCAAATACCACATTGCATTGAGGAGGTAAGTTAAAAAGCAAGACTGGCTTAAAATGTCCCTACTGGAACTGGGTGAGTTCGCAGCTTTACAGACATCTGCAGTGCTATAAAAATAGCACCTTGCACTTCTGAATAAATATTGTAATATATGCACATTTATCTCATGCATATCATTTATGTTTATGTTTACGGAGTTACTTGATATACTGCCCTTCAAACATCAGGGCGGTGTACAATTTCCAAACAGAATAATGTGGCCGAGGCCTAGGAAAAGAAGAAAGGAACTACAAATATAAGACAGGAAAGAGGGAGAGCTCAGTCATTCTGGACATTATTAATATCCTAAAAATACAGTTGGCTATGGGGTCACTGCTAAAGTTTTGGGAAGTCCTCTATAAAGGTTTTCATCTGCTCCATTTTTCACGATAATGTGGTCCAGCTCAGATTTTCTTTCATTGCATGGATGAACCTGTAGTTTTGATTTCCCTAAGAAAAGAGCAATGGCATAAAACCAGGAATGGAGCAGGTTGTCCTAAAAAAAATGGAGCTAAACAGCATTTACAGTATTGTAGGATTTGACACTCCTAAATGCTATTTGGTGTAAACATTTTCATGTCCACTTGATAGTTGCATAAAGGTTTTGTTTCTCACACTTTCAAACAGACTTCTTGGCCAAATGCACTTCCAAACCAGCTTTTGCCGGGGCATAAAAAAATATAACCCCTAAAGAGGTCATTCCAGAACATGAATAAGCCCTTTAGACGTGCAGCATAGATGTTTTCTAGGAAAAAAATGTCTATGACCGTATTCTGAAACCCCGTGGTCCTGCAGGTATATGGCACTAGCACTGGGATCTTAGAATATGGGTGGGAGGGGGCAGATCAGGGACATGGCCAGCATTAGAGACATATAAAGCGTATTCAGGAGAGGCCCATGTACATCTTCAGTGTTTCCCACAGACGTCCAGGTTATTCCTGCAGAAACATGGAATAAAGGCAGAACTTAGAAAAATTTCTGCTCTGCTCAAAGAGTCCCGTATGGATGAACGGTTGTGACACATCTGCTTTGAACTGCTATCTCTGCAGTCTGGAGGGACACAAGATGCAGGTGTAAAGAAAAGAAAGCAGAGGTGAGGGAAGGCTGTAAGGTACAGAAACAATATTAAACACCCCTACAGAAACATTGAGAGGAGCAAATGTGTTTATTCTGGCTATGCTGACATTTGCTGTGTGTGCCAATGTTGCTATTCTAGGGTTCCCTAACACGTCCTATGTTCTGGAAAATGGGATTGTTGAGCAATGGTGTAAAACCTGGATAGTATTTTTAGGGCTAGTATGTGACTGAACATGGAAAATATTCTTGTTTGAGTGAGAAAAGTAGATCAGATTTGCAGTCATGGGACGCCATGCTCTTAAGCTATACTAGCTGTTGTTTATAGGTGCAGGGAATCATATTGGCAGAAGTATGTTTAATGTGAGTGCAAGTGAGAGTGTGTTTTTGTGTGTTGTGGGGGTTGCATGGGAGGATCTGTGTGCTCTGCCACAATTCTGGGGGGACATGAATGCCTGGCTAGTACCTGGACCGTAGGGATGACCGCTGCATCACCAGGTGCCACTGTGATGGGGTCAGAAAACTCAGCAAAGGTTCTCTATGGAAAAACATGAAAACATATCCCTGTCAGGAATAAGGGACCAATAAAAGAAAACACAAAATATGGGGTCAAAACATCAACTTGCCCTAGAGTAAAGTGCTCCCTTCTTTTAGGCCTCAGCTATAAGATATGTGGCTTATGCTTAAAAAGGGAGCACTTTAGGGCAAGTTGATGTTTTGCCCCACATTTGGCGATTTGTTTTATTGGTCCATTATTCTTGACAGGGATATGTTCTCACATTTTGCTATAGAGGCCCTTTGCTTTTTTCTTCTGGTCCATAGTTAGCATTGTACAGACTGTTTTCAGAGATGCCCAATGCACGATTAGCTGAGGAGTTCTTCTACTGCCATGTAAGGTCTGATGGCAGCTATGTCAGGACAAACAGATCACATTAGACTTGCTGTTTGTTATTATTCCAGTGGCTGCACTGAGCTTTCTTTGCAGTGTTCGGAGCATCCAACAGACTAATATATTTTGTCTTATTGGCATCCAAAATGCTTCCCATTCCATGCGCAGGACCCAAAAGGCAGGCAGAGCTCCGGAGTCTCAATGCATGGATGAAACAATGGTGCAATAATGAGGGTTTTGGATTTGTTAGGAAATGGGGAACACTCTGGGGAAAGGAGGGACTCTTCCGAAGTGATGGGCTCTACCTTAACCGGAATGGAACCAGGCTGCTGGCATTAACCTTTAAAAAGGAGATAGAGCAGCTTTTAAAATAGATAATAGGGGAAAGCCAGCAGTCGCCCAAGAGCACATGGTTCGGAACAATGTATCCTTGAAGGATACTAGCAAAAGATTAAAGTTAGGGCATATCAGTAGAGAGGTTCCAATAAAGACAAAAGTAACCCAAATGCCCTTGAGTACAGAGCAGACAGCACTCCTATAAGCCCATTTCCAACCCTATCCTAACCCCCCCCCATCAGCCCATTTCCAGTCCAAGCCCCCCAATCAGACCATTTCCAGCCCTATCCTAGACCCCAATCCGCCCATTTCCAGTCCTATACTAGCCCCCATCAGCCATTTCCAGTCCTATCCTAGCCCTCATCAGCCCATTTCAAGTTGTAGCACCTCATAAGCTCATTCCAGCCCTATCCTAGACCCCATCAGCCCATTTCAAGTCCTAGCACTCCCATAAGCCCATTTCCAACCCTACCCTAACCCCCCATCAGCCCATTTCCAGTCCAAGCACCCCAATCAGCCTATTTCCAGCCCTATCCTAGCCCCCCAATCAGCCCATTTCCAGTCCTCACCCCCCATCAGCCATTTCCAGTTCTATCCTAGCCCCCCATCATTCCATTTCCAATCCTAGCCCCCATCAGCAATTTTCAGTCCAATCCTAGCCTCCCCATTAGCCATTTTCAATTCAATCCTAGCCCTCCATCGGCCCATTTCAAGTCTTAGCACCTCTATAAGCCCATTTCCAGCTCTATCCTAGCCACCCAATCAGTCCATTTCCAGTTTTAACCCCATATCAGACCATTTCAAGCCCTATCCTAGCCCCCAATCAGCCCATTTCCAGTCCTATACTAGCCTCCCCATCAGCCCATTTCCAGTCTTAGCACCCTATAAGCCCATTTCCAGCTCTATCCTAGCCGCCCAATCAGTCCATTTCCAGTTTTAACCCCTATCAGCCATTTCCAGTCCTATCCTAGTTCCCCGTCAGCCCATTTCCAGTCCTAGCCACCTCCATCAGCCCATTTACAGTCCTAGCCCTTCATCAACCCATTTCCAGTCTTATCCTAAACCCCCCACCAGCCCATTTCCAGTAAAGCCCCCCATCAGCCCATTTCCAGTCCCCCATCAGCCCTTTGCCAATACTAGCCCCATCAGTCATTTCCAGTCCTTTCCTAGCCCCCCATCAGTCCATTTCCAGTCTAAGCCCTCCTTCAGCTCATTTTCAGTCCTAGCCCCTCCCTAATCAGCCCATTTCCAGTCCTAGCCCACATTAGCCATTTCCTGTCCTATCCTAGCACCTCCATCAGCCCACTTCCAGTCCAAGCCCCCCCAATCTGCCCATTTCCAATCCTAGCCCTCCATCAATCATTTCCATTCCTATCCTAGCCCCCCCCCATCAGCCCATTTCCAGTCCTATCATAGCCTCTGTCAGCCCATTTCCAGTCCAAGCCCCCTCCAATCAGCCCATTTCCAGTCCTATCCTAGCCCCCTGTCAGCCTATTTCCAGTCCAAGCCCCCTCTAATCAGCCCATTTCCAGTTCTAGCCCCTCCATCAGCCCATTTGCAGTTCTATTCTAAGCCCCCCCATCAGCACATTTCAAGTCCTAGCTTCCTCATCAGCCATTTCCGTCCCATCCTAGCTCCCAATCAGCCCATTTCCAGTCCTATACTAGCCCCCCATCAGCCATTTCCAGTCCTATCCTGGCCCCCCGTCAGCCCATTTCCAGTCCAAGCCCCCCCCCCATCAGCCCATTTCCAGTCCTAACCCCCCATCTGGTCATTTCCAGTCTTATCCTAGCCCCTCCATCAGCCCATTTCCAATCCAAGCCCCTCCCAGAAGATCTCCAAGCCTGCCTGACCAGCTTCAGAGGGAGCCGGGGAGGCAGGAAATGCCCTTTAACCTCTCAACAATCAGTACACCGGAGGGATGCAAGAGAATACAACCACTGGAGTGAAGGAAAATGCTGCTCTTATATTCGGCGGCTTTGCAGAGGCGAGCCAGTACTTTGGGCCTCCCTGGCTCCCTCTGAAGCTGGTCAGGCAGGTGCGGGGCCACATGTGGGCCGGCCCTGCAAATGTTTGGGAGTTGGGACTCAGTCTATCCAACAGTATGTGTGGCATGAAGTTAGTGCGGGGCCCAGTGCGAACAACATTTTCGCACATGCATCGGGCCTATCTGGCATTTAGGTATTATCAGTATTCATGCGTTATTTGCACGAACAGAACACTGTCAGTTAGAGGAGAAGCTTAGGGGATGCATGCTTTAATAGGGGAGGCAGAGGCAGGTGGCATCGTAGATGTTCATCTTTACAGAATATCACAAAGGCAGGGACGTCCCAGCAGTTTAATACATCTACGTCTCCAATTCTGGACACGTGGATGCATCCATACCAGATTCGGGTTTAAAACATCCCCATCTCTGATTTGGATGTGCCCGTGGCCTGGACATGAATGTTATGGAATCAGCCTCCATGTTGATAGAGTCCTGTGGTCGTAAAGCATATTGAAGACCTTGGTAAATGAAAAATAAGCCATCTGCAAATTATTCTATTAGATCATCAAGATCAACCTTGTTTTCAAAGCATTTTAACCATAGACACAAAATAAGAATTGACTGATTTATAAAGTTTTTTCCTATAGACACAGAATGTGAAGAAAGCCTTAGTACATTAGGCCCAATATATTAGTACATCCTTAGTTTAGAAGAGTCTTATGCTGGTCTAATATTAACCTTTAATTTTATGAGAGCGAGATTTAAATTTGCATAATAACTGAAATGATTGCTTTGGTCTCTGCTGAGTCTCTAGGAGACATTTATTCACCGCATAGCATCACCAGGCAATTCAATATTCTCAGTAGACCCAAGCCCAGAGTAGTGAACTCATTTGCAGAGCCATGTGTGGGAAGATTGTATAGTTCCTGTTTCTGCTGCACCTGTCTGGACACATAATTGTTTTGCCAGCAATAAATTGTCTTTCTAAATGCAAGCACACTGGAGGAACTGAATTTAAATGAAAGCATCCTGATGTGATATTAAAAATTCTGAACAACATTGTCAGTTTAAATAATCTTCTGTTTGTGGATCATCAAAATTCACTGTCAGATAATATGCAAGACAGGATCTGTAGAGGGCAGAATCACAGTTACATGTAATGGACCTGTCTTTAGCAGATCATTGCAGTTCACCATCTTGTCTACTAAACAAATGGTAGAACTGAAGGAAAACCCAAGAATTCTACTGTAGTTTATGTAGGGTTCCTAGGAGGCATCTTCCTTGCTGTCTGCTATGGTGCCTCATGAGGCTTATGGAATCCTGAGGATGCCACAGAAAAGCTTCAGAATCTTCCAGAAGCAGCATTCTTAGAAGAAGAGATACCTTCTGCCTACTCTATGCAACTATTAATAATGAAAACAGAACATTTTTAGTAGGTAAATACATATCAGTCCCATTTATCAATAATACAAGTTAACCAAACAGAAAGACCATCGTTTTCAAGATTTGTACTTTTTAATGTGACAGTGGTGTGCTTCAAACCACTGGTATTTCCCTCTCTACATATATGCATTTGCTTTTCTACCATTCCTGGTTACAGCAGAGTGGATAACAAACAAATTTAAATACAAATATATAATGACATATGTTGTGCACATCTGAACTCTTTCTTTAATGAGGTTGCCGGTGATTGTGGTATTTTTATATCACGCTACAGAGCAGCAGGAGCCATGTTGTTTAGAAGTGGAAGGAACGACTATGGCTACCAATGTTGCATTATGCTCTGATGGTCAAACGGCAGTGACGTCTCACCACAGAGGTGGTGCAGTCAGGCCTGGGGAGGGAAGATGGATACTGCTATAGTGGAGTGGAGGGAGGATGCAGCAGGGACTGCTGAGAGGGAACGATACCACTCCCCTCCATCCCCCTAAAAAGCTGTATCTTTGCCATATTGTGCAAGTAGTTTTGCCTTTGTGGTACCAGAATCTTCTAGTGAAGTACATCATACACAATGGGCACTTACCCGCATAAATTCCACACTGTTGTCAAGGGGAGTTTCCCGCCTGAAAAGCAGCAGAAAATTCTCATCTTCTGAAAGGATCATATTTGCGAGCTAAAATTTGGAAAAGGATAAAAAGGGGTGGGTGTATGGTTAATTTTTACAAAGTGTTATTGCTGCCCTCCAAGCATGGACCACAGTATTTCATGAAAAATATTTTGCACTGAGAGATGAGGAGGGACAGCTGAAGGAGTCCGGCATCTAGACTTGACACAATATCCAAATTTGCTTCGGAAGTTACTCAGACTACAACTGTGAGAATTTGTAGACAGGCAAGAGTAATGATTACTACAATGCGTCTTTTCAATTCAGTGCCAAATTTCTGATAGATACTGCTCTCTAAAGCAAATTTTCAAAACTGTTAGAATTACTTTTTTTTTGTATAGGGAGAAAGAACTTAGACACACATTAGATGTGAAGCAAACATATGTGAAAACAATGAGCAAAAAATGATCATAATGGCTAATGGATATTTGTTTTTCATTTAAGTTTACTGATTGCTACTTGGTTGCCGTGCTGATTTTTGTTTATGGAGTAACGAAGTAAAATATTGAGAGGAAGTGTTTTGGGGTTCTTTTACTAAAAAGCCTAAGGTGTTGCTCCTAAAGCGCCAATAGCTCCAAAAACAGGGCACATTAGGTGCAACACTACTGCATTACCTGTTGGGGGGTGTGGGAAGCATTATCCCAGCAGTTAATGGAGAGTCCTGTGTCCTAACACGTGACACATTAGCAGGGGCGCACTTAACCTATTAAGGCAGTTAGTATCCAAGAAAGAAAGTTACGACAATGCGGCCTGCGGGTTACTTATAAGTCCTCATTTGGCCCTCAAAGCAATTTGAGTTTGAGACCCCTGTACTAAAGTATGTTAAACATTTCCAGTTACCATACCTTAATTGCAAAAAATTAACATGCAGTACATAATAACATAAGATTTGTCATACTGGGTCAGACCAATGGTCCATCAAGCCCAGTAACCTGTTTATAACAGTGGCCAAACGAGGTTGCAAGTAAGGGATAAAGAATGGATTTTGACAGCTTTAAAATGGACTTTTCCTCCAAGAACTTGTCCAAACCTCTTTTAAACCTTGCTATACCATCTGCTTTTACCACATCCTCCAGCAATGAATTCTAAAGGTTAATTATACATTGAGTAAAAAAAATATTTTCTCCAATCAGTCTTAAATGTAGCACTTTGTAGCTTCATTTCATGTCTCTTAGGGGTATGTTTACTAAACCGCGGTAGCGGACTCCGTGTGATATCAGAGCCGCGGTCCCATTGATTTCAATGGGGCCGTGGCTCCAATATCGCATGGAGTCCGCTACCACGGTTTAGTAAACATACCCCTTAGTCTTTATACTTTTTTGAAGTCATAAACAACTGAGTCCCATTTACTTGTTCCACTCTGCTCATTATTTTATAGATCTCTATCATATCTCCCCTCAGCTGTCTGTTCTCCAAGCTGAAGAATCCTAATCTTTTAAGATTGTTCATAGGAGGTATCCTTCTATCTAAGGCTGGTCCAAGGATTTCTGCCATCCCAGGCAAGAATGTCAGCCGTGCCACCCCCCTGCCAGACCACCCCCCCACATTGAGCCAAACTGCCGTCACTGCTGATTCTGTCTTCTGGGGTCTGGTGGTGGTGACAGCAGTAGTGGCAGTTTAAAAGTAGTGGATTTGTGCCACCACTCTGGTCATAGTAACATAGTAACATAGTAAGTGACGGCAGATAAAGACCAGCATGGTCCATCTAGTCTGCCCAGCAAGATGGCAAGAGTAGGTGCACCTGTCGCTCTGTTTAGGCCACCCCTCCCCATGTTTTTGTTTCTGTTTAGGGGTGAACCCACCACTCCATGTAGGACACCCTTATTTGTTCAGACGCTAGATAGTTCAGAAGTTAGATGGTACCGTTTATTTTGCTTTTATCCTGTTGCTGTAAAGGGATCCACTGTGTTTGTCCCATGCCGTTTTGAATTCCATCACTGTGTTTGCCCTCACCACTTCCATTGGGAGAGCATTCCAGGCATCCACCACCCTTTCAGCGAAGAAATATTTCCTGACATTGCCCTTCAATTTACCACCTTGCAGCTTCATGTTATGCCCTCTAGCTTTACAGCTTCCCCGTCTTTGGAAGAGGTTTGTTTGTTCATCATTTCTCTCTAAGTATTTAAAGGTCTGAATCATATCTCCCCTGTCCCTCCTCTCCTCCAAAGTGTACACACCTAGGTCTTCAAGTCCCTTCTCATAAGGCCTCTGACGCAGGCTCCAAATCATGGTCGATGCAAGGTTTCACATCATCATCATGGATAACACATTGAAATCCTCTGCTTAGTGTGCGGCGGTAGACAAGAAAGCTGAGAGAATGCTAGGAATTATAAGGAAAGGAAGGAAGGGAAAATAAAACAAAGGATATCATAATGCCTCTGTATCGTTCCATGGTGTGATCCACACCTTGAGTCTGATGTGCAATTCTGATCTATTAATCTAAAAAGATATATGTACACATGGTCTGCTGCTTCTGACCCCCTCGAAGGGGGGGTCAGAAGCAGCAGGCCATGTGTGTCAAAGCACATGGCCTGCTGCGGGCATCAAAGGAGTGGCGCAAAGCTGCCATATCTCCCACCATAGTCTGCCACCCTAGGCCGCCACCTAGCTCACCTAGTGGACGGACCGACTCTGCTTCTATCCCTTTTATAATTTTGGTCACTCTTCTCTGTAACTTTTCCAATTCAACTATATATCTTTTTAGATTAATAGACCAGAATTGCACATCAGACTCAAGGTGTGGATCACACCATGGAACGATACAGAGGCATTATGATATCCTTTGTTTTATTTTCCCTTCCTTCCTTTCCTTATAATTCCTAGCATTCTCTCAGCTTTCTTGTCTACCGCCGCACACTAAGCAGAGGATTTCAATGTGTTATCTATGATGATGATGTGAAACCTTGCATCGAATAGCTATAGCTAGGTTTGTTCTTCCCCATATTTATTTATTTATTTGTGCTTATAGTGAATTAAAGCGGTTTACAGAGAACTCAAGGACTGAACATTACATTAAACAAAAAATATATGTAACATCTTAACAGGGAGTGAAAGGGGAAAAGGGATGAATTAACTTCAATCAGCAACAGCTGATTTAAGCAATAACTATGTACAGAGAACTAAGCATATATATAAATTCATTATAACTTTGCAGTTGTCCATGCTAAATTTCTTCTGCCATTTGGATGTCCAATCTCCCAATTTTTCAAGCTCTTCTTGCAATTTTTCACAATCCTCTTGTGATTTAACAACTCTGAATAATTTTGTGTCATCTGCAAATTTGATCATTTAATAAAAAGAATTAATGGGGCTGATATTCAAAGTTGTGGATATTTAAATGCCACGGATCGATGCGGCATTTAAATATCCTCCAGTTATGCAGTGGCAGTATCCAGATAGGGACTGCCACTGAATTTCTGGATTGTTTTGCCACTATCCAGATAATCACAGCAGTTATCTGGATAGTGGCGATTTTCAACCTTTATCCAGATAAGTTATCCGGACAGCATCCTTAAGACAGCTTTCTGTGGTCCAAGAAACATAGAAACATGATGACAGAAAAAGACCACATAGCCTATCTAGTCTGTCCTTCCATAACAACAACTACAACAGTCCACTTTTTACCTTTAGAGATCCTCTGTGTTGGTCCCATGCTTTTTTGAATTCAGTTACTGTCCTCATCTCTACCACCTCCACTGGGAGACTATTCCACGGATCCACTACTGTTTCCATAAAGAAATATTTCCGCATATCACTCCTGAATCTATCTCCCTTCACCCTCATCCCATGTCCCCTCGTAGCAGAACTTGCTTTCAATTGAAAGAGGCTCTCTCCCTGAACATTTATGCCACGGAGGTATTTAAACATCTCAATCATATCACCTCTATCCCGCCTTTCCTCTAAGGTGTACATATTAAGATCCTTAAGTCTGTCCTCATATACTTTATAATGAAGCCCATTAATCATTTTAGTAGCCACCCTCTGCACCGACTCCATCCTGTTCACATCCTTTTGAAGGTGTGGTCTCCAGAATTGCACACCATACTCCAAATGAGGTCACACCAAAGACTTATACAGAGGCATTATCACCTCCTTTTTTCTGCTAGCCATTCCTCTCCGTATGCCCCCAAGCATCCTTCTAGCTTTTGCCGTCACCTTTTCTACCTGTTTAGCTAATTTAAGATCATCAGACACAACCACGCTTAAGTCCCGCTCTTCTTTAGTGGACAAAAGTACTTCACCTCCTATACTGTATTGCTCCCTTGGATTGCTGCAGCCCAAATGCATGACCTTACATTTTTTAACATTAAATCCCAGCTGCCAAATTCTAGACCATTCTTCAAGCTTAGCTAGATCCCTTCTCATGTTATCTACACCTTCCTGGGTGTCTACTCTATTGCAGATTTTGGTATCATCTGCAAAGAGGCAAACCTTACCCGACAGCCCTGCTATATCACTAACAAAGATGTTAAAAAGAATCGGACCAAGGACAGATCCCTGGGGCACACCACTGGTAACATCCTTCTCCTCAGAGTGAGCTCCATTTACTTGTACTCTTTGTCGCCTCCCACCCAACCAATTTCTAACCCAAACAGTAACTTTAGGGTCCATCCCTAGGGTGCTCAGTTTGTTTAAAGTCGCCTGTCAGGAACAGTGTCAAAGGCTTTACTGAAATCTAAATACACCACATCTAGAGCTTTCCCTTGGTCCAACTCCCTCCCTGGTCACCCAGTCAAAGAAATCAATCAGATTTGTCTGACAAGACCTGCCTCTGGTGAATCAATGCTGCTTCGGATCCTGTAATCCGCTGGACTCCAGAAACTTCACTATTTTCTCTTTCAGCAGCGTTTCCAATAATTTACTCATCACCGAAGTTAAACTAACTGGCCTGTAGTTTTCAACCACATCCTTACTTCCGCTTTTGTGTAAAGGCACCACATGAGCCTCTCTCCAGTCCTTTGGCACCACCCCCGACTCCAACGAGGCATTGAAAAGGTCAGTCAGTGGAGTTGCTAGAACGTCCCCAAGTTCCCTCAGTATTCTAGGGTGTATCCCATCCGGTCCCATCGCTTTGTCTACTTTAAGTTGAGCTAGTTTCTCACAAACACAGTCTTCTGAAAATTGTTCAAGATGTCCCTCGCTTCTGTTCTTATTTGTGGGTGTTTTCTGAGGTCCTGCTCCTGGTTCTTCATCTGTGAACACAGAACAAAAATATTTGTTAAGCAATTCCGCTTTATCCTTATCAGCTTCTACATATTCCCCCCCCCCTCCTGCAAACTTGAGTCTGACAATACCACTTTTGCCCTTCCTCTTCTCACTAATATATCTGAAAAATGTCTTATCCCCCCATTTTATTGCATTGGCTATTTCCTCCTCCTTTTGAATCTTTGCCTATCTGGCTAACAGCTGAAGATCACCATTATCTAGATAAGTGCTGCGATTACCTGTAGAGTAGCCACACTGCCCTTGAATATTTCTCTCTGTGCCCTAATCTGGATAAGGGTTTTTGAAAATTGACCTCAATATAACATAAGAACATAAGAACATAAGATATGCCATACTGGGTCAGACCAAGGTCCATCAAGTCCAGTATTCTGTTTCCAACAGTGGCCAATCTAGGTCATACGTATCTAGCAGTTTCCCCAAGGGACATAGGTTCCACAATGCTTGTATTGGTTCAAGCATTGATATCCTGGGTCCCTTCTTAATAATGGTTTATGGACCTTTCTTCCAGGAACTTGTCCAAACCTTTTTTAAACCCAGCTACACTAACAGCCTTTACTACATCCTCCGGTAACAAATTCCACAGTTTGATTACACGTTGAGTGAAAAAATATTTTCTTTTATTAGTCTTAAATAGTTTACCCTGTAGCTTCATTGCATGTCCCCTAGTCTTTCTATATTCTGATAAGGTAAACAATCGATCTACGTTTACCCGTTCCACTCCGTTCATTAATTTATAGACTTCTATCATATCTCCCCTCAGCTGTCTCTTTTCCAGGTTAAAGAGCCCCAACCTTTTTAGCCTTTCTTCATAGGAGTATCCTTCCATCCCCTTTACCATTTTGGTGGCTCTTCTCTGAACCTTTTCTAAAATCGCTATATCCTTTTTAAGATACAGCGACCAGAATTACACACAATATTCAAGGTGCGGTCTCACCATGGAACGATATAGAGGCATTATAATATCTTTTGTTTTATTTTCCATTCCTTTCCTTATCATACCTAGCATTCTATTTGCTCTCTTGGCCGCCGCTGCACACTGGGCCGAGGGTTTTAACATGGTATCCACAATGACGCCTAAATCTTTTTCCTGGGTGGTGGTTCCTAATGTGGAACCTTGCATCGTGTAACCATAGTTTGGGTTGTTCTTCCCTAGGTGCATAACCTTGCACTTGTCCACATTAAATTTCATCTGCCATTTTGATGCCCAGTCTTCCAATTTATCAAGATCCTCTTGCAATTTTCCACAATCCTCTTGGGTTTTAACAACTTTAAATAGTTTTGTGTCATCTGCAAATTTGATAACCTCACTCGTTATTCCACTTTCCAGGTCATTTATGAATATGTCAAAAAGCAGCGGACCCAGCACAGATCCCTGGGGTACATCACTATTCACCTTTCTCCATTGGGAAAATTGGCCATTTAGCCCTACCCTCTGCTTTCTATCTTTTAACCAGTTCCTGATCCACAAAAGTACACTGCCTCCTATCCCATGACTCTCTAGTTTTGCCAAAAGTCTCTGATGAGGGACCTTGTCAAAGGCATTCTGAAAGTCCAGATACACAATATCAACCGAATCACCTTTGTCCACCTGATTATTCACTCCTTCAAAGAAACATAACAGATTAGTAAGACAAGATCTTCCTTGTCTAAAGCCATGTTGGCTGTCTCCCATTAGGTCATGACTATCTACATGCTGAGTAATTTTATTGTTTATGATGGTTTCTACCATTTTTCCCGGTACTGACATCAGGCTCACCGGTCTGTAGTTTCCCGGATCACCCCTGGAACCCTTTTTAAAAATTGGTGTTACATTGGCGATCCTCCAATCTTCAGGTATTAGAGATGATTTTAATGATAGTTCACAGATTACTAATAGCAGGTCTGCAATCTCGTATTTCAGTTCTTTCAACACCCTTGGATGTATACCTATACTTACCAATATACTTACTTACTGTATTGTAGATAATATGGATACATGTGGAGAGTCATTTTATAACAGGGCACCTCTAACATGCCTCGATAACACCTATTTTATAAAGACAATTAGTCTCCCATTTGTCCTTATAAAACATCAGCCTACGTGACAGATAATATGCCTTAAACTAAGGTGCACTTACACTAGGCCTAGAGTTGGTGTAAATGAGCATTCCTACATTTTGCAGGTTGCTGTTGTTACCAAGTACCAGCGTCAATGATCGTATGTCACAGTCTATGTGCATTACTTGCTCTCATCACCCAAGCTTCATCCAGTCTCTGCCCATATGCTTTACTGAAAGGACAGGAATGTAAGCACAAGGCTTTCAAACTATGGCTGGCATTATGGCTCTGAAATTTAGTCTGATTAGCTATTAATCTCTCGCAAGCCCTTAGTAAAAAACAAAACAACAGGGAAAAAAGAGTAGTTACTCACCTGTAACAGGTGTTGTCCAGGAGCAGCAGGAATCAGTCCTCACATATGGGTGTCATCGGCGCCGATGAAGCCCCAGCAGAGCATTTCCCCAGCTTTGGGAAAGCCTTTGGGAATGCAGGCACGCATGCGCAGTTCCCTTCCCGCCTAAAGGTGCCAACTTACCTCAGTCAAATGACATAGCTAAGAACAGCACACAAAAAAGAAAAATAAACCATGTACAACTGCAACTCTAAGGGGAGGAGGGAGGGTTGTGAGGGCTGATTCCTGCTGCTCCTGGAGAACACCTGTTACAGGTGAGTAACTACTCTTTCTCCAGGACCAAGCAGGAAGTCAGTCCTCACATATGGGTGACTCCCCAGCTCTGGGCTACCGAGGAACCCAGGCTGAACAAGAGTACTCCCTCTAGTCTCAGCAGCAAAGAAAGGCTTTTCAAGGACACAACCTCCACCGGTAGCCCAACAGAGGGCAGGAGGGCAGGAGTTGCCTAAACCTCAAAGAGATTCCGGAGTACTGCTTGGCCAAAAGCACTGTCCCTATGGGACTCCCTCTCCAGACAGTAATGGGCCGCAAAAGTCTGGCTTGAAGACCAAGTTGCAGCCCTGCAGATGTCTACCAAGGGCACAGAGCGGAGATGAGCCACTGAGGCAGCCATTGCCCTGACTCGGTGGGCCGTAACCCGACCCTGCAAAGGAAGGTCAGCCGCCTTGTAAGCCCAGGTGATACAGTCAGCCACCCAGATGGACAAGGTACGTTTGGACACAGCCAACCCCAACTTATTGGGGTGAAAGTATACGAAGAGCTGAGTAGCCCTTCTATGCCCCTGCGTACGGTCAAGGTAGAAGGATAAGGCCCTCCTACAGGCCAGGGTATGCAGGACTGCTTCAGCCTGACTGGCATGAGGCCTAGGGAAGAATGTAGGAAGAACCACCTCCTGATTGAGGTGGAAAGAGGAGACAACCTTTGGAAGGAACTTTGGATGAGTCCTGAGGACTACCCTGTTCCTATAAATCCTGGTGTAAGGCCTATCACAGACCAGGGCCTGAAGCTCACTCACTCGCCTAGCCGAGGTAAGGGCTATCAGGAAGAGTGTCTTCCAGGATAGGAAGCGCAGTGGACAAGTAGCCATCAGCTCAAAAGGTGGGCGAGTCAGTTGCTGCAAGACCACATTCAACTCCCACTCAGGGGCAGGAGGACGGATAGGAGGCTTGAGCAAAAGTAAGCCCCTGAGAAAGCGGGACACCAAGGGGTGACCTGAGAGAGAATGTCCCTCCACCAGTGAGTGGTGAGCTGCTAGAGCTGAGAGGTGGACCCGAACAGAATTGGACTTAAGTCCTTGATTTGATAAGTGCAGCAGGTACTGAAGGACTACTGGCACAGTACAGGAGAAAGGATCCTCTCTACGTAGCTGACACCACACAGAAAACCTTTTCCATTTGAGAGCATAGGTTTTCCTAGTTGACTGTTTCCTAGAGGCTAAGACAACCTCCTCAACTTCCTGAGGTAGGCCCCAGGGAGCTAAGACTACCCTTGCAGCCTCCAGGCCATCAAATTGAGAGTTTTGAGATTGGGGTGCAGAAGGGAACCCTGCTCCTGTGAGAGAAGGTCGGGTTGCAACCCCAGAGGCAGTGGGGGATCCACCGCCAGTTGAAGTAGAAGTGGAAACCAAGGCTGTCTCGGCCACCTGGGAGCCACCAGCAGGACTGAGGCCTTGTCCTGAAGAATTTTGAAGAGAGTTCGGGCCACCAAGGGCGTGGGAGGAAACGCATACAGGAGGCCCTGAGACCATGGAATCAGAAAAGCATCTGCTGCTATTCTCAGAGGATGCTGTTGCCTGGAGCAGAACTTTGGCTGCTGCTTGTTCATTGGGCTGGCAAAGAGATCTACCCAAGGGAGACCCCATTTTAGGAAGATCTTCTGAACTACTGAAGGATGCAGCTGCCACTCGTGGGGCTGCAGAATCCTGCTCAATCTGTCGGCCAGGTGATTGTCCTGGCCTGGAAGGTAGACAGCCCTGAGGAGCATGTTGTGCTTTAGGGAAAAGGAACAAAGGTTTTAGGCTTCCCGACAAAGGAGCCTGGACCCAGTCCCGCCTTGTTTGTTCACATAAAACATGGCCACCTGGTTGTCTGTTTGAACCAGGACACAATGATGAGCCAGGGCAGGCGTGAAAGCTTTGAGAGCTAGGCGAATAGCCCTGAGTTCCAGGAGATTGATCTGCTGTGCCGCCTCCCAAGGAGACCATAGGCCCTGGGTGCTTGTCTAGACAATGAGCTCCCCAGCCCTGCAGGGAGGCGTCGGTGGTCAGTACCACTGTGTGCCCAGGAATCTGAAAGGGCACTCCCTTCAGTAAGTTGGGTGGATGTAGCCACCAGCTGAGGGAGTTCAGAAGTTGTCTGGACACCCTTACTTTGTCTCTGAGGCTGCCTGTGGCCTGTGACCACTGAGTCCGAAGGCACCACTGTGCAGGCCTCATATGGAGCCTGGCATTGGGGGTCACATGTACTGTCAAAGCCATGTGGCCAAGAAGTCTGAGGCAGAGCCTGGCGGAGACCAGTGACCTGCTTAGAAATTGAGTTGCCAAGGCTATCAATCTGTGGGCCCTGGCTTCTGGCAAGAAAGCTTTTGCCAGCAGAGAGTCCAGCCTTGCTCCTATGAACTCCAAGTTCTGGGAGGGGAGCAAAGTGGACTTTGCAAAGTTTATGACAAACCCCAGTCTTTGAAGAAGAGCAATAGTTCTCAGGGTGGCCTGTCTGGCCTCCTGGCACGTCTGACCCCTGATGAGCCAGTCGTCCAGATAGGGGAAGACAAAGATGCCCTGATTTCTCAGGTAGGCCGCCACCACTGCTAGGCACTTGGTGAAGACTCTGGGGGCAGAGGTGAGGCCGAAAGGCAGCACTCTGTATTGATAATGGTTTCCTCCCACAATGAACCTTAGGTACTTTCTGTGGTCTGGATGAATGAGGATGTGAGTGTACGCATCCTTTAGATCCAAGGAGCATAGCCAATCTCCCTGCTGGAGGTAGGGCAGAAGTGTTCCAAGAGTAAGCATCTTGAACTTTTCTTTCTCCAGGAACTTGTTGAGGTTCCTGAGGTCCAGAATGGGTCGAAGGCCGCCGGTTCTTTTGGGCACCAGGAAATATCTGGAGTAGAAGCCGTGACCTTGTAAGGGGGGAGGCACAGGCTCCACCGCCCTGTCCACCAACAGACCTTGAAGCTCTTGCAGGAGAAGGTCTGTGTGCAGGGGAGGCCTTGGAGGTTCCCCTGGAAAATATGGTGGAGGCAGTTGGTGAAAATGCAGGGCATAGCCCTTGTGGACTATGTCCAACACCCAACTGTCCCCGGTGATGAGGGGCCACTGGTGGGCAAAGAGGGCGAGGCAACCTCCTGTGCAGGGTTGGGAGAGCAGGGGAGGAGAGGCTACGCTCAAGGAGTCAAAACCCCCCACCCTGCTGAGTGGTAGCAGGGGCCGGAGGCTTGGGGGTCCTCTGCCTACGGGGCCCATTACCCTGCCCCTTGGCTTGCTGACCCTGGGGGGCAGCTTGGGCAGCCTGATATTGAGGGTACTGTTTGTAGGCAGTGCCCTTCCTCAGGTAAAAGGGCTTTTTACCCGAGCCCTTCTTTTTATGAGAAGGGGCAGAGGTCTTCCTAGACAGCCTTGTCCATGTAAGGTGCTCTGTTTCAAGCTGAGCGGCCTTCTCGGTCATGGGCTTGCCAAAAAGGTTTTCACCTCGGCAAGGGACATCAACCAACTTGTCCTGAACCCATGGCTTGAGGTCCGATGACTGCAGCCATGCCTGGCGTCGAGCCGCGATGCCAGCTGCCGCAACTCGGGCCGAAGCCTCGAAGCCATCGTAGGCAGCGTGGGACATGAACTTCAAGCAGTCCCGAATCCCGGAGGACAAGGACTTAAATCTCTGCAAGGGTTCCCCGGAGAGTCCAGCAGAGAACCCAGCCAACTCCTTGGCCAGGTCCCGCAAGTACATGCCCATGTACAGCTGGTACGACTGGACACGGCAAGCAAGCATCGAGCCCTGGAAGCACATTTTACCGACACCATCGAGGTTTTGGGCCCCCCTGCGAGGGGGCACCACGGACTGCATCTTCTGGCTCTTCAGACGATGCATGGCCGATTCCACAACCATAAAATGGTGTGGTAGCTGCGCCTTCTGAAAGCCAGGGCTCTTTCGGAGTCGATAGATCGAGTCGACTCGCTTGCTGAGAACCGGCGCCGAGGCCGGTGCCTCCCACATCCGGAAGAGGAGCCGTTCCAGCATCGGAGGAACTGGGACAGTAAAGGCCTCCTTTGGAGGAGAGTCATACTGCAGCACCTCGAGCTCTTCAGCTCGAGGCTCTTCCTCGGGATCCGCCGGAATAGCCAAAGCAGTGGCCATATCCCGGACGAACTCCGAGAACCGAGTGTCCTCCGGAGGGGATCTACTCCGGGGCTCAGACTGCGGTGAGTCCGACGGGACGCACCGAGTCTTGAAGGTATCGGGAGACTCCTCGTCCTCCTTCTCCCAGGCGGACTCGTCGGAGGAGGAATCGGGGTCCGACCCCGTGGGGCCCTGGAGCACCCACCCCGACGCCGGAGGCACCGGCGTCAACACCCTCAGTCCCGAACGGGAGGTCGAGGGAGACTGTGACTGAGGACGACTTCGAGCCATGATGGACTCGAATATCGGCTCGGTCTCCGGGGTCGACTTCGAAGTCAATGTCCCGGTGGTCGGGGCAGATGCACCAGACAGGCTGGCCATCAGTGCCCGCTGCTGCTCCATGAAGACAGACAGTCTGCTCTCCAAGGCTGTCATCCTGAGACTCAGCTCGTGAGACGCAGCAGCCACCAACTCGGGCCCCGGCAGCGCCGGGCCCGACGTCAGCTCCCTGGGAGGAGAGTCCTCGAGGACTACGGGGCTTACGTGTCCAGCAGACTCCAGCTCCACGCAAGGAACTTTGGCAGGCTTCTCTTGGTCCACGGGCCCGGGGCGATGGTCGGGGGTCTTAGACCTGGCCCTCGAGGAGCAAGGGATCTCTTCCGACGATGCCCTCGTGAGCCGCTTCTTCCTCTTACGTTCCCAGTTGGGGGACCCCCTGTCCGAGGAGCTTTGACGGCACTCGGGATCGGAATCCCGAGATGTCGAGGCCTCAGATAAGGTCCAGGCCCGGCCGGAGGCTGAGTCCGAGAAAAGCCTTTCCTTTTGCTGCTGGCGAATTCGGAGTGCCTTGGAAGACATCTTCCCACATGGCCCGCATGACTTAGGGTCGTGGTCAGGGCCGAGGCACCGGAGGCAGCAGTCGTGTGTGTCGGTGAGAGACATTAATTTCTTACACCGATCACACTTCTTAAAGCCACTGGAAGCCATCGGGGAAAAAAAAGAGTCCCCGCGAGGTCAAAAGACCGGCCTTCCAGGGAAAAATGGAAAAAAGGGTGCGAACGCCAGCCACGAAGGGAAAAAACTGAAAAAGAAGAATCGGGCTCGATACCGGTGTACCGAACCCGGCGGGAGGGGAACTGGCGTCGAACCGGGAGAAAAAATAGCGATAATCGCCGAAAAAAATCTACTTTTAACCGGGAGAACAGGACACACGTCTGGTGGGCTTCTCGGAAAAAAAGAGACTGAGGTAAGATGGCACCTTTAGGCGGGAAGGGAACCGCGCATGCGTGCCTGCATTCCCAAAGGCTTTCATAGAAAGCTGGGGAAATGCTCCGCTGGGGCTTCATCGGCGCCGATGACACCCATATGTGAGGACTGACTTCCTGCTTGGTCCTGGAGAAAAACCTGTTTCATCTTACTCTAATGCAAAGAATTTTACCTTCACTGTGAGGGTTCTGAGTGGCTGTAAAATTGAGAGGGGATCTAGCCTCGGGGGTTGCCAATATCCCACAGTGAAGGAAGATGCCATGCTAGCAATATGCATTCTTTTGCGCTGCTCATCGATGTGTCTAAGGGGACACTTACGCGCAGCAGTGATGAAAATACCAGTATTTGTATGTGTTGTTAGCTCCTAAAACTAGGCACCTCCTATAACAGAACCTCCTTAATGTCCCCAATTAAGGTGGTGTTAAGTGATCTGCACATTCTGCTGCGGTAGTTACCACGTATTAACTGTAAGACATAGTCCATGCCCATTTCCCAGCAAATCCCCATCCCATTTCACAATAATTAATATAAAAATTAACATACATTAAGTAACAAGCTGATGCATTAACTGTTAGCACAGCCATGCGCTAATCACATGCATAAATCCGCCGATGAATTGCTTAACATACTTTTGTAAAAGGGACCGCAAATCCTCAAGCCTCTGTGTGCAATGGAGCATAACCAGGAGTGGATTAACCTGCCCTGAAAATCTGGAGTTCTTTGGCATAAAGTTAGGACAGATCAATAGCTATCTGGATAGCAAATCCTCTGGCCAACAAAACCTAATATTCAGCATCAGACGCTGGATAGGTTCCAATGCTGAGCAGGGGCGGCCCAAGGGGGGTACGGGGCCATGAGCGGCGACTCGGTGCGGGTGCCTCATTTGTATAAGTGGCCTCATTTGCATAAACATTTGCATAATGTTACCATACACTAAGTTTTAGTAAACATGTCTCTTAATGAATGTATGGATAAAGAAAGACTAAAAGATTTCTACATTACTATAATCCAGTGCCAACTGTTAGGCACATTAGGAACTGCTACAAACACTGCCCATTTAGAACCCATAGCAAACCCACCGTATCGTAACAGCACTACCAGGACTCATAAAGCACCAAACCCTACCTATCAAAAGGCAACACTGCAAATATTAAACAAATACATTTTAGAGAACAACAATACATGACCTACTGGGGAAAGAGAACAAGTGGCAATGTCAAATAGGAATTACATAAACAGAATACTTCAGCTCAGTTACACATGCAGAACATAGACCATCACCAAACAAGGAATAACAATTTAGAAACAGGAAGACAATAATTAAACTGGGAACCCCAAAAGCCAAACTTGGAATGTACAACAACACTGTAGAAATAAAGCTATAAATTAATTTCCTCTTGTACTTAACAAAGCGCAGACGTTAATGATGCACATTTCCCAGAGCTGATATATTCCAGTTAATAAATTCAAAATAAAGAGATATCTTTCTACCTTTCATGCATTTTTTTAGTTGCAATTGCTCCAGCCACTTTCTTCTGGTTTCTTCGTGTCTTCTGCTAACTCTCCATCGTCTGCTGTCCATTTGTCCTTTCTTCTCTCTTCCAGTTTTTTTCCATTCTCTCTCTCTATATCTGCTTTAACATACTAATCTTTCTCCTTTTGCTCTTTCCTCATTCCTATTTCATTCACTCAAATTTTACCCCTCCATCCTCAATCCCCACTTACTCTCCCAAAACCCGGCCAATTGTAGATTTTTCATCCCTCCCACACAAAATATTTTTCCCCTCTCCATTTCACTCTCGCAGCCCCATCCTATTCTAATCCTCCCCAAACATCAGCTCCCTTCTAGTTCCAGCCTCACCCAGCATCCTCTCCCTTCTAGTCCCTGCATCAGCCCATTACCAGTCCTAGCCCCCCCATCAGCCCATTTCCAGTCCTAGCTCCCCCATCCATTTCCAGTCCAATCCGAGTCCCTCCATCAGCTCATTTCCAATCCCAGCCCCCCATCAGCCCATTTCTAGTCATTTCCTAGCCCCGCCATCCGCCCATGTCAAATCCTAGCTCCCCTCCACTCAGCCCAATTCCAATTCAAGCCCTCAAAGATCCTACTTCCAGTTCTACCCCTCCATGAGTCCATTTCAATCCAAGCCCACCACTGCCCACTTCCAATCTTAGCTCCCCCAACAGCCCATTTCCAGTCCTATCCTAGCTGCTCCATCAGCCCATTTCCTGTCCTAGCTCTCTCCCCCCCCCTCCACTCAGCCCATTTCCAGTCCTAGCTCCCTCCCCACACAGCCCATTTCCATTCCAAGCCCCCCTCCCCATCAGCTATTTGCAGTTCAAGCCCCCCGTCCACTCAGCCCATTTCATTCCAAGTCCTTGTCCCCATCAGCTATTTTCAGTTCAAGCCTCCCCTTCCACTCAGCCCATTTCCAGTCCTAGCAACCCCCAACCCATTACCAGTCCTAGCCCCCATCAACCCACTTCCAGTCCTAACCCCCCCATCACCCCATTTTCAGTTTAAGACCCCCTCACAGCCCATTACCAGTCCTATCCCCCCATCAGCCCACTTCAAGTCCTAACCCCATCAGCCCATTTCCAGTCTTAGCACCCCCATAGCCCATACCAGTCCTAACCCCCCATCAGCCCACAGCCCATTACCAGTCCTAACCCCATCAGCCCGCCTCAAGTCCTAACCTCTCCCCATCAGCCCATGTCCTGTCCTAGCCCCCCCCATAGCCCATTACCAGTCCTAACCCCCCATCACCCCATTTCCATATAGCCCCCCATAGCCCATTAGCAGTCCTACCCCCCCATCAGCCCACAGCCCATTACCAGTTCTAACCCCATCAGCCCACCTATGGTCCTAACCCCCCCATCAGCCCATTTCCAGTCCTAGCCCCCAATAGGCCATTACCAGTCCTAACCCCCCCATCAGACCACAGCCCATTACTAGTCCTAACCCCATCAGCCCACCTCAAGTCCTAACCCCCCCATCAGCCCATTTCCAGTCCTAGCCCCCCATAGCCCATTACCATCCTAACCTCCCCATCACCCCATTTCCAGTATTAGCCCCCCATAGCCCATTACCTGTCCTAACCCCCCATCAGTGCACAACCCATTACCAGTTCTAACCCCATCAGCCCACCTATAGTCCTAACCCCCCCATCAGCCCATTTCCAGTCCTAGCCCCCCATAGCCCATTACCAGTCCTAACCCCCCATCAGACCACAGCCCATTACCAGTCCTAACCCCATCAGCCCACCTCAAGTCCTAACCCCCCCATAGCCCATTACCAGTCCTAACCCCCCATCAGCCCACAGCCCATTACCAGTCGTACCCCATCAGCCCACCTCCAGTCCTAACCCCCCATCAACCCATTTCCAGTCCTAGCCCCCTATAGCCCAGTACCAGTCCTACCACCCCCCATCAGCCCACAGCCCATTACCAGTCGTAACCCCATCAGCCCACCTCAGGTCCTGACCCTTTCCATAGCCCATTACCAGTCCTATCCCCCCCATCAGCCCACAGCCCATTACCAATCCTAACCCCCCCTCGGCCCAGGGAAAAAAAAAAAGCTGGCTGCTGCCGCCACGGCAGAATCGAGTGTCCCGCAGGGCCCCCCCTGCCCAGCTGAGCCCGCCCTGCCCGGCTGAGCCTCTCCACGACGGCTTTCAGAGCCGCGAAGGGAGAGCGTCTCCCTCACGGCTCTGTTAAGCTCACAGGGGCTGATGGGAAATTTCCCATCTGCCCCTGCAGGCTTAACAGAGTTGAATTTCCCATCAGCCCCTGCGGGCTTAACAGAGCTGTGAGGGAGACACTCTCCCTTCGCGGATCTGAAAGCCGTCGCGAAGAGGCTCGGCCGGGCAGGGAGGGCTCAGCTGGGCAGGGGGGGGCCCTGTGGGACATTCGATTCTGCCGCTGCCAGCCTTTTTTTTTTAAATTTAATTTATTTTTAAAGCAGAATGTTCTTTGCGCGGGGCCCCCTGAAACTCAGGGCCCTGTGCAAAAACATTCTCGCTCAATGGACGGGCCGGCCCTGATCCTGAGTATCTGGGTTTACTTAAAGCGGTGAAGGCCAGGCATTTTAAAAATGTTGACCGCCCCCACTGAATATTGACCCCCCAAGATTTATTTTCCAATTCAGGCTCAAAACTGGAAAAAAACAAAGGGGAACTTTTACAAAAGTGTATTAAGCAGGTAATGTGGGAATTAGCATGACTGTTTAAGGTTACATTAACAGTAATTGTGGCTGCTTGACACTCACAGAATAATTTTATCAAACGCTGCTTATGTATGAAGGGCATGTAGGTGCCTATTTTAAGTTTATGTTATAAAGACACATAGATGTCTATGGGTCTACAAAATACCAGTACAAATGCTGCTGAAATCTCAGCTATAATGAATCCGTGTACAATTACACCAGCTCAAGAGCAGGTGTAATATAGGTACAATATGTGTGATTACTGCACAGGAACTGCAAAACATTACCGCACTTAAAAAAATAAAAGGTCTCCAAAGAGTTTGGAAGTCTTGCAGTAATACTTATTAGTAAAGGGGTAAAGAAAAGTGATTTGGGGAGAAGACATTTTAGACTTTGAGGGGAGGGACAATATTCCTTGAAGGGCAGGGAAATAATATAAAAAAATCCAGCTAGAGAATATTTATGATGCGCTGTAGCAGATGTCCTAAGAAGGGCATTGCGTGAGCATCATGCTTTGCCTAGCAATGCCTGAATAATGCAAAAGAGTGCTTTCATCTAGTAAGATGAGTAGATGTGTCTTCGAACTTCCAGAGAAGATGCACATTTCCTAGTCTATGAACGCTTAGAAATCATGCAGGGCCAGTCCAAGGGTGTCAGCTTCCATAGGTGAACCTTCAGCTATGTGCCCCCCACCTCCCCTCCCAGAGCAGCTCAGGATCTGACACCTTCCTAGTCTAGCATCTCCCCTGCCCCTTTTCTATCCCCTCCCGTAGTCCAACATCTTCCTTTCTCCTACCCCCTTCCATAAGTGAACCTTCGGCTATATGCCCCCCACTTCCCCTCCCAGAGCAGCTCAGCATCCTACCCCCTCCCCATTAGTCCAGTACCTCTCCTGCCCTTTTCTATCCCCTCCCCTAGTCCAACATCTCCCCTTCCCCTACCCCCTCCCGCAGGTGAACCTTGTAAACGGGGGCGCTGGGCGTGAATGTCCACAGTCTTGGCAAAGGCAAAATACTATTTTGACTTGCAAAGGATTGTGGGGAATGTAGTCCATTCATACCAGAATCAGCCGTTCTCAAAATAATGAGTTGTGTTGCTCAAGTGTAAGCAAAGAAAAATATATTTTATTCATGGGGTTAATTCTCCCACACAGATTTACTTGGTAACACAAAAGGACACTTGCTTCAGTATTGTACTTAGGAAAAACAAATCATGATATAAACAACTGAACTGCTTAAGCAATCAAACAATAAAGACCTTGATGGGAAACAGAAAAGGTCTTTTTAAGGGCTCCTGCTAATACCTTTTAGCAGTGCTCCAAAAGCAAAAACAAAACCCAAAAGTAACCAAAAACTGTTCTTTTTCAAGGATAACTTTCTTCTATTTTCACACACAAACAGTAGTTTCCTTTCAGAGCTCATGTGCAACTGTGCATGGCTTAATTACCAATCATTAGCCAGCTGCAAACCCCTTTGCTGGTTCACTTTCTCTATGTGGCTCAAATCCTATTCTGATCATTTAAAATATCTCCTTCTTCTTCAACTATCATAGAATCAATATCATGGTCTGGCTCAGAGGAATTCCTTAATGGAGCACTCTCAGGACAATACTTGTTTCCCTGCTGTCTTCCAGGTAAAGAGCTAGGGCATAGATCAGAGTTCATACCTGAGCTTCCTTTGCTGTTAGGGTTCCTCTCCAGATATCCTGGCCAATAAGTAGTCCAGCTTTTATGTCCAGCCTTCCAATCAAGATCCCTGGACACTGGGTCTCTCTTCACATACCTTCTTGCACTGGTCTTAGGGCCCCTTCCAAATGCAGCCGTCTCCTTCACAGGTGCCGTCTGGGAATTCCTGGCTCTGTAACCCCACTCCTCTGGCTTCCTCCAGTCCAATGGAGTATGCTTGCCTCTGGAATAACTCCCAACACACGTACTGCTATGGGCTCCTTCTTTAGACCTCCAAGATGTTTTCCTCTTCTTCCTTCCACGTTGATGCTGCTGCTTCCTCTCTCTGTCCTTGAGCTCTGAGTTCCTCAACTGATTCTATGTAGAATATGTTTTACTTTTAACTTGTTTAGAGGGATACTCCACCCTAGCACAGCTCAGCTGTGCTGAATCAAGCCCTGCCCTTGGAGATGAGTGATTGGGGATTACCTCATAGCTCTCCTGATTGAACACACGTTTCCCCACTTCAGCTCTTCTAGAGGCTGTTTGAAACCTGGTGCATTCTGGGACTGGTAGTCTTTTATGAAAACATTCTGTTTTAGTATTTCTACTAGCTAAGACAGGTTGCTTGTTCAGAGCCAATTCACCTCTATTATAGCTCCTTCCTGAACTATGATAAGCTTCCTTATCACAACCTTAAACTATGTGCCCCCCCACCTCCCCCCCCCCCCAGAGCAGCTCAGGATCTGACCCCCCCTGCCCCTTCTCTATCCCCTCCCCTTCCCCTAACCCACCAAGGTGTCTAGCATCATCTCTTCCATTATCTCCCCTCTCCTTCCCTATTCCCCTCCAGCTGCCAGTATCTCCCCTTCCTTCCCCATCAACCAAACCTCTGGTAAGAACGGAGATGTCTCATTGCCATTCAAAACTGCCACATGTTTACTCGTAATCTCTGGTCCTCGTTACTCTGATGCAAGCTTCCTGTCAGAATGGGTGGGAGCAGCAGGCTTTGTGCATATGCATGGGTGATTAAAGGCCCAACACTATGCTGACAGTAGTTTGCTCTGCTGCTGTTCAGGTGATGCAGTACCACTCCTGAGGTCTGCCAACCTAGGTGGATGTCTAGTCTGTCTAGTGGACAGGCTAGCCCTGAATCATGGATAACTGTATTTGATTCCATTCAAAATGTAAAATACAATAAATTGCACATTTTCAGGATACCTCTAGTATTTGTAAACGTCCATCTGAAGTCACATCGTATGCCGACATGAATCGCTCCTTCACCTTCTGAACCTTTTCTGCCATGAGCTCATTCTGGAAGAGGTAGAAAAGCAAAAGAAAGGTTAGGATGGCAGAGCTAATCACAAGGTAAGCAGCAACCTTTCTCTGAATATTATCAGCTTGTAGGAATAGAGTAGCTCCCAGCATGGCATACACCAAACATCAGCACCAAGACATCCAAATCTGTTAAGACTTTAATGAAAGAGGCTGGATTTACTGGCAGTTATGGAGACATGGTTCATGCACAACCATGACTGGGATTAAATTGTATGGGGCTATACTTTATTCGGGAAGGACAGGGTAGGAAGAAGGGGAGGAGGAGGAGTAGCACTTTATGTAAAAAATCATATTAAAGCTACAGAATTACAGGGCTTACAAGAGAAGGCAGAGGCACTGTGGGTTAAACTAGAAAGAAGGAATGGGGAATCCATTTGTATTGGTGTGATATACAGATCTCCTTCAAGGGCAGAAGATGTGGACAAAAATTTAATTGAAGACACTCACAGTATTACCAGGAAAGAAAAAGTGCTACTGATAGGTGATTTCAATATGCCTGGATGTTGATTGCCACATCCCCGATGCCATGTCATCTAGAAGTTAGGAGATCCTGGATTCTCTAGAGGGAGAATTATTCCATCAATTGGGAACAGAACCCACACGTGAAGGGGCCATACTGGATCTGGTGTTTACCAATGCGGAAAGTGTTTCTGATGTTATAATGGGAGATTATCTCTCATCCAGTGATCGCCAGATGGTGTGGTTCAGTATTAGGACTGGGAATGATGAAGCCCATTGAAAAGTGAGAGTCCTAGATGTTAGGAAAACTAACTTTTCCAAGATGGGACAATACCTCAAGGAGTCCTTAGCAGGATGGGAACAGCTGGGGGATGTAAAAAAACAATGGACAAAACTGAAAAGGGATATTTTAAGGGCAACAAACCTTTCTGTTAAGAAAATAAATAAATGTAAAAGGAAAAGGAGGTCACTTTGGTTCTTGAAAGAAGTAGCTGAAAAGGTGAAGAAAAAGAGGATGGTATACATAAAACACAAGAGATCACAGAAAGAGGAAGACAAGCATCAATATATGGAAAAACGTAGAGAAGCTAGGAAATTAGTCAAGAAGGCAAAGAACCCAACAAAGGACTAGACCGAAGAAAAGGACGTCAAAACCGCAAGTAGAACCCTCACTACACACCACACACTTCCTTCCACCAGACGGTCCCTTCAACTACCAACACCCCAACGGATCCGGATCTCCCTTCCACGGGGACAGGCTCCCCTCCCACGGGGACAGGCTCCCCTCCCACGGGGACAGGCTCCCTTTCCACGGGGACAGGCTCCCCTTCCACGGGGACAGGCTCCCCCTCCACGGGGACAGGCTCCCCTTCCACGGGGACAGGCTCCCCCTCCACGGGGACAGGCTCCCTTTCCACGGGGACAGGCTCCCCTCCACGGGGACAGGCTCCCCTTCCACGGGGACAGGCTCCCCCTCCACGGGGACAGGCTCCCCTCCCACGGGGACAGGCACCCTTTCCACGGGGACAGGCACCCATTCCACGGGGACAGGCTCCCTACCACGGGGACAGGCTCCCCTTCCACGGGGACAGGCTCCCCTCCCACGGGGACAGGCTCCCCTCCCACGGGGACAGGCTCCCTTTCCACGGGGACAGGCTCCCCTCCACGGGGACAGGCTCCCCTTCCACGGGGACAGGCTCCCCTTCCACGGGGACAGGCCCCTGCCCCAAGTTTAGCTCTCCCCAATCGGGGGATTGGAGCGGCAACAAGGGCACAGCCAGACAGCGGCAGAGTGCCGCCCAATCGGGGCAGACTCAAGGCCGTACAAGGAACAGCGCGGCAAGAGTGAGCACAAAGGGAGAATCACAGCCACACATACAACAGAACACCAGAGGAAAAACAACAGCAAAGCAAGCAACAGACAAAGACTTAAGAAAAAAAAGGCATCACCCTAACAGAACATCACAAAAGACCAAAATGCACGTCACATACTTCCTCCCACTCTACCTACTCGTCACTCAACTCCTCCCACCAACCACACACCTACACTACCCACAAGCAAACACAACGCGGTACCCACCAACAGCATTGCCATATTTAGAAACACAGCACACACACAAACACTCAGAACTGCCCAGACAAAAAGACCAAACAGACACAAATCAAACTCCCAATCCTGCACAAAGGAAGCACATGTAACAGCAACCTACTCAACAAAGGTAACAACGATTGAGCTCATAAACGCCAGATCAGTATGCAACAAGATACACACTCTTGTAGACCACATAGAGGAGCGACAGCCCGACATAATATGCTTCACAGAGACGTGGCTCAACCCTACCGACAATGTACTACTCAACCAACTCGTACCGGACAACTACTCAGCGTACAACTGCCCACGAACCCACAAGCGTGGAGGAGGAGTCCTAATAATAGCAAAGACAAAACTAAAATTCAAGACACATAGCTTCTCCAATACTCAGCAATGTAACACAATCAGCATCAAAAACAAAAACATTGCAATCTGCCTAACCTACAGAGCACCCAGAGCTCCACCCGACGAATTAGCCTTCATACTCGAAGAAGCCTGTGCCATAACAACAAACAACAAACCAGCACTACTGATTGGAGACTTCAACCTCAAGTCCACCAATGCCAAAGACGCAGAGGCCTTCCTGCAAGCAATGACCTCACTTCAATTCACACAGATAATCAACGCTCCAACGCACAGACATGGATCTTCTCCAGACCTCATCTTCGCATCCAATTACATAACTTCAAGAGACCTAATCTCTCCACCCACCATTACCCCAGTGCCATGGTCTGACCATTACTTAATTGAGACAAAGATACGATCTCAAGAGGACCAGACAAACGAAAGAACAAACAACTCACACACACAAAGACGATTCAAGAAATTCGACAGGGACGAATTCATACAGAACACAACACAACACCTGAACATTCCTACAGATGACCTGGAGGAACAAGTTTACAGATGGAACAGCATCTTAGCTAACGCCGCCAAACCATCCGGTGGAGGACACGAGAAACACCAACACAACAGGAGACAAAACAAACCTCGGTACTCAGCAGAAATACGTCAGGAAAAGAGGGAGCTCAGGAAGATTGAACGGAGATGGAGAAAAAACAAAACAGCAGCCGACCAACATCTCTACCTAACAAAACAAAAACAATACAATGAATGCATCAACCAATCAAAGAGGGAATTCCACACAAACCTGATAAATACTTCCATCAACAAGCCCAGAGAGCTCTTTGAAATAGTCAAGATCCTCACAAAAGAGCAAACAGAAGGGGAAGTACAAGTGGACCCACAGGAATTCGCCAACCACATCAAAGACAAATTCCACTCCACAGAGCGTACAACACCCAGCGGGACCACCAGGACAGACATACACAACGAAACCTGGGGCACATTCTACTCACCCTCAACAGAGCAGATATCCCACATCATCTCTACAATCAACACAAGCACTGCTCCTACAGACCCATGCCCAGTATCATGGGTCAAAGCCACCAAATCAAACTTCATTCACACCATACACAAAATAGTACAGAACTCACTCACTCAAGGACTCATGCCAAAGCAACTAAAGCTTGCCTCAGTAAGACCAATAACAAAGAAAACAACACTCGACAAAAAGGATCCAGCAGCATACTGACCGATCTCCAGCATACCCTTCCTGGCAAAAATCATCGAAAAAAACGGTACAACTACAACTCCAGGAACACATCGACAAACATGAAACACTCGACGACAACCAACACGGCTTTCGTCCCAACCACGGAGTCGAAACGCTACTGATCTACCTCTTCGACAGCATCCTAAGAATAATTGACAACAACAGGAAGGGAATCATAATGATCTTCATCGACATCTCCTCAGCCTTCGACACAGTGGACCACAACACGCTCCTGGAAAGACTAAAGAACACTGGTATACACGGTATCACTTTGAAATGGTTCCACTCGTACCTAACCGAAAGACAGCTACAGGTCAAGGTGGGACACAACACCTCCCGACCCATAAATGTCCGCCAAGGAGTACCTCAAGGATCCGCACTTTCAGCCCTCCTATTTAACATCTACATCCAACCGATATGCGACATCATGAAAGAGAACAACATTCAATACACAATATATGCAGACGACATCATGATATACACCCCGATAGAAATCGACAACCCGGATTTCTCCAAGATAACAGACTGCCTTACCCAAATGACGAGCTGGTGTCAAAACAACAACCTCGCAATAAACTACAACAAGACTGAAGCCCTAATAATCACTCGGAACCAAAACTTCATACACCCGCCAAACATCAAGATACAAAACACTACTATTCCAATAAAATCAGAAGTGAGATACCTTGGAGTTACTCTGGACAACAAGCTAAGCCTCAAGCCACACATAGACAAAACAATACAAAAAGTCTACTACAAGATGCGAATCATCAGGAGACTGAAACCACTCCTTGCCCCAGAACACTTTCGTACCGTCCTCCAAGCACTGATAACCCCAATACTGGACTTCTGCAATCCGATATACTTGGGACTACCGAAACAAGCCCTCAAACCACTCCAGCTAGCACAAAACACTGCAGCACGAATAATATCCGGTACTGCAAGACAGGACCACATCACACCCACCTTAAAAGACTTACACTGGCTCCCAATCGGTGCACGCATCAGATACAAAACTATCATAAACCTATTTAAGATAAAACAGCACACATCAGCCAACAGCCTACACACCCTCATTCAACCAGACAACAGCACTCGTCCTAGAAGAAAACAAACACGCAACCGAGTCAGCACCCCAGGTGAATTCAAACACACACGCAAGGACACAACAGACAGAGCTCTCTCCATGGCTGCTCCAACTATATGGAACAAACTACCAGACGACTTGAGGACAACTACAGACCTCAAAGACTTTAGAAAACAGCTAAAAACCATGCTGTTCATAGAACACTATGGACACATCACATAACCTAAGAGAATGTATAACAGCACATACTGCTGCCTGTACAGATAATGTTTTACTGCACCACTGTATATAGCCCACACTGTACATAGCTCAAACCATTCTAGCACGCAACACACCACACCTTGTACATAGCTCACCCCAATCTAGCACACGATACAACACACACTCAACTAAATTGCACCCTCACTGCATGATTAACACACTCACTTTACCCGATTGTTTGCTGTGATACCACCTTGATTAATATGATAAGGCGGTTTAAAAATACTGTTAAATAAAATAAATAAATAAAGATACAAATAGAATTAAAAATAGCCAATTCAGTAAAATGGGGGACAAGATATTTTTCAGATATGTTAGTGAGAGGAGGAAGTACAAAAGCGGTGTTGTCAGACTGAATGGTGAAGGGGAGGAATATGTAGAAACTGATGATGATGAAGCAACATTGCTAAACAAATATTTTTGTTATGTGTTCACAGATGAAGGACCAGGAGCAGGACCTCAGAAAACATCTACAAATAGGAACAGTAGTGAAGGAAATCTGGAACGATTTTCAGAAGATTGTGTTTGTGAGGGTCTAGCTAAGCTAAAAGTAGACAAAGCAATGGGGTCAGATGGGATACATCCCAGAGTATTGAAGGAACTTGGGGAAGTTCTAGCAGCTCCACTGTCTAACCTTTGCAATGCTTCTTTAGAGTCGGGAGTGGCCCCAGAGAACTGAAGAAAGGCACATAAGGTAGCTTTACACAAAAGTGGAAGTTAGGATGAGGTTGAGTACTACAGGCCGGTTAGTCTCCTTTACTCCATCTCTTCCTCTGTCAGCCCTTTCATCTCACATATTCTCAACCTATTACTCTCCACTGCAACTGTCCCTAATACTACTACTATTAATGATTTATATAGTGCTCCAAGGCATATGCAGCGCTGTACAAACACATATAGAAGACAGTCCCTGCTCTTAGAGGTTACAATCTAATTAAGACAGACAGCACAATACAAGAGAAATAAGGGATTCAAAATGGAGAGGAGACACAAGGGAAACAAGCAATTAGGATCTGAAAGTGGCCTCAAAGAGGTAAGCCTTTAGCATAGATTTGAAGAGGGGGAGAGATGAGATGATGTAAAGATAGAGGAAGTTTGTTCCAGGCATAGGGAGCAGCAGTGAAAAGTTCGAAGTCTGGAGTTGGCAGTAGAAGAAAAGGGCACAGAGAGAAGAAAGCCAGAGGAGGAGCGGAGTTCATGAGGAGGGATGTAGGAAGAGAAGAGAGAGGAAAGGTAATGAGGGGTAGTAGAGTGAATGCATTTATAGGTTAGAAGGAGAATTCTGAAATGGATACAGAAATGGAAGGGGAGCCAGTGAAGTGATTTTAGATGAGGGGTTAAATGAGTGTATTGGGGCTGGCAGAAGATTAGCCGGACAGCAGAATTCTGAATAGATTGAAGAGGAGAGAGATGACTCTGAGAGAGACCAGCAAGGAGGAGGTTGCAATAGTCAAGAAGTGAGGTAATTAAAGAGTGGACAAGAGTTTTAGTTGTGTGTTCAGAGAGGACGGGGCAAATTTTGATAATGTTATAGAGAAAGAAACAACAGGTTTTAGCAATCTGTTGAATGTATGTGGAGAAGGAAAGGGAGGAGTCAAAGATGACCCCAAGGTTGCAGGCTGAGGAAACAGGAAGAAGAAGAGTATTGTTAGCAGTGATAGAGAAAGGAGGAAGGGGGGAGGAGGGTTTAGGGGAGAAATATAAGAAGTTCAGTTTTAGCCATGTTCAATTTCAGATAGCTGTGAGACATCCAAGTAGTGATGCCAGTTAAGCAGGCAGGCATATGAGCTTGGAGTATAAGAGAAATGTCAGGTGAAGATAGATGTAAGAGTCATCTGTATAAAAATCATACTGAAAGCCATGGAAAGAGATGAGGGCACTAAGGGACAGGGGGTAGAGAAAGAAAAGGAGAGGGCCTAGAACAAACCCTTGGGGTACACCAACTGAAAGAGGACTGGCAGTAGAGGATAAACCACCAGAACAAACACTGAAAGAGTGATTAGAGAGATAAGAAGAGAACCAAGACAGCACAGAGCTCCTAAAACCAAGAGACGATAATGTGTCGAGGATGAGGAAGTCAACAGTATCAAAAGCAGTAGAAAGGTCAAGAAGAATGAGAACTGAGTAAAGGCCTTTGGACTTAGCCAGGAACAAGTCACTGGAGACTTCGGCAAGAGCCGTTTCAGTAGAATGAAAGGAACGAAAGCCAGACTAGAGTGGATCAAGGAGGGCATGAGAGGAGAGAAATTCAAGGCAGCGGCAGAAAACTGTACGTTCAAGAAGTTTGGAAATGGAGAAGGGAGATGGATCGGTAATTAGATGTGTCCAGTGAAGTTTTTTGAGGAGAGGAGTGATCACAGCATGCTTGAAGGCTGCAGAGAAGGTTGCAGTGGAGAATGAAAGGTTGAGAATATGTGAGATGGAAGGGATGATGGAGGAGGAGATGGAGTTGAGGAGATGGTTGGGGATAAGATCAGAAGAAAAGGCAGTGAGTTTAAAGGAGGAAAGAAGAAGGAAGGTTTCCTTTTCAGAGATTTTAGAAAAGGATGAAAGGGTGGTAGAAGTTGAGGGGAAAAGGTATTGGAGAGGGGGAAGAGGGTGTGAAGAAGAATTAGCAGGGAACTGAAGAGTAATCTTATGGACTTTGTTGTGAAAATAATTGGCTAGGGTTTGGGCAGAGAGAGAAGGAGGGATTGGAGGCGGTGGTGCCTTAAGAAGGGAATTGATAGTAGAAAAGAGACAGCGAGGGTTAGAGGCAAGGCAGTTAGTCAGATGGATTAAATAGTTTTGCATAGCGAGTGCAATGCCAGATTGGAAAGACGTAAGCATGAATTTGAAGTGAAGGAAGTCAGAAAGGAAGTGGTATTTGAGCCAAATGTGTTCAGTTGAACAGGCACAGGAGCATAGGCAGCCTTTAAGCATGCTGTGGTCACACTTCTCCTCAAGAAACCTTCACTTGACCCTACTTGTCCTTCTAATTATCTACCTATCTCCCTTCTTCTCTTCATTTCCAAACTTCTTGAATGTGCAGTCCTCCTCTGTTGCCTTAAATTTTTCTCCTCTCAAGTCCTGCCAGATCCACTTCAATCTGGCTTTCATCCCTTACATTCTGAGACAGCTCTTGCCAAAGTCTCCAGTGGCTTGTTCCTGACTAAATCCAAGGACCTTTACTCAGTCCTCATTCTTCTTGACCTTTCTGCTGTTTTTAACACTGTTGATCACTACCTTCTCCTCTACATATTGTCCTCACTTGGTTTTAGAGGCTCTGTGCTGTCCTGGTTCTCTTCTTATCTCTCCCATCACTTTTTCAGTGTTTGTTTTGGTGGTTCCTTCTCTAGTGCTATCCCACTCTTGGTTGGTGTACCCAGGGCTCTGTTCTGGGCCCTCTACTTTTCTCTCTATATACCCAATCCCTTGGTGCTCTCATGTCCTCCCATGACTTTCAGTATCATTTTTATGCTGATGATTCTCAGATCTATCTATCTACACCTGATATTTCAATGACACTCCATATTTGCATCTACCATTACTATTAATTATTTATATAGTGCTACAAGACATATGCAGAGCTGTATGTCTCACTGCTCTTTGAAATTGAACATGGCCAAAACCAAACCTCTTATTTTCCCCCTAAATCCTCCTCCCCTCTTCCTCCTTTCTCTATCTCTGTAGATAACACTTTTCTACTTCATGTTTCCTCAGCCCGCAACCTTGGAGTCATCTTTGCCTCCTCCCTCTCCTTCTCCACACATATCCAACAGATAGCGTCAAATAAATGATTAGTAATAGTAGTAAATTAATAGAAACACTTCTAAAACAGAGGATAGTAAGGTTTCTGAAGTCCAATGGATTGCAGAATCCGAGGCAGCATGGGTTTACCAGAGGCAGGTCTTGTTAGACAAATTAATTAATTTCTTTGACTGGGCAACTAGAGAATTGGACTGAGGGAGAGCCATAGATGTGGTGTATTTAGATTTCAGTAAAGCCTTTGATACCATTCCGCACAGAAGATTTATAAATAAATTGAGCATCCTAGAAATAAACACTAAAGTGACTGACTAGGAGGCAACAAAGGTACAGCTAAATGGAGCTTACTCAAAGGAGAAGTATGTAACCAGTGGTGTGCCACAGGGATCTGTCCTTGGTCCAATTTCTTTTAACAAAATATGCAATAGACACCCAGGAAGGAGTAGATAACATGGGGAGGGATCTAGCTAAGCTTGAAGAATGGTCTAGAATTTGACAGCTGAGATTTAATGCTAATGCAGAGTCATGCATTTGGGCTGCAAAAAACCAAAGGAAGGATACAATATAGGGGATGAACTACTTCTGTCCATGAAAGAAGAGTGGGATCTGGGAGATTGTTTCTGATGATCTTAAGGTGGCTAAACAGGTAGAAAAAGTGATGCCAAAAGCCCGAAGGATGCTTGGGTGCATAGGGAGAGGAGTGGCCAGCAGAAAAAAGGAGGTGATAGTGCCTCTGTGGAAGTCTTTAGTGAGACCTTATTTGAAGTACTGTGTGCAATTCTGGAGATCACACTTTCAAAAGGATATAAACAGGATGGAGTCTGTGCAGAGAGTGGCTACAAAATGGTCAGAGGACTTCACCATAAGGCACAGAGGGACAGACTTAAAGGTCTCAATATGTATGCTTTGGAGGAAAAGCGGGAGAGAGGAGATATGATAGAGACATTTAAATACCTCCATAGCAAAAATGCAGAGGAGGAGAGCCTCTTTCAATTGAAAAAAAGTCCTACAATGAGAGGTATAGGATGAAGGTGAAAGGGGATAGACTCAGGAGTAATATGCAGAAATATTTCTTTGCGTAAAGAGTGATAGATGCATGGAATAGTCTTCCAGTGGAGGTAGTAGAGACGAGGACAGTATCTGAAATCAAGAAAGCATGGAACCAACACTTAAGATCTCTAAAGGAAAAAAGGGCTATAGATAGTAGTTGGTATGGAAGGATAGACTGGATAGGCCATATGTTCTTTTTCTGCCATCATCTTTCTATGTTTCTAAAGTTTTGTCTGAAACCAGCAATTTCAAGACTAAAAATGTGCAGTTAGTCTACTCTCTGCTAATACAGAACTCTTTGGAGAAACGTTTAGGACTAGTACAGTTTTGGATAACAGAAGCACACTTCCAAAAATGTATTCAGATGTAACATGTTATTCTTGTTCTTATTATTTTCTCTCTTCCTTTCGTCACCATCATTTCAGATAAAATGCAGATCTTCTTCTTGGCAAAGGTCTCGAAAAAGGTAATCTTCCATACTGAAGCACTTCATATAGCTTGTCTGTTAGAAAGCATCATCCCAGCAGACAATCATATCCTCCATCTGCCATCATTAACATGCACTGCTAACCAAAATGTATTTCTTAAGGAGGGTGCTAGTGAGAACATAAGAACATAAGAAATGCCATACTGGGCCAGACCAAGGCCCATCAAGCCCAGTATCCTGTTTACAATAGTGGCTAGTAAATTCTCATATGCTTATTCATTGTGCAAATACACAGTCATTTTGGGCAGTGGTATGGAATAGAATATGGTTGGGATTGTTCTCTTCGGTTTCCACAGCTAATATGATAAACTTTGCAGCTTTCTTGGTCATGCTGCGTCTCCATAACTGGAACCAACATTTTAGCCACCTTACTGTGTTTTTTGTTAGGGTGAAATGGATAAACAATGGATGTCTTTTCTTTTACTGTATATAGTAGTCCTCAAACTGGTTTGGTGGGTTTGAGGTGGGACATTTGAATTCGAATTTTAGAAGGAAAGTCCGTTGGAGAGAGGCTGGAGACCTCTTTTCCCATACATTGGAAGATTCTCTGGTGAATTTAGAGATGCTCTCCCATAGAGTTTCTTTTAAATGTTCTCTTTGGCTTCCACAGCTAGTATGATAAACTTTGCAGTTGGTATTGCCTATAGAGGGGCAGCTCTTCTTTTGCATTCTTATATGGAAATCTCTGCTAATAAGTGCTGACCTCGCAAAGGGGACCATACCTGATAGATTTCCTTCTGTCTTTGTCTATGCATTTGGTTCTGTGTAACTGGAAAAGTAATTCTCTGCTAGATGCTAATCTTCGGTGAATGACTGTTGAATATGCCAATACAAATCCATAGTGGCAGAAATCCTGGGGGTCTCATCTTCCAGCACTATAGCGCAATTTGTTTTGTTGTGACTATCCATTGGGTTTTCTTGGAAAGATACAGAAGTAGATTACCAGGCCTTTCCTCTGCGCAGTTTAAGTTTAGTGTTGTTGCGCTCTCCCATCTGCCCATCCAACTGTGTCCTTTAAATCTCATTCAGCCCTATATGATGAAATTAAATGAATAATTTCAATGAATTTCTTCTGCCCCTTCCTTGGAACTGATCAAAAGGAAATTAAAGAGTGAGATGTTTATTAAAGAATGGAAAGATTTTGCACTTACTGCATATTAGGTGCAAAAACTAAAGCATGATTTGTGCAAAGGCTGAGTGCTAACTGCTGGGGTGTAGTCAGCAAATGCTGTGCAGTTAGCATACGGGACCACACTCAATGCATTGGCAGATGGTGCTGAAAGGGAAAATCCAGCATGGTGCTGTAGGGCCTGTCATAGCGCAAAGTCAAAAAATATATTCGGTCTTTGCGGAGTGAATTATGACTATCCAACAGTGAAAAATCACACCAATATAACAAATTTTTTTTAGTGGAAAACAAATTTTATATATAAGCATCTAAATGGTGTAAATATTAAGGTGAATGTCGGCCCCAGTGTTAAAAATGATATTAGTAAGTGATGTTATTAATAAGCCAGGGGGTTTCAGCTTCTCACTGCGCCCAAAATGCTTTTTCAAAGAGCTTGTTTGAGCATTAGCGCTTCAACCACATCAGTAACCACCCTGTAATGCAAGAAGAATTTTATATCACTTAACACCCATATTGCCATCACCAATTAGTGTGAGAAACTCTTAGGGAGATATTTCTTTGACTATAACTTATTTCTTAATAAAAAACCTTATTATTTATAAAAAACTCTTCTATGACCGCACTGTTCGTGCTCAATTTATAGTCTCTGGTTTCTCTGTTGTTACTACATAATGTCATGCTGCCGCCCCAGAGGCCAAGGTTGGTATGGGCAGGTCAGATGAACACGAGAGTTTTTATATATTTTGAATTTGGTCCTTCTGTAAAAGGTCTGGGTAATGTTCCCAGGACCTTCCGGGGGCCAAAGTTCAAGAGAACACAATAGCCAGAATGTAGGGAAAATAAGGCTTTATTTCCCTTTAAGCACAATGGTTCAAGTTATGGGAGACTACTTCAACAAACTGAAAGAAACCTTGCTTCAGGCAACAAAAAGAAAATATATTCACACTTGTTTTGTTTAACTGTTGCTTCACAGTACTTGGCATAAACAAACTTTACAGGCATTCGTTACTGTTCACTGTTTTATGTTTCATGCACAGACCTTAGGCTACCTGCCTGACAGTAGCTACAGTCCATCGGGGTTTCAGGTGGGTCTTCGTTGAATTCCACCTGCATGGGCTGAGTATCAGACAGCTGTGAATCAGTGTCAGTAAACTCTTGAGGAGTGTACTGAGGTTTTTCATATAACACATTTACTAGCTTCCAATGTTCAGCATTCAAGTCAGGGCCGCGCCCATGTGAGTGTTTGTTATGGCAGTTACTTCCCCTTGCAGGCTGCCTTATGTTATACAGTCTTTTTACCAAGGGCTTGTGCCCTGTTTCACCAACAGTTTGATAGGGAGGATATACTCCAGTATCTTGTGTTTCCTTTCTTCTTAACTTATATTGCTTATCAGAATAAAAAGGTATTTTACCTTGTTTAGTTGAGTCCCATGGCCTGGTCCTGCTGTAGTTCAGCCTGTCTTGAGCAATAGGCTTTTCACACTCCAGCTGGCCTTCATGCAGAGTCACCACTCTCTCACATTCACACCTTTTACCATTTGAATAAGGAATATTACCATTTGCAGCAAAGACTTCATCCTGGCTCAGATAATGCTTACTGTGTCTTGCATTTACTGCTGCCAGTTCTTCACACCAAACTCTGGGGTTTATTTCTCCCCTTGTGCCTTTCTTTCCAGTACCTCTCAACCAAGGATTCCTGGAACTCTGTGGCCTCGGATTCACTATGCCCTCCTGCCAGGAACTCCTTCCTCTCTGGTGCTCTGGACACTCCTTATGGTGCTCTCCTTCTTTGGTTCCTTTCCAGAAGCTCTCTGTGGTGTGACTCTCCGTGGTCTGCTTTTCCTTGATAAGCCTCTTCTTGATATGCCTCCTTTTGGTAGGCCTTCCTTGGTATGCCTCTCCTTGGTCTCTCTCTCCCTGGTCTCTCTGATCTCTCCTTTTCAAGTTCCCAGCCTTTCTTCAGGGGAACTCCCCCTTTTCTCCATTGGCTGTTAGGTTGCACTACCTCATCAGCTCTGAGGTGCAGTTCTCTGGGCCTTGGAAGGTCACTCCTGCTCCCTCTATTGGGCTCCTCATAATATTGCAGCTGATGATAAAATCTTTTTTCAGGATTTAAAACCCTTTTTTCTCCATGAATAGGCTCTGCGGTACCACATATCCCCCCTCTTAAAATATGACGGGCTGGTGAAGCCCCCTTCACACAGCACGGAATTCGTAGCTGAGCAGCAGTATTGTACTGTAGCTTGCTGTCACCGTATATCTTCCGCCTGTTATTGACTAGTTTTTCTCCTGGGTGATAAGTGTTGGCTACTGCGGCTAGCAACCCTGATCGGTCGTGCCACGATCGAAGAGCGTTGATATGATAGATTTGCGTGCGTCCTGTGGTATCTTGTACCTCATAAGAGGTGGGTCCTCTAGGTTGAACTACCACATGAGGTCCTCTCCACCGGGCCTCGAATTTGGGGGTAGCTCCCGATACCAAGACCATTACTTTTTCTCCTGCTTGTAGCTGCCTGTGCTTTACCCTCCGGTCATAGTATCTCTTCTGTTTTATCTGACTCTCCTCCAAGTGCTCCCTCGCCACCCGAGAGGTTCGTTCTAATCGCCACCACCACTTCCACTGTCGCCCGAGTTTTCTTCCTCTTCCAACTCCTCGGGGCTGGCCGTGCTGTTGGCTCAATGGGAGTTCCTCCCCGATTTTCGGCACGGAGTCCTCCTTGTGGTCTTCCACATGGGGGCCCAGGTCTTCTTCAGGAAAATCACTCCCTATGGCCATGAGTCCTTCTAGCTCTGCCTTCCCCGTAGAGCCAAAACCATCTGCACCTCGGCTAGTGGGAGTGAGCATGGTGACCTCTTCCAAGCTGGGGAACCCGACTCGCTCGCAAATCAATTGCGCTATTCTGTCCCCAACCTGAACCACGAAATCTTCTTTAGAAAAATTGCACAGGAGAACTTTTACTATTCCCCTATAATCAGGGTCGATGACCCCTGCGGCTACATCCAAGCTGTGTTTGGCAGCCAATCCTGACCGGGGTGCTATCCTTCCATAACACCCTGGAGGGATTTCCACTTGTATTCCGGTGCTGATTAGCTTCCGTCCCTGCTTCGGGATGACCTGGTCTTCCACACTATGGAGATCGTAGCCTGCTGCTTGTGTTGATGCTCTTTGGGGACTACGGGCCTTTTCCGAAGTTTTACAGAACTTCAACACGAATTTCTTAGGCGCCTCCGGTGTTTCCTTTATCAGGCCTCTCTTTGGCTTTCCCCAGAGCGGGCTAGGGACCATGGAGTTAGTGGTTGCCGCTAGGCTGCTTCGCTGGGTGCTAAGGCGATCAGTAGGCTCAGGACTACCCGTGTGCTCATGCCTACTGCAGGTGGAATTCATGACTGTCTGAGGAGATAAACCCTCTCTCAGAGTCTTTTTAAATTGCGGCCAGTCGCGACCCAATACCAGCTCTTGTGGTAATCTTGGGACCACGGCTACCAACATTTGTTTTCTCATTCCCCATGCCTTAACCCACAGCTTGTACACGGGATAGCTTGTAGCTGATCCATGAACACATTTAATTTTGACCTGCGCTTCTGGACATTCAGGGACGGACCATCCTTGGTCTTGGATCATAGACCACAGCTGTTTGGACATCATGGATTGGTCCGCACCTGAATCTAGAAGTGCCTTAGCATGAACTCCGTGTATTTTTACTCTCAACACAAAACCTTCTTTTGTTGTCTTTGGGACTTCTCCCACTAATGCAACACGTGAATAACATTCCTTTTTTATATGGCCCTTCTTACCACATGAAAAACATCGTCTTACAGTTTCCACATCCTTAGGGTCATAATTACTCCTAGGGCTATACATTGGTCTGGAGGAACCCTCTACCCTCCTAGCTTACATCCCTAAGTGCATTTTAGGAACCGCTAGCTTTGGCTGGGACACTTTTTCTGCCTCCAGATATCTCTCTGTTAGGCTTATGGCCTCGGTAGTAGTGCAGCAATTCTGAAGAATTATAAAATTTTGCACTCTACTCGGTACTGCATTTAGAAACTGTTCTAAGATTATGGCGTCCATGAGAGTTTCAATATTCTTTCTCTCAGGCTGTAACCATTTGTACGCCAAGCTCTTTACTCTATGTCCCAAGGCTTTCGGAGTTTCATTTGGGTTAAGCATAGTGGCTCTAAACAATTTCCTATAAGCAAATGGGGTGAGACCTAGGCGATCTTTAATTGCCATTACTACCTCATCATAATTGTCTGCTAAAGCTGGAGGCATCGACCGGTAGGCGGCTAGAGCCTCTCCCGTCAGGGATGCAGCTAGTCTGACTGCCCACTGTTCAGTCGGCCACCGAGCTGACTTTGCTATTCTGCTAAATGAATCCAGAAAATCATCCAGATTATCACTGGGGCTTAACTTTCCCATTGTCAGGTCACTACATGACCATTGTCCCAACTCTGTGTTATGGAGTTCAGAGGCTCGCGATAGTTCCGCTTCCTTCTTTGCTATTTCTTCCTTCTGCTGGGTTAACCATTTCTCCAATGTGTGCAGAAGAGGTGACTGCTGTTCTTGCATGGCTTTCAGCGCTTGCGCTTGGTTCTGCAGCGCTAGTTTCGCCTGCTTGTCAAATTGATTAGCCATCCACGCACATACTTCTTTGGGATCCATGGTAATCTGTAGTAAGGAAACAAAACAACAAAACACAACCAAGTGTGGCTCTTTCACAAAGAAAATTTCCTTTCCTAATCCTTTTTTTTTTTTTTTTCTTCTCTATACTCTCCTCGGTATCCTACACTTTTCAGGTATATCTACGTTTTACCTGATGACAGTGTAGAATCAGCTCTGGAACAGTATACGTCGCTGTCGTTCCGCGATTCTCCGCCGACAGTTGGATACCGGATTTCTCTTTTCCAGGATTTTCTTCCAATCCGCTCCGGATTTGACTGCTCCACTCCGGGTTTTTTTTTTTTTTATAATCCAAGTGGGTTTTTTTCCGTTTCTTCTCCTTGAGACTTATAGCTCAAGCTTCTTCTCTGTAGGCTGGACGTAGGCTCCACAAAACATCCTGCCAGCTACGCCATTTTCATGTCATGCTGCCGCCCCAGAGGCCAAGGTTGGTATGGGCAGGTCAGATGAACACGAGAGTTTTTATATATTTTGAATTTGGTCCTTCTGTAAAAGGTCTGGGTAATGTTCCCAGGACCTTCCGGGGGCCAAAGTTCAAGAGAACACAATAGCCAGAATGTAGGGAAAATAAGGCTTTATTTCCCTTTAAGCACAATGGTTCAAGTTATGGGAGACTACTTCAACAAACTGAAAGAAACCTTGCTTCAGGCAACAAAAAGAAAATATATTCACACTTGTTTTGTTTAACTGTTGCTTCACAGTACTTGGCATAAACAAACTTTACAGGCATTCGTTACTGTTCACTGTTTTATGTTTCATGCACAGACCTTAGGCTACCTGCCTGACAGTAGCTACAGTCCATCGGGGTTTCAGGTGGGTCTTCGTTGAATTCCACCTGCATGGGCTGAGTATCAGACAGCTGTGAATCAGTGTCAGTAAACTCTTGAGGAGTGTACTGAGGTTTTTCATATAACACATTTACTAGCTTCCAATGTTCAGCATTCAAGTCAGGGCCGCGCCCATGTGAGTGTTTGTTATGGCAGTTACTTCCCCTTGCAGGCTGCCTTATGTTATACAGTCTTTTTACCAAGGGCTTGTGCCCTGTTTCACCAACAGTTTGATAGGGAGGATATACTCCAGTATCTTGTGTTTCCTTTCTTCTTAACTTATATTGCTTATCAGAATAAAAAGGTATTTTACCTTGTTTAGTTGAGTCCCATGGCCTGGTCCTGCTGTAGTTCAGCCTGTCTTGAGCAATAGGCTTTTCACACTCCAGCTGGCCTTCATGCAGAGTCACCACTCTCTCACATTCACACCTTTTACCATTTGAATAAGGAATATTACCATTTGCAGCAAAGACTTCATCCTGGCTCAGATAATGCTTACTGTGTCTTGCATTTACTGCTGCCAGTTCTTCACACCAAACTCTGGGGTTTATTTCTCCCCTTGTGCCTTTCTTTCCAGTACCTCTCAACCAAGGACTCCTGGAACTCTGTGGCCTCGGATTCACTATGCCCTCCTGCCAGGAACTCCTTCCTCTCTGGTGCTCTGGACACTCCTTATGGTGCTCTCCTTCTTGGTTCCTTTCCAGAAGCTCTCTGTGGTGTGACTCTCCGTGGTCTGCTTTTCCTTGATAAGCCTCTTCTTGATATGCCTCCTTTTGGTAGGCCTTCCTTGGTATGCCTCTCCTTGGTCTCTCTCTCCCTGGTCTCTCTGATCTCTCCTTTTCAAGTTCCCAGCCTTTCTTCAGGGGAACTCCCCCTTTTCTCCATTGGCTGTTAGGTTGCACTACCTCATCAGCTCTGAGGTGCAGTTCTCTGGGCCTTGGAAGGTCACTCCTGCTCCCTCTATTGGGCTCCTCATAATATTGCAGCTGATGATAAAATCTTTTTTCAGGATTTAAAACCCTTTTTTCTCCATGAATAGGCTCTGCGGTACCACAATAAACACCAATCTTCGATGCCAACTTCAATCTTCTTTCGAAAAATATTCAGCAAAACTATTGCACAAAAGATTCTTCTTAAAAGTTATGTTTCATCAAAAGAGCCTTGGCTAATTTTCTTCAAAGCTGTATTTCATCAAAAAGCCTTAGCTTGGAAACACGTTTAAAGTCCAAAAAACCTATCTAAAGCCTTTTCTTCACACGAAAATAGCCAACTGCTTGTGATGAATTTTCAATGCCTCTACGCTTTAACTGGCGCCCTCATAGCGTTTCACTCCATATCAGGAGTTTCTTCGGGAGGGTCTGTGAAAATAGACATGGCAATAGCTGTAACTATTCCACTATACTACGAAGGAAACCATTCATGTAAAATGTCAGGAAATAAAACCTCAATTACTTACAAGCAAATGATACTGCCCACGTTTATTCAAGTTTCATGTTATAGTCAAAGAAATATCTCCCTAAGAGTTTCTCACACTAATTGGTGACGGCAATATGGGTGTTAAGTGATATAAAATTCTTCTTGCATTACAGGGTGGTTACTGATGTGGTTGAAGCGCTAATGCTCAAACAAGCTCTTTGAAAAAGCATTTTGGGCGCAGTGAGAAGCTGAAACCCCCTGGCTTATTAATAACATCACTTACTAATATCATTTTTAACACTGGGGCCGACATTCACCTTAATATTTACACCATTTAGATGCTTATATATAAAATTTGTTTTCCACTAAAAAAATTTGTTATATTGGTGTGATTTTTCACTGTTGGATAGCGCAAAGTCAGGCAGGCCCTGCCTTGGATTTTCACTTGCAACTCTACGACTACAGCAGGGCAGTGGTGAAACAGGCAACAGCAGACCAGAAGGTCAAGGGAGAACAAGGGGAGGATCTGGGCAACAGCAGTCGGGGTGGGGGATAGGTGCTCTCTCTCCACACCAGTGCCAGTGGGTGCTTAAGAGTTTAATCCAGCCTTGCATCTGTAAATCTAGCCCTTTGTCTGAAACCTATGAGACATTAAAATAACAATTCAAATATCAGATGGAACTATGAACTTAAAATATCTCTGTGCATTTAAATGAGCAGGAAATGGCAAGACGGTTACCACACACTGATTCACGCACTGCTACTGGCCCACTGGGTGCTGAATAGGTGGTGTAGGGGTGGAGTGTGGGCGTTGCGAGCACTTTGCTGTTAGCATGAGGGGAAATATTGCGCGTTGTCAATGTTACTATTAGCGCTGGTGCACCGAAAACCACCATAATAGGTGGATTTAGATTCCCCCCTAGTACTTGTGACCTCAGTTAGGGTACGCATCCATGCATTAACTGTCAGGAACATGCTGGCCCTGCCCCCGACAGTTACAATGGAAGCTTTTCACTTCACATACATTAGGTTTTGTACTAATGTATATTAGGTGCAAAGGCCTGATGCACTTTAGTAAAAGGTCCCCTAAAAGTTTTAATACCGTGATGGAGACAGATACGAATGCCTTTTGCTTAGATTCTAAAGTCCTGAAGAATCTTTTGAAACATATTATTGAATAGGATAATGTTCTTAGAGTCCCCATTTACCTAGCAGCTGGGAGGAAAGTGTCTGCAAAATGGAGAGGGGCTAGAAGAGAATGTGGTCATAACCACTGGGAATGCATTATTTGGCCATCATTGAAGAATTATTGGATTTCTGTGAAACACAGGCAAGCATTGTCATATCACAAATGGAGATGATCTGATTATGAATGAATCTCTATAGAGAGCTGATGGTTTAAATTGGCCTCTATCAGTGAAAGAATGAGTCTAGCAATAGGGTGACCTAGCTTGGCATGGTCATCTTCCTCATGTGACATTAATGTGATTTATCAGCTTAAGAAGGGGGAAGCAATATGAAACATTAAAGCACAGCCACACAGAGAGGGCTGTTGTGTTTGTAGTAAGACTGTGAGACCTAGGGGTCTGTTTACTAACTGGCGGTAGCGGACTCCGTGCGATAACGGAAATCAATGGGGCCGCGGCTCCGATATCTCACGGAGTCCGCTACCGCCGTTTAGTAAACAGACCCCCTAGTTTCAGGAGAGGGAGAGATAAGAGTCACACCATCCCCTAGAACTGTTTCTTAATGATATCTGTGGTCCAAGGCAAGTAAAGGTATCAGGAGGAAATATATATTTCATGACTTTTAGTAATGACTACTCTAGATAGTTATACAATTGGAGGGTAATTTTGTAAGGTCCTGTGTGGTTAACATGCAATTTTGTCCCTATTTTATAAAGCCAAATATGCATTACTTAACTTTATAAAATATTTAGCTGTATTTAGCTGTATTATAAATAAAATAAATAAATAGAGGCGTAAATGGGCAAAAAATTAAATGCCCACACCTAGGTTTGTAAAGAACACTTGTAAATTATAGTATTTTATTATTTATATGTGTATGTGTGCATTCCTAGCTCAGCTTCACCCCATGCACATGCCCGCTGGGAAGTACATGCAATCGGGCTAATGTACTTCCCCAACTATAAAATTGTGACTAGCTACAGTACATGAGTATTGCCCACTAACTTCATAAATCATTAAAATACCATGATTTGCACACATAGGCGGTACATAATTTTACTCAGCTCCTTATAAAATTACTCATAAGGGGGGCATTTTTTAAAGGATGTTTCATGTGTAAACCCTGTTGTATGTGTGTAAAAGGCCTCTTGTAAAATTACCCCGTGCATGAAGGAACGAGCGGTGACAAGCGGTAACAAATTTGTGGTTCTAATAACTAATAATTAGTAATAAACAGCTATAATTAGTTAAAAATATTAATGAAAATAAAAGGAAGTTTTTGAATAGTTTTCATTAATTTCAAATAAATTGATTAGAACCCCAAATTTGTTGAATATATACAGTTATCATCCACAGGGGGAAGTCAGATGATTGGAGAATTTAAAGAGTATATTGCACTGGTCAGTAACACATTTGGGAGATAAACGTCAGAAACGAATGAGATGAAAGTAATCTCCAGGAACAAGCAGGAATGAGTCTTCACATATGGGTACTGTAATGCAGCAAGGGCTGATGAGAGCCCGGTTGAGAGAAAAGAAGGTGTTTTTCACAGAGAAAAAGACTTGCAATATTCCCAGGAACCAGCTAGAGGGAGAAAGAGTGTCTTCAGGGAGACTGAAGAGCCACGCCCAGCTGGTCACGAGGAAATTCTAACCAGCTTCCAATCCTCGAAGGCAGGAGAGCTTCATAAGGGGAGTGTGGAAGACTGGAAGGGAGGAAGGAGAAGAGGCAGAAGGAGCACCAGTAGCCTCGGAGATAGAAGCATCAGCAGAAGCAGCAGCCCAAGCAGAAGCAAGGGGAGAATCACTGGCAGCACCAAGAGAGAGAGGTGGAAGTGGAAACCTGACTACTCTAGTGCTAGAGGATTCCCAGGAGGGAGAGGTAATTTCCCAGGAGCTGAGGAAGGACCTAAGGAGGTGTCAGCTCAAGCCAAACTGAGAGCTGTTTGCCCTCAGAGGCAAAAGCACTGCTGTAACTGCAACCCTAAGCCAAACAAGAATCAGCTGGAGAAGCCAAGCCACACTGAGTCAGAAAGCCAGAAGCTGGGCTTGTACAGAGGCAGGCCTTCACCAGGAGAAGGAAGTCAAAGGCTACAGGGTAAGCCTAACCTACATAGAAAAGGATTTCACCAAGCTGCTGCCTGGGAAAGGCAGGCAGGGGAAGAAAGCCGGTTACTTGAAGATTGCTGCCATACAAGGTATGAGAAATGTATGCCTGATAAGAAAGCTGTGAATGTTAAAAGTTGTGATAAAGCGGCTAGAAAACCTCTAAAGAAAGAGGATATTTTAAAGCCTAATACAGCACGTGGCCGACGCCCTAGGCTAGGCCAAGGACATTGGGAGCTGCTACAGAAAATATATAAAACCCCTGAATGTGTTTTACAAGAAACCGGGGATATAGAATCAGAGCTTTCTGATACCATGCCAATGCAAGTGGAACTGGCAGGAGACTTGTCTGACCATGAGATGGACTGTACACTTTGCATTTCTGAAAGTTTAGAGTCACTGCCAGACTTGTGATTGGGTGAATTGCCAGCAGAGCATTCTGTATTTTGTTTGAGCTCCGCCATTCCTGTGACGTATAACAGTTTTTGCTTTGAACCCTGAGTTTGTTTTCTACCTGCATTAAGGACATTTGCTTTAAAGTTGTAACCCACTATTTAGAACCACTGTGAAAAGGGAAATAAAAGCCTTATTAATTCCCACCACTCAGCTTGATTGTTTCATTGAAGATTGGAGTAAAAGCAACTACAAGGACCAAGAGCCATTTGGGCCTTTAGAAGACTCTCCAATCTTAACCTTATATTTTGTGTCGCACCTGCTCTGGCGTCCACTGGCCACCAGGGAAGTATTGCCTGACAGTACGTTGGTACCGACGGAGCCTGCGCGGGAATGCTCCCCAGCGTCCAAAAAGAAAGCTTTTGGGAGCATCCCACGCGCATGTGCGCTGCCTTCCCACCCATTACTCTCAACAAATACTTTCGCAATATTTTTGACTGAAGTCCACATTAGAAATTGGAATCCAATTTTCACTAACATTTCTGATCTACACAAGGACTCCTCTCCAGATGCCTTGTTTAGTCAAGCTGTTCCACAGCACACCCTTCTCACTTCAACTCCTACTCTCCATTCCTTGGATGCCTCAGGTTCTGGGAGATAGCATGGCCCATCGACTAGATTTGCAACATGCTGGGACCTCCTCCAGGCATCTTAGCTTGGGAGTCCCCATATGTGAAGACTCATTCCTGCTTGTTCCTGGAGATAGCACAGTTACTTACCTGTAACAGGTAAGCTCTAGGAACAGCAGGAATAAGTCTTCACAACCCACCCACCTCCCCTAGGAGTTGTTTCTCTCTATCTCTCGCTATCTAATTTGTCTACTTCCCTCCTTCGGTCTCAGCTACAAACCCAACTGATGAGAGGGAAGTGAATGGGCGGGAAGGCAGCGCGCATGCGTGTGGGATGCTCCCAAAAGCTTTCTTTTTGGATGCTGGGGAGCGTTCCCGCACAGGCTCCATTGGTACCGACGTACCCATATGTGAAGACTTATTCCTGCTGTTCCCAGAGATCACCTGTTACAGGTAGGTAACTGTGCTTTCATGACAGATCAAGAGGTTGAGGAACCATCAAATCACAGAGGCATATTCCCTTGAATGGAATGTAGCTGCCATAAGAAAAAATAGCTGTTACTAGAAATGACCAGATGCATGCTACAAGGCTCAGATTTGGCAAAAGATTTTGGCTAGAGACAGTGATGACTGCTAATTAATTTCAGGACATATTACTGACCAAGGCAATCGAAGGAACATCGTTTGAACTATGGTTGGGGACTATGATTTGAACTATAGTTGTTCAACAATATTTTTGTGAAGGCAGATCTTAAATAGTATGGGCAGAGGAGAATTCACAAGTCCAGGTCAGGACGTGGAGAATTCCCGTAATATTTTCCAGGAGACTCTGCCAAACATAGAGCCTCTTGTAAAATAGTTGTAGAACTACAAGTTGATGTCTCCCCATGTGCAAGAGGAGCAATGATTTTAGAAAGCTGCACATGGGGAAAAAACGTGCAAATATTGTCCCCCCCCCCCCACGTGTGTAGGAGAAGCTTATTAAAATTGTTGCTCCCATTCTAAGTGAACATACTGAGCCAGCAACACTAGTATCCTCCCTCTGATTACCCCCAATTACCCCCCCCCCCCCATGGCAATCCTTCCTCTGATCACCTCCCTGACATCTAATCCCCACTCTCCAAGGCATCTGATACCTCCCATGAAGAACTCCCCACTCAACCCCACTCCACAGTATAAATAGTCCCCCACAAGACCTCCATACCCCCATCACATCCAAGTCTTATCAGTGGTCCCTACTGTCTAGGGGAAGCAGAAGAAACCCCCATTCTCTTCTGCTCCTTTGGCACTCAGGACCTCTAGCGGTAATCATTCCCATTGTAAGTTCTCTGTAAATTGAAGTTTTATTGTAAACTGCCTTGATTCAAGATAAGGTGGTATAGAAAAATTGTTAAATAAATAAATAAATAATTGTATGGCATTGATCCCTAGCAATAGTACAAACTCTTCAAAACACTACTATAAGATTATTAGCTTATGCCTCTAAATTTGACCATGTTACATCTTTATTAATATACTTCCACTGGCTACCCATATATTATTGCATTTAGTATTAAAGTCTCACTATAGTTTATAAAACACTACATACCAGTATGCCTTCTTATCTTTCATCTCTTGTTAATCTTCACACCCCTCATCATCTGCTGTGCTCCATGCATCTTAACCGACTCTAACTTTCTCTTGCATCACGGGCTAAATAAGAAATCCACCCAATTTTTGACTTTTTATTTTCTTGGCCCCAGCCAATGGAACAAGCTTCCACCAGACATCCATTTAGAACCTTCATGTACAAAATTTAAAATCCTTCTCAAAACCCAAACAGCCTATGGTCTCACTCCTCAATGATAAAGATGCTTGCTGTCTCCCTCGCTGATACTTCCCCTCTCCATCCCCTGTAGACTAGATTTAAAAACCCCTATTCCTCTTCCCTTTTCTTACAAGGTATGACTGCTGCTATTTTCTTTTATCTACAACATTGGAATTCCTTTCTAATTTATTTTACTCAAATATTTTAATATATGTAAACTGCCCTGCTGGATAGAAGTATATCAAGCTTTTAAACTATAAACTAAAGTACTATGAGGTTACTGCTGGAGGATACAGGTGTTATTTTGGAACCTAGAGCCGAAGGAGTGACTGAGAATCACTTTTGCTACCACTAGAGCGACCCTCAGTAAGGTCAGGGATTGGATGAGGTGGGGGAGGGGAAGTTGTTTATGCCATGAGGGGGGTTAGGTTGGGGGGGGTTCTTCATGAGAGAGGATCACATGGCTTGTGGGAGGTCAGCTGTTAGAGGGGTATGGCAGTCTTTGGATACCTTGGGCAAATGATCAGAGGATAGATCAGTGTTGGGGGGTGATTGGTGGAATGATTGTTGTTGGGTTAGGGATGATCGGGGGGAGGGGGGAGACCATGGCCTTGACAGCAGCCCCTTCAAATAGGCACTGTAAATGCAGCTGTCTAGATTTTTTCAAAGCAATGCTACATTACCTGCATGGAAGAAAGACCCACTATAAATGTGTACGCTCAACAATATAGTGCTGGAAGATGAGACCCCAGGTCGGAAGGCACTAACTGGCTACTGGGAATGAGCTGAAGACTACTCAGAGTAAAGCCAGCATTTATGATGTGCTTGGATCAAAGCCCTTGGGACATCTGACTACTGATGTAGTTGCGCATGAAATGAGAGTCAGAAGCTGCAAAGATGGAACATGGAACATATGAAGCATGAACCAAGGGAAGTTGGAGGTGGTCAAGATTGAAATGGAACATGTACAACTTCATCTGTTGGGTGTCAGCAAACTGAAATGGCATTGGGTACTTTGCATTGATGTTCACATGGTATACTATGCTGGAAATGAAAGACAAATAAAACATGATGTTCCATTTATAATTAAGAAGACGCCTGCAAGAACTGTAATGAAATACAATGCTATCAGTGACACTTAATATCTGTTTGTCTATGAGGAATGCCCATCGGTTATTTGGTTATATGCCTCAACAACAGCTGCAGAAAAGGATGAAGTTCATGAGTTCTATGAACAAATACAAGCTGAAACTGACAGAACTTGCAAACAGGATATCCTGATAGTCATGAGTGACTGGAATGCAAATCTTGGCAATAAAGAAGAAGGCAAAGTGGATGGAAAATATGGACTTGGCAACAGAAATGAAGCTGGAGAAAGACTGATAGAATTCTGCAAGACCAACAATCTATTCATCTCAAATACCTTCTTCCAGCAACACAAGCGGCAACAGTACACATAGACTTCACCGAATGGATTGTACAAAAGTCAAATTGACTACATCTGTAGAAGTCAATGATGCAAAAACTCAATAACATCAATAAAGACAAAACCTGGAGCTGGCTGTGATACAGATCACCAACTACTAGTAACTAAAGCTGAAAAAGAGCAATCCACTTATGAATGTAGCAAAATATGACCTTGAGAATATACCACTGGTATTTAAAGATTGCCTGCGAAATTGATTTGCTGCTTTGGATACAAATGACAGAGCACCAGAAAAGTTATTGGATGACATCTAGGAAGTTGTGTTTGAAGAAAATGAGAAGTTTCTACAAAAGATGAAAAAGCAAACACAGCCAAAATGGATGACTGAAGAAACTCTGAAAATTGCCAAGAAATGCAGAGAAGCTAAAGCCAGAGGAGAAAGAGAAGCAATCACAGAATTCAACAGAGATTTCCAACATGCAGTAAGACAAGACAAAGAGAAGTACTAGCATGACACATGCAATGAAATAGAATCAGAAACTATTAGAGGAAGAACAAGATTGGCTTTCCTAAAGAGATGAGAGTTAAAGAGAAAATTCCAGCCTCGAAATGGAATGCTACAAGATGCTCAAGAATGGCGAGGCCGCGGGCCCCCCCCCCGGCGTGCGCGCAGCCGGCGTTAACCGGGGGGGCGGCGTTCGCATACCGCTTCGCCTCTGATGGGGTTCGCGGGGGCGGGCTGGCGGGCCGCGGGCTCTCATTGGCTCCCGGGGGCACTGAAAGGTGCGGGAGCCAATGAGAGTCTCGTGCAGCAGGCGTGAGTGGGGGATGTGGTGGGGGCTTCTGGGCTCCTCCGGCCTTTCCTGTGCGACAGCTGGAGGGGTCGGACGTCTTTTTCTGTTTTTCCCTGCTAGGCCTGGCCACGTGGCGATCGGAAAAGGTGCGGAGCGGAAGTTTCAAGGGCCAGGAGCTGGGAATCGCGTAGATCCACTCATTCATTGCGAGCAAGGGTAAGATTTAAAAAAAAAACAAAACGATAAAAAGTATTTATATCCTTAAACCCTGATTTATTGCTCGGCAGGGGGCTGTTGGGGGCATGGGGAGGCGGACTAAAACTGGGGCCAGGAGGGTGGCAGGGCGGGGGGCTCCTCAGGGGCGCGGGGCAGCGAGGGGTGGAAAGGGGGGAGGCAGGCGTCTGCAGGGGGTCAGGCGGTGCCAGTGGGCGGGCCGGCAAGGGGGCGCGGTGCTGGTCAGCGCAGTGACCCGGTGCCCAGCTCATCTAGGCGCAAGGGTTCAGCGGGATATTCAGCCGCTCGGAGTAGAAGTCCCAGGGGGGGCACTGGGCCGAGGGAGGGTCCACTGCCGCCGACGGGCGATGCTGGGGAGCCTTCCCCAATGTGCATGGCAACGGAGAGGGGGCGGATAGCGCAGCCAATTCCGGCCTCGGCTCCAGCCGGGCAGGACAAGGAGGCAACAGGGCAAGGGCAGGCCCATGTTCCGGTTGGGGGTATGGGGGTGGGGGAGGGCCCCTCACGGGGTGACGTCCAGCCAGCAGGAGGGGTGAGCGCTAGTAATTGGGGGGCTTGGCAGGGTTACGTGGGGGGGCCGGGGTTTATCGGAGGGGCCTTCGCTCCAACTTGGGAGCAATGGCAGCGTGGGGGGCAAGGGTCTTCGAGGGCAGACTGGTCAGGGGTGTGGCAGCAGCCATGCGCCGGGGCGGGTGCTTTGGCGCCTTTTCCTTTCTTCTCTCCTCAGGTACCTCTCGGATGGCAGTACTCCGGAACAACGTGGCCTGGAATGTCGCAGAGACTGGAAGAGACGCCGCGTCCCGCTGAAATCCCTGAGGTGTTGCCGAACACGACGAACGCAACATCGGAGCATCAAGGATCCGCGGCATCGTCGGCGGAGGCAGCTGGTGCGGCAGGTGAGTCTATTGGTCAGGTCACTGCGGTGTCAGCGTCGAGTGACGGTCCGGGGAGGGGAGCGTCTAAGAAAAAACGGCGGCGTTCGTGCCGCCGGTGTCGGGTGTCCGGCTCGGGGTCATCCACCTCTTCGGGATCTTAGACACCGTCGTCAGTCTCCGGTGAGAGCAAGGGAGAGGGAGATCGTGCGTTGGGGCCGGTGCCAACGGTGGCGACGTTCTCGGAGCTTTGGGAAGGCGTGCTGAGGAAATTGAGGCGGAGGATACAGGAGCGCCGTTACGTGGACATTTTTAGATTGCTGGAAGGTCGTAAGCATTCCGGGGACAGTAGGAGGAAAAGGAAAGCTGATGAAAAGGCAGGGAGGGTACGCCGAGTTGCGCGTAATGTGAGGAACTGGACGCGCGCCTTCTTGCGGCTAGCCAGTGTTTGGGGGCGGGTGCATCTGGAACAGTACAGGATGTTATTGGCTTATGCGGACTCCATCCTGGAGGCCTCTCAGTTGCACGATGGTTGGGCTTGGCTCAACTACGACGAGAAATTTCGGGACAAGATGGAGGAGAATCGGTCGCTGTCGTGGGGTATTCAAGACATCAATTTATGGCTTACGCAGATGTCAGTCAGATCCACTGGGGGGCCGGTGCTGGGGGCAAAGGGCGGGTTAGTCGCAGCTGCCGGGGCACAGCGGCCCTTTCGGGCGGGCGAGTCGGCGACAGGGCAAAAAGCTGGCGGGGGGGGGGGCACTGGGGACGTATGTTGGCGTTTTAACAAGTCCTCCTGCCCCTTTATGGACTGCAAATTCCGACATGCGTGTTCAGTCTGTAATGGGGGGCACTCCGCCCTTAAATGTGTTGAGAGGGCCGGGAAGCACAGGCTTGCCCCCCCCAAAGCAATGATAACTGGAGGACTCTAGCCCCGACTCCAGTTAGGCTTGATGTCTTCCGGGACGTTTTGAGGAGGTATCCCAAGAAAAAAGATAGGGTTATTTTGGAGGGGGGGTTTCGGGAGGGGTTTCAGATTCCGACGAGGGGACGGGTGGTCATGAGTGCAATACGGAATGCTCCTTCCATGAGGCGCTTTGCCAGTGTGGTGTGGGACAAGTTAGCAGAGGAGATCGCTTTGGGGAGGGTAACGGGTCCTTTCGAGCAGCTACCTTTTGCAGATTTGGTTGTGTCCCCGTTGCGGGTAATACCAAAAAAGGAGCCCGGCAAGTTTTGGCTCATTCATAACCTGTCGTATCCCAGCGGGGCTTCGGTGAATGACTTGATCCCCAGGGCGCTTTGTGAGGTACGGTATGCATCGTTCGACGCAGCTGTTGATCTCGTCTGAAGCTGCAGGCGGGCCTGTTTGATGGCAAAGGCAGATATTGAAGCGGCTTTCCGTTTGTTGCCGGTACACCCGTCGGCTTTTCCGTTGTTAGGATTTCGTTTCGAAGGCAGTTATTACTTTGATAGGTGTATGCCTATGGGGTGTTCGATCTCTTGCGCACATTTTGAGCGGTTCAGCACCTTTTTGCACTGGGCATTGGTGGACCGGGTGGGTTTGGATCAGCTGATGCATTATCTGGATGACTTTCTGATCGTAGGGGCGGCCCGGACGGAGCAGTGTCAGGTTCTGCTCGATGGTTTTGTCCATCTGGCGCGAGAGTAGGGAGTTCCGTTGGCGACTGGAAAAACCGAGGGCCCAACGACGCAGATCACCTTTTTGGGAATCGAGCTGGATTCCTTGGAAATGGTAGCGCACCTGCCGATGATCAAGTTAAGAAAACTCCGGGTCTTGGTGGCGAATGTTTTGTGTTCCAAGCGGCTGACGCTACGTGAGATGCAGTCCTTGATTGGGTCTTTAAACTTCGCCTGCAGAGTGATTCCGATGGGTCAGGTGTTCATGAGACGCCTTGCAGTGGCTACTGTGGGGGTCTGCAAACCCCATCACCGGCTGCGCGTGTCACGTAGCATTCAGGAGCGATTTGGGATGAATTCCTTTGAGATTTCAATGGTATTACGGTGCTAAGGGACAGGGAGATTGCCAGTCCGGAGTTGCAATTGTTTACCGATGCAGCTGGTGGGCTAGGCCTCGGAGTTTATTTTGGGGGCTCCTGGTGCGCGGCAGAATGGCCCAGCTCGTGGACTGCGATGGGTCTCATGGCTAACATAACTTTTTTAGAATTATTCCCTATCCTTGTCGTTTTGGAGTTGTGGCCAGACAAGGTTCGCAATCATCGGATTGTTTGGTGGTGTGACAACGAGGTGGTGGTATCGGTCATAAATCATTACACACCGCGCTGCCAGCTGGTCGCTGACTTGATGAGACAGGTTGTGTTAGCTTGTCTGAGATTGAATACTGTGATACAAGCGCGACATATTCCTGGGAGTTCTAACAAAGTCGCCGATGCTCTTTCCCGTTTCAAGTGGGAGCTGTTCCGTATGTTGGCACCGGAGGCAGAAGAGGAGGGGCGTTCGGTCCCCGAGCATTTATGGCACATTGGCCTCCAGAGATGACCGAACTGTTGAAGGCGTCGGTGTCGGCGGCTACGTGGATGGCTTATAGGCGAGGCTGCGACAACGTGGTGGATTTCCTGGAGGAGCACGGTTGGCGTGGGGGCCCGCCAACGGATCAGCTTACGGGTTTGTATGTGTCGGCAGCGAAGGCTGCTGGATTTTCTCGAGCCACGGTGAGTAGGAATCTGGCGGGGTTTGCCTTCTTTGCCAAGGCGGCGGGTTGGGGGGCTGTCGGTGGGGGTTTCCTCACACGCAGACTGCTACAGGGATGGGAGCGGGTCTGCCCGTTGCCGAGGGATGGCCGTCGGCCCATTACTTATGATTTGCTACAACGTTTGTTCTCGGCGTTACCGCAGGTGGCTTCATCTGCGTTCGAGGGCGTTCTTTTTCGGGCTGTATTCTCCGTGGCCTTTTTTGGTGCGTTCCATGTGGGGGAGTTGATGGCGGACTCGCGGCGGGCAGCTGGAGTGGGTGGCCTGCAAGTTCACCATGTGAAGTGGGAGGCGCACGGGGTTGGGCTTTATTTAGCGCGTTCCAAGACGGACCAGCTGGGGCGCGGCACGTGGGTACGGTTGCGAGCTATTGCGGGGGCAGCCATTTGCCCGGTGGAGCTGCTGAAGGCATATTTGCAGCTGCGGCCTAGGGGGGGGGGAATTTATTCATTCATGCGGATAGCAGCGTGCTTACTCGGTTCCAGTTTACGGCGGTACTGAGGCTAGCCTTACAGTGGCTCGGGGAGGATGCTGGGTTGTTCGCGCCACACTCTTTTTGGATTGGGGCGGCAATGAGCGCTGCTGCTTTGGGGTTGCCCGAGGAGGCTATTCAGCGCGTAGGTAGATGGAAGTCTGTGGCGTGTCGCAGATATGTGCGCTTGTAAGGGTGGGGGGTGTTGGCTAACTATGGATCTTTTTGTTTTACAGAAGTTTTGCCAGAAGCATGTCAATGTTGGGTGCTTGGCCACTCGTTTGTGTATTGGGCCAGTTGTCGAGCAGCCATGCGCCCGGTCGGGCGGAATTTGGGATTGGATACATGCGGGGTGACCGTCTCATGGCTGGGCGAGCGCGGACTGCGATGGATACAGCTCTTGCCTTTGCTGCGGCACCACGCTCGGCTGAGAGGGACACCGGATGCCTTGTTAATACATCTCGGTGGCAACGACCTAGCATCATGGACCTGCCGACAGTTAATTTGAACTGTCATTAAGGACTTGGGAGCGATACTGTTACTGTTCAATGGGGTAATTATGCTGTGGTCTGATATCATTCCAAGGCCAGCTTGCAAGGCTCAGCGGCGATGATCGCGAGGGTTGACGAAGATTAATCGTCAAATCGGCAGATGGGTGGGGGAGCGGGGGGGGTGTCAAATATTGCATTCCTGGGTTGATGTGGAATGTGCTGGTTTATATAGGGAGGATGGGGTACATCTGTCTCTGGTGGGGATGGATTTGCTCCTTAATGATTGGCAGGAGGCCTTGGAAGATATGCTCAAGAACAGGGGAACTGGTCGCAGCTTGGTCGGGGGGGGGGCGGCTCAGGTCAGGTTGGGCCTGAGCCGGTGGCGGGATCCCGGAGGTTTCCGGGGTCCGGAGCCGGAGCTAAGCAGTAGGGCGGGGGTGGGGTACCCCCGACCCAGACAGTCCCTCAGGCTTTTGCTAATAATATGGCGAAGTCGGAAGAGGGAGGCTAGGCAATTTGCCAGGGCCTGGACACGGCGGAAGCGGTTTCACTTTGCTACCCACATGGCTGGTGAGAATTCGCTCTGCTGGGGGTGGGGGTAAGTTAATGTTGAAATTGTTGATGGTTATTGTTAATGTTGTTAATGTTGTTAACGGGTCAATAAAGCTGCGACCAGTTGAATTCCCAAATAAGGCTTGTATATTTATTTGTGGTTGAGTATTTGGGAGGGGGGGGAATGGGGGCGGCCAGGTGGAGGTAGCGGACCGGTCCGGCTTAACCGGTTATGGCGAGGCCGTGGGCCCCCCCAGCGTGCGTGCGGCCGGCGTTAACCGGGGGGCGGCAGTCGCGTGCCGCTTCGCCTCCGACGGGGTTCGCGGGGGCGGGCTGGCGGGCCGCGGGGCTCTCATTGGCTCCCGGGGGCACTGCAAGGTGCGGGAGCCAATGAGAGTCTCGTGCAGCAGGCGTGAGTGGGGGATGTGGTAGGGGCTTCTGGGCTCCTCCGGCCTTTCCTGTGCAGCAGCCGGAGGGGTCGGACGTCCCTCCCACCCGCCCCTTTTTCGGGCACTGAGGGTCAGTCGGGGCATATTAAGGGGTGTTGCAGCTGGGGGGGTGGCGGGATCCCGGAGGTTTCCGGGGTCCGGAGCCGGAGCTAAGCAGTAGGGCGGGGGTGGGGTATCCCCGACCCGGACAGTCCCTCAGGCTTTTGCTAATAATATGGCGAAGTCGGAAGAGGGAGGCTAGGCAATTTGCCGGGGCCTGGACATGGCGGAAGCGGTTTCACTTTGCTACCCACATGGCTGGTGAGAATTCGCTCTGCTGGGGGTGGGGGTAAGTTAATGTTGAAATTGTTGATGGTTATTGTTAATGTTGTTAATGGGTCAATAAAGCTGCGACCAGTTGAATTCCCAAATAAGGCTTGTATATTTATTTGTGGTTGAGTATTTGGGAGAGGGGGGAATGGGGGCGGCCAGGTGGAGGTAGCGGACCGGTCCGCCTTACCCGGTTATGCATGCTGAATGATGCTGAGAAGATCAAGAAAAGGTGAAAAGAATACAGAGTCATTATACCATAAAGATCAAGTGGACCAACAGTTGTGAGACCATATATCACGAGGATATAAAAAGACTGGAAACGGTTCAGAGAAAGACGACCAAAATGATTTGGAGCCTGTGCCAGAAGATGTATGAGAAGAGACTTGAAGACCTAAATATGTATACGCTAGAGGAAAGGAGGGACAGAGGAGATATGATACAGACCTTTAAATACTTAAAGAGTATTAATGAACAAACAAACCTTCTTCAAAGATGGGGAAGCTGTAAAACTAGAGGGCATAAACATGAAGCTGCAAGGGGGTAAACTGAAAGGCAATGTCAGGAAATACTTTTTCACTGAAAAGGTGGTGTATGCTTGGAATGCCCTCCCAATGGAAGTGGTGGGGCAAATACAGTGACAGAATTCAAAATGGCATGGGACAGACACAATGGATCCCTGTTTAGCAACAGGATAAAATCAAAATGGACATAGCCCTCTCTTATATCTCAACAAATAGGGGTGACCTGCACGGAGCGGCAGGTGCACCTATTCTTGCCATCTTGCTGAGCAAACTAGATGGACCATGTTGGTCTTTATTTGCATCATATACTATGTTACTATTTTACCTTATGATCAGAAACCATTGGTGATGAAAGAAGTCAAAACAGCATTGAAAGCATTATCAAAGAACAAAGCACCAGGCATTGATGGCATTCCCATTGAAGTTGTACAGCAATCGAATGCCATTACATTACCATACTTGCAAGGCTCTGCTAGGAAATTTGGAAGACAACATCATGGCCAACTGACTTGAAAACATCTGTGTTTATACCAATACTGAAAAAAGATGATCCGAATGACGTGGAAATTATCGCACAATCACACTGATTGCACATACCAACAAGATTCTGCGCAAGATCATTCAACAGAAATCACAACCATACCTGGAATGAGAACTGCCTGAAGTACAAGCAGGGTTCAGGTAAGGGTGAGGAACAAGAGACATCATTGCGGATCTGAGATCGATCCTTGAAAAGACAAAAATAATATCAAAAGGATATCTATATGTGTTTTATTGGCTACAGCAAGGCTTTTGACTGTATAAACCATGAGAAACTCTGGGCCACATTAAGAAGCATAGGTATACCAGAACACCTGATAGTTCTCTTAAACAAACTTTACATTGATCAAGAAGCAACAGTTTGAATGGAACAAGGAGAAACATAATGGTTTAAAATCAGCAAAGGTGTGCGACAAGGCTGCATACTTTCCCCCTGCTTGTTTAATTTATATGCAGAACAAATCATCAGAGAAGCAGGATGGTATGAAAAAAAATCGAAGTGTGAAGATTGGTGATAGACTCATCAACAACCTTTGCTATGCTGATGATACCACAAGACTGGCTGAAAGTGAAGATGATCTGAAATATTTGTTTCTCAAAATCAAAAAACATAGGCTTAAAATGGGCCTGCACCTTAATGTGAAGACGACAAAGATCTTGACAACTGGCAAAATTGATAAATTCATCATTGATGGAGAATAAATTGAAATAGTTGACAACTTTAACCTGCTTGGATTAATAATAAAGCAGTGACAAGCTGTCAAGAAATCCGATGATACATTGCTCTTGGCAGAATGGCTATGAAGGACCTAGACAAGATTCTCAAGAGCAGAGATGTCTCTCTACATACAAAGATTCGACTTGTCCAAGCCCTGGTATTTTCAATAACGTCATATGGATGCAAAAGCTGGACAATGAAAAAGATAGACAGGAAGAAAATCGATGCCTTTGAAATATAATGCTGGTGAAGAACACTGGGGCTCATTCTGTACTGTCCATCCCCTGCCTATGTGGCCTGCCAGAATCGGGAATACCAGCCAAGGCTCAATTCTGTCCAGCCGGATGTCCTGCACTTCCCCAGCTAGCCTAGCTTGGTTCCTGAATGGAGCGGTGGTGGCATGGTGTTCTGTTGCCATGGCACAGTGGCTCCATGCAGGAGCCGCGATCTCTGCAGATCTACAATTCTCCTTTCCCCACTGCCTGACCCCTGATTGGGCCTGCCATGGTTAGGGTCAGGCAGCGGGGATCCCCCTGCACCCCTTACCTCCTTTTCCTGGCCCTGGGTCCCAGATCTGCTGGCGTCTAGGGGAACTTATTCAACCTCTGAGGTAGAATAAGTCCCCTGTTTACATGGCCAACCTTGGACGTACAGGAGCTGACCTTGGAATCAGCCCTGTATGTCCAGGGCATAATGCCACCTACTGCCTGCCAATGCTCCTCCCTCAGCCTGCCCCATCCCGCCCATGAACAGAGAGCATTTAGCAGGATTGGACGTCCCATGCAGGGAGCTCTGTTCTGCCAACACAATCCAGGCATTTAGCAGGACTGGACGCCCAGACCCTCTAAACGCAGTCAGAATACCATGGACTACCCAAAGAACAAACCAGTTGGTACTTTTTTTTTTTTTTGTGCCATCAAGTCAGTGCTGACTCCTGGTAACCCAGCTGCCTTTGGGTTTTCTTGGCAATGTACCACCAGGCCTTTTCTTCCAAGGAAATGGAGGGTAAAGTGACTTTCCCCATGTCACAAGGAGTGCCAGTGGAAATCAAACCCTTCTGGGTACTAGACAATTGTACTAACCACTAGGCTTCTCCTCCACTTCAGTCAGTACTAGAGGAGATCAAACCTAAGCTTTCCTTAGAAGTTCAGATGACAAGACTTTGACTTTTCATAGACTGGACATATCATGCGAAGAAAAAGACATCATGATTGGCAAGGTTGAAGGTCAATGCAATAGATGGATCGATACAATAACAGTAGCTATGGATGCCACTCTATTAAACAATGAACTGTCTGACTGGAGACCAAACACAGTTTAGGACTATTCAGAGGGTTGCCATGATTTGACACTGACTCAATGGCACTTAACAATAACAGTAGTAAGATGATAGCCACATTGCTTGCCCCTAATGTGTGCCCAGCTTTGGTTGCTGCACTTTGACTTTGCCCACTCATTCCCAATTTGCTAACAACAAATTTATCCAGACCTTTGTCCTGTTTAGCTTTGGCAAGTATTGCCCCATTCATCTGTCTATTTTTGTGGCCCATATTCATGACTCTATATTTATTAACATTAAGGGACCCTTTTACTAAAGCTCATTAAGCTCATTAAGTACTTACTGGGATAACTGTTACCATGCGGGCATAGCAGCAACTGTGTGCTAATTCCCGTGGTCACTGTAGATCTCATGATAAGGCAGGGAGTGAGTGGGTTACGGATGGAGTGTGGGTGTGGCAAGCACATTGCAGTTAGTATAGGTGTATCGTGAATGTGGTAATTAGAGCAGATGCATATAACAACACCTCTATGGGTGGGATTAAGTGCACCTGCATGAATCGTGCCATGTGTTAAGAGTATGCATCTGCAAAGCAACTGTTGCAAACATGCTGGTCACACCCCCAACAGTTATGGTAGAGGCTTTGCACTTAACTGTATATTAATTTTAGCACTAAACATGGATGAAGTACAAAGGAGGATTGAAGCTACGCAAATTGCCAATATCTGTACATTTGCTCTCTTTAAATAAAAATTGGTCTGCCAGTTTAAACCATTTTTGGGTGAAAAGGAATTACAGACAATAACACAGGTCCTGGACTATTGTAATGTGTTATATTTGGGATTAAAAGGCACACTCATGGAAAACTTGCAGATTGTACAAAATACAATTGCTAGGTTTTTAATGTGGGGGGGGGGGAAGAAAAACGAGAGCGTCTGTCCTTTGTTAAGGAAATTACATTGTCTTCTTGTTAGAGAAAGATGTAATTTTAAATGGCTGGTGTTCATTTTTAAGATTTTGAGAAATGAGAAACCAATATATTTTAAAAATAGGTTGTGGTGTTATTTGCTTAGAAAGCAACTGCGTTCCTCTCAGAGAAATCTTTTAGACGGTCTATTTATGTAATTATTTCTTAGTTCTCACTGGAAGACTTGAGACTTTAGTGTAGCAGGTCCAGAATTTTGGAATAAATTACCCTTAAATTTGAAATTAGAAACTAACTTATTGAATTTCAGAAAGGGAGTAAAAATGTTGTTGTTTCCTCGGGAGGAGCAAGAGGAAGGTTTTGAATGTATGAGGATGTTAGTGTTTCTGTTTTGCCCCTGTATCTCTTGATCAAATTGTGACTATGTTATCTGGCTTTAAGTCTAAGTCGTGTGCTCTTGGTATAATTGTGACAAGAGTTTTATGTCAAGTATCGAGAATAGGTGGCTCCATTGTATCCGAGGATCTGACCTGTGCAATAGTGAAGCCAATTATGAAGAAAGGTATGACTGATGTTGATGATCTTGCTGCTTATCCTCCAATCTCACAGTTGCCCTTTTTGAGTAAGCTTATAGAGAGGTTTGTGCATCAGCAGCTTCTTTATTTTGCAGATTCAGGTGACTGCCAGGATTCTCAGCAATCTAGATTCTGGGTTGGTCACAAAATGGAGACGATTCTGGTGTCGTTATTGAGTAAGGTGAATTTACTGCTTGGTAAGAGTACGGATGTGCTATTAGTCTATTTAGATTTATCAGTGGTATTTGATACTGTTGACCATATCTTTCTCCTCCTGAGATTGTCTCAGCATTGCAGGATTCTGTCTTGCAGTGTTTTACTTCGTATTTAAGGACTCGTATGCAGAATAGGAGGGGCTGAATTTCAACTTTCAGTCATTGGATGTGGACTCCCTCAAGGGGTTTGTGCTCTCTCCTCAGCTTATTAATTTGTTTATTTGTCTTGTTTGGGATCCATCAAATCCGAACCGTTCCAGCAACGTCAAGGAGTACCCCAAGGCTCCTCTCTGTCTGCGCTACTCTTTAACGTGTACATGCAGCTTATATGCGAAATCATCCGCTCATTCAATATCTCCAGCCTGATCTATGCAGATGATGTCTTGCTGTTTGCATCAATCAAAGTTATGCATCCCGACTTTACCGCCCTAGTGGAATGCTTCAATGCAATCACCGACTGGCTTCAAGACCAGAGCCTCCGCATAAACTTTAAGAAAACTGAGGTCCTGTTCATCACAAAGAACAAAAACTTCTCGCCCCCCACTACCTTGAAGGTGAGAGATGCAGTGCTCCCAAGCAAGCCCGCGATACGCTACTTGGGTGTTACGCTTGACCAACATCTCGACTTCAAAGAGCACATAAAGAACACTAGCAGGACTATATACAATAAAATCAAAACACTAAGGCCCCTAAGACCCATGTTAGCCCCCGACGATTTCCGAACAATATTCCAGGCGCTGGTAACACCACATTTCGACTATGCGAACGTCATTCTGCATGGCCTCCCCAAGAGCACCCTCAACCCTTTACAACTTGCGATGAACATGGCTGCCTGCATTCTGTGCGGATTATCCAGAAGAACCCACATCATTCCCATCCTTAAGTACCTTCATTGGCTACCGATAAACTGCAGGCTCGCATACAAGGCACTACTCCTCACCTTCAAAGCCATCAACAAAATATCCCCCTCGTCCCTCACAGTCATCCTCACCCCCACCCCCAACAACAGGTCCGGAAGGACAGTAGCCGCCAACACGTTGGTTATCCCCATGGAATCTACAAAATGTACACAAGCAACTAGGAATAGAGCCTTCACTTTCTATGCTCCAAAGTGCTGGAACAACCTCCCACCAAATATCAGTTTGATCAGAGACCTTACACAATTCAGGAAAGCCCTCAAGCATCACCTATTCCTTCTACACTTCTCGCAGCCAAATGATACTCAACCCCCTCCCATGCCCCAATTCACTCAAGCAGCACCCAACACATTACAAACAAACTAGGACAAACCGAGCCGCAGAACCACCCATCGGGTACGTTCATCAGTATCAATCTAAGGTGTATATATCAGATTGACGACAGAATACTATGAATATGATTAATACCTATACTGTAACAATTAACATGTGTTGATATACATACGATAAAGATTAATGTAATAATCGATAAGACCCAGTCTTAACCATGCAGTTTGGGTCTAACATCTAACATGTAAATAGTTACCTCGCCACATCTTTGATGGCAAATATGTAAATAGTTCACCCAGTTTCAGCTCCAAGTTACCGATCCTGTTCAATGTAAGCACAAGCCAGATCTGACTGGTCTTGTGCATGAATTGTTAATTGTAAACCACACTGATAATAAAGAGCGCGGTATAAAAAAGCATTTAAATAAATAAATAAAAAATAAAATAATGGTAATTTTTCAGCAGTTTGGTGTTTTTTTATTATTTGTTTGTGGATGACCTTCAATTGGGAGTTGTAGTGGAGGAAAATCAGGGGTCAGCAATGCATAGGTTGGCAGCTTGCCTACAGGCTACTGCAGCCTGGTTGCAAGCTTCTAAGCTGAAGTTTAATTTTAGGAAATCTGAATATTTATGGATTAGTCGTTTTATTGACTTTTGTACCAAATATTGTAGGAATTCAGTTGATCTGATAGCAGATAGTGCAGAATTTGGGTGTAGTATTTGATGACAGATTATCTTTTCATGATCAGATTTCATCGGTGGTCTGGGCCTCCTTTGCTAGCCTGTGATTGTTTTGTCAATTGCAACCATTGTTGGAGCTACATGATCTTGCTACTTTAGCGCATTCTTTAGTAACAACTCGGTTAGATTATTATAATGCCATTTATATTAGATTTCAGAAGTACCAGCTTAAGAGTCTGCAATTTGTGCAAAATACAATCACTTGGCTTTTAAGAAGGCACAGGACCATACTACTCCCATTTTGGTGGCTTTTTATTGGTGCCTGTGGTGACTTCTATTCAGTTTAAAATGTTATGTTTAGTGTACCAAGCTTTGTTTTGTAACGATCCAGATTATTTGAAATCTTATTTTATTTTATTTATTTGACTATTTCTCTACTGTATACTGCTTTTCTCTTATTTATTTTTTTATGTCCCAAGTAAAAGTTTGCATTCTTCTCGACAGACCTTTCTTGTGATGCCTTCAGGTGCTTGATTGCAATGTATTTGTTCACAGTCTTTTACTATTCAGGATCACTGTCTTTGAAGTATGCATCCTTTGTCTATTTGCAAAGAAGAGTCTTATCTGACCTTTCATAAGAAAGGAAAAGCTTGGTTATTCAGTGGTGGAAAGGGGAGGGGCTATGAAATTTAATTGTATTTGTCAGTAGGTCACATTTATTGTAACTCGCCTTGTACAGTGCATTGCAAAAGTATTCATCCCCTCTGTGTTTGTCCTGTTTTGTCGCATTACAACCTGGAATTAAAATGGAGTTTTGGGGGTTAGTACCATGTGATATACACAACATGCATATGACTTCAAAGGTGCAAAATATCCTTTATTGTGACACAAACAATAATTAAGACAAAAAAACCCTGAAAGCAAGTGTGTGCATATGTATTCACCCCCCAAAGTCAATATATTGTAGAGCCACCTTTTGCTGCAATTATAGCTGCAAGTCTCTTGGGGTATGTCTCTATTAGCTTAGCACATCTAGCCACTGGGATTTTCATCCATTCCTCAAGGTAAAACTGCTCCATCTCCTTCAAGTTAAATGGGTTGTGCTGGTGTACAGCAATCTTCAAGTAATGCCACAGATTTTCGTTTGGATTGAGGTCTGGGCTTTGACTAGGCCATTCCAAGACATTTAAATGTTTCCCTTTAAACCAGCTTTAGCAGTATGTTTAGGGTCATTGTCCTGCTGGCAGGTGAACCTTCATCCCAGTCTCAAATCTCTGGCAGACTGAAACAGGTTTTCCTCAATAATTGTCCTGTTTCAGTGCCATCCATCGTTCTTTCAATCCTGACCAGTTTTCCTGTCCCTGCCGACGAAAAACATCCCCACAGCATGATGCTGCGACCACCATGCTTCACTGTGGGAATGTGTTCTCAGGGTGATGGGAAGTGTTGGGTTTGCGCCACACATGGTGTTTTCCATGATGGCCAAAAAGTTCAATTTTCATCTCATCTGACCAGAGAACCTTCTTCCATGTGTATGGAGGGTCTGCCACATGCTGTTGTGCAAACTCCAAACGTGTTTTCTTATTTCTTTCTTTAAGCATTGGCTTTTTTTCTGGCTACTCTTCCATACAGCCCCACTCTGTGGAGTGTATGGCTTAAAGTGGTCCTATGGACAGATACTCCCATCTCCGCTGTGGATCTTTGCAGCTCCTTCAGTGTTATCCTTGGAGTCTTTGTAGCATCTCTGATTAATGCTCTCCTTGCCCGGTCTGTGAGTTCTGGTGGGCGGCCTTCTCTTGTCAGGTTTGTAGTGGTGCCATATTCTTTCTATTTTGTTATAATGGATTTAATGATGCTCTGTGGGATATTCAGAATTTGGTATATTTTTTAATAACTCAACCTTGATCTGTACTTCTCCACAACTTTGTCTCTGACCTGTTTGTAGTGCTCCTTGGTCTTCATGTTGCTTGCTTAGTGGTGTTGCAGAGTCGGGGGCCTTTCAGAACAGGTATATTTATATAGGCATCATGTGACAAATCATGTGGCACTGATTGCACACAGGTGGACTAATTATGTGACTTCTAAGGTTATTTGGTTGGACCAGATGTTATTTAGGGGTTTCATAGTAAAAGGGATGAATACATATGCACGCACAACTTTTCAGTTTTTACTTGTTTCTTTATATATATAAGGTATTTTATTGTCATTTTATTTAACCAATTTGGACTATATTGTTAGGTCCATTACCTAACATCCAAATGAACCTCCATTTTCATTCCAGGTTGTACATAATGCGACAAAACAGAACAAAAACCAAGGGATGAATATTTTCACAAGGCACTGTATGTTATGAGAAGGCATTGCTGTTGGTAGTGATTTATGGGAATATTTATTGTTCTGTACTTCAGTTTCTGTTTCTACTTTATTTTCAAACTGTAATTGGAAACCACTTTGAATGACAGAAATCACTAAGATGGTATATAAACATTTTTAAAGAAATAAAATTAATAAAGCCCAGGCTTTAGTAAAAAGGTCTCTAAATCTCACCTGCCCATTTGTAAGGCCTTCTGTAACACTAATGTTCCCTATTCCCTCACGCCTACCCATAAACACTCAGGTAGAAATATTTGTTGAAGCATGGAGGGTAGTTCTATAAGAGCCGCGTAAATTTGTGCGTCATTTATGCATGTAAATTGCAGTAGCTTTGTTATTTACATGCGTAAGTACACAATTACAGATGTAAATTACGCAGTCACAGTTTTCTAAGTATGCACATGGAAGCCATCGCTCTTACTTTCACTGTGGGTGTGCACATGGGTGGAACTTGGGAGGAACATACCGTTACATATGCATTTTATAGAATATGGGTCCATTTACATGAGCTCTAATGCTGGTGAATGAGACAGTGTCTTACATTTATGCATATTAATAGTCCCTTATGCTAATATTGTATAAAGTCAAACCCATGTGGATTTGACTTTATAGAACAGGCGCAGTTTACATGCATTGACTACACGGCTCCTTATAGAATTGCCCTCTTACTGTATATCTCCTGTTAGAGAGACAACCCAAAAATATTTGATGGGTGATGTTAGCGTTAAGGCAGATAATGAAAGTATCTCCGATGGAAGGGTGGAAAGTTAAGAACAAAAATGAGCTTGGCATGATGGGGAAAGAGGATGTCAGGGATGAGAAATGCAAGTTAGGAAAAGGCAGCAGAGGGTAAACTCCTTAGCTTGTTAGATGTTTCCTAGTAAATCACACCCTAATGTAAAAAATGGAAGAAAGAATAAATCAATTAAGCAAATAAGCAGCTTTTAATTAAGAATGAAAGGAAATCAATAGCATTGCTGTGCTGAGAATTAACGAAATGGGCATTTTGGCAGTGTTTCATAGTTAGTAGTGGACCAATTGCTGAAGTAGTTGTAAAAGCATTTTGGTGATTTATAAATTAAATGTTTTATAGAGCCTCCCTGGCTTTCAAATTTCTCTCCCAGTGAATCAAGAGCACAGCACAACATGGAAATTAAAGCAGGGTGTGCAGGATGTGAGTCTGTATAACTCTGCAAAGTAATCTGAATGCCTTCCTTCAACAGAAGAATAAATTATAATCGCTGCACATAATCAAGGCCAGTTTTTCTCAAGTCAGTCCTGCTGTGCTTCCCAGTGCTACCGAGTAAGCAGGGGCGGCAAAAGGGGGGTGCGGAGCCATGTGTGGAGGCTCGGTGCGGAGCTTCATTTGCATAAGGGACCTTTTTTGCATAAATATTTGCATAATGTTACCATACACTAACTTTTAGTAAACATGCCTCTTAATGAGTGTATGGATAAAGAAAGACTAAAAGATTTCTACATTACTATAATCCAGTGCCAACCGCCAGGGACATTAGGAACTACTACAAACACTGCCCATTTAGAACCCATAGCAAACCCACCGTATCGTAACAGCACTACCAGGACTCACAAAGCACCAGACCCTACCTATCAAAAGGCAACACTGCAAATATTAAACCAATACATTTCAGAGAATAACAATACACGACCTACTGGGGAAAGAGAACAAGTGGCAATGTCAAATAGGAAATACATAAACAGAATACCTCAGCTCAGTTATACATGCAGAACATAGACCATCACCAAACAGGGAATGATAATTTAGAAACAGGAAGACAATAATTAAATTGGGAACCCCAAAAGCCAAACTTGGAATATACAACAACACTGTAGAAATAAAACTATAAATTAATTTCCTCTTGTACTAAACAAAGCGCAGACGTTAATGATGCACATTTCCCAGAGCTGACATATTCCAGTTAATAAATTCAAAATAAAGAGATATCTTTCTAAATTTGTGCATTTTTTTTCAGTTGCAATTGCTCCAGCCACTTTCTTCTGGTTTCTTCGTGTCTTCTGCTAACTCTTCATCGTCTGCTGGCCATTTGTCCTTTCTTCTCTCTTCTAGTTTTTTTCCATTCTCTCTCTACATCTGCTTTATCATACTAATCTTTCTCCTTTTGCTCTTTCCTCATTCCTATTTCATCCACTCAAATTTTACCCCTCCATCCTCAATCCCCACTTACTCTCCCAATACCCGGCCAATTGTAGATTTTTCTTCCCTCCCACACAAAATATTTTTCCCCTCTCCATTTCACTCTCCCAGCCCCATCCCTTTCTTATCCTCCCCCAACATCAGCTCCCTTCTAATTCCAGCCCCACCCAGCATCCACTCCCTTCTAGTCCCCCCATCAGCCCATTTCCAGTCCTAGCTCCCCCATCCATTTCCAGTCCTATCCAAGTCCCTCATCAGCTCATTTCCAATCCCAGCCCCCCATCAGCCCATTTCTAGTCCTTCCCTAGCCCCACCATCATCCCATGTCAAATCCCAGCTCCCCTCCACTCAGCCCATTTCCAATCCAAGCCCCCCATGAGCCTACTTCCAGTTCTAGCCCCTCCATGAGTCCGTTTTAATCCAAGCTTCCACCACAGCCCATTTCCAATCTTAGCTCCCCAACAGTCCATTTCCAGTCCTATCCTAGCCCCTCCATCAGCCCATTTCCTGTTCTAGCTCCCTTCCCCATCAGCTATTTGCCGTTCAAGCCTCCTCTTCCACTCAGCCCATTACCAGTCCTAACCCCCCATCAGCCCACTTCCAGTCCTAAGCCCCCATCACCCCATTTTCTGTCTTAGCCCCCCCATAGCCCCTTACCAGTCCTAACCCCCCCCCCATCAGCCCACAAGCCATTACCAGTCCTAACATCCTCCCCCCCATCAGCCCAGGGAAAATTTAAAATAAAAAAAAGCTGACTGTTGCCACTGCCGCTGTGGCAGCAGCAGAATCGAGTGTCCCGTGGCCCCCCTCCCTGCCTGGCAGAGCCCTCCCTCCATGCAGCACAGCTCTCTCTCTGCACGGGGGTTCGGAGCCACGAAGGGAGAGTTTCTCCCTCATGACTCTGTTAAGCCCGCCGGGGCCAATGGAAAACAGGCATTTCCTGTTTCCCATCAGCCCTGGTGAGCTTAACAGAGCCGCGAAAGGGAAACTCTCCCTTCGTGGCTCTGATGCCGGCGCCGAAGGGACTGATGCAGGGAGGGAGGGCTCTGCCAGGCAAGGGGGGCCGCAGGACACTCGATTCTGCCACTGCCACGGTGGCAGCAGCCAGCTTTTTTTTTTTAATTTTAAAAATGTACTTTTAATGCAGAATGTTTTTTGCGGGGGCCCCCTGAAACGCGGGGCCCTGTGCAAAAAACATTTTCGCTCAATGGACGGGCCAGCCCTGCCAGTAAGCATGGTAGGGGGCACCAGAGTTAAGAGGCAATAAAGCTGCAGCAGTGTTGTCAGCCCCACCACATCCCACTTGGCTCCAGCTCTGGCCCAATTTTTTTAACGTTTGCCGTTTATGCTGCTGTTGCCTGATGACGCCAATATTTGCATGTGTGGGTGCCGTGCATCACCCACAGACTGGAAAGGAGAAGCGCTGAGAGACCTCCAGCTCCTCCCACCCAAAGCACCCACAGCTCCATCAGCACGTGCTGTTGCCGACTAACTCAGACTAGGGGCAAGACTGAAGAGAAGCGATTTTTCAGGCATGCACCACTCACATGTCCCCCAGGCAGCAGCAGACACGTGAAGGTCTGAAGCTTTTGCTGTTGCCTGCCGGCTCCCTGCCAGACCTCACCACACCCGTTCTCTGGCCCATGGCTTCCACCGATGACTGCATGCTGCTTGACTCCTCTCCCTTCGCCTCCCACCTGTGGCTCTGCTGGTCAGAGCCATGTGCAGTGCCACTGTTTCAAAGCAGGCCCTTCTATCTCCCACCTGCATGACTGAGCCTCGAGTGCTACAGCTGCTGCCCTCACTGCCACTGCTGCAGATTCCAATATTAAGATGGGTTTTTTTAAGCTTGTGCACTTTGAGTCCTATATGATGTGGTCGCCGTGACAATGCTACTCAGCTCCTCCACCTGACTTTCATCTCTGTGCTAGTCTGCCTCACCTCCCTACCTGCCTGTTAGAAGCACTCCTGAAGAATCCACAGTTTATGAAAGAAACCTGTATCAGCTGGTAAGTGGGCACAAAAGAGGAACGGGGGAAGGGAGCTTTTTGAAAGGCACGCTCAGAGAGTGCCTGATAGAGAGGCTGGGAGTATGGTAGAACAGGTGGGATTGTGTGTGGCCGTGTGAGTGAGTTAAAGGAAGGCTGAGCTGTCAGGGGTGTTTGAAAGAAGAACTTAGGGAGGGTGGATGTTTGTGTATGGTAACTTGGGGCAGAAAGAAAACCAGGGTGAAAAGAGGGTGAGAGTCCATAAAGATCAGGGTGTTGGGATTCAAGGATTGGTAGAACAAACAGAGGAAACATAGGACTTGGGGCTGGTGGGATAGGGAGAGCAAAGGAAGAATGAAGATTTGGTAATTAGGGGAGAAAGCAGGGATTTGGACTGGGTGAAAGAATGGGGAATTGGAGACAGAACTGCAAGGAAAGGCAGAGCAAGAAACTTGGGCATGGGAGAGGGTGGGGACTCAAAAACTGAGTGAATTTGGAGGGACAGATGGACCATGTTTCCATAAAAAGGGACTATAGCAGTTGATACTAGATAGGCCATATGCTCTTTTTCTGCCGTCATGTTTCTATGACCTGGCAATGGTATAAATATGAGTAGGTGTAGGGTATGAGTGCATGAGGTGGTGTAACAGAAGAGGGGTAAAGGGCAGAAAGGAGTTGGGATGTGGTATGAAAGACTTGGAGGGTGAGAGGCAGTGAAAATGGATGGGAGTGCTGTATGAGGGGTATGAGAGAGAAAAAGTGAAAAGGCAGAGATATGATTTATAAAAGAGCTGCGCAATTGTGCATGCAGAGATAGAGCAGCGGTAGTATCTGTGGCAGCAATAGCAGGCGGGAAGCTAAGTGACTGTAACCTTTCTAGATCATTTTTTGGTTAAATAAATAAATACATTGATTGTGTTTGTTTCAATCTCATTAACACAGCCTATTCATATGTTAAATATTTACTCACCAGTACTTATTTTTGTTCCAGCTATGCATTTGCCCCTTCACTGCAATTTTTTTGTTGCAATATTTGATTTGAAGGAGAAATGCTAGCATCATGTGAACAGTGTTCACAAAAGAGTTTTGGGAAAGGGGGAGGTGCAGCCTACCATTAATAGTAATGAGGGAAGGGGCGCCAGTCTGTAGTTTGCAGGAGGACGCCAGAGACTCTAGCACTGGCCCTGCCCTAGCCAATCTGGTTTTTAGGTTATCCACAATGAATGTACAAGAAACAGATTTGCATGCAGTGGAGACAGTACATATAAATCCCTCTCATGCATATTCATTTGTGGGTATCCTGAAAAGCAGACTGGCTAAGAGGTACAGCAGAACTGGTTTGAGAAACACTGATCTATGTCATTACAACCGTGTTTAGTACTAACCAGTTCATATCCAACAGCATTCAGATAATGTTTCTGTTTTAGTTAGTGTCCATTAACCCAGAATCAGTGAGGTTTCCAGAATATTTAGCAACTCAAGTATTGGAGGTATACCCATAAATACCCCCCTTTTTTGAGGGGAAACATGAGAGCCGTTGAAGCCTCTGGATAAGTGATCACTACTTTGCTGGCAAACTTGGCAATTTAAATCTTGGGATGAGGTTAGATTTAGGTAGGGCCTTATAACCTTGAAATAAGGCAGGCAAATTGCAGCTTGCTTAAGAGGTTTTAAATTAATTTCTATTCAATTAGGTGGGTTCTAAGCAGGCAAATAACAGCTTGCTTGAGAGGTTTTAAATTAGTTTCTGTTAGATTTAGATAGGACCTTGTAGTTTTAAAAGAAAGCAGTTGGTTAGTCTTCACCCCACCCCAGCACCACAGTTTATTTTTCATCAAGAAGTGGTTAACCCTTATCAGATAATTAGCAGTTCATTGTAAAGCAAACAAAAATAATAGCATAAAATACACCAAACAATCCTGAAAGCCTTTATATTAATTCAGTTAGCCCAACTCTCTTAATAACTCTAAACAACTAAACCTGCTAATACAAAGATGCAGACAGCAATCCAGCAGCAAGATGGAGACTATCCAGTCTTTTGCACTGTGTCATGTGTATGATTATTTTTCAGATGGTGAGATGTCATATGTGTGAACTAGGTGCAAATTGCACCTGGCTCTCAGAAAATGAGTCTGATTCTCTGGAGGCTAGAGTAGCAGACTCGGAGAAGCTGAGGAAAACAGAGAGGTATATAGAGGAAACCTACAGGGATTGAGTAGAAAAGTTCTACTTCCAGTTTGGCAGCCTCAGTGCTGTCTTGGAAGAGAGAGGTCACCTGGAAGGACAGCATCACCTTGAGGAGGCAGGAAATGATCCTGTAGCCAGGACCTGCTCTCCAGGGGATGCAATATCCTCTCGCACTGAGAATGTGTCTCCAGGGAATTCTGACCAGGAGAGAAGGGTTAAGCCAGCCATTTTTAGTTGGTGATTCAATTACACAGGTACACTACCAAAAAACTGCCTCCAGTTTTGCAACTGATTCCTATAGATTTTGGGGTGCTGAATCCAGGAAAAATAGCCAAAATGTCCCATCACGTCACGTTTTCTTGCAAAATTAGATTTCTTACCCATATAAGGAATGTTCACATAATTTCTTTTTAGCCGACTGCAGTTTATTTTCTTGGCCCAAAATAGAGGTTGTAATGGTTAACTAACTAGAAACACTCCCTCATGATATTTTAGAGTGTTTTGTATTCATTTTATACATTAACAGGACAATTGGGAGGCGGGGGGCTAAATCCAGTACTCGCGCTGGCGCATGTTCTTTCCTGTTCGCCTCGCCTCGTTCGCTCGCTCAAACACGGTGGTTGCGACATGAACGTTCCTGTCAAATTTCAGTTTCTTGCAAGTTCATTATTACCTTTTGTTTGCTCAGTCGTAATCCAGCTTTATTCCGAAGTGGTTCACTACAGTTGTAGTTTGCAGTGCTGTGTATTTGTGATGGCTCACAGAGCCAGAGGTTGCGTCAACTCTCCGGACAGTTTTTGTTTTATTTGTGGGGAATATACCGTGAAAAAGCGGCAGAGGAACATTTCTGCATTTATTAAAAAAGTATATTTCGCCTATTTCGGTTTGAAGTTAGGCGATCAAGACAAACCGTGGGCTCCTCACAAAGTGTGCAAGACATGTGAGGAAGATCTACGCTTATGGATGAAAGGTAAAAAACAAGCATTTTGTTTCGGAATACCTATGATGTGGCGTGAACAAAGAGACCACAGCAGTGACTGCTATTTTTGCTCTTGCATTGTGAAGGGATACAACTTAAAAAATAAGAACGTAATAAGTTACCCCAACCTTCCCTCAGCAATTAGGCCTATGCCTCATAGCAACGAAGTACCTGTGCCTGAACCACCAAAATCTTTGGATCATATTTGTGTGGATGGTTCTGATCATGATGAGACTCATCAGATGGCTTTTCCCGATGAGTCCAGTACTTCCGAGTTTGAAACTGAACCAGATCCGAAACCTGAACTTTTCTCTCAAGCTGAATTGAATGATTTAGTCCGGGATTTAGGACTCCCAAAAGATGCTGCCCAACTGCTAGGTTCTCGGCTTAAACAGAAAAATCTATTGTCACCAGGAACAACTTTTTATTGGTACCGCAACCGCGAGACACAATTTTTGAAGTATTTCAGCAAAGAGGAAGATTTGGTATTTTGCAACGATATATACGGAGTGATGGAAAAGTTTAAACTCAAGTATGATCCTGCTGAATGGCGGCTGTTCATTGATTCGTCAAAAGACAGCATAAAAGGTGTTCTTCTTCATAATGGCAACACATTCGCTTCAGTTCCTATTGCTCACTCTGTTATTCTCCAAGAAAAATACGAGAATTTGGCCCTGATTCTTCAGAAGATTCGTTATGATGAGCATAAGTGGATGATTTGTGGAGACTTTAAAATTCTATCCATGCTATTAGGGCAGCAATCCGGTTTCACCAAATATCCCTGCTTCCTTTGCTTGTGGGATAGCCAGGCCCGCGACCTACACTGGGGGAAAAAAGACTGGCCAATTCGGGAGTATTTGAGACCCCGTGAGAAAAATGTTCTTCATGAGAGCTTGGTACCTCGTGATAAAATTCTATTACCACCTCTCCACATTAAGTTGGGTCTCATTAAGCAATTCATCAAGTCCCTTCCAAAAGATGGTGAGTGCTTTCGGTACCTTTGCTCAAAGTTCCCCCGACTTTCTGAAGCAAAGCTAAAGGAAGGAGTGTTTGTTGGCCCTGATATAAGGAAACTCATTTCAGATGGAGCATTCGCTGAAACGATGTCTGAGAAGGAAAAAGAAGCCTGGGATTCCTTCAAGGATGTTGTTCTCAAATTCTTGGGGAACAGGCGGGATGAGAACTATAAGGATATTGTTGCCAGGATGCTCAATGCCTTCAAAGAACAAGGCTGGAAAATGAGCCTGAAAGTCCATTTCTTGCACTCCCATGTGAACTACTTTCCAGAAAACTTGGGGGCGTACAGTGAAGAACAAGGTGAAAGGTTTCACCAGGACATCAAGGACGCAGAGAGAAGGTACCAAGGAAGATGGAACACCACTATGATGGCTGATTTCTGCTGGTTGCTGCTGCGGGAAACCCCAGATGAAAAATACGCCAAGCAGCGCACCAAGAGAAGCATTCGGGGGAAGAAGAAACGGGCCCACCAGGAGATTGATTGACCCAAGAATGACTTTAAAATCTAAACTGTGTTGACAAATATCGTGTTTTTACTAAACTTTGAAATAAAAATTTGCTAGTTATCACCACAGTGTCGGATCTCATTTATTAGAATTTTATTTTCACACCATCGGGTGTTTGTCTTCATGTATTGCAATGGTGCGGTTTGCATTTTCTATTCTTACATACATACCTGTACAACATTTTTTGCACATTTCTTTGCTTTGCTTTGTGTCTAACCTCGCTCTTATATGCTCAATGTTTGTGCACATGTATGTGGCTGTTTTAAGTGCAGACAATTTTGCTACCATCACAGTGTGTTTTGTTGACATTACTCTATTCTTATGTGCTGCCTTGTTACAATTTTCTTTATTCTTATTTGAATAACTACTAAACAATTAGTATAAAGAATTCATCCAAGAAACTTTTATCTCGATCGCACTCAATCTGAAACGTTCACCTCAAACTGCTAACCCAATGTAGCAAAAAATCTGTACGTGATGGAGCAAATTGGTTACCAGATTTGGATTCAGCGCACCAAAAAACGTAAAAATCAATCGAAACATTAGAGGCAGTTTAAAAAAAAAATTATTAGGCATGTAGAAAGCTGGGTGACTGATGAACATGAGGATCGCTTGGTGAATTGCCTTCCTGGTGCAGAGGCAGCAGATCTCACATATCACCTAGATAGGATTATAGACAGTGCTGGGGAGGATCCGGTTGTCTTATGTGGGAGGGAGGTCTGGAAGCCAAATTTAGGCTTTTATGTAGAAAGTTAAAATCCAGGATATCCAGGTAGTACTCTCAGAAATGATCTCTGCTTCACATGCAAAACCCAAGAGGCAGGCAAATCTCCAGAGTTTCAAGGTGTGGATGAAATGATAATGCAGGGAAGAGAGCTTTAAATTTGTCAGGAACTGGGCAATATTCTGGTGAAAAGAAAGCCTTTTCTACAAGCATGGGCTCCACCTTAATCAGAGTGGAACCAGACTGCTGGCACTAACTTTTAAAAAGAAGACAGAGTCGTTTTTAAAGTAAATAATGGGGGAAGCCTACAGTTGCCAAGCAGTGCATGGTTCAGAATAATGCATCTTTGAAGGATAGCACCAAAACAGGAAGGTTAGGGCATTCCAATAGAGAGGTTACAATAATAACTGTTGGATATAGGTTTTTAGGAATATTCAGCCTGCCTACATTCCTTGCATAGCCTTTAAATCAGATATCTGAGTGTGCCCTCAGTTCATCGAAGGTCTACTGGCCAGGGACACTTGTGATATATAGCTACTTGGAATAGAAATATTTATTAATTTGCTTTTAGGTTTGCAGAGACCTGGTCTTCTACTTAGGTCTTCTACTTAATTTTGTAGCAAAGGTATACATTTTAAGGTTACAGGGACCTTTGCATAGTGGGCTGATACATAACAGTAAGATTTCAGTTTGAATATTTCAGTTTCCATTGTCTGTTACATGCCTGCTTCACAGACTTGTAACAGGGGCTAATTGAATCAACTCTACATTTGACCAAATACCAAAACCAGTCTGCTCATGACAGCTTCAAGAGACTACACACTCAGCTAAGGCTTTCAGACTTTACAATTGCATGTTTTTAAAATAAATTTTAACTGTTGGATATAGGTTTTTAGGAATATTCAGACTGCCTACATTCCTTGCATAGCCTTTTAAATCAGATATCTGAGTGTGCCTTCAGTTCATAGAAGGTCTACTGGCCAGGGACAGTTAAGTTCCCGCTCACCCCACCCCTCACCCCACTCACCACAGCGTTGCATTGCCTATATAGTCATCATATACATTGACATCTGTCCTTTAATTAGCTGTTACGCCCACTTTTTATTTATTTATTATTTTATTTATTGTTCTTATATACCGCACTCTTAAAAATCAGCGTGGTTTACATATAACTGCATTGTGCATTAAGAAGCACTTACAATGAACAGGGTAAAGTAACTTGGAGTTCAACTAGTGGTAACTATATACATCAATTTACATCTATCTACAAGCTGTATTATGTACAACGTTGGTAATGGTTTACGTGTTGATGGTAGTTGGCGTGTTAGGGGGTGAGGTGTTGGAGGGCTGTGAATAGTGCAATAGAAAGAGGTGGTGTTTAAGCGCTCTTCTGAATTGAGCCAGATCTTTGACGCCTCTGATGGGTGCCGGGAGTGCGTTCCAGCAGCTTGGGGCATAAAACTTAAATGCTCTGTTTCTGGTTGTTTTGGTGCGTCTTGTTATTTCGCTGGGAATCAAGAGGGTGTTGGCTGTGGATGATCTCCTTTCTCTATTTGCTGGCAAAGGATGGGTGAGGTCCATTAACGCCATGGGGGCCATCTTGTTGATAATTTTGAAAGTGATGATGGCTACTTTATATGTTAGTCGACAGTGTATTGGTAGCCAATGTAGATCTTTGAGGACCGGGGTGATGTGGTCAGCTCTGGAGGCTCCGCTCAGGAATCTTGCTGCTGTATTCATCGCTAGCTGTAATGGGTTTAACGCATTTTTGGGAAGGCCGTATAGGATTACATTAGCGTAATCAAAGTGGGGAATGACCAGTGTCTGGAAGACTGTTCTGAAATCCTCCGGTTGAAGTAAGGGTCGAAGGTGTCGTAGAGTTCGTATTTTGTAGTATATTTGCTTGATTATGTTATCAATATGTGTTTTGAAATTGAGCTGTTGGTTCATGGTTACACCTAGGTAGTGGATGAAGGGTCTGCTTGCGAGTTCTGCATCTCTTGTCTTTATGGATGTCGGGGGTATGAATGACATATTTCTTGTCACGAATAGAACTTCTGTCTTCTTGAAATTGATTTTGAGACTTTGGGATAGGAGCCAGTCAGTTATAGCATTGAAGCAGTTTATCAATTGAGTGAAGTCTGGGATTTCAGTTGAGAATGGCGTAAAGAGTAATACGTCGTCTGCGTAGATTAGGTAAGAGATGTTAAATGATCGAATTACTTCGCATATTGGTTGCATGTAAATATTGAATAGGAGTGCAGAGAGGGATGATCCCTGGGGTACTCCGTGATGTTATTTGAATGGTGTGGAGGTTGTAGATCCTATTCTTATCTGCTGCCATCTGTCAGTTAAATAAGATTTGCACCAGTGAAGTGCTAGGTCGCTTATCCCTTTGTCATGTAGCCGAGTTAGCAGTTGTTCGTGGTTTACCGAGTCAAAGGCTGCGGCGATGTCAAGGAAGATTAATGCATATCCTTGTTTGATGGAGTCAATCCCGGTGATGAGTGTGTTGATGAGCGTGGTAAGGAGTGTCTCAACACCGTGGGATTCTCTGAAACCGTGTTGGTTTATGTCAAGGGGGGCATTAGAGTCGATGTGATCCTGTAGCTGTTGTTGGACCTCCTTCTCGATTATCTTTGCTAGAAATGGGATGCTGGATATGGGTCGATATGATTCGACCTTTTGGGCATCTAGTTTGTTGTTCTTTAAGATGGGTCTGATGGATGTCTTCTTAAGGCTTGAAGGGAACTGTCTGGAGGAGAAGGAGAGGTCGAAGATTTTGGATATTATCGGACTAACTTCGTGGCGTAGCGCCTTTATCCAGAGAGCTGGACAGGGGTCGTTAGAGGCCGTAGTTGTGTTGATGCTTGAGATGATGTTTTCAATGCCTCTTTGGGATGGTGTGAGGAAGGTGGAGAGCTGCTTGGGTGGGTTCGTGGTGGGGTAAGATAGTGTGGCTTTGGTGACGTTAGTGGTTTTGGCTACGAGGTGGTCGGCATTGTCTTGAGGGAGTATCAGCAATGGTTGTGAGGCAGAGGGGTCCTTCGTTAGGGACTTGACTATGTTGAACAAGTCGTGGGGCCTGTTCAGCAATCGGTTTAGCAGATCAGAGTGGTAATCTTTAATTTTAGAGGATATATGACTTCGGTGGACTTGCAGGCTGGACTTGTAGAGTGAGAGGTCTGATGAGGCTCAGGTGCATCGCCATTTTCTTTCCAGTTTCCTGAGGGCTCGCAGAGACGTCTTTAATTCAGCAGTATGCCATGGTTTAGATCCCTTCTTGTATGGTTGCTTCTCGCTGAAGTGTGTCTTCGTCCATGTAGGTGCGTATGCAAAGTTACTCAGTTGTTGTTCCACGAGTCCATTATCTCTTCCAGGTTTGGTGAAGTAGTTTTAATATTAGGAAGGACGTTTTTGATGATCTGCTCACCATCAAATGGTCTGAGGCATCTGGTGTAGGCTATTGTATTTCCATTTGGTTTAGGGGTGTTTTCCATTCCTTGGTATAGGGGTATTTGGAAGCTGATTAGGTTATGATCAGACCATGGTACAGGTGAGATGGTCATGTTGAACTTGTGGTCGGGCTTTACACCTGGTCGGGGGCAGAAGATAAGGTCTAACATGTTCCCTTTTTGGTGTGTGGGGGCATCTACTATCTGAGCGTAGTGTAGGAAGGCTCTGGAGTGGGTATCATGTAGAGCGGGGAGATTGAAATCCCCCATTATCCAGTTTGGTTTACGTGTATTTTGGGGGTTAGTTGCTAGTTCAATTATAGTCGCAAGATCATCAGTGGATGGGGTTGGAGATCTGTATATTAAGTTTATTGTATTTGTTGGCGATGGAGATAGTGTCAAGGTGGGTTGAGCTGTTGGCGCAGACTGTTTGATATTGTAGGTCAGTTTTGACTAGGATGAAAGCACCATCGCCTCTGCGCTCAGATCTGTGGCATGCGTGGATTGTGAAGTTCGGGGGGGGGTGAGGTGGTTGATGAGGATTGTATCAGCGTCATTGAGCCATGATTCCGTCACAAGGAGCATGTCTAGGTTGAGGTGTGATATGATGGCAGGGATGACTGGCCACTTTTTGCGGACCGATCGTGCATTTATGAGGGCACATCTAAGGTTGCGTGGGTCTTGGAGGTGCTTGGTTTTGGTGTGGTGTGGAATTGGTATGTGGATTAAGTGGGGGGTGAGGGTTCTGGGGGTACTCTGGAGGTGAGTGGTGTGGCTTGCTGTGTTCTCTCCTTCCATGTCTTCTTATGGTCAGAATTGGATTGTGGCTGGTAGTTTCGGTGAGAGAGCTATTTAGGGTATGGCTGAGTAGGTATAAAATGCCTATGATTAGGCTAGGGGGGAGCATTTTTCAGCTGTATGAAACGGAGGGTCAACTTGTGTGGAGGCTTGGCCGTGTGGAGAGTGAGCAATACAGTGACAGTATATTGGTATATTCAAGTCAGCGGCTAAAACTGACTATGATGTATCTATAAGTTACTGGCTGTACAGATATACAATGTTATTTATAACTTTTTCTCTTTTTCTTCTCCTAGGACAGCTAAATCAGCATGTCGTATATTCAATGCAATATCTGTGGTGTTTTCATTCTGAGAAGAATCATTTGGAGCATAAGAGCTTGCCCTATATGCCTCAAGTTATCTGAGGGGAAGAATTAGCTGCAATTAAACACACCTCCTCTAGGATACAAACTGAAGAAAATCCACCACCACTCCCATAAAGAATCAAACAGCCCAGGAACAAATTGATCAGAGTGGGCTCTTATAGGTTGCAACCTGTAACGCAGTAACACCCTATATACATCAAGAGATATCCTTGCATAATGCTTTCTCTGCCTTGGACAATGAGGGTGCACAATTCGTGGAAACTGAACTGCCCTTAAATGGAAGACTTGATGCCAAATCTACTGATAACGCACCAAATAGGAAGCAAAAATCACAAAACAGAAAACTACTACTACTTGGAGATTCCATCATCAGAGGCACCAACTTGGGAACACAGTTCAAAGGAGAGAAGATGGTCAAATGCTTCCCAGGCTCTTCAGTCAGCAGGAATATGAACCAAATTGTTCCTATAGTTAGTGCAGAAAGTGAGCACTTCAAAACTGATGTTATCATCCACTTAGGTAGAAATGACCTGGCTAGAAACAGTGCCTCTGCAGTTCAAAGGGTCTTCCAGACTCTGGGAGAGAAACTCAAGCCCATTGCTAACACTATAGCTTTCTCAGAAGTTCTACTTGTTCATGGTAAGGGGGCAGAAAGGCTGCATCACATAAACAACTTTAATACATGGCTCCAAACCTGGTGCAAACAAGAAGGATTTAGATATATAGGCAACTGGGGAAACAGATGGATCAACAAGAGACTATACTGTGCTGATGGACTAAATCTCTCCATCACAGGGAAAAGGATCCTAAGTGAAAAATCCAGGCAGTATGTGGACAGGCATTTAAACTAGGGAAAGGGGGTGATGGATCGAGAACAACAAGTTCAGGACATCATTCCCAGCAAAAGCAATATGACATTGATAACAGCTGCACTTTTAAACCACGCATCAATGGCAAGTGGGAAGGGGCGTGTAGAACAAAATCCATGCAAAACACAGGTAAGCCAATCAACAAATGCTGGAAAGCAATGAGCACAAATGTTTGAAACCTAGCCAACAAAGTTCCTGACCTGGAAGCCTAATGGTGGAAATGGACTTGGACATTGTGGCCATTACAGAAACATGGTTTAATGAGTAGTATGAATGGGATATAGCCATAGCTGGCTATATTCCGTTTGTAAGAGATAGGGAGAGTAGAAAAGGAGGAGGAATAGCCCTATATATCAAAAGCCATATTAAAGCTGCTGGAATACAGGGGTCGTGGGGAAAAGAAGAAGCGTTGTGGATTGTGTTGGAAAGAGGAGATGGCACTGTCATCCATATTGGTGTAGTCTACAGGCCTCCAACTCAAACCAAAGAAATGGATAGCGAATTGATTGTTGACATTGCAAAGATAGCCATGATGCTGCAAGTGATCATGCCAGGTGACTTTAATCTACTCGATGTGGATTGGAGTATTCCTTCTGCAGATCTGGAAAGAAGTAAAAAAAAATTTTGGATGCCTTCCAAGATGCATTACTTAGACAAATGGTGATGGAATTGACCAGGGAGAGCTTGATGTTGGATTTAGTACTCACCAATGGAGGCAGCGTGTCGAATATCCGGGTGGATGCCCATGTGAGCAACAGCGATCATCACACGGTGTGGTTTGAGATAAAAGTCAAGGCAGAATCCAATCACAGCAAGCTAAAAGTCCTAGACTTTAAAAACACTGACTTCAGTAAAATGGCCAAGTACCTGAAGGAGGAGTTGGCAGGGTAGGAGGGGATAAGGGAAGTGGAATTGCAATGGGCTAAACTAAAGGAGGCAATAAAAGGGGCAACAGATACGTATGTAAGAAAAGTAAATAAAGGCAAGAGGAAAAGGAAACCTATTTGGTTCTCCAAAGAAGTGACTGCACAAATAAAAGCAAAAAACACAGCTTTCACAAAATTCAAAAGTTTGCAAACAGAAGAACACACTAAAAGAGACAAGAACACACTAAAAGAGGATCAAACTAAAAGAGACAAAAAGAGAAATAAGGATAGCAAAATCAAAGGCAGAAGAAAAGATGGTTAAAGATGTGAAGTGTGGTGACAAAACCTTTTTCAGTTATATTCGGTAGAGGAGGAAAATCAGAATTGGAATTGCAGGACTAAAAAGTGCCGGGAAAGGATTTGTGGAAAGTGACACTGAAAAAGCAAAAAATGCTAAACAAATACTTCTGCTCTGTTTTTAGTACAGAAAATCCTGGCGAAGGACCACCTGTGATTGATAAATATACACACGGGAATGGAGCAGATACCACACCATTCACAGATGATGTGTTAGAGCAGCTTGCAAAACTGAAAGTGGCCAAGCCCATGGGACCAGATGGGATACATCCCAGGATACTGAAAGAGCTTAGAGAGGTTCGTGCAGGGACGTTAAAGGATGTTTTTAATAGATCCTTGGAGACAAGAGAAGTTCCATAGGACTGGAGAAGGGTTGATGTGGTACCTCTTCACAAAAGTGTCAGTAGGGAAGAAGTGGCAAACTACAGGCCCGTAAGCCTTACCTCAGTGGTGGGAAAAGTAATGGAGGCACTCCTGAAAGAGCGAATAGTGTACTTGCTCAAAACCAACAGGCTGCATGATACAAGGCAACATGGTTTTACCAAAGGACGATCTTGCCAAACAAATCTGATTGAGTTCTTTGATTGGGTGACCAGAGAACTAGATCAAGGGCATGCGATGGATGTGATCTACCTAGATTTCAGCAAAGCCTTTGATACTTTTCTTCAATAAACTCAACAGCTTGGAGATGGGTCCCAAGGTGGTGAACTGGATCAGAAATTGGTTGGCTGACAGATGACAGAAAATGACATAAACGGTCACTCAGATGAAAGGAAGGTAATTAGCGGTGTGGCCCAGGGTTCGGTCCTGGGCCTGGTACTATTTAATGTATTTGTGCGTGATATTGCTGAAGGACTGAATGGAAAAGTCTGTCTTTTTGCAGATGACATGAAAATTTGCAACAGAGTGGACTCCCCTGAGGGAGTGGATAACATGAGAAAAGATCTACAAAAGCTGGAAGAATGGTCTAATGTTTGGCGGTTAAGATTTAATGTGAAGAAGTGCAGTGTCATGCACTTGGGAAGCAGAAATCCAAGGGAATTGTACGCAATAGGGGGCGAACGTTTGGTGTGCATGGACCAGGAGAAGGACCTTGGAGTGATTTGTTTCTGAGGATCTCAAGGTGACGAAACAGTGTGACAAGACGGTGGCAAAAAACAGAATAATGCTGGGTTGCATACAGAGAGGAATTACCAGGAGAAAGGAAGAAGTACTAATGCCACTGTACAAGTCACTGGTGAAGCCTCACTTGGAATATTGTGTTCCGTTTTGAAGACCATATCTCGCAAAGGACATATAAAGGCTGGGAACAGTTCAGAGGAAGGCGACCAAAATGATTTGGAGCCTGCGTCAGAAGACTTATAAGAAGAGACTTGAAGACCTAAATATGTACACTCTGGAGGAGAGAAGGGATAGGGGAGATATGAGTCAGACTTTTAAATACTTAAAGAGTATTAATGAACAAACAAATCTCTTCCAAAGATAGGGAAGCTGTAAAACTAGAGGATATAACATGAAGCTGCAAGGGGATAAACTGAAAGGCAACATCAGGAAATATTTTTTCACTGAAAGGGTGGTGGATGCTTGGAATGCCCTCCCGATGGAAGTGGTGGGGGCAAATACAGTGACAGAATTCAAAATGTCATGGGACAAACACAGTGGATCCCTTTATAGCAACAGGATAAAATCAAAATAAATGTAACTATCTCTTATACCTTAGCAAATAGGGTACTCCCCTAAACAAAGGCATGGGGAGGGGTGACCTGCACGGAGCAGCAGGTGTACCACGCCGCCTTCCTATGCAGACTAGATGGACCATACTGGTCTTTATCTGCCATGATATACTATGTTACTATACGTTACTATGTAAAGGTAAAAGTAGTGCAGGTATCCTTAAGTAAACAGCATACAGATCTGAAAGATTCCAAATTACACCTGTCTACTGATAAACAGGTTGCCAAGATGAACAAAAGACAAACTGAAATGCCTGTAAGCAAATGCAAGAATTCTCAAAAATAAAATGGGAGAATTAGAATATATATTAATGAATGAAATGCTAAATATAATTGGCATCTCAGAGACCTGGAGGAGCTGGTTCAGGAACTGATACGAGGGGAGCTGTATTGGACCTAATTCTTAGTAGAATACAAGAGATAATGTTGTTGAGATCATTTGGCAATAGTGATCATAGCATGATAACATTTGATTTAGTAGAGGGAGAACAGCAAGGAAATCTACTGCACTAGCATTTAACTTTCAAAAGGAGACTATAATAAAATGAGGAAACTAGTTTAAAAAATGAAAGTAACAGCTGCAAAGGTTAAAACTTTGCCCATGGATGAGCTGTCAGACATGCAGCAGAAACACCAAAGCCATGCAGCTAACCATGATCTCTGTCCTCCACAGTGGCAGCACAGCAGGAGGAGGACTCCCCATCCCCATTCTCAGATGGCTCCACCCCTGACACCGTGGAGGACGCTGGGACAGATATAACCTCCAGCTCCAGCAGGAGCAGCAGCATGATCATCCGCAAGGGCAGCAGCAGCACACTGCCAAGCCACATCCTCCTGTCCGGCCCAACACCATCAGTGATGAGGAGGACAGGGAGGGCCAGGCAGGGGAGGCTGTATTCTAAATGGGGCAGAGCTAATGGCAGTGGGCAGGGGGGGGGCCTATGCCCCACACCACACATGGGGGATAGTGGACAGCTTGACAGAGGCCAGGTCCCACCAATGTCATGCGTGGGTGCTGCAGAGACAGGGGGCGACCTCTGGACATTCTTCCTCTAGCCCTTTGTGGAGGGGGAGTGTGTCATGCCAGGGAGGGTAGCAGTGGAGGCCCCATGGAGTGGTATGTGGGAGGTCACAGCAACACAGGGTGAGGGGACAAGCAGGAGCGGTGAGGGAGTGGTGGGTGAGCACATAGGAGAGGGTGAGTGGCTAGAGAGTGACAGTGAAGGTGAGGGGATGGAGTGCATGCAGGGAGAGCACGTGGGGGAGGCTGAGTGGCTGGAGAGTCGGAGTGAGGGTAAGGGGATGGAGTGCATGCAGGGGGAGCCTGTGGGGGTGAGTGGCTGGAGGGTGGGAGTGAGGGTGATGGGATGGAGTGCATGCAGGGAGAGCATGTGTGTGGGGGGGTGAGTGGTGGCAGGCGGGAGTGAAGATGAGGGGATGGATTGCATGCAGGTGGAGCGTGTGAGGGAGGCTGAGTGGCTGGAGGGCAGGAGTGAGGGCGAGGGGACGGAGTGCATGCAGGGGGAGCATGTGGGTGAGAGTGGGTGTGCAGAGTGGATGAGGGTTTCAAGTATGGGGGATGGGTGGCATGTGATGGTGTGGTTGGAGAGGGATGCAGATGGGGAAGAGGCAGTGGGGGGCCCAGGGTATGGAAGCTGGGTGTGCCAGGAGGCCGTGGTGGTGCCAGGGTATGACAGTGATGAGGGCAGGGATGCAGCAGAGGTGCCTGCGGCCAGGTGCATGTGGGAGCAGTATGCCCATGTTGGTGGGCTACAAACTCCACCACTATCTGATGTGTGGCCTGATGAGGGGGCCCAGAGGCAGGTAGGGGCCCTAAAGTCACACTAGCCATGGACTGTCTGGAGCGTGTGCTTGCACGGGGCCTTGCCTGGCTGCACAGGCCCCTGTCTCACCTCTCAAGCCATGTGGAGGGCCTTAGGGGTGAGGTGCAGGTCCTGAGGGACAAGCTCAGGGGCCTGCAACTGCTTCTGGAGGCCCACCTGCAACCCCACACACCACCCCAGTAGCACAACAGGCAGCCCTATGAGTCACTGAGGGGCCCCACCATCTGGGAGATGCACAGGGGTAGCCGTGCCACCAAGCAGCACGCGTCTTACCTGAAGGACCTTGTCGCATACCCTAAAGTCCAGAAAAGACATGGCTGCAAATTCTTCAAATTGGAGAAGTCAACTGGTGATTGTATCAAAAACAGCATCTTTATGAATGTTTTTTGTGAAACTATTTCATATGCAGTGGTATGTCTAATTTCACCTTCCTTATCGTCTCTCCAGTCCCGGGATCTCTGGGATATAACAGAGCAGTAAAAACCTTTAACGGGTGATTCCTGCTAGGCCAGCCTGAAGCACTGCCGAACCAAAACAGGAATCTCTTTCTGCCTCTATATCTAAACTATAATGTTTAACAAAGGAATTTAATGACGACCAAGTAGCCGCTTTACAGATGTCCACAGGCGGCACCAAACTGTACTCAGCCCAGGACGCAGCTTGTGCCCTCGTTGAATGTGCCTTAAGCCCATCAGGAATTGTTCTACCCTTTAACAAATACGCTGAAGCTATAGCTTCCTTGAGCCATCTAGCAATAGAAGCCTTAGAAGCTGCCTAACCTCTCTTTGCACCTCCAAAGAGAACAAACAATCTATGTTTTATGGAACTCCTGTGTTCGATTTAAATACATCTTTAACACCCTACGAACATCCAACAAATGCAACTTCTTGAATTGATTCTCCTTTGTATCTTTTTCAAATACTGGTAATGAAACTTCCTGATTGATATGAAAAGCCGACACCACCTTGGGTAGAAATGAAGGCACTGGCCTTAAGACCACCTTTTTCTTGAAAAATAATAGAAAAGGTTTTCTACAAGGCAATGCTTGCAATTCCGAAATTCTTCGGGCCGATGAAATAGCTACAAGAAAAACTACTTTGAGCGAAAGATCCTTCAATGACACTCGAGACAATGGCTCAAACGGTTTGCGCTCTAAAGCCTCTAAAACCAAATGGAGACTCCAAGACGGAATGCGTGGTCTACACGGTGGCCTCAATAACAAAACCGCTCTCAAAAAACGCTTCACATTCGGATGTGCACCCAGCACTTTGCCTTTTATTCTCCCTCTATAACAAGAAAGGACTGCTAACTGCACTTTCAATGACGCCGGTGCTAAACCTTTCTCAAATCCTTCCTGCAAAAAAGATAGAATTTGAGAAATAGAAGCTTTAAATGCTTCAAAACACTTGTCTTCACACCATGCCTCAAATATCCTCCATGTACGAATATAAGCCAAAAAGGTAGATCTCTTCCTTGCTTTCAACAAAGTGGAAATCACCGCCGAAGAGTATCCCCTGGCCTTTAACCTTGCCCTTTCAAGAGCCAAGCCGTAAGCGAGAATCGATCCACCTGAGGCATGCATAACGGACCCTGACTCAACAGATCTTCTCTTATCGGTAAGAGCCAAGGCTGGTCTACCAACAATCTTATGAGATCCGCGTACCATGGATGTCTTGGCCAATCTGGAGCTATCAATATTACTAGCCCCTTGTGCCATTCTACTCTTTGTAGAACACGCCCTATCAATACCCACGGAGGGAAGATGTATAGAAGCTGTTGCTCCGCCAACTTTGAATGAGTACGTCCACACCTTCCGACATTCTTTCTCGCCTTCGACTGTAAAACCGATTGACTTTCGCCAACTTGAAGGTTACCATGAGATCCATTACTGGAATTCCCCAACGATTTATTATCAGTTGAAACACCTGGGGATGGAGAATCCACTCTCCTGGATCCACTTTCACCCGACTCAAAAAATCGGCTTCCACATTGTCCACCCCCGCTACATTTGTTTTTATTTATTTACATTCTCTTATATACCGCGCTATTCTGCATCAGTGCAGTTTACATTGAACAAACTGAAATTACATTGAACAGGGCATTATAACTTGGAGATAACTATTTTACAGGGAACATGGGCTATGGAGGGTTAAGTGGCTTGCCCAAGACCACAAGGAGCACCTGTGGGACTAGAAACTCCAGTCCTTCCGGCCCAAGGTTGCTGTCCTCTAGTGGGATTTGAACCTCCGACCTACATGACTTGCAGACAAAGTTTTCAAATTCCTCTCGGCCCACACGAACAACTGCTCGGCTTCGGCCTCCAGAGCAACACTGCTTGTGCCCCCTTGACGGTCGATGTAAGCTACTGCGGTTGCGTTGTCTGACAGAACGCAAACAGCCTTCTCCTGAAGATAACATTGAAATGCTTCTAGAGCCCTCAACTCCAATCTGTTTATTGACCAAACTTTCTCCTGTTCGGTTCATTGACCCTGAACGAATCTTCCTTCAGAGTGAGCTCCCCAGCCCATCAGACTGGCATCCGTCGTAAGAGGAATCCAAACAGGCGATTCTAGCTGCATTCCCACCTCTAGAATCCCCAGTTTTATCCACCAATGTAAAGCCTGCTGCATCTCCGGAAGGCAGGGTAACCTCCTTGAGAGAGGATCCCTCTGATGCGACCACCTCCTTAGTAACGCTCTCTGTAAAGGTCGCATATGAGCTCTCGCCCATGGAACCAAGTGTAAGGTTGCTGCCATGGTTCTGAGCAACTGCAAATAATGCCATGCAGTGGGATTTTCTCTGGTCAAGAAACTTTGCACCAGATGTCTCAACGCCAGGGTTCTCGACTGAGGAAGAAATACTCTTCCTATCTTTGTATCGAATCGAGCACCCAGGTGTACTAAATTCTGTGATGGAATTAACTTGCTCTTTGCCATATTGACAACCCAACCCAGACTTTGTAAAAATTCCACTACTCTGGCTGTTGCCAACTTGCTTTCCTTCTCGGACTTTGCCCGAATCAACCAATCATCTAAGTATGGGTGTACTAGAATTCCTTCTTTTCTCAATGCTGCCGCAACGACCACCATTACCTTGGTAAACGTTCGCGGAGCCATTGCCAAACTGAACGGCAACGCTTGAAACTGGACACGACCCATTGGGACTGCAAACCTCAAAAATTTCTGATGCTCCTGATGAATGGGAATGTGTAGATACGCCTCTGTCAAATCCAGAGACGTAAGAATCTCCCCTTTTCTTACTGCCATTATTACAGACCTCAGTGTTTCCATACGAAAATGAGTTACCCTAAGGTAACGATTTACCTTTCGAAGATCCAAAATTGGTCGAAAAGACCCTTCTTTCTTTGGAACCACAAAATAGATGGAGTATCGACTGGAGCCGCATCCACTGCATGTGGACATCAGTCCCTGCGCTTCCGTCTATCTGTGGTGAGTTGTTAGCAATTCCGTCCATTTTGAGCATATATGTCAATTTTAGATCAGCCTCGCACTTGCACACCCTCTCTTCAAAGCTGACATAGATTTAAAGACGTTTACACTTCCATGTCCCTCCCACCACAAAAATGGCCTTTCCAAAATGTGTCTTTAATTGAATTTATTTTGGTATATTTGACCGAAAGAATTTTAGAAGTGGCTGCCTGTGTATTACAGCTGTCTTACCATTTCCATTTTACTTCCTTTTTTATTTAAGAGCCACAAATATCTTGGACTCAATGGACTTTACTCAAAAAAGGATTTGTTGACATTCTGTGCCCATAAGGAAAAATATTTCTTGAATAAGGCTCAATGTGCACAGAGTTGAGAATCACTAACTTCAGTGCTAAGCTGAAATCTGCCCACTTTAGGGATAATTCGATAAAGTTTTTTCAGTAGATAAAGCCACTTATGCATATGAAGAGCAGGCACAGAAAGAGTTCATGTGTGCATAGGCACTCCCGAGGCATAGTCTGCAGAGAGCGGAGGACGAGTTAGGATGTACATGAATAAAATATTAGGGATGTACTTTCATTTGAAACGAAAGTGGCAATAGCATGTCCTATTGAACAATAGCAGGCATTATTCACATATGCGTGAATAGTTCACACTATTCGTGCATGTGCTGTGTGTTCTATTGTGCAATAGTACACTCCATTGCGCAATAGTACACTCTATTGCGCAATAAGGCACATAATTTTAAAAAAACGATACAAAGACGAAAAAAGACAACCCCCCCAGAAAAACAAAACGAAATGTTTTCCCTGCACATCCCTATAAAATATGTAGATCCACATGTGCAGAGCAGACTCATATTTGCCCCTCTTTTGGTACAGGTGTAAATCTGTGCATTGGCATTTATGTGCTTTTGGGGCTGGTTCTGGGAGCCTATTTTATAAAGGCACATAGACACTTATGTTGTCTTTATAAATAGGCTTAAAACAGAAACATTTTTTGGACTTCTCATATAGGTGTCCTCTTTTAAATTTACCTCACTGCCCCCCCTCCCCCCCCCCCCCCCCCCACACACACACACAAGTGCAGAACAGCAGAGGTTAAAATATCAGCACAGGTTTCAAATCCAGGTTGTTAATATGATTTCACAGCAGTGGCACCTGAAAAGTGAGATAGGCAAACAGTGGAAGCCCTCTGGGGACAGGGAAATACCTATTGTACCTGAATGCATGTTGTCTTGAGCTATTAGAGAAAAGGAATGAGCTAAATCTAAAATAATAAAGACAAAAAGCACCGACAGGCACGTTTGCAACGCTGTCTGCCACATCATCTTTTTTGAAAGTAATCCTTCCATCCCTTTCTCTTCCCCACATAGCAGTCACTTCTGATTGGTAATCTGTTTCCATTATCTATATCCCCTGCCTTCTCCCACCCACCCCATGTCTGCAGTCTGAGGAATTATAAAATCAAGCTGGGATAATGGCTCACTGCCTCCCGCTGTCTCACAGTGCGCCCTGAGGCTTAAGCACGCCTGTCACAGCACATTACCTGTTAAGTCTTATTGTACAATTACAGTCTGTACAGTGATGGAATAAAACAAACAGAAGCCAGGTGCAACATTACTTAGTCTGCTTTCTGTGGCAACTCCCCTCACACCTGCCCCCTCTCCCAAATGCGAAATGTGTTTAATTTTTAACTAGATACCCGATGGGAAAAAAAAGGCGGAAGAAAAAATCATGACAAACTGTTACACAGGGGTGAAATGCACCGGTTTTACAGCTACTATGAATACTGTAGAATGGCAATATTTTATCAATGATACCATAGCAACAAATCTATAGTTTTAGCCTGCTTTCTTTTACTCATATTTGAGTTTCTTTGTGTGAAATTTGAAAATCTCTTAAAGATAAATCTCAATTTTCCATTCTTAGTTGCTAGTACCCTACAGGGCCTGGCATTTTGTTTAGCCTTTTGGTGGTTATTTTTTTTCTTTGTAATTTTTTTTCTTGAAGATTTTCCAGCATAGAACCCCTAGCAATAGTACCATGAGACTACCCCTACAAGTTGCAAGCACCATTTTGAACCTGGCTCCAGCAGGGGCAGAAAGTAGTGGGGATCAATCCTGTCTGCGAACCCTAGACCACCAGGAGAATGGTTGAGTAGGCCTGGGGGGCCTACAAGGCCAGGGGAGCTTGGAATTCAGGCTATGAAATGTCTTCGGGGGAGGTCTATGTGCAAGGGTGGAGGATATCTTAAGGGGGGGGACACCTTCAGACCGTGCTTTTTTTACTTGTTTGCCCCTTTAAGAAAGGCTCCCTTGAGTCATTTTGGTCATGTATTTTTCCAGGAATAGAATAGCTTGTGAAGTTCAAAACAAGCTCTGCTATTCAATTTTCATAATAATGAGGTGTTGGCTAATCTCAGAAGCTAAGCAGCATTGGGCCTGGCTAGTATTTGGATGGGTGCCACCTTGGAATACCAAGTGTGCAGAAGAAAATCCTGGCAATCTACTTCTGTTCACACCTTGCCATGAAAACCCAGGGGCTGGGTTGCCAGGAATCAGCATTGGCTCGACGGTACACACTTTCACTTTTTTTATTTGAATGCTTTGCATCTCATCATTCGCCATGCGCATTGCGGTAAACTAATGTTCTTTATGGCAAAATAATGCACAATTTTGCCATTTAATATGCATTAAGGAGCAAAAATCGTGTGTTATTCCCTTAATGCACATTACTAACAGCTCTCCTAAATATCACCACTGTCTGTATAGCAGCAGTACTCATTGCTCCTCATATGTACATATATTACTGATCGCTATCGGGATAGCGATGATAAATATACATATAGGTGGTTATTTTAGAAGTCCTAGTTGTGCTTTGGACATCTGAAAACAGACATAGAGACATCTCCAGAAGCATTGTAGAAGTCGAGTCTGTAGATGTCCAAGTCTGAATGGGGGCATAGTGGAGGTGTGGTGGGGCATTCCCAAGAACCTCTGCGCCTGGTGTCTCATCTAAGGTTATACCTGCTCCAGGCATGAATAGGCTTTAGGAAAGTGCTTGTTTAGGCCATAAAACATCCAGAGGGTGTAGAGAAGATGACTCCACCATCTCCAATAACTTGAGGGAGGAGTAGCCTAGTGGTTGGGGCAAGGTACTTCAGGCCAGAAGGTTGGGGGTTCAAATCCCACTAGAGGACAGCAACCTTGGGCTGGAAGGACTGGGGTTTCTAGTCCCACAGGTGCTCCTTGTGGTCTTGGGCAAGCCACTTAACCCTCCATTGCCCATGTTCCCTGTAAGTATTAGTGTATGTGTCTCATATCCCCGCATGTTAAATGTATCCCCCAATTATGCTGTGACCGCTTTGATTGAAGGATAAGGCAATATACAAAACTGTCTAAATAAATAAATAAACTTGGCACAATCACAGTGGTAGCAGCAGTGTGATTGAACCCTGCCTTTCCTGGACCTAGCCCACTGCTCTAACCATTAGACTATTCCAAGACATCCACAGTATGGAATTCTACAATATTCTGGGGACATCTATTCCCCCTGCCTTCTGCTATGCATCTTTCAATTAACAATATCATTGCTGTAACATGGGAGTAACTGAGGGTTGAGAGCACATCAGAGGAGTAAGGATGCACTAACTTCTTTAAAAGAAATGTTAAAGCTAATTTGCTGCTAATTAGTTTGTATTTTATTTCCCAGGAATGAGGTAGGTTTTGGTAAAAATCCACAGTGAATTCACAAAATCCATCATAGGTATCAACAGCTCAGTGGACTTGCCTGAGATCTGAGACAAGAAATCAAATGGAATTTTCCCACTGACCATGGGTTTTTTGAAATTCAATTCAGCTTGGTTCATGTCTGAATCAAACTGTCTTGCAGAAGAGATGTCCGGTCTTCCAAGCAAGTAGCATTGAAGTTTCATGGTTTGTGAATAGCTTCCCCGCTCCTTGTCTTCTCTTGAATCCTTGCTGCCCCATTAGACCTAATTTACCACAGTTCTGTGTACAACTGGAACCTATTTCCTAGCGCTCTTAAATGTGATCATTGCATTTGAGACCTTGCAGCTGAGCTGAAAACTATTATGATATTTGCTGTGGATCTGAGAGAGAGGGTGAATTGAGGCATCAAGAAGAGACTTGCAAGGTTGCTCAGGGTGGCAGAGGCTCCAGCCCTTGGGTTGCGAGATACTCTGTTTCTGAGAACACATGAAGGAATATACTGTCTTCACTGCAGATTTTGACTTTGTAAATCCTTTGTTTCTGTGAATAAAGAGACACTTGATGAACCACCAGCACTGTTCTCCTGGATTGGACCTATTAATCCATAAAAACGTCTAGGAGTTCCCCTGCTTGAAAAATCTAAATCTGTGCCAGCAAGGAAGTTCTGCCACCGCAGCGGAGTCCAGTCAGCCCTATGCAGTGAAGGCTACACCATCCACTAGATCATGACTTAGATTCCAGTAACACAGCGAGGGACTGCAACCCACCTACTCAACAAAGGGTACATCTGTGTCTGCAGCATTTACCTCTAGAATTTCTATAAGGAATGAGCAGCTAGCCTCACCCTACTCACTGCTGCTACCACTTCTTTCTCCACTTATCCCTCAGACTCCCAACCACCCCTGCAGCTATCAACCTCCTCTTCCTCTCATCCTTTACTCAAGCCTTCAGCACTAGTCTCTTAATCTTTTTCAGTAGTAGCTCAAGGCAGGTTACATCAGTGGTTCTCAATACAGTCCTCTGGGACCCCCAGGCCAGTCAGGTTTTCAAGATATCCACAATGAATATGCATGAGATAGATCTGCATGCACTGCTTCCATTGTATGTAGATCTATCTCGTGCATATTCATTGTGGATATCCTGAAAACCTGACTGGCTTGGGTGTCTCAGAGGACTGGGTTGAAAACCACTGGGTTCCATTCAAGTACAGTTGATATAGTTTCTCTCTCAACTTCCCCCGTCTTCCCCACGCTAATCTTCTGCCAGTGTTGCTGTACTCATTTAACCCCCTCTTCCATATCATCTGCTAGACCAGTCCAGACAAATGGGTTGTGTTCCCCTACCAGCAGATTGGTGGAGACAAAGAACCAATGAAAAGCCCACGTTTTAATGACATCACTCCTATGCTTCTATACAACTCATTCACCAGAGGTCTCTTTAGTAGTTCTTTGTCTCCAGCAGATGGTGGATGGATTTTCTCTTCTCTGAAGAAAATTCTGAAGATTTGAGAGGAAAAGATTGATTAAACACTCGTGAATGACCACCTTGAGGGTGACTCTCACTTGAGTGCAACATGGGAGGCTCCACTAGACTGAGGTCTTTTCGGTAGCCATAGGAGAAGGGAAAATTGGTTCAGCTCCATGTGCTTATCATGATAAGAGCTTGTTGGGCAGCCAGAAATTGGAAGGATCTGGAAAAGTGCAGCAGTCTCCCACAACTTCATTGCCCTTCCCTCCTCCTCAGTTTCCCCCTGCTCGCTCCTGAAGATTGCAGAAAGAAGGATATGCCTGACAGTCATCTTAAATGCAGTGCTGCAAAAGCCATTCAAACAGTATCAAGGGATCCTCTGCCTGGGGCTCTCAGGGGATGAGTACCAAGGCTTGACCTCATCATTGTCCTTGTTGGAGGCTCCTGATTCCATCTGTGTGGGATGCAATTCAGGGTAGACTGCTGACAACCGTTGGCACAGTGTGGGGGTTTCCCTTCATTTTCTGCACATGTTTGTATAGTTTTATCCTATTGTGTGCCTAGTGGTGGCATGGTCTGTGCAAGCGTTCCACCCAAGTGACTCCAACATGCGTTCCTATCCTAGCCTGTAATACACGCTGCAGTAAAAGCACATTTAGCATGTACCACAGTAACAGCGCAGTTAACACACACCACAGCAAAAGAACAATTAACGCATGCATTCGGGCTGCTGAAGTCTTAGTGTACGTTGTTGTGATTCTTGCCTTAACTCTCTATCAGGCCGGTGCAGAAAACCGGCGTTAGACACATTCTGAAGACATAAACATAAAGTGTGTCCAAGTGCAATCTGGAACATCCACAACAGAACATGCAGAAAAATTCTGGGGATGCCTATGTTTCACCCCAATTTTAGAAACATAGAGGCCCCCAACATGAAAACCCATGCTAACTCCACATAGACTTCGCTGCTATGAAACCTTGGGGCGGGGATGTCCATCTAATGCAAGGTTGCATACAAGGATGTCCATCAGCATGGCAAAACGGAACTATGAACTCGCATTTATTTAGTTATGCTTATAAATCGCTTTTCACCAGGTCAAAGTGGTTTACAATAATCAACAAGAGACACATCGAACAGGTCATAACATATTTACACGGGTTATACATTCAATATGGGCTCAGTATTTACATTCCTGATTGGGTATATATCAGGCTTTCCTAACTTATTTACAATTCTCCTTCATCTCTCAGTCTCAAGCTTATCTGATAATCAACATGGTCATGTATTCTTTGGATGGTGCTCAGATCTGTGCCGAAATGTTCTCTGAATAAATGGGTCTTTAATTGCTTTCAAAATGAGGAGAGGTATTTGTTGTTCCAGATTTTGGTTGGGAGAGAGTTCCATAGGGACGGTGCATAGAGGTCAAATGCATGGGTACATGTTTGGAGATTGTACTTTGCCTTGCATTTAGTACAGTCAGAATATTGTTCGTGGTCTGCCTTGTTGGTCTTCCAGAGTTCGGTTGTGGTAGTAGGGTGTGAAGATGCAATGTTTGTTGTTGGTGTAGTGCTTTGTGAATTGGTATTAAGGTTTTGTACTTGATCCGAGCTTCCAACGGGAGGACATGGAGATGCTTCGGTATTGGGGTGATATGGTCATATTTCTTCACCCGTTGAATGATCCTGGCTGTTGTGTTAAGGGTTGTCCATAGTGGGTGGAGAGTGAGAGTCTTTGATATATCGCATTACACTAGTTCAGGTGGGAGAGTGTCATTATTTGCAGAACTGATCTGATGTCCTGGGGTATAGGAGTGGTCTGAGGCACTGTATCATCTTGGTTTTGAAGAATATTGTTCTTGCAGTTTTTGCAATCTGTTGCTTGAATGATAGGGTTTGGTCGAGAATGACTCCCAGGTACTTTAATTGTGTTTGAACTCTTATCTGGGTTGTTCCTAGAGTGAGGTGTGTTGGTGGGGTGAAGGTTTGATCCTTTGTAACAAATAATGCTTCTGTCTTCTTGAGGTTAATTGTGAAATTATTTTCTTGGAGCCATCTTTGAAGCAGTGTAGTAAGGGTGTACTGGATTTGCGGTGGTTATTGGTCCATATAGCATAATGTCATCTCTGTATATGTGAAAGTTGATGTTGCATGACCATATTATGGAGCAGAGTGGTTGTAAATAGATGTTAAAGAGCAGTGCCAATAGTGCACAGCCTTGTGGTATTCCTTGAGTCTGCCGGTATGGGGTGGAGGTGCCAATGCTTGTTCGAATTAGCAGATACCTGTCTGTTAGGTAGGACTGCAACCATTGAAGAACTTTGTCCTGTATGCCGGTTTCTTGTAGTCTGTGGAGGAGGATGCTGTGTGATATGGTATCAAACACTGCTGATATATCTAGAAAGATGAGGGTGTATCCAATGTTCCCTCTAATTTTCTGTAGGCTGTGTGCGCATAAAATATCAGCTGTGCAGCTTTTGAAGGAAGGTTAAATTTTTGTGCGCCACATAACGACACTCGGAGTTAAATACTTTAAAATTTGACTACACGTCAGAATACAGTATGTACACCACATTGATTGCACTAGAAAATATTCTAGAACTTGTGAAAACTGTAAATACACAACTACTTTAAAATTTTAAGACATCTGTGTTGTTTTCTATCAGAATCAGAACCGTAATTTTTGTGCGCTCTGTTTTAAAGTATGTGCGCTCGCTCGGTGAGATGTGTGCGCGCGCACACGCGCACAGCTTAGAGGGAACAGTGGGTGTATCCGATTTGTTTGGTTTCTATTCCCTTGATTAACATATTTATTAATGAGACCATGAGTGTCTCGACTCCATGTGATGGCTGGAATCAATGTTGCTGTGGGTCAAGTAGATTGTTTCTATCCATGTGATCCTATAATTGCTGTTGTACTGCCTTCTCAATGACTTTTGCGGCGAATGGGAGGCTCACTATTGGTTTGAATGGTGTAGGATCCAATGGGTCAAGTTCCAGTTTCTTCAGAGTCGGGCAGGTGATGGACATTTTGAGGCTATTAGGCATCTGGCCTTGTTTGAGAGATTCATGTGCAATGGTGGTGAGTGCTGGGCTTAGCTCCTGTTTTGTCATCTTAATCCAACTGACTGGGCAGGAATCGAGAGGAGAGGTGGTGGTGTTGAGTATTGTTATAATGGTTTTCAACCCTCTCTTTGTTGTCTCTTTCAAATGTGCCCGTGTGTTATTGGGGATAATATCGGGGCAGTTTCCTGTTGGTGTGGGTGGGATGTTGGGATTTGGTTGGAGATGTTTATATAGTGCTGCAAGTTGCTGTGGTGAAATGTTTGGGAGTTGGTTAGAATGATTAGGGGTTTTGGTCAGCTGTTTGACAATATCAAAGAGCTCACATAGGCAGTTAAGAGATGTGTTTAGAAGCTTTGTGTGGTAGACTCTTCATGTCTATTTCAGTGTGGTAGTTGTTTAGTGCATCCATATATCTTGTTCTGTCTGATTCATGTTTGATTTTTCTCCATCTTCTCTCGATTCTTCTAAGTTGTGTTTTTAGCTTCCGTAAGGTGGGTGTGAACCAGTCTGCTCTTGCTGGTCTCTCTATTTTTTTCTTTGGGGACTGTCATTGATCATGCTTCTGTAGCTATTACGTTGTTGCAGTTGTTGGTTAATGTATCGGGATTGGACTGTCCTGATTGTATGTTCAGTAGAACTTGTTTCAGGAAGTTGTCTTTATTAAATGGTTTGATTTATCTTATTAGATGTGCATCCTCACCTGTGGTAATTGGATGGTTGTATGTGAAGAAGGTGATGAGACAGTGGTCAGACCATGACACAGGTGCAATCTGGGGAGTCTTGCCTGTGATGGAAGTTTGGAAGTTGAGGAATATGAGATTCAGGGTGTTGCTTTTCCCATGCGTTGGTGTACGGATGATTTGTGTCAGTTCCATGGCTTCTATTGCTTCAAGGGAGGAGTAGCCTAGTGGTTGGGGCAAGGTACTTCAGGCCGGAAGGTCGGGGGTTCAAATCCCACTAGAGGACAGCAACCTTGGGCCGGAAGGACTGGGGTTTCTAGTCCCACAGATGCTCCTTGTGGTCTTGGGTAAGCCACTTAACCCTCCATTGCCCATGTTCCCTGTAAGTATATTAGTGTATGTGTCTCATATCCCCGTGTGTTAAATGTATCCCCCAATTGTGTTGTGACCGCTTTGATTGAAGGATAAGGCGGTATACAAATCTGTCTAAATAAATAAATAAATAAATAAATAAGGAAAGCAGTTGTGTGTTTCTCTTGCATGGACGAGAGGTTAAAGTCCCCAAGGATTATCAGTTCTTTTGTAGTGTTGGTAATTTCGATCATTTGTTTGAGAATATCTGATAGGTCAGAGGTTGCTGTAGGAGCTCTGTAAATCAGGCAGATTGATAGGTGTTTGTTGGTGATTGCAATTATGTCTGATTTCTCTGTGCTTTCTGTTGCATGTTTTCGGAGGTGGAGATTTAATCTTGCTATTATGGCTACTCCTCCTCCTCTGGAATGTGAGCGAGAGCTGTTGTAGAGGCTGTATCCCTTTGGTGTGAGCTGGTTCATGAGTTTGGTGTCTGCCTCTGATAGCCATGTTTCAGTTATACAGAGGATATCATTCTTTTGAGATGTGATGAGGTTTTGGATTATGGGGAGTTTATTCCTCACTGATCGTGCGTTTATGAGTGAGATTTGGAGTGCTTGTGTAGCTACTGGTATTGTGGGATTGTTGGGGGTGTGTTCTGTTATGGTGTGAGTCTTTGTTGTGGTTGAGCCCTGGGGAGAGGACTTGATATTGGCTGTTTCTACGATGTGCTATGTGGGAGAGATTGTGGTCTGAATATTGCGTTTGCTTGATTGTTGATGTAATATTGTGGAGGTGGTATTGCTGTTAGTAAATATGCTGGTGTTAGGAAAGGAGGCATGTGGTCTGCTGTACCTGAGTTTGTTTGTTTATTCGGTTGGATTGGTCCTACTTGGTTGGTACTCCTTCCCGATTGCTGCTTTGCTTTTATCCTTTTTAGTGTTGATAGCTTGTCCAATATTGTTATGGCTGCATCTTGTCAGGGCTCTTTTTTTTTGTCCTCTTCTGCGATCCTCGCCTAAGGGCCACACCAAAGGACCCTCTGGCAAGGCCCTCAGGTGCCGGCCTGCCAGGCTCGGGCATGCCTGATGGTGCTTCCTTTTTAAATGCGGCTGTAGAGGGCCATGACTGGTCTTGTGATGAAGAGCAGGAGAGGTTTCAGCCTCCCATTCTCTGTCCTGATGCTGATCGGGACTCCTGGGTGCAGGGGCTCAGTCCTTTTGCACCTGATGGTGCTTCCTTTTTAAATGCGGCTGTAGAGGGCCCTGATTGGTCTTGTGATGGAGAGCAGGAGAGCCTCCCATTTTCTGTCCCGATGCCAATCGAGGCTCCCGGGTGTAGGGACTCAGTCCTTTGGCACCTGATGGTGCTTCCTTTTTAAATGCGGCTATAGAGGGCCCTAATTGGTCTTGCGATGGGGAGCGGGAGGGATTTCAGCCTCCCATTCTCTGTCCCAATGCTGATCAGGGCTCCCGGGTGCAGGGGTTCAGTCCTTTGGCATTTCCTGTCAGTGTTCGTTGTTAACATGGAAAAGATAGGAGAGATGAGTATACCCCCTTCTCACTCCACACCCTCCACGTATTTGGCAGACAAATTGAGCACTTTTCCAATGCCTGTTCATGCCTGGAGCAGGTATAAGCTGTGACACAACTTGGGACATTCAGGATGTTACTGGAATTGGACAAGGAATTCCAAGTTCCTGGGAATTCCCTGGATATGACTATGCCACATCCCCATTCTGCCTTGGACATTCTTGTGCTGGGGACGTCTACAGACCCAGTTTCTAAAATGGCTCTGAGGATGTCTCTGTGCTTTGGACATCTCTATGCCCATTTTCAGACATTGAAAGCATAGCCCCCATAAGATTGCTATAAAATAGCCCCCATAAGATTGCTATAAATAAAAGCCAAATAAGAATGCATAGCACATCAAATAATAGCTGCCCTAAAGATTTTTCCAGCTTGTAATGAATTTGTCATTGGAGATCAACTGGTAAAATCAGCACTCTCAAATCAGATGCTAGTTGACAATAGTTCTTACTTTATATCCAAGGGATACAATATTTGGTTGAGATTCCCAGATGATGCGGGAAAGATTAATCTTCAACTACAATCTTGCTCAAACCAAGGGTTCTTATTTCCTAAAAACGTGGGCTGAGTTCCATCCAATTTTTAATTCTAGAATTAATTCTGAAAACTATTAATGTGAGTGACTGTATTCTAGAACCCCTTCCAGACATCTTTTTATGTAAAGCATCAGGAAGAGTAGCTCCTCTCTTGGCTTGCATCACTAATGCATCTGTAAGGAGTGGCTACTATCCAGAGGAGGGGGGAGCGGTATTTTAGAAGCCCTATTCACATTTTCTACATGGAAAATCCAACATTTACATGTGGAAATTTACATGTGACTGCCCATAATACATAGAAGTTGCAAAGGGCCACAGTTATATTTATTTATTTGTGGAAACCTGATACATTGCCAAAGCACTAAAAAGCCATCTAAGTAGTTTACAATATCTTATTAGGGGAGAAGGAATCAAGAACAGAGAAGTGGGGAGGAAAGAGAGGAGCTGGAGTACAATGCCTTTGAAGGAATTATGGAGAGGGAAATCAGAGACAGTCATGCAGTGGTCTGAGCTGTGGGAAAGGGAAGACACAGGGGAAGGAAGAGGTCAGCTAGGTGGGGGGCAAGGAAAAACACACCCTGGAAAAGCCAGATTTTGAGGCTCTTTTTGAATCTAGGGCACAAGTGTTCTTGAGGAAGGACCAGAGGGAGTAAGTTCCAGAGGTAAGGGTCCAGGTGAGAGAAGGAGGAGTGATGGAAAATCTCCAAACAAATTGCGGAAGGTGGGAGGATGACCAGAAGGGAGGAGGAGCAGAGAGAACATGCAAGGATTTATTTATTTAACAGCTGTTTTTATACCACTTTATCCTGAGGTCAAAGCAGTTTACAATATAATAGAATGGTATATATTAAAACAGGGTGGTCAATTTGGAGAAATCTTGACACTTAAGGTATATGTTATATACAGGTAGGTGGATACATTTGTAAACATTGGGACAGACACAGTGGATCCTTTTAGAGCAACAGAATACAATCAAAATAACCTTCACTGTCTCTGCTATCTCAACAAATAGGGGTGATCTGCACGGAGCAATGGGTACACTCCTAAACAAAAGCATGGGGACGGGTGACCTGCACAGAGCGGCAAGTGCACCTACTCTTGCCACCTTGCTGGACAGACTAGATGGGACATGATGGCCATCATATACTATGTTACTATGTATTTGGGATGTTGTGGAAGGGTCAATCAGGGGAGGGGGAATTCAACTTGGATGGTCTCAGGTGGGGGGGGGGGAAGAGAAGAGGGACTGGAGGAGCTGCATGTTGATAAGTTGTGTTTGTTCTCTGAGAAAAAGTCTTTGAATAGGTGAGTTTTGAGAGCCTTTCTGAATTCTATTATGCCTTAAATAGCCCGTAGTTTGTCAGGGATAGAGTTCCATAGGGAAGGTATAAATAGGGAGAAAGCCCTTTTGGATGTAGTAGAGCTGGTTCTGGTATATAGGGCTGACATGCAGAGTGTTTTGGGAGCCAGTTCATCTTTTTCTATTGTCGGGTGTCTTATAGTAGTAATTGAAGGTGGACTGAAGAGAAGCTGTTGATGGTTTTGAATATTGTGAGGATGGACTTGCATTTTATGCGTTCATTTATGGGTAGCCAATGTAGGTGTCTTAGCAAGGGAGTTATGTGTTCTGTTCTGTGTGCATTGCAGAGGATGTAGGCTGCAGTGTTGAGAGCAAGTTGGAGCGGGTGGGTAGTTGCTTGGCCTTGGAAGATGATATTGCAGTAGTCGATGTGTGGAAAAATAATTGCTTGAAGAGCTGTGAGAAAGTCATGGCAGGTTAGGAGGGGTTTGAGATGCTGGACTGTTTTGAGTTTATAGTAGATGTTCCCTGTGTTGTTCCTGATGTGGTCTGAGAAGGACAGGCATTGATCCAAGGTGACTCCAAAATAACACACTTCCTGCTTTAGTTGAAGCTGGGTCTCATCGAGGTTTATGGTGTCTGGTGATATAAAGTTAGTATCTCTGGTGATGTATAGGGCCTCTCTTTTCTTAATGTTTATAGTCATGTTGTGATTTGTGAGCCATTGGATAATTGAGGTGAAGCATTTTGTTATGGGCATGATATCTGGGTTATCATCGGCGTATATGTGGTATAGGATGTTGTGTGTTTGTATGACTGTGCAGATTGGTAGGAGAAAGATGTTGAAGATTAGTGAAGAGAGGGCGGAGCCTTGGGGGACTCCTTGGGTTTGGGTATATGGAGCTGATTTTGTAGTGCTTGTTTTGATTTGGAGTTGTCGGTGTAATAGGTAGCATAACAAATCGAGTTGGTCTTGTAATAGGTAGGACTTGAACCATTTCAGAGGTGTGTCTATGAGTCCAATTTCTTGCAATCGCTAAGTGATTAGGTTCTGTGGTATGGAATCAAATGCTGCTTTTATATCTAGAAAAATAAGAATGAATCCTGTGTTGGGTTTGTCAGTGCCTTTTATTAGGTTGTCCAGAAGCGCAGTCATTTGGGATTCCACTCCATGGTGAGGTCGGAATCCGTATTGTTGGTGATCGAGTGGGGAGTATGCATCTACGTGATCCTAGAGTTACTGCTGTACAATTTTTTCTAACATCTTAGTCATGAATGGGAGGCTGGCTATAGGTCTGTAAGAGGCTGGTTGGTTGATGTTGTTTGAAGTTCCTTTTATTATGGGTGTATGGATGCCATTTTCAGTTCTGATGGAAGGTATCCCTGGTGTAGTGATAGTTGGGTTATCTTGAGTATTGTAGGTGTGAGTTCTTTTCTTGCAAGCTTGATCCAGCTGACAGGACATGAGTCAAGTGGAGAAGTGGTTGTGTTGATGATGGAAATTACTTTCTCTGTGTGGTCTGATGTGATTATGAATGCGTTCCAGGTGTTTTGGGGTTTTGCTCGTTGCTGCTTTGTTGTATCTGCGACGGTGCTTATGTTATTGTTGTGGGTAGAGGTTAGGGTCTGGAAGTAGTCGGCCATAATTTGAGAGGTTAAGTTTGTTTTTTCTGTTCATTGGGTTGTGTCTTTTGTTAATGATTTAACTATGTCAAAGAGCTCACAGGGGCGATTAATTGAGTCTTGGATTAGTTTTGTGTAGTAATCTTTTTTTGTTGATGTGTGGCTGTTTGGGATTCATGCAGCTTGATTTTGTAGGCGTTTAAGCTGTCAGGTGATCTACTGTTTCTCCATTTCCTCTCTGTGATTCCGAGTATGTGCTTCATATCCTTTAGTTGTGGTATGTACCATGTTGCTGCTTTGCATCTTTTGTGTTGGCTGGGCTTAAGGTGTTGTATGAGAGCGTTGATGTCTTCAGGAGTGTCTTGTAGTTTGGTAGGATTTTTGCAAGGAAGTCTTCATTTTCTAATTTTTGGAACCTCCATGAGGTGGGCTCAGTATGTGCTGACTCTGTTGACATGTGTTGTGTATTATGGTGATGGAGAGCATTTTATGATCTGACCAGGTGACACTGATGGTTTTGGGAGGCAAAATTAGGTGTTTTTAAGGCTGCTTTGTGGTAGGAAGATCATGTCTAGGCAGGGCCGGCCCAAGGGTTTCGCAGAAACCTCGGGCTCGCTGCCCCCCACTGATGCTGGCCCCCTGTTGATGCCACTTCTGCTGCCTCCCCATCCCCCGCTGATGCTGCTGCCACTGCCAACCCCCCCCCCCCCCAACTGATGATGCTGCAATTCCATCTCGGGAGGTGGGGCAGGCAGCAACAGCATTTCCAAAAGCAGCGGCTTTTGCTGCCACTTTTGAAAATACTACTGCTGCCTGCTTGCCCATCCCGAGATGAAATTGTGGTGGCGGAAGCTGGGGAGGGGCGGCACGGCTACCCATGTCTGCTGCTGCTGCCTCCTCTGCCCACCTGTGCCACTGCTGCTGACCATCTAGCTCACCTAGTGGATGGGCCAGCCCTGCATCTAGGGTGTTTCCTTTGGTGTGGGTAGGCTGATTGACGAGCTGTGCATAGTTGAGGACTTCCATGGCTTGAAGGAAAGCTCTTGAGTAGTCTGGTGATGTAGATGTAAGGTTAAGGTCTCCTAGGAGCATGAGATAGTTTGTTTGTGACCTGTGGTTGCATAGTGCTTCCAGTAGTGTATCTAGCTGGTCTGGGCTAGCACTTGGGGATCTGTAGGCAAGGAGGATGGTTATGTTGCCATTTGTTATAGTTATTGTGTCCAGTACCTTGTCTGAGGCCTTAGTGAGAGTGTGAAAGTTGAGGCTTTTCTTAGCTAAAATGAATACACCTCCACCTCGGTGCTGTGTTCTTGGGGAACTGAAGAAATGGTAATCATGTGGTGTAAGTTGGTTCAATAGGATGTTGTCTGTCTCAGTGAACAATGACTTTGTGATGTTGAAGATGTCTTCGTTATTGTCAAGTAGGAGATCTGTGAGGAGTTGGATTTTATTTCTTGCAGAGTGAGTGTTAAGTAGGGTGCACCTTAGCTGCGCAGTTTTATTTGTGAGTTTTTGTAGTGGTAATATGTTTGTGAGTGTTTGTGTTTTGATTTGGATGATGAGGTGTGCGTGTCTGGGTCTGGGTCTTTGAGAGGTGGGGGGTGTTATGATGAGTGGGTATGAGTGGATGACAGATATGTAGGCAGGGGTAGGGGTTAGTGCTGTAGTGGATGTGAGGAGTGCCGTGAGGCAGAGAATTAGGAGGATGGCTAGTGGAGCCATTGTGAAGGAGGGAGACTGTTGTATACTATTGCGTTGGTGTCCTGGTTTTAGGCACTGTATGGTGTGTCAAATGAGGCTAACCAGGCTTAGATGTTGAGGCTGGGGGTGTAGGGATGGTTCTGTGGCCTTCCTGTTGTTTAGCTGGTTTGTAGGTTATAGTATGTGATGGTTCTTTATGAAGGATGTAAGGGGAAATCAAGGTAGTCAGATAGAGGGGGGTGGAGGCATAATAAGCTCAGTGAACAAGGATCAAGATCTTATAATGGAGGCAAGGAGAAACTGGAAGTCAATGAAGATTGATGAAGTGGGGTGTTCTGATCTGGGCGGCGAGCCCCAAAGATAGTCTTGGCCACCATAGATTGAATCAGTTTGAGACAGTGAATGGAATATTGAGGAAAGTCTTTATAAAGGACATTGCAATAGTCCAGTCGAGAGAGAAGAAGAGAAATCATCAGAAGTTTAAGCTATGATAAGGTGAGCAGAGATCGGACATTGCTCAGTCTATAGTGACATGAGCCTTCAGTCACAGCTCCATTTGAAGAAAAGTCTGTCAATCTATTTCTGGTCACACTGCTAAAAAAAACCAGGAGCCGCTGGGTTTCCAGGAGTCAGCATTGACTTGAAGGCATCTTCTGCAAAACTTCAACCTTATCTTCGCAAATGTAAAACTTCTTCAATACCTCCACAAGGCACTAAATCTAACCCAGCACCTGCCACAGTGCTGCTTCAGGGTTTTCACTCTGGGTGAGATATTGAAGTTTTACTGAAGTTTTGTATTTGAAAAGATAATTTTGAAGTTTTGCAGAAGATAAATAAAGGACATGTTAATATATTTATACGTTATAATGGACCTGATTGTTTCACTTGATAGGCACTGAAGTAGTGATGCCCATCAAAGCTGTTGAAATATTCCGACAAAATTTCTTTTTCCTGCAAAGACTGAATGGGTTCAACACAATGTTTAGATGTGTTATGAGTTGACCTCAGTCAATTAAATATTTTAACTTAAACCTCCGGTGCTGTGATGCTGTTTGACTTCGGTCCCCTGCAACACCCAATACTGACTTTCTTTTGTATGGGGGCAGAAGCTGCTTAATGGTAAGTGCTGGAAGAAGATATAAAAATAACAGAGAAAAATCTACAGGGAGCTGTGAATGAAGGCTCATGTCACTATAGACTTATGGAAGTCAGTTCCACTTAAGATGAAATCACCAAGAAGTAGAAAACGGCAGTCCAATAAAGTTTAGATTTGTTTAAGGTTTTTCCCTTAGCTCTGCTCAATATGTCTGTTTTTTTAATTAATTGTTTTCCTTTTTATATCACCCTTACCATACACATGAGTTTATATGGCTCTACAGGACATGCACCCTGGCTACCTTCTCTGAATCACACTCGCTCACCAGTGCTCCTTGAGCAGACAGGTAGTGCTACAGCACTGGCAGCCTTTTCCCTCACTGGGGTCAAATGCATTGCCTCTGAAATGTGCCCAACTCCTGCTGACCCTGTCGGATAGAAGACTCGAACCTCAGTTCTCTGAGCCATGACACACAGAACTGCAGCCTGAGTCATAATATTTTAGCTTTTTTTACCCCTGTGAAGTGCTCATTAAGCATTTTGTGCCTTTTGATTCTTTGGCAATGAAAGAGTGAAGAAAAGTGCTGATATGTGGAATGAAACAGAACTCTGAAATGAAAGCCAGACACACAGATCACAACTATGGGGGCAATGTGCTTAGTCTCTCTCCTGATCACATATGCCTTATTTCAAATCCTGTTTCTAAACCTACTGTCAGGCTAAACATGTTAGAGGGGGCATTGAGTCACATAGGATTAAAGTTTTGCAGGAAACAAAATACACTATAGAAACTCCAAGAATAGAAGTTCCATGTAAAAAGCGGAAGGCAATGGTAGTGGGGGTGTACTACCGACCACCTGGCCAGAATGGACAGATGGATGATGAAATGCTAAAAGAAATCAGGGAAGCTAACCAAAGTTACAGCATAGTAATAACAATGGGTGATTTCAATTACCCCAGTATTGACTCCGTCAGTGTCATGGCAGGACATGTTAGGGAGATAAAGTATCTAGATGAAATAAATTACTGCTTCTTGGAGTAGCTGGTTCATGAACCGACAAGAGGGGAAGCCATTTTGGACCTAGTCCTTAGTGGAACACCAGATCTGGTGAAAGAGATAAGGGTGTTGGGGAGACTTGGCAATAATCATAGCATGATCACATTTGATTTAATAAATGGAGGAAGGACGGCAAGGAAATCCACAGTAGTACCTTTTAACTTTCAAATAATTAAAAAAAACTAAAAGGAGCAGTTGCAAATGTTAAAGATTTACATCAAGCATGGATGTTGTTGAAAAATACTATCTTAGAAGCTCAGACCAGCTATATTCCACACTTTAAGAAAAGTAGAAGGAAGTCCAAAAAACTGCCAGCATTTATTTATTTAGCTGTGCTTATATACCGCTTTTCACCAGGTCAAAGCGTTAAAAAGCACTTTTTATTCCCTTGTCCCCAAAGGGCTCACAATCTAAGCATACAGTCCCTCTGGCCTGAGGTTACTCATCCCAACCACTGAGCCACTCCTCCCAGCATGGTTTAAAGGTGAGGTCAGAGAGGCTATTATTGCCAAAAAAAAACATCTTTCAGGAAATGGAAAAAAGAGCCAAATGACGAAAACTGGAAACAACATAAGCACTGGCAAGTTAGATGCAAGGCACTGATAAGGCAGGCAAAGAGAGAATTTGAGAAAAAACTTGCTATGGAAGTCAAAACGTGTAATAAAGACTTTTTCAAGTACATTTGTAGCAAGAAACCTGTGAGACAGTCAGTTGGATCAAGAGGGGAAAAAAGGGCACTAAGAGGGGACAAGGCCATAGCAGAGCGACTGAATGAATCCTTTGCTTCAGTCGTTACTGAGGAAGATGTAGGGATGTTACTTATGACTGAAATGGTATTTAAAGGTGATACCGCAGAAGAATTAAAAGAAATATCAATACACCGGGAAGATGTATTACAAGCATTGGATGTATACAAGCATTGTGGAACCTGTGTCTTTTTGGGAACCTGCTGGGTACTTGTGACCTGAATTGGCCACTATTGGAAACATGATACTAGGCTTGATGGACCTTGGTCTGATCCAGTATGGTATATGTTATGTTCTTAGGGTAGGAATTAGACTTGAATAAAACTTTGAGGTTATTCATGTTACAGTATAAAAATAGCAGTGTTTTCATAAAAGTGACAATAGCAAAAAGAAATGCATCCAGACCAGTGCTTCAAGACAAAAGCTGCATTGTGAAACAAAGGCAAACCTAGCCTTCCTGCCATGACCAGACATCCTCAACTGCATTCTTTGACCGATTCCTTGAAAAGAGCTAAGTTCAATAAAACGCCCTGCACTGCTTTTCAGATATTGCCGGCACTTGTCTGATTTGAGATGCATCTATGCAGCAGGCTAAACTTTCCGATCCATAGTTCCCTACAGAGAAAGTCATGCTGGCAGCAGGAGGAAACCAACTGGTCAATCTAGTGTGTATATTTTCTATCCTTTCCTGTGCCAGCCCATGAACTATCAGCACCAGCTATAGCAGCTGATGCAGTGCCCTGATGGCATGTACAGCCTCAGGAGTGTGGAAGTAGGATGGGGTAGGATTCTTCCTATGGAGACAGATGTGCAGAGGACACAGGGCTTCTGCTAAGGACTCTCATTAACAGAGTGACAGACCTAGTTTTTTACTGAGATTTTCTCTCACTACACACAGCCAGCAAGGAATATACACCAATTGCGTGTGATGAATTGCTGCCGTCCCCATGTGTATTTCTGCCTGTTGGTTGTATTCGGCTTTCACTGAAGATTGTGTGTTTCCTGCTGTTTCAGGCAGTTTATTGACAAAATTCAGGCAATGCTTGTGTTGCTGGACACTGTAATATGACGGCCATGAACTTAACGTCTGTGTCATCGATAACTCAAAATTAGCAATGGTTATACTATTCATCATCAATATACATAATCTATGTATATTGTTGACTACAGTTTAAATAAGCAAAATAAAATATAGAGATTTTTTGCTTTTGGACTATTTGTTTCTTTCAGTACATGCTCTTGTGCTCTCTTTCATAAAAATGTGTGTAAATTGTTGCTGCCACATCTGATTTCATAGCTGTGGATGAAACCCGTGTGTGTGGTTTGTGAGTATTGGACTGTGTGAAAAGATTACTTTTTTTTTTTTTAAAGCAAGTAGCAACGCTTAATAGTTACCCAAACGGCAAAATAAACAGTTATGGTTGCATCTTTAGGTTATTTTAAACTCAGTTTGATCTGATTTTTTTATTTATTAGAGGCACATTCCAATGAGTGCGAGCAGGCCTCTGTGCATCTGATTGGAATCAGGATGCACAGAGGAAGACCCGATTCTGATCCCGCTGGGACTAGACATGCCCTGCGGGATCAGAATCCGGTCTGGGCCTGTACATGCATGCCAGGACCAGATTCAGTTCGGCCTGTACGTACAGACCCCTGCCTGGCTAACTCAGTCAGGCTCCTCAATGGAGCCACGGTGCCATGGTGTCCTGTTGCCATGACACTGCGGCTCCATTCAGGAGCCATGATCCCCAGCTGCCAACCACAATCTTAGTTCCCTGCAGCCTGACCCTTGATCTGGCCTTCCATGCCCAGGGTTGGGCTGTGGGGAACCCCCTCACCTCGTTGCTTCTGCCTGGGCTGCCATCCCCTGACATTCAGGAAGACTTATTCCACCTCGGACTTCAGAATGGGCCCTGTACCTCCGGGACCTCTGACTGCCCACTGCCCGCCCTCACTCTGCCTCCGCAATGCCCCCTCCTTCCCAAGTCTAAGACTCCCCATACAAACTCCTTGTTTGTACAGGGAGGCTTTTGTCAAGGATGGAATGGGGCAAATAGCAGGGATGAACGTCCCAACGGGATGTCCATCCCTGCTATTCGTGGTACAGAATAGACCCCTTAATCTACACTATGGCCATATCACCCTGAGTGTGCCTGATCTAAGCTAATCTTGGAAACTAAGCAGGGTCAGGCCTGGTTAGTGCTTGGATGGGAGACTCCCTTCGAATACCAGCTGCTGAAGTCTTACTGCACAGAAGAAAGGCCTGGCAATCTACTTCCAGTCACAACACAGACAGCTATCCACAGGGTCACCAAGAGTTGACATTAACCTGACAGCACTTAACAACAACTTAATATACTGTTTACAGTGTAAGCAATGATACTTAAAAGTACTATATACAATACATAGCATATACCAGTCATAGTATAAATACATATGCATCATCTCAATAATAACATCATAAAATGTAACAGCAGCAGCAGCCACCAATAATCTATGAAATTAAAAGAGACCATATATCAACAGCTGAAGTACTTAGAGAGAATAACCAAGCTGAAATAAAGGTATGGCACTTCAGTGTGCTTTTATCCCAATTCGAAATTAGATAACAACAATTGACCCGACATTCAAAGGCATTTACATGGTTTACAGACCGCTTTAGAAGTGCTAGCCACCACCGCTGAATATCGGGCCCAATAGTAGTAATAATAATAATAATCATAAAATGTTCACTGAATTCTGTGCAAGTGGAATGATATGATACTGGAGACGGATTCATCTAAAGGCTGCTTGGACATTTAAAAGCAGTCATAGAAATGGAAGCTTTTAAAAAAATGAACCTACACTTGTCAGTTGATGAAAATCCCAGGTTTTTTTGCACAAGTTGTAACAAAAAGTAACAAAGATTGGACTTTGTGGAATACATGGTCAGACATTCAAAGGTAATTTTATAGAGCTTAGCATAACGCACCTTCTGACATGCACAGATTGTGCCTGTTTTATAAAGAAAAGCGGTCACCAACCTTTCTTTATAAAATGGGGCATAAGTCATAAGACATGTGTGGCAAGCGTAGGCGCGAACATGTATGTCAGCTCTAGACTCTGTGTAAATGTGCTCAGCTAGATTTGTAAAGGATGTACTTAAGTTTTATATTTCTGCCTACATTTCACCCAAATTCCACCCCTGTGCGTGCCCACAGTGAAAGCACACACAATCGCACTTACATGCAAAGTTCTAAAATAGCAACTGCCCAAAGCACACAAGTAAGTGCCGATCAACATGCATATGTCATAGAAAATATATGACTTAATGCACATTAATGGTGCTTAACTTTATGCAGCTGGTTTAAAATGACCTCTATAGCTACCCTATTAGAACAATAATGAGTTGCATTACTTGGTTACTAGAAAGTTCCACTTCTAATTAATTCCACGTATTGAGTAACTTTGGGGACTAGTTGCTAAGAAGTACTAACATTGATGCACATTAATTTACCATTAACACATGTTATTTTAGCGCAAGTCATTTCTTATTCAATGGGACCTTGTCACTAGTAATGCACATTAACATTAATGCACCTTAGTGACTAGCCCCTTTAATAACTAATAATTTTGCATCACTGGGACTCGATGAGAATTATTTTTCTCTGTTCATGGCTTCCTGTTTTTCTACATTGAAATAGAGATGTCAGAATGCTGGTGTTCATGCATAGTGTGGAAAAGTATAAAAGCAGTGCTCTGTTCACATTTTCCATGAAGGAGTCTTAAAGATATATTTAATGACTAGAAGGATGGGCATTGAGGCTTCTTTGTTGAATTTTCCCTTTACTCTTCATCCATATGTCACATTGTGAAGCACCTACCGCTAACCTATGGATTATGCTTTGACTTAATGATCTGATTCTTTATTTTGGAAGAATAAACATATATGATATGTATTTAGAGTTTATTTAGGAAACACAAAAAAACAATTGAAAAAGCTTTTAGTATCAAACAATGAACTAGATTTACCAATGCACATAATATGTTATCATGCACTAAAGAAATTTAACATGCGTTATTTAATACAAGCCCTGTTATTTCAATGGGGCCTATTTACTAACCATGGGGTTCAGTTACTAATGGGGGAGGGGGTGTGCGCTAACAGCATTAGCAAACACTCTCTGCTGCAGGCTCTCGTTATTCCTGTGGGTCATCTGGCAGATGGCATATTCTAAAGCTATTAAGGGTCATCTACTAATAGCTTGTATATATACAAATGGGGCAGTGGAAGCTGCTGTTCTTGTTTTATAGCTCTTTGCTCCTAGGAGACAATCACAGATCCGAAAGTACATAACCATAATGCTTAACGTTGTTATGATTTCATATGCAGCTGTCATAAATATGTCTTTTTGTCTGAAGGTGAACCTGTTGCTGGGAGGGAACACAAACTTACCATGCAGGTCCTGCTGGTTTCTAAGGAAACCTTAGTTTGATGACCGTAAAGGCACAGATTAAGCCCCACGACCTTTAATGGATGTGAAACCTGTTATTATACACATTAGTACTTACATCTCTTCCCAATTTCTTCAGCAAGTGGCCAAAGAAATCATCAAGTTCTTTTCCTTCTATGTAACCATTATCTAAATATAATTTAAAATAATACTATTGTTAATATTTCAGTTGGCAGGATTCCTACATCGGTATTTCATAGAAAGCTTTTTCAGTTTATAAAACCTGTCCAGAATGCAGTCATCACATTTCATGTGCACTTACAACCTTTTTTTTTTTTTTTTAATATAATCAATATCCATCAATGTTTTTCAATTAGCCAAAATATAAATACTAGCAGTCCTCCATTTCCAATTTTCAAGGATTATAAATATTTACAGACTGAAGACCTTATTTCCCAATTTTCAGATGCAGTTGTTTGGAGAGGAAGAGAGATGGAGCATAGGAGAGATATCATTTGTTACAACAAATTTTGCATTTGCACTGAACAGAGTCAGGCAAAACACTTTTTTTTTTTTTTAGTTTTTAGGACTACAGTGAAATAACTTTCCTGTCCAAATTACTTTTATTTAAAAAAAAATAAAAATGGTGGCTTTGCCTTCTTGTAGTCAAATTGTCATTCTTAATGAAAATAAATCTGAATATACAGTATTACAGTGAAGGCTGCTTCTTAAAACTGTTTCACAGAAATAGTCTGAAAATTGCCCCAACCTCTAACGTCCCGTGCACTTAACAAAAGTTATTCTTTAAAGTTCATAAGCTCATTTATTATTCCATACTATTTAATCTTTCAGCCTCTGGCTTCTCCGTTTAAGCCTTCATTTGCACACATGAAAAACGAGGAAAGCTCTGAAAAGCACTATTGGAAAGTGCAGTTCAGGGCTAATCTTCCATAAAACACATCACAACCCTCCTGTGGTAACACAACAGCTTTGATAACGAGTAAATGCAGGGTTGTAGCGTTTCTGAAAGTTTGGTTTGCAGCCGGCCGACAAACACAGCTCTAAAGCATTAGGAAGGAAGCCCCAGGTTTGTTAAACGCAAAAAGAGCAGCAGGCTTCCTTTACCTATTTAACTCACGGCAGGTTTCCGCCTTGCCATTTTCCTGGTAGCCCACCCAGTCCCTGCAGCAATACTCACCGTCGGCGTCGAAGTGCTGCCAGATCTCCAGAAACTCGGCGGCGTCCAGTTTCAGGAAAGAGCTCTCCATGGTGCTGAAGCGGACCGCAGCTGGAGCGTGGAAAAACTTCGGCTGCACACTTTCTGAACTCTCTCTTTTCAGGCTTTTTTGCGTTTTTCTCGCCGGATATACTGCTCCTCTGCCTGGACGGAGGTGGGTGCTGGCTGGCGGCTGCTGCAGAAGCGCTGGAGTGCAGCTGTCTGCAAGGCTTGGAAAACGCAGGGCGCAGCCCTTTCCTCACACCCAGGCGCGCCTGCGCCTTCAGCAAAGTGGAATCTATCTGGGACTCAGGATACTGGGAGAGAAGTGAGATTGTATTGCCTTACGCGTCAGGCAACTGGTGATTTTTCTATCTTTAAAAGGTCGCCATCCCTTTTGCTCACAGGATCTGTGCGCCTTTTTATACATTACAGAAATTAGGCAAGTAGCAAAGGGCTAATCACTGCACAGTCACAGTTGTTCCTCTGTTCCATTTTCGTGATCAAGTAAAAGGAAAATGCAATTTATAATCTAATATGAGAGAACTCAGAGAGGCTCTGGTGTGCTCTCTGAAGGACCTGTTCAATAGAGTTTTGGAGATCGGAGTAGTCACGCAGGACTGGAGAAGGGTAGATGTACTGCTACTTCTAAAAGTAGTTACAGAGAGGAGATTGGAAACTATCGGCTGGTGAATTCAGTGGTGGGAAAATATTTCTGGGAAAATGAAGGAAAGCTCTACTGAAACAATAACAAGCTACCTACAGTGGGCTGCAAGCTCTGTGGTAGCATAGCAGCCATAGTCAGATTGTGTCAAACAGATCTAATTTATTTCTTTGACTGGGTGACTAGAGAAGGAAATGATGGAAATGTAGTGGATGTGGTGTACTCAGATTACAGCAAAGCTTTTGACAGTGCTTCACGTAAGAAACTCAATAAACTGAGTGGTGGGGAGGGGGAGGGGTAAGGGAGTCCTAAAGTGGTGGACTGGATTATAAACTGGTGAAATTATAGATAACAGAGGGTAATGATAAATGAAATACATGCTGAGGAGAGACAAGTGGTTGGTGGAGTGCCCCAGGGTTCGGTCTTCAGGGGCCAATTCTGTCCAAAATTATTATGAGTAACATTGTGGAGCATGGGCAGCCCAAGGGTGTTGCGGGGCCACATGTGGAAACTAATTGTGGGGCCTCATTTTCATAAATATTTGCATATCCACTGGGCCTCATTTATATCAATCTAATTTATTGTATTTTAAAATGGATATGCTGCTCTCATCTAAAATTTTAAGTGGCTTTCAAAGGAGTCCTTCACAAACCTCTTTTTTTGACCTAACAATGACTTAGGGGCATATTTACTAAACATTAATGTGTGTTAAGTGCCATAGCCATAAATGGGTGTTGCTACACTTAGCACACTTTCAAATTTGTGATAGCACATTAACCTTTAGTAAACATGCCTCTTAATGAGTGTCTGGAAACCATTTGCATGTACAGTGAGGATAGAGAAAGGCTGCCATATTTCTGCATTACTATCCTCCAGTGCCAACTGCCAGGTGCATTACTACAAAACCCTGCTCATTTAGAACCCATAGCAAACCTGCCATATCATAACAGCACTACCAGGACTCACACAACGCCTAACCCTATTTATCAAAAGATAGCACTACAAATATTAAACCAATGCATTTCTTATTGGGAAAAGAGAACAAGTGGGCCTACTACACAGAAACTAGATGGACAGAATAGCACAGTTCTGTCATACATGCAAAACAGACAGACCAACACCAAATACAGAACAAGGGGAAATGAATTAGAAATATGAAGACAATAATTGAACTGGGAACCCCAAAAGCCAAACTTTGAATGCACCAGATACTAGATATACTAAACTATGAAATTAATTTCCTCTTATACGGAACAAAGAGCAAAGATATTAGTGTACATTCCTCAGAGCTGACATATTCCAATTAATAAATTCAAAAGAAGATACTTTTTTCTACCTTTTGCTGTTTGGACATTTTATTTTTCAGTCGCAATTGCCTCAGTCTCTCTCTTCTGTGTTCTTCATGTCTTCTGATAACTCATTTTCCGCTGACCATTTGTCCTTTATCTCTCTTCTCCTATTTTTTTCCATTTTCTGTCTATATCCACCTCTGACATACTGATCGTTCACTTTTTGTTCTTTTCTACATTTCTTTCTTTACTCATTCAGCCACTCAATTTCAACCCTCTGTCCTCAATCCCCTTTTGACTTTTCACCTAGCAACTTTCCATCTACTCTTCTAACTTCAAGCCCAGCTCACTCCTTTGCTAGCCTTTTATTCTCCTCTGTCTTTCACCCACTCCCCATTACCACATTTCCACCCTCCTCTCACTCATCTCCTTGTCAGCTTCCTGTTGCCTCTCTCACATAGTACCATCATGCCCATCATTTCCCCCTACTCTTTCTCACCACCCAATTCAGCATCTCCCAATCTCCTCACCCTTCTGCTATACCCCCAAAATCCAACATTTCATGCTTTTTCTTCCACTTCCCCAACCCTTTCCCTCCACACCATAGACTACCCCCCAATAGACCATCTATCCCCTTCCCCTTTCCATCCTCTCCCCCTGCATTGGTCCACCATCTATCCTATCTCCCTTTCCAGCCCAGTATCTTCTCTCCCTCACTCTATTCCTCTCCATTCCAGGCCAATATATCCCCTCTCTTTATACTCCGTATATTCAGTGTACACACGTCCAGCATATCCCATCTCTCTTTTTCTCCCTCTCCTTGTCCTCCCTCCTGGGGAAAAAATGTCTTGCAACACCATCCCTGGTGTCTTCTTCTGAGTCAGCAGCAGAAAGATCTCATAGCACCATCCCCAGCTTTATCTTTCTTTCTCTGAGTCAACACGCACCAGCCAGTGCTGCCTATAGCATTCACTTCTAATTCTAATTGTGACTTCCATACCGCTAATCTCCCATGCTAAGTGGTTCAGTGTGCTTTAACAGAAGATTAATAAATCACATAGAATTAGATTAAGAGAAAAAACAGAATTTGAAATCAAATTTAAGAATCAGACAACCATGCTTTCAAATTTTTCCTATAAAGTAAAACAGAGGAGAGACCTTCTATTCTCACAGGTAACTTAGCACATACTTCAACTGCTTTGTAAGATAGTGTTTGTGTAAATCTTGTCTTACAACTCATTCCTTTATTAGAAGGGAAAGAAAGAATCCAGATGCCTGCAATCACATAGATATTAACATCAGTAACAAAAGAGAAGAAAATCAAATGGAACAAAATCATAAAAAATGTATGCAGTAACACATAAAACTTTAGAAGAATCCTTAGAGGGATCCTAAGCCAATGTAATTTATAAAATAACAGAGCAACCAAAGTGTACCTTGAAACTCCAAAGATCAATCGAGCTGCTGTGTTATGGCATAATTGTAGTCTCTGTAGCTGATGTTTAGAGCACTTAATTAACACTAAGGGCCTGATTCTGACATAGATCTCCTTTGTACGTCCAGTCTGAGCTGGACGTACAAAGGAGATCGTGATTCTGATCCCGCGGGGCACGTCTAGCCCTGTGGGATCGGAATCTCAAACAGGCATTTACATGCAGGCTGGGACTGCGGATTCAGTCCCGGTCTGCATATACATGCCCTGCCCGACTAAGTCATTCAGGCAGACTCTTACCCAAGCTTTTCAACACCAAGGCCGGTAGGGTGAAAGAAGCTGCCACAGGACCTAAAATTGATGGACAGTTTCCTAGGGTTCAGGAAGCAATTGAAAGCACATTTATTTTCCCAGGTGTTTGCCCTTTTAAATGAGAATATCATTATAGTAAATGACCTGTGGTGGATGAGAGAATATTTGTGGCAATTAGTTGTGGGATCTCTGAGTAATATAGGTGATGAGGGCCCATGAGTAGTGCAGGTATACCTTATGAATGCTAGTAGAAGAATATTAAGCTACAGAAAGAAAAGATCTTGATGTATAAAAGCAGGATATAGTCTCTAATGGTGTAGTGTTATTGAATGTATGTATAATTTAGGTATGTTTTTGTGTCATAAGAACATAAGAAATGCTATACTGGGTCAAACCAAGGTCCATCAAGCCCAGAATCCTGTTTCCAACAATGGCCAATCTAGGTCACAAGTACCTAAGCTGTTTTCCCAAAAGACACAGGTTCCACAATGCTTGTATTGGGGCAAGCAGTGGATATCCTGGGTCCCCTTTAATAATAGCTTATGGACCTTTCCTCCAGAATTTGTCCAAATCTTTTGGAAACCAGCTGCACTAACAGCTTTTACTGCATCCTTCGGTAATGAATTCCAGAGTTTGATTACGCATTGAGTGAAAAAATAATTTTCTCTTATTAGTTTTAAATGAGTTATGTTGTAGCTTCATTGCATGTCCCTTATTCTTTCTAATTTTTGATTGTATAAACAACCGATCTACATTTATCCATTCCATTCCATTCATTAATTTAAAGACCTCTATCATATTTTCCCTCAGACGTCTCTTTTCCATGTTGAAAAGTCCTAACCTTTTAAGCCTTTCCTCATAGTTGTATCCAGTTCATAGGGTGTCCAGTTGAAAAACATTAATGCTAAATTGATCAGTAGGGACCTGGGGGACAGCTGATTTAATAAGTGATAGTTGGTCAGTGAATAGTCTCTAAGTACTAAGTGAATATGAGAAGAAGATGGTTTATAGTTTATTAACTTTTTAATATTCTGTTTCTTGGGTAAGGCAGTGAGGCGGTTTATAGTATTGTTACATGGTGCGACCACACCTTGAATATTGTGTGCAATTCTGGTTGCCATATCTTAAAAATGATATAGCAGAATTAGAAAAGGTACAGAAAAGAGCTACCAAAATGGTAAAGGGATGGAAGGTTACCCCTATAAGAAGAGGCTCTTCAACGTGGAAAAGAGACAGCTGAGGGAAGATATAATAGAGGTCTCTAAATTAAAGAATGGAGTGAAATGGGTAAACATCAATCAGTTCTTTACTCCTTCAAAAAGTAGAAGGACTAGGGGCACTCAATGAAACTACAATGTAGCCCATTTAGGACTAGTAAGAGAAGATATTTTTTCACTCAATGAGTAATCAAACTGTGGAATTCATTACTGGAGGATGTAGTAAACACTATTAGTGTAGCTGGGTTTAAAAAAGGTTTGGACAAGTTCCTGGAGGAAAAGCGCATAAACCATTATTAAAGAGGACCCAAGAAATCCACTGCTTACCCTGGGATAAGCATTGTGGAATCTGTATCTTTTTGAGAACCTGACAAGTACTTGTGACCAGGACTGGCCACTGTTGAAAACAGGATACTGGGCTTGATGACCTTAGTTGACCTAGTATGGCATTTCTTATGTTTCTAATAAAATTAAAATAAAGAAAATCAATAAAGAAAATAACTAGAAATCAGTATAGGAAAGAAGAAACAAGTAAGAGAAAAGAGGAGGAGAGTTCAAGTGTTATCACGCAGGTCAGAGCTTCGTACAGCCCCAAGCTCATCCCCAAAAGCTAGTTTGAATAAGTGGGTCTTAAGACACACCTTATACGAGGACTCAATGCATAGGTCTGGAGTAAGATTGTTCTGCAAGGTAGGGAACTCAAATAGAATGCTGAGCATCTTGTGCTCTCTAGTCTTGCTCCAGAAACTGGGGGGATGTTTAAGCTGTTACTGTGGAGAGATTGGAGAACTCTGGCAGGGGTGAAAAGAGAAATTACCAATGCCATGTATGGTGGGGAATCAGGATATAGGGCTTTGTGTGTTAATGTAAGAATTCTGAATTGAATACGATAGAAAACTGGGAGCCAGTGTTGTTGGAACAGTAAGGGGGTGATGTGATCAAATTTTGATGCGTGACATAAGATATGAACTGCAGTGTTTTGGATTGATTGAAGGCGTTTTAATTCCGACTGAAACAGGCCAAAATAGATGGAATTACAATAATCAATATGTGTCTAATAATAGAGTAACCTGTGAGGAATTACATTAATGCTAGGCTCATTGATCAGTTATATGATGACAGTGTCTGTCTATATTAATTTTGAATGTGCAGGCTGTTGTGAACTGCCCAGGAAACCCACCCATACCAAGTGTCATCTACATGGGGAGTCCCACAACCATCCATCCATAAAAAGAGGCGTCCTGCGCACTCTAGTAAACAGGGCACTAAGAGTATGTGACTCGGTCTCCAGGGAGTAAGGAGCACCCTCTGGGACGCGTTCTCAGCCATGTGTACCAGCAATATGGTCATTTCTCAAGCCTTCAAACTTTTAGACAAACCAATTCACAAGAATAGCAACTACCAACAGCCACTGGATGACAACCTCATGACAGAACAAAGATTTGTTGTGCTCCCATGTGTCCAAGGAGTAACAGACCGCATTGGTAAGCTGCTTAAAAAGAATAACATCAGAACAGCATATAGCTCAGCACAGAAGCTGGCATCCTCACTCACATGAGTGAAGAATCAAATCCTCCCATTCCAAATCACTGGAGTCTATGAAATGCCATGCAGTTGCAGCCAATTGTATATAGGCAAAACTGGCTGCAACATAGAAGAAAGGCTTCAAGAGCATAAAAGACATTATAAACTCAGTAACATAGAGAAATCTGCTGTAGCTCTCCACACAACGGAAACTGACCATATAATCAGATTTGATGGCACAAGAATCCTGGAAAAAGAAGAACGCCGGTGGCCAAGGATGATCAAAGAGGCAGTAGAAATAGTAACACACCCATGAAACCTCAACAGGGACAAAGGATTCAACATAGACAAAGCATGGCAACCAGCATTCCCTCTGAGCAGCTTGAAGCTGCGCTGGTGGGGGGAGGTGCAAAGTGATCGTGCTTAGGATCGCGCAGCATAGGCAAGTTCCGAAGGATCTGCCTATGCTGTGCGATCCTAAGTGTGATCGCATTTCACCTTCCCCCACCAACAGGAATGGCAAAGGACTCCAGAGCAGCTTCCAGCTGCTTAGAGGGAACATTTATGGCAGCCCCTCCTTCTCAGAAAGCTTAGTGGAGTGGAGGAGTGGCCTAGTGGTTGCGGCAAGGTACTTCAGGCCAGAAGGTCAGGGGTTCAAATCCCACTAGAGGACAGCAACCTTGGGCCGGAAGGACTGGGGTTTCTAGTCCCACAGGTGCTCCTTGTGGTCTTGGGCAAGCCACTTAACCCTCCATAGCCCATGTTCCCTGTAAAATAGTTATCTCCAAGATATAATGCCCTGTTCAATGTAATTTCAGTTTGTTCAATGTAAACCACACTGATGCAGAATAGCGCAGTATATAAGAGAATTAAAATAAATAAATACATACAGGCACTGAAGACCAAAGATTTTTTTCCACCTTCCAGAATCTGAGGTAGTCACAAAAAAATCTTCCTACTAAAATTCAAAATTCCCTGCCTCCAGAAATCTAACTTGCACTTTTCTCACCTTTTCTTCAATGAACTTTCCCACAATTCTAATTTCCCATCTTACTTCCAAATCAAATTTTCCATCTTTTCTTCAACAAACTTTCCCACCAAAATTCAAATTTCCCGCCTCAATCCCAGCAATCTGGTTTGAGAACCACTATAAATAGGAACAGACATCCACTGCATAACCACTCCACTCTGAAGAAAGCCACAGCACGTCTGTTCCACTTACTAAGATGCGGCATGACTCAGAAAACTGCAAACATTGTTTTCCTTTATTTAAATCCTGTTTGTGCAATGATATATAGGTAAAGTGCTATAAAAATCAACATGTTGTATTGAAGGAATACCTGCCTTTGAGATATTCTGTGGACGCAGCACACTTTTTCCATTAGAAGTATTTTCTTAGTGGTTACCCTCACAACTCCAAATTCTTGAGGCCCCCTACATCCCAGCTGGTTTCCCTGATACTAATGCATTTGCAGATTTCTTTTTTTTTTGGTGCATGGTCAGAATTGCATGTTAGTGCTAGAGAAACTATAATCTTGGAGTGGAGGAGTAGTCAGCTTGGGACCAGAAAGACCAGCGTTCAAATTCCACTGACACTCCTTGTGGCCTTGGGCAAGTCACTTAAGCCTTCATTACCTCAGGTACAAACTTGGATTGTAAGCCCTCTGGGGACAGGGAACTATGTACAGTACCAGATTGTAATTTATCTTGAACTATGACTGTAAAGGCATGAGTTAAATACTATTAATAAATCTTAATCATTTACAGATAATGCTATTCTTGCAGTGTTGAGAAGGTAAAGATGGCTACTCAATTTTGTTTCATTTTTGGTGAGTTTGCTCAATTGGTTTTCTTATATTGCTGTATGTGGTATGTTCCACCTTGGATAAAGCAGAATAGTTACTATGTTAGTTCACTTGAATAGTTCACAGAAATGAAGGTTAACAAAACAAAATCCCAAGACATAAGGTGATACCTTCATATTGTGCTAACATAATACATTCTGGGACCGATATTCTATTAGGCAGGCTATGTGCCACTATGGCGCATAGCCCTGCTTGCTCACCCCTAACCCCAGATATTCAATAACATGGCAACAGCATTGATTATCCGGTTTTGGTGCCCAGAGGCAAGCAAGCATCAAACACCAACGATCACCTCTGGAGACCCTGAGGGAAGGAAGCAACCAAGTCCTGCCGGCAACAAGGGAGGTGAGCACCATAAGACTGTGCCGATTCCATCTTCCACCTCACCTAGCTGCACAGGGACTCCCCCCTCCAACGTGTGCTCCCGAAGCTCTGCCCACCGAGCACCTCCTACCCGACTGCAAGGGATCCCCATAAAAGCCAGCGTGCTGCAGGAAATCCCCCTCTTCCAGCAAACATCAAGCACCAATGATCACCACTGCTGGGAAGCCTCTCCACCGCTGATCATCAGCCCGCCCTGCAGGGAGCGGGAAGATAAGCTCCTCCCTGCTCCCCACCGGCGCAACCAACCATCGTGGCCTTCCTGGCCTTTAAAAGCAACGGGCCACTACAGGCGGCCTGTGCCAGGCGAGCCCATGCCTAAGGGCCTCGCCAAAGGGCCCTTTGGCGTGACCCCTCACCGGGAGCACCCCACCCCCCTCCTCCAGCAATCTAGACACAGCACCTCCCCAACACCACTCCGTCCGCCATCCACCATACGGCATACCCATTGCCTGCTTACAACTGCTACCCTGTATCTGCATTGAACTGCTACCCAGTGTTTGCATGATCCACTACCCGTCGTCTGCTCAGAACTGTTCCTTTTGTTTGCATAGACCTGCTACCCACTGCCTGCATAAAACTGTTATCCAGGGTTTGCATCGAATTGCTACCCTTTGTCGGCATTGAATTGCATTGAATAGTGGTGCAATATCACTGCTATCCAGTTAGCAGTCCTCTGTTCCGCCCCGGAATGCCCAACATGCTCCAATGCTAACTAGATAGATGCACATTCCAATGAGTGCGTGCAGGCCTCTGTGCGTTCAATTGGAATCGGGACACAGAGAGGCAGACATGATTCTGATCCCACTGGGGCTAGTCGTGCCCTGCAGAATCAGAATTGCATCTGGGTCTGGGCCTGGGTCTGTAGATGCAGGCCAGGACCCAATTCAGATTGGCCTGCATGTACAGACCCCTGCCCAGCTAACTCAGTCAGGCTCCTGAATGGAGCCACGCTGCCATGGTATCCCATTGCCATAGCACCACAGCTCCATTCAGGAGGCACGATCCCTAGCCGCCAACTACAATATTTGTTCCCCGCAGCCCGACCCCCAATATGGCCTTCCATGGAAAGGGTCGGGCTGCAGGGAACCTCCTGCACCCCCTCACCTCTTTGCCACTGCCCAGGCATGCCATCCCCCGATGTCCAGGGGGTCTTATTCCACCTCTGAAGTGGAATAAATCCCCTGTGTAGATCAGAGGCCCTGGATGTACATGGCTGACTTCAGAATCAGCCCTGTATGTCCGGGGCCTCGGACTGCCTACTGCCCACCCTCACTCCACCTCCACAATGCCCCCTCCTGCCCCATCTAAGCCTCCCCATATAGACTCCTTGTTCATACAGGGAGGTTTTAGCTGGGGACAGAAGGGGGTGAATAGCGGGGATAGATGCGGTACAGAATAGACCCCATAGCATCAGGGTGTGTAAGGAACATAGACGGGGATATTCAATGGCAGTAACCGTGTAGCTGCTATTGAATATCCCCATTTAGTGGGCTGCAAACCCTGTAAATGCCTTTCAAATATTGGGCCCCTTATCTCAAGGTCACCAGCACAGTATTTGATACAGTGGAACTAAGAAATACGTTTTTCAATACACTGGACGTATCTGATAAATCTGAACATCAAAACTTAAACACACTTGGAGAACATGACAGTCATCAGATCCCCCACAGGCACATTCACACTCAACACACTGATGAACGTGTAAATCAAATGGGGATAATAATCCTTTCTAACTACTATTTATCACAGCATGAGGGCTCCATATTGTCTAAGGGACTTTCATTTTATCTTTCTAGTGAGCCAGACAAAATTCAACTGCTATATACTCTTTTAGAAAACTTCATCTGAAAATATATTTTCAAATGAGAAGCAATGCCCCCAACACACTGGCTTATAGTTTTGAAAAACAAATAGGTATTTCATCCTACCAAGTAGGCAAAACAATAAATTAAACAACTACATACAAAGTTCCAGATATGGTGAAATCACAGCTTTCCACCAAACAGAACAAAATTCTATACAGCCTCTCTCTACTAGAAGAAAAAAACTATAGAAAACTTAGAAAGCAATCAATATCTTTCCCCACCAGCACTGCTGACCAAACCCTGGATTTTGTTATTACCTCAGTTGCCTATAGTACATCAGTCAAAAAGGAAAACCCCATATAGTGACCAAATTATGGCACTTGAGACAGGGTGGTGTTTGACCCAAAACGTGCACGTCGTGTGATTATCCTGTTTGCATTCTCCTATATTGCTGCCATGCTACCACAAAGATAAGTACATTTGTACATTCTCATGTTTTTGAGAACCAATATTTGATTAAAAGGGACACCTCCGGTTTGGGTGGGTGAGCTTTGTCTGTTCCCCTCCACTGGTTTTGGTCCGACACAATCAAATAAATTTTTTGAGGGTTAATTTTGTTACGGTGACTATTTGTTGCTGCTATAGTACATCAGTGACAGCTCTGCGTCGCACCCTTTCTGTGATTGGATCATTTCTTTCATTCAGCCTTCACCAACCTATTCCGTTATACATCTGGTTCATCAATAGAAGGGATAGAACCTGCAGAATTTGACCCCGAGACCTTGTTAGAACATTGTGCCCCCTTTCCTTCTTATCTTAATACCCTTGCGCTAAAGGATCGAGTGAACACTTGGAATTCCATGCTCCGGGCCACGCTAGATGCAACAGTGTCTGAGCATATCTTTACTGCTAGAATCAGGAAAACGCAGCCTTGGTACCAGCCCATCAAACCAAATGCCACAGGCATTCACAGCGTGCTGCTTTCCCCTAGGCTTCCTATCAGGAAGCAGCCCAACAATATAAATCTGCCATTTGCACTGCAAAGAGGCAGTCTTTTGTCTTCCTAATAACACATGACACCAATACATCTCAACTGTTTAATCTAGTTAACCGCTTTAACTGTTACCCGGTGACAGTTTCTTCCAGCCTTCCTGCTGATAGATAGCATTTGGCTTTCTGAGGAAAGTTCAAGATCTTCAATGCTCCTTTTCCGATCTGGCTGCTTCTTTCTTACATTCGCCCTTCCCCACCTGTCTTCTGAAGGGTCCTTTTCACAATTTCACACCTTATCATTGTTTGAGGTCTTGTACTCTGTAAAATCCTCTTCTGTCTGTACTGATCCTATTCCTGTTAGTGCACTGAAAACAATTGCTCAAGGCCCTTTTGCCATTTTTTACATTTGTTGGTTACTAATATTCTCTCACATGGCTTTTTTTCTGCAACCTGAAAACAGGCTATAGTATATCCTCTGGTCAAAGACTCCAAACTTGGTGCTTCCACTTTTTCTAATCTCTGCTCTATTTTTACCCTTTCTTTTCTGGGTAAATTGGTGGAAAAAATCATTGCTGACCTACTTGTGTATTACCTCGACAGCAATAATGCCCTTCATCCTCAGCAAACCGGTTTTACATTCCATCTCTCTGTTTAATGTTTAATGTTACTTGATATACCGCTCAGGCCGAAGCATCAGAGCGCTTTACAATACAATATAAATGTTACAGAAAATAGGAAAAGAATGTCATTTATAAGATAGGACAGAATAAGAGATACAGTGATAGTCAAAGGAATAGAAGAGACAAGAGGGAAGGAAAAAGCATATTCTTGGTTTGATTTGTCAAAGTCAATCTGGACAGAGGAAAAGATCTCCTTGGATCTGTCCTCTTTATCCAACCTGGTCAAGCATTCCATTTTGCTTCACTGTCTCTCTCTTCACTATCTTCTTTGGAACAGCATATGTTTGGTTCCATTCTATCTGGAGAACTGATCATTCTGTGTTCATTGGCTAGATACCACTTCTTGCCCTGTTGGTTTGCCTTATGGGGTGCCACAAGACTCTATTCTGAGTTCTTTGCTGCTAAATATTTCTCTTATCCCACTGGCCTCACTCATTGAGTCTTTACAGTTAATTTTTTTTAAATTTATGCAGAAAACATACTGATACTCATCTTATTGGATCCCCATTCCTCTACATCCACTTTTGACCTTTTCAGCAAGTTAGACGCTATAGCCTCGTGGTTGTCTAGTAACGGCTTAAAACTAAACCTTAGTAAAACTGAAGCTATCATTTTTTTCTGACACCCTTCCCTTCAGTTGAGGCATGCCTCCTCCAATTTGGGGTAGAGTTCCTCTGCAAGAATTCATGATGGTTTTGGGAGTGATACTACACTTGCAAATTTCAGCCATAGTAAAGAATTCCTTTTCTGACCTTAAACAAATTTAGGTAATTCATTCCCTGCTTGATAAAACATTATTTCCCTAGTGATACCACACCTGGATTACTGTGGCTTCCTTTGTCATGGTTTAAAGTACACTCAGTTACGTTGGTTGCAAATGATCCAGGACACTTCTGTCAAACTCCTATCTAATGCCAGGAAGTATGACCATGTCACTCCTCTGCTTTTTCAGGAACATTGGCTCCCAGTTGCATATAAGATTTTGTTTAAAAACTCATCAAGTTTACTACTCTGGGTCACAAGTGTTTCCAGCTAATTCACTCATCCCATACGCTGCCCACTGGGCACTTCGTTCATCTAAGAAGAACAATTTAGTGATTCTGTTAGATTTATGGGTCTGGAATTGAAAGGCCGCGGGCCCCCCGTCCACGCGGCCGCCGGTAACCAGGGGGGTCGGCGGCTCGCTCACGCCCATGCGCTTCGCGGCGTGTGAGGTCGCCAGGAGGAGAGTGGCAGCTGTCATCCCCATTGGCTCCCGCTGGCGTTTTTTGAATGGGCGGGAGCCAATGGGAAGATGGGACCTTGGGCGGGGGGGGGAGGTAGTGCGGGGACTCGGCGTCCTTCTGCCTCTTCGTTTGCCGAGGCGAGAGGAGCCGGACATGTGGTGGGACAGAGGGACCCTTCCTGAATTTAAACATTTAAAATAATAATTTAAAATAATAAAACTAAATTAGTTTCCTGGCTCTGCTGCTGGCTGCTGTCTGTGCAGCGTGGGGGTGGACGGTGTTTTCACGGGAGCTGGTCAGCCGCGGATGAGTGGGACAGTGTCGTGGCAGCGGTGAGGCTGTTGGCTGCAGGGACGGGCTGGCGTCAGCTGCTATCCAGGCCTGAGCAGAGTCGGTGGTGCCAGCGGTGAGTTGAAGGGGGGGCTGGTTGGCTGTGTTAGTGCGGGACTTAATTAAAAAAAAAAAACACAACAAAAACCTAATTGAATTAAATATTCACATTTGGGAAGGCACCTTAAGCCTTTGGGTTAGTGATGTCAGGCAGGGGAAAAAGAGGGGGCCCAAGAAGGGGAAAAGGGTCGGGCAAGGGCATAGATAGTGGCGCTGGGGTATGTGGGACTAATTCTTTATGGCCTGATGGGCTTCAAGCGTCTGTGGGAAGAGGGGTGTCCGGGCCTGGCAGGGAGCTTCCTGGGTCACTCGCTGCGGGCTCCAGGGGGCGGGGGGGCCAGGGGCTGAGCTCCTAGCCGTAGCAGAGCACCTAGACGGGGCTCTCACTCTCCAAGGGGTTTAGGACGTGGGGGGCAGGTGCTGCGGGGGGATTTGGGTGTCCCAGTAGTTCGAGGGAGGCAAGGCAGGTCTAGGGGCCTGGCAGGTGGTCCCTCAGGGCCAGGGGAGGCTCATGGGTATGTGGGAGCCTCGGGGGGCAGTATGGTTGCTGCGGGGGCAGGGAGGGGGAACGTCAGCACGGGGGTGGTGCCGGGTTTGCGCCTCCCAACCTGGGGGATTTAGGGGGTGCTATGGGGGGTGGTTATTCGCCAGCTTGGGAACACTGGCAGGGAGGGGGTCAAGGCTCTTCCTGTGCGGAGTGGCTAGGGGCATGGCGATCTCCGTGGGCTCTGGCGGGTGTCCCTTCGCCTTTTCCTGTTTTTTCTTCACATGTACCTAGCGGCGGCCCCTACGGGGGGCATCCTTGGATGGGTGCTTCCAGACAGAGGGACGGATTGACGGTGAGCATTGATGGGACTCCCTTGCCTGGCGGATCGGTGGGAGGAACGGAAGTTTTGACGATGCTGCGACCGGAGCCGAGCGCGGAGTCGATGCGACAGGAGACCGGCGTGTCTACCGAGGTGGCGTCAACGGCTGCAGGTGAGTTGGATGCTGACGCGGCGCTGCAGGATGCTGGCGCGGCGGTAGAAAGTGATACTCGGTTGGCCGCTCGGGGTAAGAAGCGGGCTAAAAAGCGTAGGAGGCATTCGTGTCATCGGCGTCAGCGTTCTCGATCTTCCTCGTCCTCAACCACCGAGTCTTCGTCGAGTTCGTTATCGGAGGAACGGGAACGTGGTCAGGACGTCAGGGGGGAAGCGGGTGTGGCAGGGCAGGTTGGAGCGGCGCCTACGGTGGTGGCTTTCTCTGAGTTGTGGGAGGGAGTGCCAAAAAATCTGCGACGGAAAATTCAGAAACGTCGCTATTTGGATATTTTCCGATTACTGGAAGGTCGTAAGCGGTCAGGGGACAGTCGGCGGAAGCGAAAGGCGGATGAGAAGGCTGGTAGGGTCCGGAGAGTGGCGCAGAATATCGTGAATTGGACGCGGGCCTTCTTACGATTGGCTAGTGTGTGGGGGCATTGGCATCCGGAGCAGTATGGTATGCTCCTGGCTTACGCAGATTCCATCTTAGAGGCATCTCAGACTCATAAGGGTTGGGCTTGGCTCAACTATGATGAGAAATTTCGTGATAAGATGGAAGAGAATCAAATGCTGTCCTGGGGAACGCAAGACATCAATCTTTGGCTGACGCAGATGGTGATCAGACCGGCAGGTGGAAGTTCGAGCATGACCAGAGGCAGGTTGTCGGTTCCCTCGAGTGCGGGCTGCCCTTTCGATCAGGCGTGCCCCCAGGGGGGCAGAGGACTACGGGGGGGGGGGAACTGGGGACTTGTGCTGGCGGTTCAACAAGTCCACCTGCCCCTTTCCGGATTGTAAATTCCGGCACGCTTGCTCCATCTGTAATGGGGATCACTCCGCACTCAAATGTGTCAAAAAGAGTGTCGGGGGAGCCCCGGTTCTGCCACGCAAGTGAGAGGGGTTTGTGGAGCTTGGCACCCACTCCGGTTGAAGTTGGTGTTTTAAGTCCGTGGCTTAAGAGGTACCCTAAGAAAAAGGTCGGCGTCATTTTAGAGACGGGGTTTAGGGAGGGGTTTCGAATCCCTGTGGTGGGTAGGGTAGCGGCGCGACAGGCCCGGAATTTGCCTTCCGTTCGGCGCTTTGCGCAGGTGGTGCGGAAGAAATTGGCCAGCGAGATTGCCTTGGGCAGAGTAGCAGGCCCTTTTAGGGATCGGCCTTTTGCTGAATTTGTGGTATCTCCGTTGGGTATCATTCCGAAGAAGGAGCCTGGGAAGTATCGCTTAATACATAATCTTTCCTTCCCCATTGGTTCCTCAGTCAACGATCACATTCCTAAGGAATTGTGCGCAGTTCGTTATGCCTCCTTTGATGAGGCAGTGGAGCTGGTGTGGGTGTGCGGGCCTGGGTGCTTACAGGGGAAAGGGGAAATTGAATCGGCCTTCCGTTTGTTACCAGTGCACCCATCAGCTTTTCATTTGTTGGGGTTTTGCTTTGAAGACAAATTTTACTTTGACAAGTGCATGCCTATGGGTTGTTCGATTTCCTGTGCTTATTTCGAACAGTTTAGCTCGTTTCTACATTGGGCATTTGTTGACTGGGTGGGGTGTGCCTCGGTGGTGCATTACCTAGACGACTTTCTCTTTGTTGGTGCCGCGCAAACGGGGCAGTGCATGGCGTTGTTGGAGGGTTTTGTGCAGTTGGCCCAGGTGTGGGGTGTTCCTTTAGCTGCTAGTAAGACTGCGGGCCCGTCGACTACCCTTACCTTTTTGGGTGTTGAGTTGGATTCCGTAGCAATGGTAGCCCGGCTGCCGCAAGAGAAGGTCTCGAAGCTGCAGGTGTTGGTGGCGAATGCGTTGGTTTCCCGCAAGCTGACATTGCGGGAAATGCAGTCTTTGTTGGGTTCACTTACTTTTGCTTGCAGAGTCATCCCTATGGGGAGAGTCTTGCGGAGGCTGGCTGCTGCTACCGCCGGCGTTGCTAAGCCCCACCATCGGATCAGGTTGTCCAGCAGCATGCGGGCAGACTTGGGGATATGGGATGCGTTTCTCAGTGACTTTAATGGTACTACGGTCTTGCGAGCCCGGGAGATGACTTCTGTGGATTTGCAATTGTATACGGATGCAGCTGGGGGTTCGGGCTTGGGTATTTACTTTGGGGGTTCTTGGTGCGCGGCGGGTTGGCCGCAGTCCTGGCGGGACGGCGGGCTTACGAAGAATATTACATTTCTGGAGTTGTTCCCCATTATGGTGGTGCTGTCGTTATGGCCTGATAAGCTGCAGAATCGTACCGTGCGTTGGTGGTGCGACAATGAAGCAGTGGTGTCTGTGATCAACAATTATTCCCCGAGATGCAGACCTGTAGCCGATCTGATGCGGCATGTGGTTCTCGCATGTTTGCAGTTGAATGTAGTGATTAAGGCTCGTCACATTTCAGGGAGTCATAACAAGATTGCTGATGCTCTTTCCCGTTTTAAGTGGGAGCTGTTTCGGACCTTGGCGCCCGATGCAGACGAGGAGGGGACATCGGTCCCAGAGCACTTATGGAGGATTGGCCTCGGGACATGATGGAACTGCTGAGGAACTCAGTATCATCGGCAACTTGGGTAGCGTATGAACGGGGCTGCTGCAGTGTGGTGTCCTTCTTGGCGCTGCAGGGATGGTAGTGTGGTCCAGCCTCTGATCAGCTGTTGGGTCAGTATGTGTCGGCGGCGAAGGCTGCGGGGCTGTCGCGGGCTACCGTCCGTCGGAATTTAGCGGGATTCTCCTTTTTTGCGTGGGCCGTAGGGTGGGGGGCGGCGGGCGGGGTTTTTTTAACGCGTAGACTTCTGCAAGGTTGGGAGCGGGCCTCTCCTTCGCCTTGGGATTGGCGGCGCCCTATTACGCACAACTTGCTGCGACGTTTGTGTGGCGCATTGCCTCGGGTGGTTTCGTCCTCCTATGAAGGGGTGCTTTTTCAGGCTGTTTTTTCGCTAGCCTTTTTCGGCGCGTTTTGAGTGGGGGAATTAGTGGCGGAATCGGGTCGGATTTGCCATGGGAGAGAGGTTCAAGTACATCAAGTGCGATGGACTGGGGGCGGGGTTCAGATACTCCTTGCCCGTTCCAAGACGGATCAGGCGGGGAGAGACACGTGGGTGGAATTGGCCGCAGTACAGGGTTCCCCCTCTTGCCCGGTTGCCCGACTAAAAGAGTACTTTTGCGTACGCCCTGATACCCCCGGTAGTCTTTTTATACATCAGGACGCGCGGGTGCTTACGCGTTTCCAGTTTTCGGTGGTGCTGCGGTTGTCGTTACGCTGTATTGGCGAGGATCCGGGGGCATTCGCTCCTCACTCCTTCCGGATTGGGGCAGCGACTAGTGCTACAGCGGCGGGTCTGCCGGAGCAGGAGATTCATCGGATCGGGAGATGGAGGTCGCGGGCCTTCTGCAGTTACGTGCGTTTGTAGGGGCGGTGGGGGGGGCACTAACATTATTTTATCCTTTCTGTTGCAGGAAAAGGGCAAGGCTCGTGTTGCTGTTGGGCGATTGGCCACTCCTATGTGTACTGGGCTGGTCGGTGAGCAGCGGCGAGGCCTATAGAGCTGAACCTGGGACTTACGGAGCTGGCGGTAACCATCACATGGCTGAGTGAGCGCGGACTGTGGTGGATCCAGCTCTTGCCTTTGCTTCGGCACCACCAGCGCTCGAGAGGCGTGCCAGACATCTTGCTGCTACACTTAGGAGGCAACGATCTGGTTTCATGGACTTGCCGACAGTTGATTCGAGCCGTGCAGAGGGACTTGGGGGTGGTGTTGGGGATGTTTCCAGGCATTATTTTGGTTTGGTCGGATATCATTCCAAGGCCGGCCTGCTGGGCTCAGCGACGGTGGTCACGGGGGGTGACTAAGATTAACCGTCAAATCAGTCGATGGGTGGGGGAGCAGGGAGGCTGGCAGATCCTTCACTCTTGGGTTGACGAGGCGTGCCCTGGCCTCTATAGGCCGGATGGGGTACATTTGTCCCCGATTGGGTTGGATTTACTCCTTAACGATTGGCAGGAGGCCTTGGAAGGCATTAGGTTGCGGACGGGGGCTGGTCGCAGTTTACCTTTTGGGGGCGGCTCAGGTCATGGCTGACTTGAGCCGGTGGCGGGATCCCAGAGGTTTCTGGGGTCCGGAGCCGGAGGCAAGCATGAGGGTGGGGGTGGGGTACCCCCGACCCGGTTAATCCCTCAGGTTTTTGCTAATAATATGGCGAAGCCGGAAGAAGGAGGGCGTTGAAAATTTGTTGGGCCTGTGCCCGGGGAAGCGGAAGTGGCGTCACCTTGCTACTAACATGGCTGGTGAGGGCTCGCTCTGCTTTGGGGGTGGGGGGGGGGGTTTGTTATAATGCGCTAAGTTGTATTGGTTGGTTTGTTATAAGAAAAAGGTTATTAAAGCTGCGACCAGTTAAGACCAAGAGGTGTCATGTGTTTTTGTGCTGAATATTGTGGTTTTGAGGGTAAGTTATTGAGGTGGGGGAGGGGCGAGAGGCGACATGTCCGCCTTACCCGGTTACATGTCTGGACTTCATGCATTGCAGTAATAGCTTCCACTCTATGGAATGCTCTACCATCTCAGATATGGCTTGAATTTTCCTTGAAGAAGTCCAGAGTCTCTCAGAAAATGCAGTACTTCATTCAAGTTTTTTTCCCAAAGCATTGTGCACACCTGCCCGTGCATGAGCATTGTGGATTGGTAGACACTGTGGTACACTACATTTCCCTCTCTGATTCCTTTCTTGCTGTGTCTATTCATTGTAGTCAACATACTGTATTAGTACTCTAGAGCTTGTCTAAGTGTTATTTCAGTTTGATGCCCCCTAGATTTTTCAAGAACATGCAAAAATTCTAGAATTTTATAATCTATGCACGTACTTGTGCCCTCTGCCCAAACTCTGCACATGTGCATGCCTGCCGGCAAAGTACATGACAATATACAATGCATGTACTTTTAAGCCAGTCAGTATTTTATAAGAGGTAATTCACACATGTATGTGTCCACGTACATATTCTAATGACTAAGTAACTCGGGCTGTCCCACTACGCGGCAGTTATTCACTGCCTCAAGGGGAACTGCTTACACCACCATCATAGGTCTAATAACTGCCGTGTAGTGGGACAGACTTTTCTCCTTCTCGTGTTGGTATTTGAGTATTGAGGTAGCTTGGGGCTTTGTTAAGAGAGAACATTTAATGAGTAAGGAATAATTAGATGATTATAGGTTGCTGAGGTTTGGAGCCAGGAAAGTCCTCTTGTATTATTGTGAGAAAAGCCCCTGATGAAGCTTGGTCTGTAAAACGATGGTCTTTGTAGGGCTTGGTTGAGTGTCGATCTCCAAAGGACGCCCCAAAGCTAAGTGGATGTTCTAAGTGGTTTGCTGTATTTTGAATGCTACTCCTGGCTTATTTTTCTGTTTCAATGCAGATGGCTGGAGCGAAACTGACATGTTTAGTCAGTAGCCGGAGTTGCTGTTTCTCTGAAGGAGTACTGAAATGCTGCTGACTGTGTAGCTAATTTATTTCAAAACAATTTTGACAAATAAATTAAGAAATATAATATTATTTGATTTAACTATAAAAGAGAGGCGTTTTTTAGACCTATGATGGTGGTGTAAGCAGTTCCCCTTGAGGCATTGAATAACTGCCGCATAGTGGGACAGCCTAAGTTTCTGAGTATTGAGGGAGCTTGGGGCTTCATTATGAGAGATCAGTTAATGAGTAAGGAATGATTAGATGATTTTAGGTTGCTGAGGTTTTGTTTGGATATATTGAGTTTACCTCAGTTTGGCAGCGTTGTGTATCACAATATACCAATCCTTTTCACAGCAAAACTGAAAGACACACTTTTGAATAAATTTTACTAGTATAGTGATGACATTTTTATGGTTTGGACTGAGGGAGGAGAAACTCTCAAGCAATTTCACAACTCAAATTCAGAAAGGACTACTTCACAGAAAGAGTTAACATTTGTGATACCACAGTTTCTATCAACAATGGCCATATAGAAACATGTATATACAGGAAACCAACTGACAGATGCAGCTGCCTTAACAATTCCAGCTCCCAGTCCCCACCCTCCACATACAAGACTATTATACACAGTCAAGCAACACAATAGCTCCGAATATGCTCGGACTCTAAAGAGAGGAATGAACACCTCAAAATCCTGATTAAATCCTTCAAACAAAAAGGCTGCAATTCCAAAATCATGTCCCAGAAGACCTCTTCTTCATTTTAAACACCGAAGGCAAAGAGAGACTCCTTTCTAGTGACATAAAATCCAGAGCTAAAAAAATTTGGAAAAATCATACTTTCTGAGCCACTGCCCATTGGATAAGAGTCTTAATAGACTGGGGATATTGAAAATATAGCACGAGTGATCAAAGAGAAACTCAGTGCCTTGGCTAATTCTAATGATATTGAAGAAGTTCAAATTACAGTTGAAAATCAGTCAAGTCTCATTAATACTGCACAACACCTAACATTACAATGGGGCCCTTGTACTAAATGCTGCTAACCGGTTTGTATGTGTTTTAGCAAGAGGTAACTGGCCGCAGAGAAACCTGATGCATGGGCACGCCAGCTACTGACCACTGAAATACACATTAATTGGCACCCATTGGTAAGAAGAGGTGGAGAATGGGCGTGGCCAACACAGCAGTGTGCAAGTGCAGTTACCATGGCATGTAGCATGGATTCATTGTATGGCACCTCTCTAGGTGGTGTTCGGTGCCTCTATGTTACTGTGCTGCTTGCTAGGGCATCCCAAGGCGCATTAGCTGGTGGGAATATACAGGTCATGCCCCCAGTGGCTAATGCACTTAAGGTGCATTGGTAACCTATGCTAAATGCAAATTCCTATCAGCATTTAGTAAAAGGCCCCCTAGGTTGTAGCACTAAGACCTCTCAATTTATTTCTTTAATATAAGGATGTTTTCCTTCCTTCTTTTTTGGCCCCCCTTTCTCTGAAGAACATAAGAGATGCTATACTGAGTCAGACCAAAGGTCCATCAAGCCCAGTTTCCTATTTCTAGTAGTGGACAATACAGGCTAAAGTACCTGTCAGGTTCTCAAACGTAGGCTTTGGGGGTTTGCTCATATATCAGGTCTATACTAGTTTCTATTTATGTGGCATGCATTTCCATGTACACATCATTTCCTTTTTGCCAGTGCATGCTCTTGAAACCTCTGTAAATCTTTCAACAGAAAATTTAAAAGATATAAAGAAAGGTGATGGCAAAATGTCTCTGTTGTTGTTAAGTGCCGTTGAGTCGGTGTCAACTCATGGCAACCCTCTGGATAGTTGTCCTAAATTGTGTTCGGTCTTCAGTCAGGCGACTCATTGTTGACAGACTGGTACCCATAGCTGCTGTTATTGTATCGATCCATCTCATTGCTGGCCTTCCTCTTTTGCATCGACCTTCTATCTTGCCAAGCATGATGTCTTTCTCTAATGATCTCTCTCTTTGCAAGATGTGTCCAAAGTATGAAAGTCGAAGTCTTGTCATCTGAGCTTCTAAAGAAAGCTTAAGTTTGATCTCCTCTAGTACTGACTGTTTTGTTCTTCGGGCAGTCCATGGTATACATAGTATTCACCGCCAGCACCATAATTCAAAGGCATCAATTTTCTTCCTGTCTATCTTTTTCAATGTCCATCTTTCGCATCCATATGATATTATTGAAAATACCATGGCTTGAACGAGTCGAATCTTTGTATGGAGAGAGACATCGCTGCTCTTGAGAATCTTGTCTAGGTCTTTCATAGCCATTCTGCCAAGAGCAAAGAGTTGTCAGATTTCTTGACTGCTTGTTGCTTCTTTATTGATAGTTGATCCAAGTAGGTTAAAGTTGTCTACGATTTCAATTTCTTCTCCTTCAACGATGAACTTGTTGATTTTGCCAGTTGTCATGATCTTTGTCTTCTTTACATTAAGGTGCAGACCCATTTTAAGACTATGTTCTTCGATTGTGAGAAGCAAATGTTTCAGATCATCTTCACTTTCAGCCATTAATGTGGTATCATCAGCATAGCGAAGGTTATTGATGAGTCTTCCACCAATCTTCACACCTCTGCTGTCTTCATGCAATCCTGATTCTCTGATGATTTGTTCTGCATATAAATTAAACAGGTAGAGGGAAAGTATGCAGTCTTGTCTTACACCTTTGCTATTTTAAACCATTCTGTTTCTCCTTGTTCCGTTCGAACTGTTGCTTCTTGATCAATGTACAGAATGTGCAAGAGAATGATCAGGTGTTCTGGTATACCCATGCTTCTTAATGGGGCTCAGAGTTTCTCATGGTTTACACAGTCAAAGCCTTGCTATAGTCGATAAAGCACAATAGATATCCTTTTGGTATTCTTTATTCTTTTCAAGCTGCTCTATCTCCTCTTTAAGGATTAATGCCAGCAGCCTGGAACCACCTCAGTTTAGGTGGAGCCCATCCTTTCGGAAAAGCCCCCCCTCCTTTCTCCAGAATGTTGCCCCGTTCCTTACTAATCAAAAACCCTTTTCCTTACACCATTCTCTCATTCACTCATTGAGACTCCAGAGCTCTGCCTGCCTTTTGGGTCCTGCACATGGAATGGGAAGCATTTCTGGGAATGCTACCCTGGAGGTTCTGGATTTCAATTTACTACTTACTAGCCTAAATTTGGCCTCCAGAACCTCCCTCCTAGATTTTCCTATGTCATTGTTACCAACATGTACCCAACTTAACTATCGTGCACTTGACGAATCAAATATACTGCCCTCCCATTCGAATGTAAATAGTTACTGAATATTAGTAAACCCAACTAGTTGCACTGTAAATACAACTATTTACTCTGTACATAGTTAATGACTGTTTTGATGTACATAGTTAACCCTGTTATAATGTAATTGTTTAAGTTATGTTATCTGTAAACTGCCTTGATTGACTGATAAGACAGTATAAAAAACTTTTTAAAATAAATAAATGTACCAAGACAGCAGGCTCCTCCCCAATACCATCTAAAACCTTGTCTAGGGAAGGGGAGAGAGAAACCAAGATGGCCGTTGAGTTGCTTTCCGTGACAAATGCCTAAACATAAAGGGAAGCTGAGGGTTTTCCCCTCGGAGCCCCATCCTCCGTTTAGCATTCCTGTGGATCGTTTCGCTATGCTTACACAGGTGCAGAAGCAGGAGATTTGTGCCGGCGTGGCAGCGACGATGGAGGAGAGTTCTTCGATGCCCTCGGAGTCTGAGATCTCATTGTCTCCTGTTGAGAGAACGCCGCCACAGTGCCCTGCTGCTTCGAGCCTGACCCCTGCAGTTTCAGCACTCCCTCCCTTGGCAGAGGAGAGGGGAGATGCCAGTAGAGGGGAGATTGCTGGGGTTTCGGCTCAGTTGTACCCTGGGATTTCCAGGGAGGATTCTGGAGCACCACGTCAGGCAGAAGCTCTGATGACTGCACGTTTGGATGGTGAAGGTACTCCCCCTCAGTCTTCTATTTTGTTGACCTACACGCCTACGTCCCTTTTTCTTTCCAGACCTAAAGCCTTCACATTGGAAGTAATTTGGGAGGCAATTGTTTCTCTCTCAGATGCAGTGCACAGCCAGACCATGGCTCTTTCCTCTAGGATTCAAGAATTTGTCCAGAATCGATGCTGTAGTGACTAACTCTGAACATGTTAAGTTGAAACTAGAAGATCATGGAAGCCAATTGGTAACTTTGTCAGAAACTACTACATCTTTGCTTAAGGATAATATGGTTCTTTGGTATAAATTGGAGGTTTTGGAAAATGCTGCTACGGCTGCGTATTTGAAGGTTTTGAACTTTCCTAAGATGAGAGGTGTTACGGCCCTAGATATGTTTAAAAAATATCTGCAAGAAGTATTGAAAGTGTCTCCAGATTTAACTCCACCTTTGACTAAGGTTTACTATCTTCCACAAGGAAAGAAAGAACCAGTGGCTCCGAGAGAAGATTCTATTCTAGAAGTTTTAAATGTGTCGGACATTTTTGAGGACTCTGGTGATGGGACGTGTGTGTCATCTACCTTATTGGTCTCATGTGCGTTGGCTACTGATAAAGAATGGTTGCTGAAAATGTTTTAAAGAAAAGATCAGAGACTTTTTGTGGTCTTTCTATTTCTGTTTCCTGATTTTGCTAAAGTGACGCAGAAGAGGAGGAGATAATTTCTTTTACATAAGCCTGGGGTTTTACGGATTGGGGGGTCCTTTTTCCCAAGATTTCCTTGTAAATGCTTGGTGTTCTATAAATCCTTGCAATATGTTTTCTTCCAACCCACTGATCTTCCTACTTTTATTAATGCCAAGTTATTGACAGATAATGTGTCAGAGTAATTTAGTTAATATCTCTCTTATTATTTAGCCTGTGTTCCTCAGCGGTCACCCTGTATGCTTTGGTAATTATTGAATTGGTGTATTCTTTTCTCTTTAAGGCGCCTGAGATTCTCCTGCCTTGGGCTTTGTTAGGCCTTTCTCTTCCTCAACATGTGGACTACAAGAGATCATTTGGTTTGTTTTCTTCATACTAATTAATGTTACCTTAATCTCCTTTGTATTTCTTTTCTGTCAAGATTGTATATTTTCTTGATGATTATATATAAATTCTATAAATATTAAATTTAAAAAAAAACCTTGTCTAGGTAGTGCATGTGGTCGGCTAGCTTTGCACTAGGCAAGCATGTTACCAGGTTGTCCTCACATCCACCAGCCACCCAGCTATCTACATGCCTAATGACCGAATTAGCAACTATAATGGCCATCCTAACCCTTCCATCATGGGCACATGGCCCTGGAGACACCACCTTGATGCAAAAGAGTTTTACATCTCCTGGAGGACAGGTCCTAGCTACAGGATCACTTCCTGCCACACCAAGATGATGTTCTCCTTTCACGTGACCTCTCTCCTCCATGGCAACAGAGAGGCTGCCAGACTGGAGGTGAGACTTCAGTACTCATCTATATACCTCTCTGTCTTCCTTAGCTCCTCCAAGTCTACTACTCATTGCAAAGACTCACCTGAAACTCAAAACAGACAGAGGCATGACCATTCTCATCACTCCTTATTGGCCCAGACAACCATGGTTCCCTCTCCTTCTGGAACTCTCCAGTCGGGAACCAATTTGACTGGGCCACTCACTGGATCTGATATTGCAAGGGAATGGAACAATGTTGCATGCCAACATCAAGTCCCTAGCCTCACAGCTTGGATGTTGGGAGGCTGACGTTCTCCAAACTCAGTCTGCCAACCGGTGTTACCAATATCCTTTTGGTCTCCAGAAGGGCTTCAACGAGAAAGTCTTATTCATGAAAATGGAAGAGATTTGCTGTCTGGTGTGAGGGATGCTCCCTAGATCATTTTGCCTTTCTCACACAAACATTGCTTGATTATCTCCTATACCTCTCAGAGTCTGGACTGAAGTCCAATTCAGTAAGGGTTCACCTCAGCTCAGTTGGAGCTTATTGTCGAGTTTTAGAGGGTAAACCCATCTCTGTATAGTCTTTAGTTGTTTGCTTCATGCTGGGCTTACTAATGCTAAAACCTCTCTATAAGCCACCCACAATATCTTGGGACCTCAGTGTGATTTTTGCACAACTAATGAAAGCTCCTTTTGAGTCACTCAATATTGTCTCTGAAGTTTTTGACCTGGAAAGTGTTGCTTCTGTTGGTGGTCAATACATCACACAAGGTGAGCGAGCTGCAGGCCTTGTAGTTCATCGATCTTACATTCAATTTCATCATAACAGAGTGGTCCTCCATACTCATCCCAAATTTCTTCCAAAAGTGGTAGCAGATTTCCATCATAATCAATCCTCCTTCCAACATTTTTCCCAAAGCCTCATACTTACAGAACGGAAACTGCGTTGTACATGTTGGACTGAAAACAAGCCTTAGCTTTCTACTTGGAAGGGATAAAAGCCCCTAGAAAGTCCATCCAGTTTTTTGTTTCTTTTGACCCCAACAAGCTAGGTATTGCCATCTCCAAACGCACATTATCAATTTGGCTAGCAGATTGCATTTCCTTCACTTATGCGCAGGCAGGCCTCAGCCTTGAGGGCCATGACACAGCTCATATTGTCAGAGCCATGGTTGTGTCAGTGGCCCACTTATGCTCAGTCTTATTGAAAAGATTTGCAAGGCTGCAACAGAGACATCAGTCCACACATTCATATCTCACCATTGTCTGGAAGGGGATTCACAACGAACAGCAATTTCAGCCAATCAGTACTCAGGAATATGTTCGGGGAGTAAAATCCAACTCCATCCCCCAGGCCCATTTCTTGCAGTTCAGGCTACTTTTAAAATAAATAAATCAATTAATAAAAATATAAAATATTTAAGGCCAGTTGCCAACAAAAATATAGTACTGTTGCCATATTCAGCTATGTTATTCCCTTCTTTCTGTTCAAGGTAGCCTGTAGCTAGGGTGTCCCATACGTGAGGAATTTGTCCATGAAGAAAACGTAGCTACTCACCTGTAGCAGGTGTTCTCTATGGACGGCAGGAAAAGTCCTCACAACTCTCCCTCTTCCCCTGGGGGTTGTACTCTCCTCAGCTTTAGTATTGGACTGAGGCAAAATAATGCAGCGTCAGCAGGCGGAAAGGTACACACAAGCACAGAGGATAATCCAAAAGCTTCCAGAAGGAGCAGGGAATGCTCACATGTGCGGCTACTTCGGTTAAGGTTACCCATACGTGAGGACTTTTCCTGCTGTCCACAGATAACACGTGCTACAGGTGAGTAACTAAATTGTACCTGATCTGGATGTGCATGCAGATGAACAAATAGATGTCCAAGGCATTTCTGAGATCAGGAGGGGACATCTAGGTTTTTAGGAATGCCCCAGCCACATGCCCCTGTTTAGATTTGGATGTTCTCAAGCTGGGGATGTCCACAGACTTGGCTTCTAAAATGGCTCCGGAAATGTCTCTGTGATCTGGATGTCTGCATGCACATTTACAAACATCTAAATTGTGAGTAGCGCTTTTAAAATAACACCCATAATCTATGAATCATTTACCTGTAGTAGTTTTTGCAACGTCTCAGCTCACCAAGACCTGGGAGAAATTGCTCATCAGCTACATTGTCCCTTCTCACCCTTCTCCTTCTTTCTTTCTTTTCCTTTCCTTTGTGTTTTTCTGTTTATTTATTTATCTGATCGTATTTAGTTCACGCCTTTAGTAGTTCAAAGCGATCCTTTCCTTAATTTTAATTCATATTATTTTTAATTGTTATTCTATTGTTTTATACTGTTTTTAATCTTATTGTCAACCGTTTTGATAATATTGTGAAAGGCAGTTCAACAAACCAATAAACATAGCGTTACATAACAATGGAACGACAGCAATCATATTTAGAAGAGAATGACTGAGGCAATTCCATATTAGAACTAGAGACTGGGTGGAGGTAGATGCCACCAGCATTCCAAGGAAATATCTAGACCTACTCTGGAAATTCAGCGATAGCTCTGAAAGCGTCATCTAATAACATCATTGAGGCACACCAATATCGAATATGTTTTTATTATTATGCTTGTGTGTATTGGCGAGAAAACTATTACTGGCTTGAATGATACTGCAGAGCAAAGTCGATGATAACTGGAGTGCTGTGTATGAACAGTAACTTACCTGTTGTAATGGGAGGCATTTCATCTTATACTGATACGCCATTTTCATTTTATCCTGCCGTCATCTCTGTATATTCTACACTATAAAGCTGCCATAATGGTAAAAGCTAAATATAACTTACTTTAGAAATAAATGTGAAGATTAGTTCCTCAATGGCAGCAGCACTTAACTGAAGAGGCGCGTAGTTATCTCATTATTATCTGGGAACGATCAGCTCGATATGCAAAACGATTTATTCACTGCATGGCGGCAATTAACTAGCTAAACTCCCTATCCATGAATTTTCAGCGGCAATACGCCTATAAGAGCCACAGAAAGTTACATGCCAGCAACACACATAACATAACAATATAAACCAGACCCTAAAAATTCCAAAAACCTAAAAGCCTTATATCTTATTTTTGTTTGTCGGAAATGCCAGCATGGTAAAGAGGGAAATTCTCTCAGACCGCCGTGGCGTTTCCTTTTTAATCGTTTTTAATAGTTCAAAAAACTTGTTAAAAATCAGTAACCACTTAGCTGACATTTATGTGGTAATGTCCATTTTAGCAGCAATGTTACAGTCACGACGTGGCACGTTTCGGGGTTCTGAACAGCGATACCCCTGCTTCAAGTCAACAACATTGCTCCGCTACTCCAGCATTATGAAAAGTCCTTTTCGAAGAGCGGTTTTTTTTTTATCTAGGCTGAGTTAACGTCAGCTCAGCTGATACCCATCAGCTGATAAGAGGAACTGTGTGTAAAAAAGCCAATCAGAGAATTCAGGGGAGGGGCCACTGATCTTAGACCACCCCCCTGGTACTGAGAAAGGCCTCAGATGAAAAAATATACACCTCAAGATGAAAAACAAGATCACACAATGGTGTACCAATCAAGTTGTTGGTTCAATCCCCTCGGATGCACGGTATCAAGGCGAAAAATCCACCGTTGTTCGCGAAATTGCAAAACCTGCATACGATCGCCCCCCCGAGGGTTTGAAGGTATAAAATCCAATACTCGCCATGTAAGATCATCAAAATTGTGAGAGTTCGATAAACAGTGTTCAACCATCGGTGCAGATAGTGAGGCTGTACGTAGTCAAGAGGCATGTTCTCCCAACCGAACTTTTACAGGTCTAGAGGTGCGTCCTATGTAATACAGATTAGCAACACACATAAACCATGTATTTTAAATGTGCCCTTACACGCCGTACAAGTACATGCATTAGGCAATAGTGCGTACTTTCAGGTGCAACGCGCTAGTGTAAGTGATCACACCTAGATTCAAAGTACGTTTTCCACTGCTTTATAAAGTAGAGTATATGCATATGTAACTTTATAAAACGTGTAAATGATGGGCATAAAAACTCACAATAACCTAGGTGCACCTTATACTGTACAAATACTCTCATAGTGCCACTGAAAATTCTTACAGAGTGCCTTAGCACTATCTGGATTGTGCCGAAGTGGAGTGAGGGCATTCTACCTAAAGCTATGGCACAAAGTTGGGACTAGGGGTGATGTTTGTTTTTGTGTGTTGGCACAGACTGGCACTTTCTTCAGGAACTCACCAATCTCTTCCCTTTTCCATATCTGAGGCAGGACACTGGTGCATTCTTCACATGGTTGATTTACAAATTTAGGTGGGTGCAACACTTTAGGCTTCTAGTTAGGAGCTTTCACAATGAAAAACACATGGAGCCCGATTCTGGTAGGGGCACATTTGGACCATCCAGACAGCGCTAGCCAGAATTGGGCCAGAGGATGGCACGGTGTGCCCATGCTGCCTGCGGTGACATCCTTCCTGCACATGTCCCGACTCCGGTGTCCTCGACCCCCCTTTTCCCCACCACCTGACCCAAAGCTGGCCTCTCATGGCCTGGATTGGGCAGCAGGGACCACCTGTGCACCCGGCCCCTGGGGGGGTGGGGGGATCCCCGGCCCGATCGCTGGGTTTTTGCTGCTTATTCCATGTTTGAGATGAAATAAGCAGCACGTCCCCAGGGGCCTGGCAGGACATAGAGGGCCCTGTACACCTGCTGGGCTGGCCCACCCCAATTCCACCCCGATCCTGCCCCCTCCCGGTTCTCCCCGTCCTGACACACTTACAGCTTGTGTATGTTTCCCTAATGTAGACCTTAGCTCATGTGCTTTAACCTGTCCCACTGACTGCTTCTCAGCCATAATTATTCACAAACTAAAAATGGAAATAAGGTAGACAAAAATGAAACTGAAACATCAAGAAGATAGACTCTCCATGCAGTGCAGCACCAGAGAAATAGAAACAGGGATGCATTTTGCCCATACTGTGGAAAATATAAAGATATTTCAATTACTGACATATTCAAATCACTAAAATAAATGTCTTTTTTTCTACCTTTGTTGTCTGGTTATTTAATGTTTCTGCTCGTGTTCATCCCAGCCTCTGGTTTCGCCTTTTGTCTATATTCTCTTAACTCTCTTTCGAGGACGTCTATCCAGTTATCATTTTCCTCTTCCATCCTGTTTTCTTCACTTCCTCTACTAGAACCAGGGCCGGCCCATCCATTAGGTGAACCTAGGAGGTTACCTAGGGCAGCAGATCTCCATGGGTGGCACAACACACATGATCTGCTGCCCCCTCGTGCTGAGCTGATCTGTGCCACTGTCCCCACTACCACTGATTCTGGCGATGGGGTCAGCTCAGCAGTGGCGGCAGACCATGTGTGCCAAAGTACATAGCCTGCCACTGCCGCCGTAGTCCCCTTGACCCTGCTGCCAGAATCAGCGATAGCATGGTTCAGCATGGGCAAGGGGGGAAGGGCAGCATGCCAGGGCTTCTGCCTAGAGTGGCAGAAACCCTTGAACCAGCTCTGAATAGATCCATCTCTGATATTGATCTTTTCCTTTCAGCTTTCTTCCATTTTTTTTTTTTTTTTTGCCTCTCTATATACTCAGATTTCATTCATTTCTACTATCCAGTTCCCTTTTTACCTCATCTACCTACAGTTTTTCATCTCCTCCCCCAACCTGGCTCTCCCATTCCTCTTCCTCTTCCTCTTATTCAACAGTGTTTCGCTAAAACTCCCTTCACAGCCATCATCTCCTGTCTCTCTCTCTTTCTCTCTCTATCCCCTTACCCTTCCATCCAGCATCTCTTGTCCTCCTCCTCTCTCTTCCATCTAGCTTCTCCTTTTTAACCCACCCATCCATCTAGCATCTCCTCTCTATTCCCCCATTGATTTAACCTCTCTTTCTCTCTCCTATCGAGCATCTCCTCTCTCTCCATACTTCCATTCAGCACCTCTTCTCTCTCTCTCCCCCTCTCATCCAGCATGTCTTCCCTCTATCCTTCCTTCAATCCAGCATCTCTTTTCTCTATCCACCTCCTTTTCCATCTAGCATCTCCTCTCTATTCCCCCATTGATTTAACCTCTCTTTCTCTCTCCTATCGAGCATCTCCTCTCTCTCCATACTTCCATTCAGCATCTCCTCTCTCTCTCTCCCCCTCTCATCCAGCATGTCTTCCCTCTATCCTTCCTTCAATCCAGCATCTCTTTTCTCTCTCCACCTCCTTTTCCATCTAGCATCTCCTCTCTCTCTCTCTTTTCCCGTCCATCACACATCTCTTTCCTATCTTCACCCCCAGTCATCCAGCATCATTGCTCTGTCTCTCTTCTTCCTCTTGGGGGGCATATTCAAAGTGGTTTTAACCGTTAAATCATGGTAAGTGTGATATTCAGTGGAACTAAACAGATGCAGAATATCCCATGTTACTGAGTTTGTATGCCCTGATGCTAAATCCTTAACATCAAGACATTCCAGGGGTGGAGAGAAAGGCACCAGAGTTAACCAGGCAGTAGTGATATTCAGCCGGTTAGCTTAAACTAATTTTAGCCGGTTTAGCTATCTGGCCAGCGGCTGAATATCAGATAGCTAAACTGTTATCCAGGCAACCCATATACTCAATGCCAGTGGTTGGATATGGCCCCAAAATTGAATATCCAGGTATAACAAAGAGGCAATGACCAGTCGCTTTAAATGTGCTGGCTGCTGCCATTGAATATTTGACACCCCCCCCCCCCCCCCGTGTCCATCATTGCTTCTTTGTCTCCCAACCCTTCCCCCCATATCCAGCATCTCCTTTGTCCCTCCACTCCATGTCCCTGTGGTCTTTGTATATCCCACGTGCAGCATCTCTCCTTTGTTTCCCTATCCCCTGGGTCAAGCATCTCCCTTCAGTCTCTCACCACCTCTTGTCAAGCATGTCCCCTGTCACCCTAACCACTCTCTGCCCCCAGCATCCACCCTTTGTGCCCCTAGTTTTTCTTTCCTCATCCCTAAACCAGAATATCCCCTCTGTCACCCTATTCCCCTCTTCTGCGAGTATCCTACTCCAAGCCACCATGTCCCCTTTCTCCAAAACAGCATCTCCACTTCTCCCCCCCTCAGCATCTTCCCCCCACCCCTCATTATCTTTCTTCAACCCTCCCCCCCCCCCCCTACTGCTACTTCCTGAGACCTGTCACCCACAGCAGTGGCAAAACATACAAAAGAAGCATGGGGACATTGACACAGCTCTGCCAGTTCTGCCCGTTCAACATAGACTTCTTGAGGTTAAGGGGGTGGGACTGGCAGAACTAGCAGGGTCACACATTGAGTCAACATACCTGTGCTTATTATGTGTTTTGTTCTTCAGCCGCAGGTGACATCCCCGAAGGTGAAAGTAGCAGAGATGACAGTGGGGAGGAGACAAGGACACATTTTTGCCCCAAATCCAAAGCAAGTTGGTTGACGGCACTGCTCTATATTCTGGTGGACTGCCAACCATAGCAGCTAGCAGGGCGGCTCAAGGCAATCTGCTGCCTGAAGCAAAGAATGAGATGCCCCCCCCCCCCACCACCTTAGAGGGGGGCGGGGCTTTTTCAGAAATCCAATCAGAGACTGAACCAAACCAAAAAGCCGATTAGATTATATGGAGGAAATGCAAGATATTTGCACACAGGGCCATAATGAGCTGCAATCACACCCTGTGCGACTTGCAGCTCGGACACATGCACCCCCTCTCCCCCATACCTCCGTCCAGCGCTGCCTGCTCTTTCCCTGCTGCTGCCCTCTGTTTTTTTTTCAAGGCGGCGCCAGCAGCAGGAAAGAGCAGGCAGCGCTGGATGGAGGTATGGGGAGGAGGAGGAGAGGCATGCGCCCGATCTGAAAGGCGCCTGCACTTTAAGCAGATCTGTCCCTCCCTGCTCTGACATCGCATCCACAGTAGGTGCAGAGCAGAACCAGGACATTCACCCACAGAACTCAGTATTTAAAAAGAAAAATCTGATTCTGATCATCTCAATAACAACAACAACCTCTAATCTCCAGTACCAGGCATATTGTGAACTAATACAAAACCCTACAACAAAGAGCAAACCTACCATATCATACCCATATCAGCACAAACTTCCAAAACTCACATAAGGAGCCCACCAAAAAAAGCATCACTGTAAATACTACAGTGGGCCCTGGAAAATCCATACACCTATTTGAAAAGCTGAACAAGTCAAATTACTACAATTCAGTATAGATCTTTATGTACAAACTCCATGTTAACAGAACACCTGACCTCAGTCACACACTCACAACATCGACCCTCACAAAGTCCAGAATAAGTAACCACAATCTAAAGTACAAATAAAAATATGTAGACAAAATTTAAACTGAAACCCCAAGAAGCCAGACTCCACATGCAGTACAATATCAGATAAATAAGAGATGCAGTTCCCCAATACAGTGTAAAATATAAAGATAGCACAAAGTCCAATCACTAAAATTAAATAAAATTATTTTTTCTACCTTTGTTGTCTGACCATTTTATTCTCTGATCATGCTGGTCCCGATCTGAGGCTTCTGCTTTCCTGTCTTCTCTTAGCTCTCTTTCTGTGGTCTATGGTCCATCTGCCATTTCTTATCTCTTCTTTTGTTTTCTTCACTTCCTTCCATCAACCCATTTCCAGTTCCAGCAACCCTCCCCAGTATCAGCACCCTTTCCAGTCCTCCCCTCCCAGTATCTTCCAATGTCAACCGCCTTGCATTCCCACGACTGCCACTGGTGTCCATTCCCTTCTATTCCCCTCCTTCCCCACTGTCCAGCCCCTTCTAGTCCAAATACCATCCCAGGTATCAGCTCACGTTCACTCTCAGTGCCACCCTCCCAGTCATCTCCCTTCCAGTTGCCCTACCCTCTGTTCATCCCCCTTCCAGTGCCATTTGCATTTCAGCTCCCTGCCAGCCTCCTCCCCATTACTGTCACCTACTACTCCCAACCCCAAGTGTCAGTTCCTGTCCATTTCCCCTTCAGTACATCCCAGGTGTCAGCTCCATTCCAACCCCCACCTTCCCCTGCCATATCAGCTCCTTTCCAGCCCCCTCCTTCCCCCGTGTCAGCTCCCTTCCTGCCCCCTCCTTCCCCTGGCAGACCCTCTCAGTATCTTCTCCCTTCCAGTCCTATTCTACAATCCCCCCAATTCAGCCCATTTGTAGCCCTAACCCCTAGTTTTCTTCCAGGGCCAGCAGCACCCTCCTCCCCTCCCCCATTAGCCCATTTCCAGTCCTACCCCCCTTATCAGCCCACTCCAGTCCTAGCCCCCCAATCAGCCCATTACCAGTCCTAACTCATTTCCAGTGCTAGCCCCCCATCAGCCCATTACCAGTCCTAACCCCCCAATAAGACCATTTCCAGCCCTAGCACCCCAATCAGCCCCTGCCCTAGCCCCCCTAATCAGCCCATTTCCAGGCTTAAACCCACCAATGAGCCCATTAGCAGTCCTAGCCCCCCTCCTGATCAGCCCATTTCCAGTTCTAACCCCCCATCAGCCCATTTCCAGTCCTAGCCTCCTCAATAGCTCATTAGCAGTCCTAGTCCCCCTCCCGATCAGCCCATGTCCAGTTCTAACCCCCCCATGATCCAATTTCCAGTCCTATCCCCCCCATAGCCCATTAGCAGTCCTAGCCCCCTCCCAATCAGCCCATTTCCAATTCTAACCTCCCCATCAGCCAATGTGCTAAACCCTCCCCCCTCCCTCCAGCCCAGCTCCAGACCTGTGGGGAACTGGGGGGAAAAAAACGGCAGCAGAATGAAGTGCCACGTGGCAGCTACCTCCCCAGAAGAGCTCTTACAACCGCTCCCCCCCCCCCCCCCGCCGGCTCAGCTCTGCAGAGCCGCACGAAGGGAGAGTGTTTCCCTTTCGTGCAGCTCTGTTAAAGCTGAACCAGCGGCTGTTTCCCATCAGCGCCACAGGCTCAGCTTTAACAGAGCCACGCGAAAGGGAAACACTCTCCCTTCGCGCGACTCTGCAGAGCTGAGTCAGCGGGGGGGGGGGGGGTGAGGGTGAGGGTTCTTCCAGGGAAGCTGCCGTCGCAGGGCACTTCATGTTGCCGCTGTCACCACAGCAGCAGCAGCAGTGTTTGCAGCCATTTTTTAAATTATTATTTTGAAGGCCGAGTGAGGCAGTCTTTTTGGGGCAATTTTTGCCGCCCCCAAAAAGCTACCGCCTCACACGGCTTCATTATAGAGCCACCCCTGGCAACTAGTCAGGGATGGTTCTCCTGCCTGCCAGGTTGAAGGTAGTCATTGTTGGGGCTGGGAAGGTTTGGCCTTCCCAAGCCTCTTATACAGAGCACCTATGTTTCTTCCATTATTCCCCTATATCTGTCTCTGACAATGATCTTTATATTTCAGCTCTTTTCTCCATATCTCCCTCTTCTAACCTTTCACCCACCTACTGCCTTTCCTTCTATTTTGTGACCATAGTTTTACAAAATGTCTTGCTTCATCAGGGAGGTTTATGTGCCATGCATTGGTTCAAACAGGACTCAGACACCCAGTGCATGGCATGAACACTCCTCTATGCCCATAAGATGGCTTATAAGAATTAGTATATGCCGAGACTGTACATTTCTAGAGCCACAGAAGGAATGAGCCTCATAGAAATTAATTATACATATAGAGCAACCATCATAGGCTTTCAGACCTACTTAACAGAATCAGCAGACCTGAATACACAAAAAGTGTTGCAGTATGAAAGCAAACAATCTAAATCAATTCTTTCATTAAATGTGACAGGCATTCTGACAAGTAGAAGGTATGAGGGAGAATCCACCTGTATGCATAGGAAAAGCAGCAATGGAATTTGCAAAACTAGAGAAAATATCTTTAAAGAATTAGATCAGAAGACAAGTATAGACAAGTGGCAAATGCACAACTATAGTATAAAATGCAAAGTGCTATTCCAGGAACTATATGTGGATGAAACCAGGACACAAGAATGGTTACACTGAAACCCAAGGATGAAAGATTGATAGTTGCAGCCCAGGACAATGGATTATGGATGAGATGGTCCACGGTATACATAGAAAAAACTTGCAAAACAGACATATGTTCTTCTTTAAGAAACAGCTGGAAACAGTTACTCATCTCATAGCTGGTTGCGAAGCACTGAGATCAGGACCGTAAAAGAGTTATGGAGAATGAAGAAGTTATGAAGCTCCTTAGACATTCTCAATCCAACCAAGGATACAAGGACACTGGATATAGTAGTAAAGGAGAGAAAAACCAGCATGGCACTATTAATAGAGATGTTGGTTTCAAGCATGTATTCTGGAAATCACATGGAGAGGGAGAAGATCCTCAAATAACAGGAAATACAGTCAGAGACCAAAGAAACACAGAAAGATACAGAAATACTTCCCATCGTAGAAGGAGCCACAGGCCTGATTAAATAAATGAACATTTCGAGCACACTTGGATAGGTTGCTTATTCATGATTTGTCTTGTGAACTCCAGGAAGAAGCTTTTTTTGGTACAATGCAAATACTACAGTAAACGTTAGCAATCAATCTGAGCAACTGAAATTATATTCCACATACCCTGGCTAAGGCGTGAGGTTCATTGCTGTCATGATATGTGCAAAACTCACTCATGTGGAGACATTGCCCTCAAAAGAAAAGCTAGGGAAGTGGTGAAAGCCCTACCAAGGAGAATCGGAAAGGAGAAGGGAAGGGGGTGCTGTATGCAATAGGTGTGATGTGCAAAGGGCAACTCTTTGTGCCCTGGTTGCTGCCTGTTAATTCCCACACTCCAGGGCTGATACTGGATCTAGGAAGGTGAGAGGCTTATGTGAGCGCACATGTACTCAGAAAGGAGCTCCTGTATGCTTAAGAGCCGCTGCTGCTGTCCTGAAAGCAGGACCCATGTACTGAAAGCAGGACCCCGGTGCTGGTCCAAACCTGAACAGAAGGCAGCGGTGATGTTTTTATGTGGCATACCTGATCACATCTGTGTACCCTGGCACACCACTCTAAAGAAAAAAACTATTTTACCTCTCAACAAACATTCTTGTATAATAAAAAAAAAAAAGATGCTTTTATGCTAAAGCCTATAAATATGGAAAGGCAAAAACGGCATGAAGAAATGATTTTATTCCATGTTGATCACTGGAAAGGTTCACACTGCACATCCCTAGAGTAGGCTCACTTTGCAGTTTGTGCTGATGCCCGAGGCACTGAGTGAAGGACAAGCTAATGAGTGAAAGCAAAAGTAGAAGGAGAGGATGTAACAACACAAAGGGTATCTTCTCACACCCTTCTATCAGATTGCAGCACAAGATAACACAGCTACAATCCTTGTCCCCTAGTTCCAAGGGCTGGAAGATCAGACGTATCAAAACCTCAAGGTATTGAACGAGGGCTCAGGCTATAGAGTCTGATGTAAAAACCCTGCAAGGCACCAAGAGAGGGGCAAAGGACCCCAAGACGCTGAGGGAGTAGTAAGACAGCAGGGAGAGTACATCATACCCTAAGACACTGAGTGCAGAGGAAAGCATCAAGAAGAGAATAATAAGGCACCAAACAAAGAGGGAAGCAGGGGAAGTGGCAGAAAGAGTGAACCCCCAAAGGTTTGGCCAAGGTATTCACAGTGGGCAGATTCTCCTAAAGCTATGTTGCTGTGCGCTCTGTCTTCCTGCTACCCACAGAGAACGGCAAGAAAACCCAGCAAAGGGCGATTTATTTTAATGAATAACTAGCTCCCATTTTTCACTGAGACAAGCTGGGATTGGCTGGACAGAAGTCTATTTGCAAGGTATTGGTCCTGCTCCTTTCTTCACCCTGCCCCTTCCCCGTCTCTGGGCTAAGTTGAAAAGTAAACATGCCGTGTTTCTGTTTCCCCACAGACTTTAAATGGCCCAGAGTGAATATCACAACAAAATAAAAATGAATATTTCAATGTCTTTATTTCGTTCTATTTGAAAATGAAACAAGACAGCCATTTGTTTCTTTTATTTCATTTTCAGATAAATGTGCTTAACACCCAATGGCCGGATTTAGGGCCCACAATTGCAGGATTCCAGAAGGAGCTCAGGTGTGTGGCTCCTGGTGCAGGATTCAGAGCTGTCACGTTACTCAGTTCCAAGAGGGAGATTGTAGTCCAGTCCTGGATTTCAGTCAACCCTATCCTGATGCATTATGGAATCTGCAGTACTGATTTCAATAGGTAGAATCAAGGACTACAAATACCACTGTGCCTTTGGGATGTAGGTTCAAAACAAGAACGGTTACTGCAAATATTGGGCTAATGTTGGAGGGGATAATAGGAGAAAAAAATCCCATGTTCTAGTGAATGAAATCTAATGGTGCCCAATCCAAACTGAGCTTGAAGCCCAAAAAGAGCAGAAAGAAACTACTGGGCCAAAAATTAAAGAAAAGAAAGGAAAAGCAGAGAAAAACTAACAAGTACTATGAACGACTGTACTGCCAATTCAGGGGAATTGAAATCAGACTTGGGTTTAATTATAAGAATGGTTTTGCTTCTAAATGCATTTAAACTCATTTTTCAATGAAAAACATTATTCCCTTGTGCAAAATACCACATTAGATAGCATGCCACACATGTACTGTGCTCTCATGCAGTCTCCTTTTAGTTTATTATTTGTGACACTTCATTTTAATGTTTTAATGAAATAATGGAGGCTGCAGGGAGAAAAAGTATGGTAAGTCAGCAACGAGCAGTTATAAACACTGAATTATTAAACTCATTAGAATTGCAAAGTAGTACTTATAACAGACAATTACGTTTAAATTGTCACCAACATATGCTTTTCAGGAACTTTCATCAGAGACCTGTATCTAAAACTTTGGAATTTCTTTTTCTTTTTTTATTATAGCAGTGTAATGATGCCGTTCATAATAAACAGAGATTCTGATTGGATTTAATTGCTTGTCTTTCCTAACCTGAGCTCAGGACAAATACAGTAGGCATTTTATTACCTCAGAGATTTTACTGTATATCTGAGACAAAGAAGAGTTAAATGACTTGCCCAAGATCATAAAGAGTGCTGGTGGGAGGGTGGGATTTGAACTCTGACCTCCTTGGTTCCCAGCCCACTGCTCTACCCAGCACCAATACAGCATTTATAGCTTAGAACTAGGGTTCCAGTTGTCTGCTGCCCCTCTCTTATTTGACAGACACTCTCTTGCTGAGTTTTGTTTTGTTTTGGGCAATAATTTTTAAAAAACTCTCTTTCACCAGTCTTCACAGTTTCTAGGTAATGAGGTGTTTGGAGAGTGAACAGAAACACTTGAAAAAGCAACTGCTGTATATTTGGAAGATATTCTGCAGTACTGAAAGAAGTTTGTCACATCTTTATTTGCCTTTCCTTCTCCACTATCATCAAATATTCAAACATGCAGGACAAGGAGGAGTCAACACAAATGCTGTACAGATACCCATTCACTCACCTTTTACTTACTCCGGCATCCCTCCTCGACTGGATAACATGTTATACCATTGCAAGGGGAAATAGTCTAAAATAGCATGTGAAGGGAGGGGAATGCACAACTTTTCTGGAATATGTAGGGTCCCTGAGCAACTTTTTAAAATTCAGAATGCAATTATGTAGTTTTTTCAAAGTTGGTTCATAAATTTTTGGATGTTTTGATCCATTAAAGATCACAAAAATAGACAAATGCCCAAGCTACACTATTTTCAAAAATAGGAGTTTTCTGTACATCCCTAAATGGTGTATTTGAGCATAGGACATTAACTCTTGATTTCTTAGCAATCCTCAGCCTAATTTTGCATAGAGGCATCTAGGTTAGAAAACAAATGTTTAGGTCCATGTGTGCAAAACCTGTGATAGTACTAAAAGGTTTACTATACTTGGGATGTTTTATAAATATGTATATCTCCGAAAACCCCCCAAAACAAAGCATGTATTTGGTGGCACATTGGCACAAGAAGCTATTTTGCAAAAGAACATGTTCCAGAATCGAGCATTGCACGTGTAAGGAGAACTATTTACATGTACAAAAGAAATATTTCCACATATTACTCCAAAGGGGATAGACTCATTTGAAATATATGGAAATATTTCTTTACGGAAAGAGTGGTGGATCCGTGGAATAGTCTCCCAGTGGAGGTGGTAGAGATGAGGACAGTATCTGAATTCAAGAAAGCATGGGACAAGCACAGAAGATCTCTGAAGGAAAAAAGGGATTATATAGAAGGGCAGACTGCATAGGCCACGTGCTCCTTTTCTGCCGTCATGTTTCTATGGTGCATCCAGCTACTACTATTCTCATTCGTATAGTGCTACTAGGTACCGCATATGCAGTGCCATGTGGATAACACTATCATCCTCCCTGTTTCTTCAGCTCACAACCTTGGAGTCATCTTTGAGTCTTCTTTCTTTCTCCCCACACAGCCAACAGAGCTAAAACCTGTCGTTTCTTTCTCTATATCAGCAGCAAAATTTGTCCCTTCCTTTCTGAACAGACTACCAAGACCCTTATTCACTCTCTAGTCACCTCCCAATTAAACTATCCCAACCTGATCCTCGCTGGTCTCCCCTTGAATCATCTCTCGCCCTTTAATCTGTTCTAAACTCAGCTGCAAGGCTATCCTCTGCCAGAGTCACTATGCTCATGCAATCCCTCTCCTCATGTCACTTCAATGGCCCCCTATCCATTTCCACATCCGGTTCAAACTTCTCCTACAGACCTACAAGTGCATTCATTTTGCAGCTCCTCATCTCTCCCTACAGTCCTCTTTGGGGACTCCTCTCATCAAGCAGACCCCTTCTCGCCCACTGCCAACTCCAGACTGCATTCCTTACACCTTTCTGCACCTGTATGTCTCAGACTACTTGAGTTGTTGTGCAGGCTCCATCTCTGCTCCTGTTCAAATCCAGGCCAAAAGCCCACCTCTTTTATCACCCATATATGTCAAGACCATCTCTATTCCCCTCTCTGTTGTGTTTCTGTCTTGCATAGATTACAAGCTTTATTTAGTAGGGACTCTCTCCCATGTGTACGTGTGCAACGTGAACTATGTCTTAGAGAGATACACAAATGATACTATATGTAGTAGTAGTAGTAGTAATATGCGTAAGAGACAGTCCTCGCTCCACAGAGTTTACAATCTATTCAAGACAGATGAACATTTTAAGATTTCCGAATGGATGTCTGACAATGGTTTATCCATTAATTTTGTTAAAACTGAAGTGTTGATATTAAATAAGGATGATACATCTGTGTCCCCTTGTTCTGTGAATTTGAATAACCATATCATTCCAGTTAAAGAAAAAATTTGGTATCTAGGGGTTGTTCTTGACTCACATTTTTCAGGTTAGGATCAGATTAGGATAGTGGTTCGAGATGTACTTTTAAAATTATGTTTAGCACGTAAATTACGCTTGTATTGGCAACCTACAGATTTTAGTATGGTTGTCAAATGTTGACACTTCACCATCTTGATTATCATAACATAACTTAGTTGGGCTTCTTAGAATGTATACTTAAGCTCAAAATGCTATTGTGTGGGCGGTTCAAGGTCTAAAGAAATGTGATCATCTTACTCCTACTTTGGTTGCCTATTAGGTTTTGTCTTCAGTTTAAATGTCTCTGCTATGTTTTTAAATCTTTGTATCAGCTAGCTTCTTCTGAATTGTATTCATTGTTGGTTTCCTTTGTATCCGTCTGTGCTTTGAGGTTGGCATCACACAGTATAACCGAGGCAGGCGGACCCGGCGCTCCGGGCCTCACCCCACCCCACCCCCCCCCACCCCCACTCCACAACAACCCCGCCCAAACCCCGCACCCCACAAAAGACAGCACACCATAACTTCATGGAACACAACTGGTCGCAGCTTTTATTAGCCATAACAATTTAACAAACCAACAATAAACTTTCTAACCCCCAATTAGCGGCACCCGGCTGCACCAGCCATACCTCAGCAAAGTGCCTGCCACCGCTAATGCAATAACTCGCCACCCGGCAAGTTACCATACCCCTCTCCCCAACTTCGCCATGCTAAGCAAAAGTCGGCCGAGGGTTTGACCGGGTCAGGGGCACCCCGCCCCCGCCCAAGTGTAGCCTGCTGCTCCGGACCCCGGAAACCTCCGGGATCCTGCCCCCCCCAGCTGCAACACCCCAAACGCCCCCCGCCTAAGAACAGGGTGGGAGGGTGGGACGCCGGCACCTGCACGCAGCCTCCGCCGACTGGCCACGCGGAGGCTGCTCTGCAACTACTCCCCCCCCCCGCCCCCCCAACATCCGCGGCAACCATTGGCTCCCGTGCAGCCGCGACCGACGGGAGCCAATCAGTTTAAAAGACGCGCTCGCGCCCCGCCCGGGCCGCGTACAGGGTCCCCGCGCCGGGCCGCGCGCCCGGTTAATGTCGGCCGCCGGGACCCTGCCCGCGGCCTCGGGATAACCGAGGCAGGCGGACCCGGCGCTCCGGGCCTCACCCCACCCCACCCCCCCCCCCACCCCCACTCCACAACAACCCCTCCCAAACCCCGCACCCCACAAAAGACATCACACCATAACTTCATGGAACACAACTGGTCGCAACTTTTATTAGCCATAACAATTTAACAAACCAACAATAAACTTTCTAACCCCCAATTAGCAGCACCCGGCTGCACCAGCCATACCTCAGCAATGTGCCTGCCACCGCTAATGCAATAACTCGCCACCCGGCAAGTTACCATACCCCTCTCCCCAACTTCACCATGCTAAGCAAAAGTCGGCCGATGGTTTGACCGGGTCAGGGGCACCCCGCCCCCGCCCAAGTGTAGCCTGCTGCTCCGGACCCCGGAAACCTCCGGGATCCCGCCACCGGCACATAACACTGTTCATGTGCCACCCCCCCCAGGCCCAAGCTGCGACCAGCGTGCGTCATTGCCAGACATATATTCCAAGGCCTCCTGCCAGTCGTTAAGGAGTAGGTCCATGCCAACTGGCGACAAATGAACCCCATCAGCCCAATAGAGGCCCGAACACCCGACATCCACCCAGTCATGCAGGATCTGATACCCACCCCTCTCGCAGACCCAACGACCAATCTGGCGATTGACCTTGGTCAAACCCCTGGACCAACGATGCTGGTCCTGGCAAGCCGGCCTTGGAATGATGTCGGACCACAGTACAATAACACCGGGAAACATCCGGAACACCAGTCCCAGATCATCTTGCACCGCACGGATCAGCTGCAGGCAGGACCAGGACACCAGATCATTGCCACCCAGATGCACCAACAGGGCGGACAGCCACCGCGACATCCTCCCGTGGCGCTGCAGCAAAGGCAGCAATTGCGGCCACCGCAAGCCTCGCATGCCCAGCCATGTCACAGTCACCACCGACGGGTCCAATCCCAAGTTGGCGCCGATAGGGCGATCCACCGCATGCCGACCCGCCCAATGGACGAAAGAGTGGCCAGCAACCCAACATCCACCAGGTCCGACACCCCCATCTGGAAAAGAAATAGACAGTTAAAGCCCCAACCCACAAACCCCTGCTCCTACAGCCGTACATACCCCTTAAAAGCCGAAGAACGCCACCTCCCAATGTCCTGAATCACATGCCCCGGCAATCCGGCTGCCGCCGCACTAGTGGCAGCCCCAATCCGAAAGGAATGCGGGGCGAAACGCAGCGGGTCCTCACCCACCGCGGACAACACTAGGCGCAGCACCGCAGAAAACTGAAAACGAGTTAAAACCCGAGAGTCCGCGTGCACGAAAAAACTGACCGCACCCCCCGGACGCACCGCTAAATACTGTCGCAACGCCCGCACCGGGCAAGTCCGCAGCTCCGCGACCTCGCCCAGCCATACCCACAAACCTTTCCCAAGCAGATCCGTTTTTGACCTAGCCAAAAGGATCCGCACCCGCCCCCCCTCCACCCGAACATGATGCGCCTGCAGCCCCCCGACGCCGCCCCCCCGGCCAGAGTCCGCAACCAATTCCCCGATGCGAAATGCCCCAAAAAAGGCCAGGCAAAAAACCGCCCGGAACAGGGAAGCCTCATATGCGGACGAAGCCACCTGCCCCAAAGCCCCGCAAACCCGCACCAGGAGCCCGTGGGTGATGGGCAACCGCGAGTCACGTGGCATAGGCTGCATCCACTCAAAACCCTGCAAAAGCCGTCGCATCAAGACTCCCACCGCGCTTGCAAAAAAGTTAAACCCCGCCAAGTGCGCCCGCACCGCCGACCGAGAAAAACCGGCGCCTTTGGCAGCCACAATGTATTGACCCATCAAGCCCTCCGGAACCCCACCCGACTGCCACCCGCAAGTTAACAAAAATGCGACCACCCGGTCACACCCCTGCCGGTACGAAGACCAGGTCCCCGCCGACACTGAGTTCCTCAGCAGATTTAGCATCTCTCGAGGCCAATGTTCCACAAGTTCTCGGGGACCACAGATCCGTCCTTGTCCGCTTCGGGGACCAGCGCCCGGAACCGCTCCCACTGAAAACGAGAAAGAGCATCAGCAATCTGGTTAGTGCACCCCGGTATATGCCGTGCCCGCACTGCCACATTCAACTTCAAACAGGCGAAGACGACTTCTCGCATCAAGCCAGCCACCCTCAAACACCTCGGAGAGTAGCGGTTAACGACACTGACGACAGACTCGTTATCACACCACCAAAGTACCCTCCAGTTCCGAAGGTGCTCCGGCCAGAGCGCCAAAACCACACGAATCGGAAAGAGTTCCAAAAAGGTGATATTCCTGGTCAAACCCGCAGCGCACCAAGACTCCAGCCATCGATCCGTGCACCAGGCCCCGCCGAAATACACACCCAAACCCGCCCCCCCCGCTGCATCAGTGTACAACTGCAATGCATCACTGGACACCTCGGCCTCCAGCAAAACAGAAGTCCCATTAAAGTCCTCCAAAAAACGACCCCACACCCGCAAATCAGCCCGCATTGCCTCCGTCACCCGAATCCGGTGGTGGGGCTTCCGCACCCCGATCATCGCACAGGCCAACCTCCGGGAAAACACCCGACCCATTGGAATTGTCCTGCACGCAAAGTTTAAGGACCCCAACAGGGACTGCAACTCCTTCAAAGAAACTTTGCGGGCTGACAACACATTAGCCACCGAGATCCGCAAGCGAGCAACTTTGTCATGAGGCAAGCGCGCCACCATGTCCACCGAATCCAGCTCCACACCCAGAAAGGTCAGCCGCGTAGTCGGACCCTCGGTCTTCCCGTCCGCCAAAGGCACCCCAAACTCCTGTGCCAGCCGCACAAACGCGGATAACATCTCCTGACATTCCCCTGAGTGAGCCGCTCCCACGAACAAAAAATCATCCAGGTAATGCACTACGGAAGACAGGCCAGATGCGCGAACCAGCACCCACTGCATGAAGGTACTAAACATCTCGAAATAAGCGCAAGAGACCGAAAAGCCCATCGGCATGCACTTGTCGAAATAATACCCCCTTGAAAGCAAAACCCCAATAAGTGGAAAGAAGACGGGTGGACGGGTAACAAACGAAAGGCCGATTCAATGTCCACCTTAGTAAGTAAGGCCGACCGACCGGCCCTCCGCACCAGCAACGCCGTCTTATCGAAGGACGCATAGCGGACCGTACAAAACTGACGCGGGATAGAATCATTCACGGAAGCCCTGATCGGACAGGACAAATTATGAATCAACCGGAATTTCCCCGGCTCCTTCTTGGGAACAATACCCAAAGGCGAAATCACCATGTTAGGAAAGGGGGGCTCCGAAAAAGGGGCCCGCCACCCTCCCCAACCGCAATTCCCCCAACAATTTGTCCTGAACGACCTCCGCCCAACGACGGACTGAAGGGGAGTTCCTAGCAGACGGAGCCGACACCACCCCCCGCACCGGAATAACGAAACCGTTCTTAAACCCAAATCCCAGAATCGCCGCCTCGCGCCTCCGGGGATAGCGGCTCAACCACTCCAAGAAGGCCTCCACCCGAATCGGGGAGGGGGCGCACCCGCGGCACTCAGAGCCCTTTAGAAGCGGGACCGGCAGTACCAGCGGCGCCCTTCTTAAGGCACTTGACAATGGAGTGGGGACCCCCGCACAAGGAACAGACGTGCTGGAATTTGCAATCGGGAAAAGGGCACGTGGAGCGGTTGAAACGCCAGCACACGTCACCGTTCCCGGCCGAGCCTGCCTTTGAAGGCACCCCGGCTGCCCCCCCTCGAAAGGGACGCACCGCCCCACCCCACCGCCCCGCTACCACTTTTCCCCCCGCCCCCGCCACCAGCAGCCGACCTAGCCGACATCTGTGTCAGCCACAGGTTAATGTCCTGCGTGCCCCACGAAAGCGAGCGGCTCTCCTCCATTTTGTCCCTGAACTTTTCATCGTAATTCAACCAAGACCATCCGTCATGCGTCTGAGACGCCTCCAGGATGGAATCGGCGTACGCTAGCAACATGCCGTACTGTGCCGGATCGTGCTGGCCCCACACACTGGCCAACCGCAAAAAGGAACGCGTCCAGTTAACCACGTTACGCGCCACCTTCCTAACCCGACCCGCCTTCTCGTCGTCCTTTCTCTTCTTCCGACTTTCGCCAGAACGCTTCCTCCCTTCTAACAAGTGGAAGATATCAATATAGCGCCGCTTCCGAATTTTACGCCGCAGCTTACGCGGCACCCCCACCCACAATTCCGGCAAAGAAACCACCGAAGCGGCCCCCACACCCTGACCGAGACCCGCCCCACACTCCCTTACCTGCCGAACCGCCTCCTCCCCCGACTCCGCAGACGAACCACTCGAAGAAGAAGACGAGGACGAGTCCGAGCTGCGACGCCGCCGACAAGACCGCCGGCGCTTCTTACGCGAACCACGCCCCACCATCCCCCCCTGCGACCGCACCCCCACCTCACCCCCATCCCCAAGGAACTCACCCGACTCGGCCGGCGCCGCTGCCGGCTCCCCAGCCGCCGGACGGTCCTCACCACCATCTCGTGCGACATCTCTTGAGCGCTCTCGAGCCGACTCCGCCACCACTCCATGCTGCATCTCCGCTCCAGCCAAAGGATTCAGCCAGGTCTCACCACCAGCAGCACCCGAAGGCCATGTAGGCTGCGCCCGAACCTGCCCCTGCGGAGACAAAAAAGGGAAAACAGGGGGGGCAACAGACACCGGCCAGGCCGGAGACAAAGGACCTCCCCAACCCGCCCGAGATGTACCCTGCCCCCCAGAAGCCCACTGCTCCCAAGGAGAAGAACCCCCCGGGGTGCCAAAGCCACCGGGACCCGGGAACCATCCCACGGCCCCACCGCAGCCAGCAACCCACGGAGCCCCATCGGGCTGCAACCCTCCCTCCTGCCCCAGTGCCCCAAAATTGCCCCCCCCACCCCCCCCACCCCCCCTACCCCACCCACCACACCCCGTCCCCCCGTGCCCCACACACAACACCCCCCCCCCACCCTTATGCTCCCCGCCGCTCCTGCCACTCCCCGGAGCCCCGCACCCACCCGCAGTGATCCACTGGGGGGGGTGTAAACCCTTACCACCGCCCCCCTCCCCCCCGGCTGCGGAGCCCGTTTCTTACCTTTTTGGCCCTGTGCAGCACCTCCACGGCCCCTTTGCCCACCCGCAGCCCCATCCACAAGCCCGGGCAACCCCCTACCCCTCCCAGCCCCCCCAAGAGACCGAGACCCCCGCCCCCGTGCCCCAACCCTTGCAGAGGCCAAACCCCTGGCCCTCGCCCGGCCACGTAACGGAGGCATCCCACACCATGCCAGAAACCCCTCAAGGCAGCAAACACAGCCACCGGAAGAAGGCCGCGAAGCTCCCCAAGCCCTCACCTATAAGGGCCACGACCCCGGGAGAAACATCAACCAGCCAAATGCCCTCCCCGAGCTCGACTGCCCAATGGCCCCCCCTTGCCCCGACTCACAAAGCCCAACTGACCAAAGGCCCACCGACAGCGATCCTGCAACACGCCGGCACCTGCACGCAGCCTCCGCCGACTGGCCACGCGGAGGCTGCTCTGCAACTACTCCCCCCCCCGCCCCCCCAACATCCGCGGCAACCATTGGCTCCCGTGCGGCTGCGACTGACGGGAGCCAAACAGTTTAAAAGCCCGCCCAGGCCGCGCACAGGGTCCCCGCGCCCGGTTAATGTCGGCCGCCGGGACCCTGCCCGCGGCCTCGGGATTTTGAGTGTACCTTTGGTTAGTGAGTTTCATTACGATGCTTGGATTTTTTTCAGTTATAGGGCCCATGATTTGGAATACTTTGCCTCCTGCTATTCATAAGATTCATTATTATCTTGAGTTTTGTAAGGATTTCAAGACATATTTTTTTTCACCTTGCCTTTTCTTAAAATGTCAGTATTGTAGGGCCCTATGGCGTCTAGCGCAATTACAGTGGCTAGCCTTCACCACTGAATGCTAAACATGGATATTTAATGCCAGGGCCATATCCGGGTCGGCCACCAATGCAGACACTAGCCAGGCCGTGGCATTCTTCAGCTGCTGTCTGCTTAGCTTTGGTGGTGAAAGTTAGGACAGTCTTTTCTGTGCCTAACTTTCACTGTTGAGGGATAACCAGTGGCAGCTGAACATCGCTATTGACTGGTTATCCCTGGGTGCTGCCATGGAGTGTCCGCCCCCCCCCCCCCAACCACCGAATGCTCTGATGCTAACCTGTCAGCAAACCATGCAAATGCCCTTGAATATCAGGCCCGTAGTTTTTAAGTAATTATTGGTAACAATTATGTTTATTTGTTAATCGCTTATACATTAAATAAATAAATAAACAAACAAAAGAAACCCAATAAACTAGGGAGTTTCATTACAGGTAAATGATTAAAACATGCAAAGATTTTTTTTTTTGAGCCATCACAGTTGCTAGCCTTTCTGAGTGTCCGCCGCCCTGCCGAGGTGGTTTCGGTTTCACTGCAATAGGTTTTGGCCTGACTGCTAGTTCCCATCAGGTTTTTCTTCTCAGGTGTATGTTTAATTTTGAAATGTTTGATGGATTACCTCCTCATTTTGTGGGCTAAAATAGGGGCAGGTAATGCTTAGTGTTTTTCTTAGATATTGTTAATGTTTTGAATAATATTGATGTATCAATGTTGTTTTTTTCTCTCTGTACCCTAATTTCTATGCAAGTGTGATGATGCTTGGATTTATTGTAAAATGATAAAGATTAAATTTAAAAAATAAAATAAATCCAGCCCTGTCTAGACTTCTTTACCAGAGGATAGTCTGCACCTCAATGTTACCTTGTGCTTAGCTCCCTGCTATACTTTAGATTCTGATTCATCTTGTTAGATGTTCTTAAATCCTGCACCAGTTTCTGTTGAGCCTTGGCTTTACTTCTGCCTTGTTTCTCTGTGGTAAGTTTCTTGTACTTGTGCTTCCTATCTTCTTCAGACTTCATCTATTCCTGGTTCTTGTCTTGGGTTCAGGAAGCAAAGGCATATGGCCCACTAGCAACAGAGGACTCAACCCAAAGGGAAGGTGGTGGTTATAGGCGGAAAACCCTGTCCTAGGCTCCTGTAGACTTGAATTTTCTATCCTGCAGAGAACCTGTCCATGGACCTTGCTCGCTCACTGTTCTTGGGTCTTTCCTACTGACAAAAATTGTCAGATTACCATCTATATGTTGATGATGATACAATATATGTTCCTTTATCTATTTCAGTATATGGAGGCATGTACTTGCACAAGAGTGTGTGCAATGGATCAGCATTCATGTCCACAGTCAGTACCCGGTCACCTACTGGCGCTCTCATGGAACCCAGTCCTTTTACTGCTGACAGTCCCGATGTTGAACAGCCCCTTAGCTTTTTTTTTTTTTTTTCTGTAAAAGGCTCTGCTTTTCAGATCTTGCAACTCAATAAGGATGACTTGTCACCATTCAGCTCTCCATTGTCATCATCTGCAAGTACCTTGAAATTGCGGAAGTTGGTCACTATAGCATCAAGGGATTTGGCCTGCTATGCTGTTCTTCCCATTCTAAGCATGGACATTCTATTTATGTCTGGTCCAGCATTGAGATAATCAAATATCTTTTGCAATGCAATTTCAATTGGGTAAATGTATAAAATCCCTCAGTTCACCATCGGTTGGAAACAGCAAGCCCTGCCAATATCTGAACAAATAGGGGTGACCTACATAGAGCGATGGGTACACCCCTAAACAAAGGCATGGGGAGAGGTAACCTGCATGGAGGGGCAAGTGCACCTACTTTTGCTGCCTTGCTGGGCAGACTAGATGGACCATTCTGGTCTTTATCTGCCGTCATATACTATGTAACCTACATTTATTTCTGAGGGTTTTCAAGCTATAGCAACATGGCTGACCCAACATGGATTGAAATGTAATTATTGAAAATTAAGATTTTTTGTTTCCTGAGATATCTAATTTATTTCTGCGGGCCAGGTATTATTCAATTAAATGATGTTATGCTTTCAGTTAGATCTGGATTTGCTTATTTAGGAGTAGTACTGGAGCAACCCTCGAGTTTGCATTAACATATAAAGAGAATTGTTGTTTTATAAGATGAGGATATTGTGTTGTCTGTGTCCTTACTTAGCCCCAAGAGATTGTTGTACTGTGTTTCAGACATTATTTTTCCCTTTTTTTACTATTGTAATGTTATTGTTTCTAGATTGCCTGTTATGACTAAAACATTGCAGCTTGTTTATAAATGTAGCTGCACAGATCTCATTGAATAAGTTAAAGTCTGATCATATTGCACTTTGTTCTCCACTGGTTACTGGTGGAATATCAAATCATATATAAGGTATTATTAATGGCATTTAAACTAAGTCATGTCCTGTCTTTTCAATACTTTGCTTCAATATTACAGTCCTATAAATCAGATTGCCCAATTCAAATGTCTTTTCAGAATTCCCTTATAGGGCCATCTGTTAGAAGGATTATTAAACAGGTTACATATACTAGGGCTTTTTCAGTATTTGCTCTGAGATTATGGAATTCATTGCTGAATGATGCAAGAATTCTTACTGATTTAATAGAGTTTGTAAGAAAATAAAGTTGTATTTGTTCAGGGTTTTTAAGGGATCATTTTTTAAAGCTGTTTTGCATGCATAAAAGGACTTTTATAAAATTATCTTATGCTTAATGTATTTGTTTGCACAAATGTGATGCACTTCTAATGATATCTGGGACATCATAGCGGTTTACAACAACCTTTTCTATTCTTATGTTACGGTAACACAAAAACAGGAAAAACTGAAAAAGCAAACATTAAAGGAGGGATGATGTGGTTACACAACTACGCCACCTGAAAAAAAAACAAAGTAGGGAAACATTTAATTGCATGAAAACAGTAGGAGGGAGGAGGCATGTACTTGTAAGTGACTTTAGTGTAGGCATCTCCAGGGGAGGATTCACATTTTACACATATACAGTATATTATAAAATGCACATGAACATGTGCCCTCTATGCAATAAGCTTTACTCCTGCCTCCAAAAAGGAATAAATGTCTCTGCCTTCAATATAGTTACAATTTCTGCAGGATTTGTACTAACATTTTAGAAAGACACCGAGTGCCTATTAGACATGTGCACTAGTTTTCAAACAAATGGTAAAATTGACAAAAAGCATAATTTTTCTATTTATCTTAGGGCCAACCAACAGCACATGCTTGGAAATTTTTTCAAAATTGTCATTTATTAAATTCATTTTCACCATGTGCAAAGGTGCTGCCAGACATATTGGAGCCAATTTGGGAAAGAGGAGGGGGGGATTCAAGGAGGGGTCACCAGCAGCCAGCACAATGTATTTCAGCCAATCATGCTGCAAATTCTTGAGAACCAGCCAGAGAAAGATATTGCTACACGATAAGCTTGGAATAGACTATCTGAGTTAGTACATTATGCTCCCTCGCTGGTCCTATTCAAGTCCAGGCTAAAAACCCATCTCTTTGAGGCTGCTATTGGATTCTGACCCCTTATTCTCCTGTTTAATATCTTTGCATGTTTTAATCATTTACCTGTACATGGTTGCTGACAAGTTAGCATCAGAGCATTCGGTGGGTGGGGGGGGCACTCCATGGCAGCACCCAGGGATAACCAGTCAATAGCGATATTCAGCTGCCGCCTGGTTATCCCTCAACAGTGAAAGTTAGGCACAGAAAAGGATAGGGGGAAGAAGAGCAAGCATGGGTTCAGACAACCAATATCAGGAGAGTAGATCAGAATGGCAGATGGTTTACAAGAAGTAGAGAGGTAATAGGATGAAATGAAATCCAGGTATGAGACAAGGATGGTGAAGGGACGGTTGGAGAGCTAAGGAGGCTTAGTGGAGGTGGGCAATTTGGAAAAGTGGATCAGAAAGAGTGGCTCTTATCTGAAAAGAAATCTGCAAGCTGTACTGGATCTGGGGATGGGGAACTGGATGGTGCAGTGGTCAAGGTACAGGGTACTGATAGAGTACAATAAATAGAGTAAAGCTGGTGGGAGTATTTAGATGAGGAAGAAATTAGATCTGTATAACATGATCGTTTAGCTTGATGAAGGGAGAAGCGATAATGTTGATGGCAATGGAGAAAGTGTTGAAGAGACTCATGGGAGGGGGTTCTTCCACCAGAAGCAATGGGCATGGCAAAGCTAAAACCGGAGGGTAGGGAGGCCAGGGTGAAACTACGGATGGTGGCAAGGGAGAGGAATGGATGGAACGGGACAGAGGTGTGCCAGCTGGTCAAGGGCCGCTAACAAGGAGGAATTCCAGGAAAGGGCCTGATCATAGGAAGTGACTGATGTGAAGTCAAAGGGGAAGAGGGCTTCAGATGAAGGAAATTGTTGGAGAGCGGAAAATGTGATATGTCGAGACAGCTGTGAGGGAATCAGGAAGGCAGACTGAGCCGACGCAGAGAGAGAAGGTAGAGAAAGTTCTAGAAAGAAAAGAATGCAATGGTGATCAGCCCAGGGCAAGGGGATAGTGGAAAAATCAGTAGGAGTTGGGTGCTTCTCAGCAAGGGTGAGAATCAGATCATGGCCTGCAATGTGGGTTGGACAGGGGACATGCTGGATTAGTGAGAGATCATGTAGAAAGGTCAAGAAGGCGTTGTCGCGAGACCTGGAGGGGTGATCAATGTGTGCATTGAAATCACCAATTATTACTAATCGGGCATAAAGAACATATAAGAACATAAGATATGCCATACTGGGTCAGACCAAGGTCTATCAAGCCCAGTATCCTGTTTCCAACAGTGGCCAATCTAGGTCATACGTACCTAGTAGTTTCCCCAAAAGACATAGGTTCCAGAATGCTTGTATTGGGTCAAGCATTGATATACTGGGTCCCTTTTTAATAATGGTTTATGGACCTTTCCTCCAGGAACTTGTCTAAACCTTTTTAACAACTTTAAATAGTTTTGTGTCATCTGCAAATTTGATAACCTCACTCGTTATTCCCTTTTCCAGGTCATTTATGAATATGTCAAAAAGCAGCGGACCCAGCACAGATATCTGGAGTACACCACTATTCACCTTTCTCCATTGGGAAAATTGGCCATTTAGCCGTACCCTCTGCTTTCTATCTTTTAACCAGTTCCTGATCCACATTAGTATACTGCCTCCTATCCCATGTCTCTTTACTTTTGCCAAAAGCCTCTGATGAGGGACCTTGTCAAAGGCTTTCTGAAAGTCCAAATACACTATATCAACCAACTCACATTTGTCTACCTGCTTATTCACACCTTCACACAGAAGAGAGAGTTTGGAAATGGAAAGAAGCAGGGGTGTGGTCACAGGACAGGAGAGTATCACCCTGGTGTGGCAGGAAGTGATCCTCTAGCTAGGACCTGTTCTCCAGGTGATGTAAAACCCTCTTGCACCAAGGAAGTTTCTCCAAGGCCATATGCCCATGAGGGATTTGAAGATGTGAATAAACAGGTAGACAAAGGTGAGCCGGTCAATATAGTGTATATGGATTTTCAGAAAGCCTTTGACAAGGTCCCTCGTGAGAGACTTTTGACGAAGTTAAAAAGTCATGGGATAGGAGGCAGTGTACTATTGTGGATAAGGAACTGGTTGAAAGATAGAAAATAGAGGGTAGGGCTAAATGGCCAATTTTCCCAGTGGAGAAAGGTGAATAGTGGAGTACCCCAGGAATCTGTGCTGGGTCTCCTGCTTTTTAAAATATTCGTAAATGACCTGGAAATGTGAATAACGAGTGAGGTAGTCAAATTTGCGGATGACACAAAATTATTCAAAGTTGTTAAAACCAAAGAGGATTGTGAAAAATTGTATGAGGACCTTGCTAAATTGGAAGACAACATTCAAATGGCAGATGAAATTTAGTGTGGACAAGTGCAAACTTACGCACCTAGGAAAGAACAACCCAAACTATGGTTACACGATACAAGGTTCCGCATTAGGAATCATCACCCAGAAAAAAGATTTAGGTGTCATCGTGGATAACACATTGAAACCCTCTGCCCAGTGTGCAGCAGCGTCCAAGACGACAAACAGGATGCTAGGAATCATAAGGAAGGGAATGGAGAATAAAACAAAGGATATTATAATACCTCTGTATTGTTCTGTGGTGCAACTGCACGTTGAGAATTGTGTGCAATTCTAGTTGCTGTATCTTAAAAAAAGATATAGCATAATTAGAAAAGGTACAGAAGAGCCACCAAAACAATAAAGGGGAGGAAAGGATACCCCTATGAGGAGAGGCTTAAAAGGTTAGGGCTCTCTTCAACTTAGAAAAGAGATGGCTAAGGGGAGATATGATAGAGGCATATAAATAAATGGAGTGGAACGGATAAACGTAGATCGATTCTTTATACCATTAAAAAGTAGAAAGACTAGGGGACATGTGAAGATGCTACAGTGTAATCTGTTTAAGACTAATAAGAGAAAATATTTTTTTACTCAACACGTAATCAAACTCTGGAATTTGTTACCGGAGGATGTAGTAAAAGCTGTTAGTATAACTGGGTTTAAAAAAGGTTTGGATAAGTTCCTGGAGGAAAAGTCCATAAACTATTATTAAAAAGGACCTGGGTAATCCACTGCTTGCCCAAATACAAGCATTATGCAACCTGTGTGTCTTTTTGGGAAACTGCTAGGTACTTGTGATCTGGATTGGCCACTACTGGAAATGGGATACTGGGCTTGGTGGACCTTGGTCTAACCCAGTATGGCATTTCTTATGTTGTCCCAGAGATGTGGACAGTAGGGGGGGGCATAGATCAATAGAAAGTGAAGCAGTGGAGAGACATGAAATCGAAGAAGGGGGGCTTCCGGGTAGTGAAGGGGAAGGGGAAGAGTGGAACAGCATGGCAACTCCACCCCCACTGCAGCCCAAGCAGGGTATGGAGTAGGCTGAGAAGCCTGGGGGAAGACAGCGATTTAAAGTGGCATTGCCACCCTCATGAAGGCAGGTCTCAAGAATAAGAGAATGCTGTATCTGGCAGACCTTATCCAATCTCATACCCCTAGTCGTGCCCTGCGGTCAATCCACATAAATTTGTCTCCACCTCCCTTCCCACTTCCGAGCTCACCTACACTCCACTCGCTCTTCAGCTTTTTTCTTTCTTGGCCCTGCACACTGGAACTCACTCCCTCCTCTCTCAGACATGAGCAGAACTACCGCACCTTTAAAGCACACCTGAAGACATACCTGTTTGCTTCTGCCTTTGAGCTTTCCATGCCTTCTGTGTGATCGCCTCCCACTGTCCCACGATGTCTCTATCTCTCTTGTCTGGTATGTATGGCTTACTCTCTTCTGTCCTGTTTATATTGTAACTTCTTTTCCTTTTCCTGGCCTCGGCCGTTCTATTGATTTTTTTTATTATTATTGTAAACCGCTCTGTTATTATGTGAAAGGCGGTATATCAAATTCAATAAACATAAACATACTGGAGCAAAAGGGTAGGAGGAAACACGTGACAGATGGTCACGAAGGGGAGGGAGAAGCTGAGTGGGGCGCCAGCTCCAGTGTACCAGAATAGCCGACATAAGATAGCAGAAAGAAGATACTACAGCAAAGATGTAGATAAATAGGGGGGGGGGGGAACCTCTCAGACTTACCGACGAGGCAGGACATGTACTTTTGGGATATATCGGAGAGCATGCTGAGATAATTGTGGAGATAAGAACTGTGCCAACAAAGCGTCGACCCCCAGAATTGCCCCAAGGAGCTCGGCCAAGGAGTACATCCTGCACCTTCGGCGCGTGCCCACAGCATATGCTGTCGTGGTGCAGAATGCCGTAGAGGACCTCTTTAAATCTCCCAGTGGTGTACCTTGTGCTTCCTTTTGGGTAGGTGTTAGGAGTTGATTGGCAGCAGGAGATCTACAGGGGGAAGACACATCAAGCACAGCGGGAAAGGCAGAGGGGGCAAGCAGGTAACAAGCACAAATGCAGTCAGATTATATAGCTGTAGCAGCAGAATGTCGCAAAGGACCTCTTTAAATCTCCCAGTGGTGTACCTTGTGTTTCCTGTTGGGTGGGTGTTAGGAGTTTATTGGCAGCAGGAGAAGCTCTGGTGCTTCCTGTTGGATGGGTAGAAGGCAGAAGGTATCTTCAGGGAATCAGGAAGTTGCAGAAGCACTGTCACTGGATTGATCATACAGTATCTGTAATGGCATAAGGTCCAATAAATCTAGGATCCAATTTAATACATGGGAGTTTCAAACTCATATTCCTTGGGGCTGCCAAACTTTGTCATACATGTTGAACTGAGGTTCCAGTCTGTGGGTACCTGTTCACAAATTTCTTTTGTTCACCACCGGTCTTCTCCAGGCAGAGTTCACTTATTTTCAGCCAAGCAAAGTCAATGGCCACAGGGACTTCTGTGATTGGAGTTGAAGAGGGAAGGCAGATGCATAGCAAAAAATGGTATAACACATCCTTAGTCTCATTCACATAACTGGTGTGGGTGAACTCGGCCTAGGGAAGCAGGTTCATTCAATTATCTTGATAATCTGAGACAAAACATAGAATTCCTACAGGTCCTAATTGACCCTGTCAGGCCATTAATATGGACACCCACATTCTTACAGGTGGCCTTCTAGAATCTGGAAGAAAATAGAGCACCTCTATCAGACACAATAGAGAGTGAAATACCATGTGGGTGTAGAATCTCCTTGACAAATAGGACCACTAGCTGGGGAACAAAGGGTAACTTGGCAATAGAAGCAAAATATGCCATGCAAAAAAAATCGATCCACATCACCAGGATTTATGTATAGATATCCAAAGGTGGGAGATCGGCTATAAAGTCCATAGAAAGATGAGACTATGGCTTTACTGGTTTTGCAATGAAGAAGCTTGGTTCTAGCACAGACAGACCAGGCCAAAACATAATAGGCTCAATATTTAAAAACCTGCAAACTGTGTAAATGCTGCTAAGTGCAATATTCAGTGGCATTAACACAGTTAGTGCCACTGAATATCTGCAGGTGCCACCCCTCAATGTCTCAATGTTACGTGGTTAGCATCGGGGCATTCTGGGGACGGTACTTGGGGATAACCGGTCAGTGGAGATATTCAGCCACTGCCCAGTTATCCCTCAGTGGCAAAAGTTAGGGACAGAAAAAGCTATCTTAACTTTTGTTGCTGAAGATACCTGGGCAGCAGCTGAATATCACCACTGCCTGGTTAGCTTCCTGTTTCACCAACCAAACTGGATATTCAATGCCAGTGACTAGATAAGGCCCCAGCATTGAATATCTGGATTTAGTATTCATTGGCGAAGGCTAACCATTGTAATCACGCTAGCCGCATCCACTAATATCGGGCCCAAGATGCACAGTCTTTGTGCATAGAGGGCCACCAGTAGGTTCTAGAAAGCAGTTCAGTAGTCTTCCTATCCTATCGAAGGTGGCTGAACATCTTGGAATCATGTTTGCATTTGAGTACTTCCAGGTGACAAGCACTAGGGATGAAGATCTAACCAGCAGGAACAGACTCTGGGAGTTCCATACTACAAGATTCTTAGGAAATTTTCCAACAATTTCAAATTCACAATATTCATGATATTCTTAGGAAGTGGTAAGATGGGTCCCTTGTCGATTGGATCCAGTCTCTCTTCAGTAGTGAAATGTTAGGAAAGTGCATCAGCCTTGATGTTCTTTGAGCCAGGATAGTAAGAGCTGATGAACTGGAATTTCCCAGAAGACATGGTTGAACGGGTTTGTCATTGGTTCAGACACCTGTAGATCATTGTGGTCAGTAACAATTGTAACTGGAAAGGTGGCACCCTCAAAAAAATGACTCCACTCTTCTAAGGCCCACTTAATGGCAAGAAACTCCCAGTTCCCAATATCATAATTGCATTTGACAGAGGAAATTTCCGACAAAAGTACCCACAAGGAAGGAGCTGAGATTTGGGGTCCGATCTTTGCAATACAACTGTCTCGTTTTCAAGTTCTAATATGTCTACATCAAGAATGAATGGTTTGGTTGGGTCTGAATGACATAGTGGAGGAGTAGCCTAGTGGTTAGAACACTGGCTTGGTAACCAAGCAACCAGGGATCGATTCCCATTAGCACTCCTTGTGGCCTTGGGCAAGTCACTTAACCCTCCACTGCCTCGGAAGAAAGGCCTGGCAATCTACTTCCGGTGACACTGCCGAGAAAACCCAGGAGCTTCTGGGTCGCCAGGAGTCAGGACTGACTCAAAGACACACATTGCATTGAATGACATAGTATAGATGCAGAGGCAAAAATCCCTTTCAGCTTCTCAAAGGCTTCTTGAGCCTCAGGGTTCTAGAAGTTCTTTGTTGCATCCTTCTATTTCACCACTGTAAGAGGAGCTGATACTTTAGAAAAGTTGTGGCTGAATCACTTATAATAGTGGGCAAAGTCCAAGAACTTCCCAAGAGCCTTGAGGCCCAGTAGTATGGCCACTCATGTACAGTAACAATCTTACTGGGATCCATTTCAAAACCTTTATCTGAAATTATGAATCTCAGAAAGAATACTTGCTTCAGTCCAAAAACACATTTCTCCATTTTGACAAAGACCTGGTGAGGGCATAGCTGAGAAAGAACTTCCCAGACATAATGTCTATATGGGTGATTAAATCAAGACAGAAGAACAAGATATCGAGGCAGACTGCCACATATTGCAAAAGAAAGTCTTAGAAAATATCATTGACAAAGGCTTGGAAGATGGCCAAATGGTGTACTCATATAATAGCAATCTCTTCTATTGAAGGAAGTTTTCCACTCATCACTCTGTCTGATCTGAATAAGATTATAGGTCCCACATAGAACCAACATGATGAAAATCTTGGCATCTTCGAACCTGTCAAACAGTTCAGAGATCAATGGCAGGGGATAATTTAGTTAAATTGATGCAGCACCTGAGACCTATCCTTGTTTTGAATAAAAAAGAACCCCACCTCAGCAGGAGACTTAGAAGGATGGATAGAGCCCCATGCTAGTTTTTCCTTGACATAATCTGACATGGTCTGATCATGGATATGTATAAACACGAAGTGGCATTGTTCCAGGAAGGTAGCTCAATAGCACAATCATATTCATGATGTTTGGGTAGATTCTCAGATTGTTTCTTGCCAATGAGTGGTATTCTGCTGGGAGACCCAGAGATACCTTGGAGGTAGAAGCTAAGAGCACCACATCCATGGGTTTAGCATCTGAAACACAAGAGTTGTAATAGTAAGGAGACCAGGAAATTATCTCTGTCTTTTACCAGTCAATAAAGGGATTATGTTCCTGAAGCCATGGCAATAATCCTAATAGAACAGTGCAAGCTGGTGCATCAGCAAGAGTGACAAGCTTGTTAACAGATTTATTTTTTTAGGAAACAAAATTGGTTTTGCATATTAAGTTCCATTTGACTTGTCAGCGGTTGTTTCTCTAACAATAAAATGTGGATGGAAAATGAGACGGACTTAATGAATTATTTATTAATGTGACTAAATGTGAATAGAGTTACAAACCATAGCCTTTAAAGAATTAAGTGTACCATTAAAAAAAAGCAAAATACATTTGGGATATCTTTCCACCAACTTGTTTGAATTGCACTTTACAGGGAACTGGCACTTTTGCAACTTCAAATGTGGAACTGATAAAGATACTTTGATGTGAAGGCTGTGGTATTTTTAAGAGGCTTATTGTTTTCCAGAACAGAGAATTTCACATTGGTCTCCAGATGTTAAATTTATTTGTTTCCAAACATCAAAAGACAAACTAGAATCCAGGGTCTGAAAGAGGTGAAGCCTATGCACAATTTGCCAACTGTTTAAATAAAGAGATAAAGAGATTATGGTGCCACCAATGGTGCTTCCTGGTCTTCATTGAATTGGCTTTGGAAGTGTTTGACTCGTGCCGATTTGCATCAAGCCACATTAATTAAATATATATGACATCAGCACATTCCATGGGAATTTCAGATCTGGAAGGAACCTCAACTTTTTTCTGAAAATGAATCATTTGTAGAGGGCTGGAATAAAATTCTGAATAAGTGTACATTAGACCTGATGGTATTAACTGTCAACACCATCAAAGCTTTCACTATAACAGCACAAGAAGAGTTGGAGGCTGGGAAGACAGCACTCAGAGCCTTTGAAGAAGCCAATATAGATTTAGCGCAGTTACAACATATGCAAGCTTTCGAGTTGAACTTAATTTAAATGGTCAAAACTTAATCATGACAAAGCCGATTTCAAGTCCGGATATGTGTATTCCTGGATACATCCTGACCGGAGAAAAGCAAAGAATGTGTCCTTTGAATATTCTGATGACTCAGCTAACTCTGATCCTCAAGCTTCATCAGGTGAAGATTTTTTAAAGAGAGGCAAGGCAACACACAATCACAGAGTTAGGGGCAAAGGGAAGCAGATGGATGGACTGGGACTATTGCAACGTCCCTGGACCAAATCTCAGACAGCAATGGACAAGGACGGCTTGTAGTAAATTTGTCATCAAAGCTGTTAACTCCACTTCAGTTACTAGGTTTTGGAGAAAGGTCTTTTTTTTGTCCCTCAGATTTGGCATGACCACTTTCAGTTATGTCTCAAACTGGAGCGATTTTTTCATAAACTTCAGCTCAAGACAATTTTTGCTTTGAATATCTCTTTGGGGGATTCACAGATGAATAAAATAAAAATATCAAATACCTCTCTTTTGGATCATATAAAACTACCTCTACGGGCCACCTGGTTTCCTCCAGATCCATTACATCCCACTGTTCAGGTGTTCAAAGAGCGAGTCTTGCATAATGTAGGATGCATGGAACACTCTCATTTATGAATAGTCCATTATAGTCTATCTCACTGTGAACATACAACATTGTCTCAGTTATGGACTGAAAGAGACATCATCATTAGACAAGAGGATAAAGGAGGAGCCGTAGTGGTCCTGGACAGAGTTAAATATAAACAAGAGGTATATCAGCAACTCTCAGATGTTTTGACATATAGCATACTTGCAGAAGACCCAATGGTACAATTATAAACCAATATTATTTATTTTTATTTATTTAAATTTATTTGTAAATATTTCTATACCGCCCGTTCCAGAGATCAGGGGCGGTTTACAGGAAACAGAAAGATAATAATATTGACATTGAACATTTCTGAAACATAATAACTATTCACAATAAACAGTAACATAATAACTATTTACAGTGGGCAGGATACAGCAAACATATCAACTATTTACAGTCTTTTATATTAAACTTAAGTTTCAAGTTGCCCTTATGTGACTTACATGGAATGATTTAGGAATGACTATGCGGAGGACTAAGAATATTAATGATTTGATTGCCTCTGCATTGGATAAAAAAAATTATTAATAAAAAAGAGGCTTTGTTTTTGATTGTTGAACATCTGAAGGTGCCTCAATTTTATTTTTTACCTACAGTAAAATACATAAGGATCCAGTTAATCCACTGGGATGGCCAATAGTCTCTCTATGAGGCTCTGTACTTGAGCTGCTTTCCACTTATCCATTTCTACGGATTCATTTCTATGACCACTACTGGTAAAAATAAGTTTTTATTTGAGAGACACCATGCATTTTTTGCAGATTCTGTCTAATGGTCACAAGGATTTACCATTGGATTTGTTGCTGTGACATTAGACGTGTCTTCACTATATACTAGCAAGCTTCAGATAGGGGCTGCTCAAGTTGTTAGACAGATGTTAATTGATAGACAAGACCTGAATGAAGAGATGATCACATTTATTGTACAGTTGATGGATCTAGCCATGACAAAGAATATTTTCTGTTTTGATGGTAAATTTTACCAGCAGGCAAAGGGGGGTCTCTATGGGTGCTATCATGGCCCTATCCACAGCCAATCTATATATGGCTAAGTTTGAACATGTTTTGTTACAATGTTGTCCTCTTTTGTCTCACATCCATCTATGGGTCAGATACATAGAAGATATTTTCATGCTGTAGACTGGATCCTTTGATCAACTGTTGGGGTTTCATAACTGGTTAAACAATCGGGATGTTAATATTTAGCTCTCAATGGACTTTCATTCAGAATGAATTTCTTTCCCAGATGTGCTTATAAGCACCAGGTCCAATATTTATTTATTTATTTATTTATTTGCAGTCTCTTTTATACCGCGCTATTCGACATCAGTGCGGTTTACAATGAACATAAGAGTTGCACATCTCAATTTCGTGATTTGTGCTTACAGTGAAACAGGTATAATAACTTGGGTATACATTAAACAGGAAAATTAAACTTGGGTATGCATTAAGCAGGTATAACAGGTAAAATAGGGTATAAATAACCAGTCCCTTAACAAGGAGACACGATGAATAAATACAGTCTACTTTATGCAACAATATAATGAGTTATGCGGCACTGCATAAGTTTCTCATGGTGGTTGGAGGGGAAGGTGTGATTGCGAGTGATCAGTCTGGGAATGGTCCCCTCATGTGTAGCATTCATTACCAGTTGCTGGAATAATTCTTCCTGTAGAGAATCCAGAATCTCCTTTTCTAGATGATGCCACAGTAGGAATGTCCAATCAACATCTGGAATATTGAAATCATCTATCAGTAGCACTTCACTTTTCATAGCAATACTGCAAGTGTTTTCAATTAAATCTCTGTCTACTGGACTGCATCTCTTTAGAAAGTTCTTGTTAGAGCTATGAAAGTAGTCCATCTCACCTTTAAAAGCTGATGTACAGCACTGATGTTTGCAATAGCACCAAAACACCATTTGTGTGTGTGATTTTGATTTGTGCATTTTATCAGTGTCTTTAACATACTATTTAGCTATGAACCCACAGTAAAATGACTGGTGTTAATAAGTTTGTAATAATGTGTATATTTTATGAGAAACTTAACTATACATAGGGCTTCTGATTGTAAGTTTTAACTGAAACACAGATATAACAACCCGAATGCAAAAAAATTAATAAAAATTAAATAGGTGTTTATAGGATAAACAAAAAAAAGAGTGTTTTCCCTAAGATCCTCTCACTCCTCCCCTGGCTTGCCTTGTGCCCGCCACTCAGTTTTTATGCCTTTTCTGCACCGACTAATTTCATTCCACTTGAAAAGTTACCAAGCAACTGTACCTATGACATTAGAACATTGATAAATGCCAATGTTTTGTATCTCTAATTAACTAGAAAATAAACAGCTAAACTTCCAATTTATAAACCCAGAGAAACAGAAGCACCTACACTTCGGGGAGGTGCAGTTAAGTTTTATTTTTTTGGACTAACATTAGTTTTAAAAAGACAATTTTAACCACCAACTGATTTGCAAGCTAGTAATGGAGATCATAAATTCAAGATAATTACTGCAATTTAGTACTTTGATCTAAGGTTCTCTTTATAGCAAGAGGATGTAATTAAAGCAGACAAATAATTTTTACAGGTCAAAAAACAGAGAGGCAGTAATGTGCATGGAGCAGCAGGTACAACTCTAGCCACCTCAGACTAGGAGGGCCATGCTAGACTTTTATCTGTCATTATTTCATTGACTATTATTTATTAGTTATTTGTTGATCAGAAAAGACAGATAAAGGTAAATGCTGTGCTCTCAACTGGGTCTCAGAAGCATAGTTTGATGAAGGGACTTGCTGACTGTCACAGAGTCAAAAGAAATCTTGAGCTCATATCCTAGATCTTCCTCTGAATCACACCAATGCACTGGGCTATTTTGTTCTCTCCATCTTGATATTAAGACTATATCCTTTCATGCCAGAATCTTGGATGTGGGAGGGGCAAGAATAAGGGTACACTTGATAGAATAAATGGATAATCTGAAGAGGAATTGTAAGATATATAATTTGTTTTGAAAAAGAGCAAATCTCAAATCTGGTAAATTTTTATTTTAGAATACGAGAAATACAAACATTGCAAACATACAATAAAAAGGATGCTCTCTCATATGTCACAGTACCATTAAGCTGAGAGGGCTTGTTTCAAATCATTGATCTTGCCAAGGAGTTTAAATTGATGGTTACATGCCTATAGCCATTAGTAAATGAATTTCCTACCCTTCTGGCTCCTCATCTATAATAGATAGTGAATCACACAGCCTTCTTGTCTAGATACTCTCACCATCTCTGCTTCAGTTGGTGCAATAATCTGGTTTTATAAAACTATTTAACAAGGTGATCCCGGAAATCCCCTCCAGCATGTTTGTGTATCCGGCCCTTAATTTTTACCTGTAGCAATAATTAAGAAAAGGTTGGCATTTAAAAATAAGAGAATTGACACTTACTAGTTCACCTGATTCCTGCACACAGACCTGCGATAATTTCTCAAGTTGCTCACTATACCTGGCATGAGAAACTGAAATAAAGTACAGATTTCAGGAAGATAAAGGATCCAATTTACTATTTTCCATAGAAACTGAATAGGAAAAAGCCCTAGTAAAACAGACCCAAAAAGCTGTATTATCTAGAAGCAGGAACTAATTATTATTTCTTAACATGGCAATTTTCTCGTGCTTCTTGAGACTTCCAGTATAATAGGAACCAGGGCTAGGATAACTTGTCATGAGACTTCATTTACAATTACTCGGGGATTTTTACCTTGCTTTTGTATTGCCTCCAAACTTACTTCAGCCCAGTCACTGCAGTGATGATCCTATCCTAAGGTCATGTGCCAGGGATTCTTCCAAAACTCTGCAATCATGATATCTAAATCTGACCACTAGGAGTTTGTGTTGTATGATGACTGGTACACTCTCCTCCAAGGGGGTCATATGCACTGCAGCAACCCCAGTTTTGTCCAACTTGGGGAGCAAAGGACTTGAATTGGAAATCAAATCCAAATCCTTGTGCATAGCAGTGTGTAAACATACCAGGGAGCCACGAAGTCCTCAAGAAGCACCAACAAGTCTTTGTAGCTTGCTCTGCTCATCACAGCTGGATGCCTCCGATAAAGTGATCTTTACTCTGTCATTAGCTTTCACTGTTCAATGGTCCATGAATCCTGTGACCAAATGCTTGAAAGTAGTATATACTACTGTATTCAGCTTCTAAAATTGTAAAGGAGGGATATTAGTTCGGTTCTATGTAATCAGTTGAAATATACTGTCATGTTTATATTCTCTGTAAACCGTCTTGAATTGAAGAAAGACGGTATATAAAAACAGTTAAATAAATAAATAAAATAAATATTAACGTAGCAGCATTGAAAATGGCAGAAAAATACTAATTGCTTTATCCAAACTGCCTGGTTACAAAAGTCCACACTGCTAAGGATATATTTATTTCAGTTTCTGAATATTAATGTGGGTTCAGGCGTCATTACAGCAGGGAGACTGCACTGTAGTATATTTAGGGCCTGATTTTCGAAGGTACTTACAATGGTTAACTGCCCTAGTTATTTATTTATTTTATTTATTTAAACGGATTTCTATACCGCCTTTTCCTACAATCAAGGCGGTCTATACAGCAAACAATCAACAAGATACAGTGTCTAGTGTGTGCGCGTGCATTGAGCAGTGAGTGCGTGTGTGTGTAGATGGACATTGATTCTTGGTGAGCTATTTACAATACTATGTACATCAGGACTTTACTTTAATACTAAAACATGTCGCTAGGGTGGGGAGTTGAGTTGGGGTATTGTCTGTTGCACCGTTATCTGCATAAATGCCTTATCCGGGATTTTCGAAAAGCACCCACACGAGTAGTGCCCTTTGAAAATCCTGGAAAAGTCCCTAGCATGCGCAGACGCTATGTGGTTAGCATCAGGGCATGTTAGGGGCATTCCAGGGCAGAGGAAAGGGCTAAACAGTTGCTACCGATTTTCGATGCTACCCGCTTCGCCCTCTGTGCCTTAAAGATAGGCATCAAGAATCGGTGCTACCCAGCTGGCTCCTGTGGCTTCTGGGTTGTGCAGCAAGACCTGGATTTTCAGTGCCGGGGCTGCATATGACCCCAGCATTCAACATTCAGGTTAGACAGATGGCAGGCAGGCTATGCACCGACGCAGCACATAGCTCCGCCAGATGAAAATCGGTCCCATAATGATTTGTTATCCTATTTGGACAGGAGAGCCGACTCCTTACTTGTATTGTTAGATCCAAGCATGGAATGCAATGCGGTGGAAATGTTATTACATCAATTGACTGCCATGAGGGGTGGGAGGAAGCCATTAGCATAGATCAAGTCTTTCAGGTAGGTTCCAATTTATGGTATTGGGACTGAAGTATCAAGGTCTTAAGCCTTGCCATTTGTAGTTCCACACGGAACTCTTGCCCCCGCTGGTTTTTATTTTCAGCCTTTAGCATTATCTTATTTATTTATTAGCAGCACTTTTATACCATTAAAAGTCAAAAGGATACCATAGCAGTTTATAATAAAATTATAGTAGACAGTAGGGGACGGAGCTGAAGACAGGAAGGAAAGAGAGAAGAGGGGAAAGAGAAAGGGGGCTATAAATTCAACTTAGAAAGGGGTGGAAGAAAGGTGAGGGAAGTAGGGAGAGTCCCAGGGGAATGAAATAAAGACTAGGGAAGCTAAGGGAAGGCTTGTTGGAAGAACCAGGTCTTTAAATTCTTCTTGAAGTTTGGGAGGGAGAGTTCAAGGTGAAGAGGGAGGGGAAGGTAGTCCCAAAGGAAAGGATCAGAATAGAGAAAAAGAGGCATTCCTGGAAATAATCAGGCAGAGACCAGGAGGAGGGGCAAAGAAAGGAGAGAAGAATTGGCAGAGCATAGGAAGCATGATTGTTGATGTAGAGCAATTAAAGTGGACAGGTAGAGTGGGCAAGATGAGAACAGAGCATGGTGGAAAGAGAAAGGATTTTAAAATAAATATGGAAAAGGATTGGATGTCAATGGAGAAAAATGAAGAGAGGGGAGACATAATTGAAATGATGGGCTTATAGATGTGTTTGGCAGCAGTGGATTTGATTAATTGTAAATGGCAAAGGATACTGGGGAAGACCTAAAAAGTGATTTACAGTAGTCAAGACAAATAATGACAAGAGCAAGAACAAGCTGGGCGGACTGATGTGTGGTGTTGGTGGACCAGAGAGAGCACAATCGATGGAGAGCAAAAAAGGAAGATTGTGAGACAGTGTTCAAATGGGGCTTAAAGGTAAGGGCTGAGGCAGAGGGGGAAGGAAAGGCTATAGCCTCACACTTTGGGATGCTGAGAACAAGATGGTGATTGGTAAGCCATTGATGGATAGCTTGAAGACAGGACTGTAAGGGTGAGCTAACAAGGAAGAGAATGGAACATAGAAACATAGAAACATGATGACAGAAAAAGACCACATGGCCTATCTAGTCTGTCCTTCCATATCAACAACTACAACGGTCCCCTTTTTTCCTTTAGAGATCCTGTGTGAAGAGTATCTGGATGTCATCAGAATATAGGAAGGGGGTGCGGCCCAGAGACTGAGGTAGGAGGGACAAGGAAGCAATGAAAATATTAAACAAAGTGGCTGCTAGGAGAAAGCCTTGAGAGAAGCAGTGGGAAAGAGGAAGAGAACCTTAAGTCTGAGAAAACTTGAAAAGGGTGATGGGAAAGGTAGTAAGAGAACTATCTAAAACTTGTGTCACATATACCAATAGAATAGAGATGCTAAAGAAGTGATTTGACAAGATTAGAAGTGGAGGAAAGATCAAGAGTGAGGAGGATAACAGAGTTACCGTGAACAAGAGAACCAGATTTTATTTAGATGTGCACAGAGAAGAGAATCTGTGCTGAGGCCAGGACAGAACCCAGACTGGTAAGAGTGCAGAGTAAGAGTTTTGTCAAGAAAGAGCAATAGCTGGGAACAGACAACGTGTTTCAGGAGTTTAAAAATGTAGGCCAGATTAGAAATGGGATAGAAGCATGTCAGATAGGAGGAATCTAGGGAGGGATTCTTAAGGAGAGGGTAGATAGCAGCATGCTTCCAAGAGAGTGGAGCATAGCCATAAGCAAGACTAGAATGGATGAGAGGGAGGATACTGGGGGAAAGAAGAGAGCCAACTTAGAAACCAGGTGAGCAGGCCAGGGATCAAGGGAGGAGGCAGAGGGGCAAACTGCACGGAAGGCATGTTCCAAGAAGGTAAGCAAGAGATTAGGGAAAGTAGACCAGGTAGAAGAAAAGGGAGAGGATGGGGAGAGTGGGAGATCCCTAATGGACATTCAATGAGATCAATTTGAATACAATGGGAGCAGTGCATGCAAATATATCTCATGCATATTTATTAGGGACATTCTGAAGACTTGACTGATTTGTGGCCCTTCAGGGCTGGACTTGGAGACCCCTGCTGTAAGCCTATGGAAAGGCAAACAAAAATCAAGAAGTTGTTATCATTAGGTTAGTGCTCCTTATCTTTTGAATCATAAGCGCCTTCAATTAGTTGTCCAACAGTTTGTTCAAAGTTTACAACTGGTCAAAGTCGTATGGCTGCCATAAATTATATGACATATTTTGAGCTATTTGCCATGATCTTTTGATTTGGTAACATGTCTGATGGTAGGAGTATCACAAAAAAATGATCTCAAAAATCAGGAGTAAATGATATAGACTACCACAATTACACTCCTGGCTATTAGTAGATATTTAATTCCTTAGGACCTTCACAGCCAACTTATTCATATCACAAAGTATCTAAGATTGACTTATGCATTATATGATCATATGTAAATAAAAGTAAAAATGGAAAAACCATCAGACACCAACGGGACTTAGTAATGGAAAGTGCACCATTTCTTGAATCGGTACCAATGACATAGGAAAATGTGGTAGGGAGGTTCTGGAGGAAAAATTTAGGCTTTTAGGTAGGAAGTTGAAATCCAGAACTTCCAGGGTAGCATTCTCCGAAATGCTTCCTGTTCCACGCGCAGGACCCAAAAGGCAGGCAGAGCTCCAGAGTCTCAATGCGTGGATGAGACAATGGTGCAGAGATGAGGGTTTTGGATTTGTTAGGAACTGGGGAACATTCTGGGGAAAGGAGGGGCTCTTCCGAAGGGATGGGCTTCACCTTAACCGGGATGGAACCAGGCTGCTGGCATTAACCTTTAAAAAGGAGATAGAGCAGCTTTTAAACTAGATATTAGGGGAAAGCCGACAGTCGCCCAAGAGCGGATGGTTCGGAAGAATGTATCCTTGAAGGATACTACCAAAAGCAGAGAGGTTCCACAAAAGAGTAAAGTAGCCCAAATGCCCTCAAGTATGGAGCAGACAGAGCTTAAAGATCCCAATTTACCCATGTCTAACAATAGCCAAATTAACATGAATAAAATACATTCTCTAAAATGCTTGTATGTAAATGCTAGAAGTCTAAAGAATAAGATGGGCGAGTTAGAATATATAGCACTAAATGAAAGGTTAGATATGATTGGAATATCAGAGACATGGTGGAAGGACGACAACCAGTGGGACACTGTGATACCTGGGTACAAACTATATCGTAATGATAGAGCTGATCAAATTGGTGGAGGGGTTGCGCTCTATGTTAGAGAGGGCATTGACTCAGAAAGGATTAAAGTTTTGCAGGAAACAAAATCTGCTGTAGAATCTATATGGATTGAAATTCCATATAAAAGGGGGAAGGCGATGGCAGTGGGGGTGTACTATCGAGCACCTGGCCAGAATGACCAAATGGATGATGAAATGCTCAAAGAAATCAAGGAAGCTAACAAAAGTTACAGCGCAGTAATAATAATGGGTGATTTCAATTACCCCGGTATCGACTGGGTCAGCGTCACGTCAGGACATGCTAGGGAGATAAAGTTCCTAGATGAAATAAATGACTGCTTCTTGGAGCAGCTGGTTCATGAACCGACCAGAGGGGAAGCCATATTAGACCTAGTCCTTAGTGGAACACCAGATCTAGTGCAAGAGATAAGGGTGTTGGGGCCACTTGGCAATAGTGATCATAGCATGATCGCCTTTGATTTAATTAGTGGAGGAGGGATAGTAAGGAAATCCACAGTACTACCTTTTAACTTTCGAAAGGGAGACTATGATAAAATGAGGAAAACAGTTAAGAAAAAACTAAAAGGAGCAGTTGCAAAGGTTAAAGACGTGCATCAAGCTTGGGTGTTGTTGAAAAATACTATCTTGGAAGCCCAGACCAGCTGTATTCCACGCTTTAAGAAAAGTGGAAGGAAGTCCAAAAAACTGCCAGCATGGTTTAAAGGTGAGATCAGAGAGGCTGTTGTTGCCAAAAAAGCATCTATCAGGAAATGGAAAAAGGAGCCAAACGACGAAACCTGGAAACAGCAAAAGCACTGACAAGTCAAATGCAAGGCATTGATAAGGCAGGCAAAGAGAGAATTTGAGAAGAAGCTTGCTGCGGAAGCAAAAACGCGAAATAAAGACCTTTTCAAGTACATTCGTAGCAAAAAACCTGTGAGAGAGTCAGTTGGTCCATTTATTTATTTATTTATTTATTTAACAGGTTTTCTATACCGCCTTTTCCTTAAATCAAAGCGGTTACCAAGAAACAAGAAGGGAGAACAGAGACAGGGGGGCATACACTGACTAAACTAAAGAGTGAAGGTAAAATTGGGATACACAACATCAAGGAACTGTTACAGTAAAACAAGTTACATGCAGGCTATAATAATAGAGACTGTTAGATGTCTGTGCCATAGTACTCAGTGAAGAGTACAAATTTCAGTTGTTTTCTGAACTCCTTTAAATCATCCATGGATCGCACATCGGGAGGGAGAGAGTTCCATATAAGTGGGGCCGATAAGGAAATTGCCCTTTGTGTAGTACATTTACACGCTTTTCTGAAACTACTTGGGGTGCTGAGGGTGTTTGATGTAGTTATTCGTCTTGGCCTGTTGTTATTCTGGAGTAAGAGATTATGAAGGCTAAAAGCAGAGCATTTATGTCTGATCTTGAATATATTAATTACCATCTTGTATTTGACGCGCTGGCTTATTGGAAGCCAGTGGAGCTCTTTGAGAGTAGGGGTAATGTGATCTTGAGATGCTGAGCCAGCAATAATTCTGGCTGCCGTGTTCTGAGCCATCTGAAGAGGTTTAAGTGAGTGTTTTGAAAGACCGTAGTAGATAGGATTACAAAAGTCCAGAATAGGAGTTATTAAGGCTTGGCAGACAGACCGGAAGTGGTCATATGAGAGTAAGGGCTTGAGGCGTCTAATCACTTTCATTCTGTAGTATGCAGACCTCACAGTTTTTCTGATGTGTGACTGGAGGGTTAGACCTTTATCGAGGCAATTCCAAGATATCTAATTTCATCCTTAACTGGTATTGTAATGTTGTGTTTAATGAAAGGTGGGGGGTTGAAGTCGGTGTTTCGAGTGACAATAAGCGCCTCTGTTTTATTGTAGTTTAAGGCAAGGTTATTGCATGTGAGCCAGGAAGACATGTTGTCAAGGCAATTTGTGATCTTGCTGTAGTCGGGGTTGATGAGATCAATCGGTGTATAAATCATGATGTCATCTGCATAAATCGTATAACTTATTTGATGGGCTGCCATAATTTGACAAATTGGCTGAATAAAAATGTTGAATAGAAGGGAAGAAAGCGCAGATCCCTGAGGTACTCCTTGCTTGATATTTGTAGGCTGTGAAGTGTTGTTTCCAATTTTAACCTGAAACTGCCTGTTTGTTAAATAAGAGTTAAACCAACTAAGAACAGTACCAGAGATACCGATAGTTTCCAATCTTGATAGGAGGATAGTGTGGTCAACTGTGTCGAAAGCCGCTGATATATCTAAGAAGATCAATAAAGATCCTTGCCTGTAATTGTCTATGGTCTGGGTGATATCATTGAACAGATATAGCAGCAGTGTTTCAACTCCATGGTTGGGGCGAAAGCCATGTTGATGTAGATCGAGTGGGGCATGGTCGTCAACATGGTCTTGGAGTTGTAGCTGTACTGCTTTTTCTATTACTTTGGCTAGGAATGGTATGCTAGAGATTGGCCTGTAAGCCGCTGGATTGTTCTTATCCAGGTTTGTTTTTTTGAGGATAGGCCTTATTGAGGCTAGTTTAAGTTGTTCGGGTATTATTCCTTGAGATAGGGATATGGATACGATATTGTGTATATAACTGAGGAAGTTATGCTTGGTTGCTTTGAGCCATTGAACTGGGCAAGGATCAGTAGGGGCAGTGCTAGTATTGAGAGCAGAGATGATATCCGAAATCTGTTTGGTTGAAGGAGTGTGGAAACTGTCCCAGCTTGTTGTTATTGTTGTTGTTGTTGTTGTGATGGAGCTGTAGGTTTCGGTATGTATTTGAGTCGGTATGTGACCTATTTTCTCATGAAGAAAGTTTGCAAAGGTTTGAGGGTTGATTTGTATTAGATGATAAAGGGGTTAAAGGAGCACTAAGAGGCGACAAGGCGATAGCGGAGAGACTGAATGAATTCTTTGCTTCGGTCTTTACTGAGGAAGATGTAAGAATGTTACCCATGACTGAAGTGGTATTTAAAGGTGCGGAAGAATTGAAGGAAATATCGATACATCGGGAAGATGTCTTACAACTATTAGATAAACTGACGAGTAGCAAATCACCTGGGCCAGATGGTATACATCCAAGGGTGTTGAAAGAACTGAAATATGAGATTGCAGACCTGCTATCAGTAATCTGTCAACTATCATTAAAATCATCTCTAATACCTGAAGATTGGAGGATCGCCAATGTAACACCAATTTTTAAAAAGGGTTCCAGGGGTGATCCGGGAAACTACAGACCGGTGAGCCTGACGTCAGTACCGGGAAAAATGGTAGAAACCATCATAAAGAATAAAATTACTCAGCCTGTAGATAGTCACATCCTAATGGGAGACAGCCAACATGGCTTTAGACAAGGAAGATCTTGTCTTACAAATCTGTTATGTTTTTTTGAAGGAGTGAATAAACAGGTGGACAAAGGTGAGTCGGTTGATATTGTGTATCTGGACTTTCAGAAAGCCTTTGACAAGGTCCCTCATCAGAGACTTTTGGCAAAACTAAAGAGTCATGGGATAGGAGGCAATGTACTATTGGGGATCAGGAACTGGTTAAAAGATAGAAAGCAGAGGGTAGGGCTAAATGGCCAATTTTCCCAATGGAGAAAGGTGAATAGTGGTGTACCCCAGGGATCTGTGCTGGGTCCGCTGCTTTTTGACATATTCATAAATGACCTGGAAAGTGGAATAACAAGTGAGGTTATCAAATTTGCAGATGACACAAAACTATTTAAAGTTGTTAAAACCCAAGAGGATTGTGAAAAATTGCAAGAGGATCTTGATAAATTGGAAGACTGGGCATCAAAATGGCAGATGAAATTTAATGTGGACAAGTGCAAGGTTATGCACCTAGGGAAGAACAACCCAAACTATGGTTACACGATGCAAGGTTCCACATTAGGAACCACCACCCAGGAAAAAGATTTAGGCGTCATTGTGGATACCATGTTAAAACCCTCGGCCCAGTGTGCAGCGGCGGCCAAGAGAGCAAATAGAATGCTAGGTATGATGAGGAAAGGAATGGAAAATAAAACAAAAGATATTATAATGCCTCTATATCGTTCCATGGTGAGACCGCACCTTGAATATTGTGTGCAATTCTGGTCGCCATATCTTAAAAAGGATATAGCGATTTTAGAAAAGGTACAGAGAAGAGCCACCAAAATGGTAAAGGGGATGGAAGGATACTCCTATGAAGAAAGGCTAAAAAGGTTAGGACTCTTTAACCTGGAAAAGAGACAGCTGAGGGGAGATATGATAGAAGTCTATAAATTAATGAACAGAGTGGAACGGGTAAACGTAGATCGATTGTTTACCTTATCAGAATATAGAAAGACTAGGGGACATGCAATGAAGCTACAGGGTAAACTATTTAAGACTAATAAAAGAAAATGTTTTTTCACTCAACGTGTAATCAAACTCTGGAATTTGTTACCGGATGTAGTAAAGGCTGTTAGTGTAGCTGGATTTAAAAAAGGTTTGGACAAGTTCCTGGAGGAAAGGTCCATAAACCATTATTAAGAAGTGACCGAAGATATCAATGCTTGACCCTTTACAAGCATTGTGGAACTTGTGTCTCTTGGGGAAACTGCTAGGTACATATGACCTAGATTGGCCACTGTTGGAAACAGAATACTGGGCTTGATGGACCTTGGTCTGACCCAGTATGGTATATCTTATGATCTTATGATCAATTATCGGTCTTCACAGTAGACGAACGTGATGTGTCCAAGGATAGAACAAAATAAATGTGTTTAAAAAGAGGCTTTTATTTACAATACCAATGGATGCTGCCCACCCGACACAGGCCGTGTTTCGTTTAATAAAACTTCATCATTTTTAAACAAGGGCATATAATTACATAAACCATCTGTTGTGAATTGTAAGTTGTGAGGTGCTCGGCTTTGTATATTCTGTGAGTCACAGGATGATTCCAAGTCGAAACTGGCATTGTGTTACCACACTATTGGCAATTTCCACAGACTTGATGATTATTCTCTATGGGTGTAAGTGCCCTACTTCCCAAATAATTGCTAACGTTTTTCCCAAGCCGAAATACAAAGCAAGCGAAGATTGCAGCAAACACCTCATGTATCTGTTAGCGTAATCAAGAGCTAACTAAATAATGGGTTGTAAGGGTTACTAATGGGTGCCCATGTGATCAAACTCATTCAAGAAGGCCTGTAGTTCACTTGGGTCCTCGAAGGTATGGATCTGATTCTGTAAAGTTATCCAGAGGCACGCAGAATAATAGAGCCCGTATCGGGCCTTTAAGCATTGTATTTTTGGGTGAAGTGCCAGTAGTTGCATCTGACAATTCACCATATTTTTATGAAGAGGTGAACCAGTGACTGGATCCGCACTGTTTGAAGGATTTTCAAGACCTGAGGATAACAAAGCAGTTTAAGTACCATAGGCCTCGGGTTCTTCTGCATTTGAACCCGATGGAATGGGGCTTGATGGGCGTGCTTAATTTCGAGTGGTACTTTGAGGTCCAGCTGCAAAGAATTTTGGGAGCAATTGTTCAAGGTAAGATATCAGGTCTTGGCCTTCTGCCTCCCTCTAGGATTCCGAGTATTCCAATGTTATTCTGTTGCGATCTGTGGTTCAAATCTTCTAGTTGGTGCTCCATCTAAGTCAGATGCTTTTCATGTCTTAACAACATGGAGTTGGGCCTCCTGGCAATTCAATGTAGTATCCATCATGTCAAGTCATAAGGAGAGATTCGTAAATTGAGTCTTGACATCTGTCAATTCAAGTTGAAGAGCAGCCAGCGCTGTACCATTCGATTCTACAAGCTCTTTAATAAAACAGAGTTCTGCATGAAGTTCTTTAAAACTCCCTTCTGCTGCTTGAGATGGCACAATTTTTGCTGGAGATGGAGCTTCGCTCACTTGGTACCTTGCGCTGTAGCCAACGCATAATCTAACTGGGTCGTTTTAAGTACCACCATCATTAGCATATGTCTACAGCAAGTGGGGGCTTCGGAAAGGCCAGCTGAGGAGGATTAAGAGTATTTACACAGAGAGGTCCACCGGAGCGGGTCAATCAGGTGGCCATCTTGGCATGCAGTCCTGACATTCTCCCTATGCCAATGTTTTTTTAACTATTGCCATAATCCAGAATGCTGTACCAGAATAGGGAAGCACACAGACCATCTGTTCATCCATCTCTCTCAAGACCTATTGTAGCAGCCATTCATGATGGGCAAATTGAGTCTGTTTGAAGGCTTTTTTAATAGCATATAAAGGATATCCTTGTTGAACCAATAAAGCCTTCAGTTCTGTAGCTTTTACTAAAAAATCATTGAGAGAACAGATTTGATTGAGACATAAAAATTATACAACAGGTAAGTTTTCTTTCAGATGACAGGGGTGGTTCACTTTGAAATCACAATGTATTGTGGTCAACCGCATTTTGGTGCAAAGAAATCTTAATACCAATTGGAGTCAAAGTAAGCAGTACATCAAGAAATTCAATCTGATGAGTCGAGTTCATAGAAAATTTCAAATTGACATTTTGCATGTTCAACCACAACATAAATTGCTCCAATTCCTGGGAAGAGCCGCTCCATAAGAAAAATATATTGTCCAGAAATCGCTTTCACAAATCTTCTTTAGAAAAGTATGATGATATGTAAACATGATCCTTACAGAAAACGTAGTTACTCACTTGTAACAGGTGTTCTCCGGGGACAGCAGGAATCAGTCCTCACATATGAGTGACGTTGGCACCAGAGTTCACATGGTAAACTCTCCCCATCTTTCAAAGAAAGACTTTGAGGGATCCACCATGTATGCATGGCTGCCTTCCTGCCCAAGGGTGCCATCTTGTCCCAGTATGATGACATAGCTCAAGATGGCAACAAAGAGAAAAGCAACTCCATGGGGAGGAGGGAGGGTTGTGAGGACTGATTCCTGCTGTCCCTGGAGAACACCGGGTACAGGTGAGAGACTACTTTTTCTCCAGGAACAAGCAGGGAGTCTCATATGTGAGGACTGACTTCCTAGCTACAGGCTACCAAAAAACCTGTAAGCCACGAGTGACCCAAAAAAATGAACCATGAGGAACAGTAAGAGTACAGTTCAGTCACAAGACCTCAACAGTGACCCCAGTGTCAACTAGGAAAAACAGCTCTACAGTAGCCTGGACACACAAAAGGGTCAGAGGGTAGGAGTTGCCTTAAACCCCAAACAAATGATGGAGTACCATCTAGCCGAAGGCGCTGTCCCGCCGGGACTTTTCCTCCAGGATTAATGCGCTGCAAAGGTGTGAATGAAGGACCAGGTGGGGCTCAACAAATCTCTGTTAAGGGACCTGAGCGGAGGTTCACCACAGAAGCTGTCATGGCCCAGACTCTATGCACCGTGATGTTCCAGCGAAAGACCAGCCTGCCCGTAGGTGAAGGTGATGCAGTCTGCCACCTAGGTGGAGAGAGTATGCTTAGAGACCGCGACACCCAAACGATTAGGGTAATAGGAAAATGAAAAGCTGCAAGGAGCAGCGATGAGGCTTGGTCTGCTCCAAATAGTAGGCCAAGACCCGCTTACAGTCCAGAGTGTGGAGGGTGGTCTGTGCCCTGTTAGCATGAGGCTGCAGAAAAAAGGTGGGAAGTACCACCTCCTAGATGAGGTGGAACAGGGAGACCACCTCAGGCAGGAACTTGGGGTGTGCCCAGAGCATGACCCTATTCCTGTAGAACCTGGTGTAGGGGGCATGAGCCACCACAGCCTGCAGCTCACTGAACCTGTGTGCAGATGTGAGTGCCACAAGGAAGACCACCTTCCAGGACAGATACGTGAGGTGGCAGGAAGCCAGCGGCATAAAGGGTAAAGCAATAAGCTTCAAGAAGACCACATTATGATCCCACACCACCACTGGCAGAGGTCGAGTGGGTGGCCAAAAGAGCAGGAGGCCACTCTGGAAGCAAGCCACGAGAGGCTGGACAGAGGGGCTGCTTCTTGATGAGGTGATGGTGTGCCAGTAGCGCACTGGGGTGAACCCATCATTAGACAGGTGCAGCAGGTACTGCAGCACCAGCTGGACAGAACAGGAAAAGGGGTTGGCACTCTTCTCCACACACCAAACCGAGAAGCGATGCCACTTGAAGGCGTACACCTGCCGGGTGGAGTCCTTGCGAGAAGCCAGCAGGACCTCCTCCACTTCTCTGGGCAAGTCAAAGTGGGCCAAGGCTACCCTCTCAGCAGCCAGGCCATCACATTCAGGGACCCCAGGTTGGGGTGTAGGAGAAAGCTGTCCTCCTATGAGAGCAGGTCCAGGGTGCTCCCCAGGGGGACTGGGGATGCCCAGGACAGGCTAAGGAGCAGCAGAAACCATTTGCTGCTGGGGCCACCAGTGTGCTATGAGGATCAAGGCAGTCTAGTCGAGCTGGACCTTAAAGAGTGTCTTAGCAATGAGGGAAGGCATAAAGGAGTTCTTCTGTCCATGGAATGAGAAAGGCATCGGCCGCCACCCGGGAGGGGTGCAGTGCTCTGGAGCAGAAGTGGGCCAGTTTATTTATTTAGACAGTTTTGTATATCACCTTATCCTTCAATCAAAGTGGTCACGACACAGTTGGGGGATACATTTAACACACGTGGATATGAGACACATACACTAATACTTACAGGGAACATGGGCAATGGAGGGTTAAGTGGCTTGCCCAAGACCACAAGGAGCATCTGTGGGACTAGAAACCCCAGTCCTTCCGGCCCAAGGTTGCTGTCCTCTAGTGGGATTTGAACCCCCGACCTTCCGGCCTGAAGTAACTTGACCCAACCACTAGGCTACTCCTCCCTCAATAGTTGAGCATTGGCTGGGCTGGCAAAAAGATCCATCACAGGACAGCCCCAATGATGGAACCTGCGGATTGAAGTGCCACTTGTGGTGCTGAAAAATCCACCTCAAATGGTCCACCAGAACACTGTCCTGGCCAGGAAGGTACACTGCCCTAAGGAGCATCCCGCTGTCACTGGCCAAAGTGCAGTGATGGACCACTTCTGAGCATCGAAGCGACAACGCTGTGCCCATCTACTTGTTGATATAGAACATTGCCACCTAACTGTCCATCTGGATCAGAAAAGCCTGGTTCCACAACTGGTACTGAAAGGCTCAGAGAGCGCAGGCGATGGCTCAGGGCTCTAGGAAGTTGATCTGTTGGAGGCTCTCCAAGGCCGACCACAGGTCCTGATTGTGGAGGTCGCTGCAATGGGCTCCCCAGCGAAACTTGGAGGCATCCATAGTGAGGACCATCTGTGGAGTTGGAACCTGAAAGGGCATCCCTGCCAGCAGGTTTGGTGGCTGTTGCCACCAGTTGAGGGAGTCGGTGAGGGATGTGTGATGCTCATCCTGTTCTGAAGATGCCCCATTGCCTGGGACCAATGGGACGGCTGCATGTGGAGGTAGGCCCTAGGAGGTGCAGCATGTGCCCTAGGAGGCGCAGCAGAGTCAGGCAGAGGCAGAGTTTTGATCCTGAACCTCCCTTGCAATGGCTGCTAGATGCTGGACCCTGACGAGGGGGAGGAAGGCTCTTGCCTGGACTGTCTCAAGCAATGCCTGTATGAACTCTAGGCTTTGGGTCGGTTGATGACAAACCCCAGGTGCTCCAGAGTGAGAATGGTGCAGTGAGCTGCCTGCTGCACCTCGACAGATATGCCGCCTCTGATCAGCCAATTGTCCAGGTAGGGGAAGACAAACACCCCTGCAGCCACAGGTGGGGGTGACCATCGCTAGGCACTTGGTGAACACCCTTGGTGCTGAGGCCAGGCCGAAAGGCAGGACCCTGTACTCATAGTGGCTTCCTCCAATGACAAATATGAGGTACTGCCGGTGATGTGCATGGATGGGAATGTGCATGAACATGTCTTTGAGATCTAAGGAGCATAGCCAATCTCGCTGGTGGAGGTAAGGCGGCAATGTTCCAAGGTAGCTATATATATACAATATTACTCCACTATCAACTACAGAACTCAATTTCCTATTTGTTCCCATTAATTATCTGTGAAGCACTAATGAAAGCAACAGGTCTCAGACTTTAAAGAGCTACGGTCTTCATTTGTTATCGACCCTTTGCTCTATTTTGCATCAATGACCTGTATTTTGCTTCACACTATGTTGTTCACTTTTGACTTATCCATTGGTATTTAACTTGTGTTGTTTACACAAAGAGACAATAAATATTTTTTGAAATGCGGGCCATTGCTTGCAAAAAGAGAAAATGAGTGCTTATCTTTAAATGTGCCCAACGCCAACTTCAGCGCTATTGCGTTTCACATCCACGCTGTTTCCTCAGGGGCCGGACTCACTCATACTTCTGTGTTGCATAATCTTCCATATTTTTTTGATAATCTTCCCGCTATGGTTTTCTGACAATTTTCATGTTCGTGATCTTCACTGCCGGTTTCTTCCAACCCTGTAACCGTTCAGTTAGAACAACGCCGCGCCCTGTAACTGAACTGTCAATAATCGCTAGGGCCAAATTCAAAACAATCCTGAATATATTCAAAATTTTCCACCACCGCTCCGCGGATGCATGCCAGGATATAATATCCAAAGACGCCATCAGCAGACCCAGAAGGACCAACAGTGTCAACAAGATAAGCACACCAGCAAGGTATCACAACAACGTCTAAGAGAGCACCCTCACTGCTAGCCCCTGCGATGTGGAACTCCCTCCCCATGGAATTAAGGGCCCTGAATGACTCTAAAGGCTTCTATAAGGCATTCAAAACCCTGCTCTTTACTGAGGCCTACGCACAAGCACCATAAGATGCTATACTTATACCACCCACATGGCCCAACACCTACCTAAAATACCTGACCCCACCCCTCCACACCCAGACATAATTACTTCGTATCTACATTTGTGAGCCCCACCCTATCTGTTAAATGTAACCCATTTGTGTTGTAACCACTTTGATTGAAGGATAAGGTGGTATATAAAACTGTCTAAATAAAATAAATAAATATATAAAATACACCAAATTTCTACATTAGTGACTTCTCCAATGAGAGTCATCGTATAGCTGATGCAGTCCTAAAGCCCCAGGAAAAAGCACAGGTTTCAAGGGAATCAAGGCAGAGGGAAAATCCTTAACCTCCTCTAGGAGGGAGAAAGAAGCCAAAGGGTTCCCCATAGGATAAACCTCCTGTCCCTGGCCCAAGCTGCTAACATTACCATTTGCATGTACCCCTTTACCATCGGGGGAAGCACCTTGTAGCCCTGCCAGGAAGAGGGGCAGTAACCAGGAGTCTGAACTCAAGGAGAGAACCCTTGGAGCTTACATTAGACAAGGTTACTGGGGTACCTGATGTTAAAGTCACTTTCCCTGGTGTCATAACAAAAGTATTCATTGGGCCTTGCAGGTTACCCAAAATATCTTTCACATTTCTTTTTCCCATAGATGGCCCACCACACAGTACCTGGATATAATCTCAGATGCAACTATAATAATCTGCTCCTTCTCCGCTAACACACTTCCTCCAGTGACTCCTTAGAAGGCTCCAAAGGGGCCTACAAGCCCCTTTGGTCACACCCCTTTGGGCACACGACCGCTGGGCTGTGTACCATGGCTTCCCCACAGGTTTATTTCCGTGGGAGTGGAAGTGACGCTGCCACTGACCTCCGGCATCCTCCAATACTGCTGGGGCAGCTGTAATTGCCTGGTAAGTTCCCCTGATGTCCTCCGCTAGCAGCCTTCATGCAGTTGCAGATATAGAATATGAACCAGCTCCTCCTGATTGCTTACTTTTAAAGAACAGGAATAGATTTTTTGTTTGGATACATTGATGCCAACTGTACTTAATAGTGAGATTGACTGGGTAACCTTGTTATATTTGGGCTTGTGTTTCTGCGAGGTCTTTAAAGACTGATGTCATTTCCTAATCTCTACAACAGTTGTTTGGACGAGCTCCTCTTGCTCCATGAGGATTCTGGAATCCTAGGAACGACGAAATAAAGCTACAGTATCCACTGCTTCAGAATCCTCAGGAGGCAGCACTGACCAGGAAAGAAATACCACCTGTTGACTATACATGCCTGTATTCAGACTGCAGAAAACTGTGAAGAAGATCCTAAAAGCACAATATTATGACTTTAACAAAAAAGGGGCATGGGGAGGGGTAGATACCACTTCTGTTTTTTACTCACCTAATTGGCAATGCTTCTAATTAAACTGGAACAGAGTGCTGCTTTTTGAGGTACAGTAGCACTGTATCACAATAACAAAGCACCAGAAGATACTATGATAAAAACAAATATATAAAAAGCTATTTCTATTACCTTACAATTATGGTATAAAACACTGGGTACCATCATTTATGCTTTTACAAGCTATCTTGAAAAATGTTTTGAACAAAAAAATATTGATATAGTGCAATATAAGAAACACAAATACCTTTTTAGGAGTTTTGCCTCTTTTCCTATAACTAATGATTTATTTATAAATGCAACATATATGTTATTATGATTAGTTCATGTGTTTGCCCCAAATTCCCGTCTCCCCATAAAGCATAGCTAATGGTATGTGCACATATCTATATACAAAATATTCTTGGGCTCGGATAGTAGAATCTGTTGTAAATTGGTAGGCTCTGTATAGACATGCTAGCATACCCTGTCACAAGACTTCAGCAGTTTGAGGACTGCAGCTATCTGTCCCTAGATGAGAGCAGGCCATATGGGTTGGCAACTGAAGCCAGCACCAGTGACAGCTCAACTAGCCTGCATAGCTCTGAGAAGAGATGTGGCTACACCACTGAGGTTGGCAGCCAAGCTAGTCTAAGGAGACAGGGTGCTGACATAGGAATGGGAGGTGGGGAAAAGCTTTGAGGTGTGGAGGATGCCATCTATTTATTTATTTTATTTATTTATTTATTTATTTATTTATTTATTGAACTGTTTTATATACCGCCTTTCAGAAAAATCAAAGCAGTTTACAAAGAACAAAACTTGAACATTACATTGAAACTTATTCAAACAACTGAAATTACAGTGAACATTAAATTGTATATAATAAAAATGGTAATTTGAGGGTTACAATGCTGAGTAAATGCTGATTAGGTATGTAGATAGTTTAAACATATACAGATTTAAATATTTACAAATTTCAAAAATCTTATCTGAGCAAGGAAAAATGTATTGTAGATCACTAGAATTATTAGTGTAAAGAGTAAATGTGATAATGTGGAGAATTGGGTATTGTAAGATAGAGTAAGAAAAAGGAAAAAGTAAGTTGTGAATTAATGAATATGAGTATACATGAGTTTAAGTGGGAAATATTTCATCTATTGGGAATGAGTCTCCAAAGTACTCTATAAATAGGTGAGTTTTAAGATCTTTTCGAAATGCTGAAAGATCTGTGATATCTCTGAGTTTATCCGGCAGAGCGTTCCATATTAAAGGAGCATTGAAGCTGAATGCCCTATTTGTTGTAATTTTATTGAGTTTTGAAAAGTTGTTTGGAACAAGTAGTGTGTTCAGGTTCCTTTGTCTCACTGTTCTGGTCCTTGAATGAATTGTCAGTAGATCAGTTAGATATGATGGGGCTATATCTCTTATCAGTTTGAACGTTGTTATGATAACTTTATATTTTATCCTACTTTGTATAGGTAACCAGTGAAGTTTGTACAGTATAGGGGGGTTATGTGTTCAGTTGGACCTGCATTTATAAGCATTCTTGCAGCAACATGTTGTGCTACTTTTAGTTGGTGTAAAGCATGTTTTGGAATACCTTGAAGAATTATGTTACTAAAATCTAAGTGAGGCAGGATCAGGGCTTGAAGGACTGATCTGAAGTGCAGATTTGATAATAATGGTTTTAGATTTTTAAGATATCTTAATTTATTATATATTGTGTTTGTTGTATTCCTGATGTGCATTGTTAGACAACGTTCTGTCTATGATAACGCCAAGGTATCTTATTTCATCTTTTATGGGGATGCTTATGTTTTCAATTTTTATTTCTGTTTGGGGGGGTGGTGGTAAATTTTTGATTTCTAGAAACAAATAATGCTTCTGTTTTCTTGAAGTTAATGTGTAGATTGTGTTCATTTAGCCATTGCGTCATTTTAGTGAAGCATGATTTGATATTGGAGAAGTCCAGGGAGTCTATGTCCATAGGGAGATAAATCATATCATCATCAGCATAAATTGCATATTTTAATTTGCACTGTTGAATGATGTGGCATATAGGTTGTAAATATATGTTAAAGAGTAGAGCTGACAATGCAGAACCTTGTGGGATTCCTTGTTTTTGCGTATAGGTTTTAGATGTATGGTTTCCTATTTTTACCTGTATACCAATTTTTACCATGTATACCAATCTGTTTGAGTCTTTCAAAAAGGATACGATGGTTAATTGAATCAAAGGCAGCCGATATATCCACAAATATAAGTAATACTGCTTGTTTTGATTTGTCAATGTATTTTAGAATATCATCAAAGATAACTGCAAGAAGTGTTTCTACACTATGGTTAGATCTAAAGCCGTATTGGTGTGAATCAAAGGGGGCATGAAATTCAATGTGATCCTGAAGTTGATTATATACTATTTTTTCTATAATCTTTGCCATAAATGGAAGGCTAGAGATAGGTCTATATGAAGAGGGATCAAGATTGTCTAGTTTTTTGTTTTTCAGAATAGGTCTAATCGAGGCTTTCTTTAGGATGGTTGGCATAGTACCATGTGTGAGAGAAAAATTTGCTATATTTAGAATGTAGGGCGCTAGGAGTGGTTGAGTATTTTTGATCCAGCTAACTGGGCAGGGATCAAGACTAGAAGTGGTTGTGTTAATATCTGAGATCACCTTATCCAGTTCTTTTAGTGTTACAGTATGAAATTTATCCCATATGTGTTCAGGCTTTGGGTTGGAATAAATTAGTGGAATTGGAGGGTCTGATAGTGGAGAGAGCTTAGTTATGTAATAGTCAGCAAGAGTTTGTGGGTTAATAGGGGTGACATCTGTATTAGGAGGGTTTGATACTTTTTTAACTATTTCAAATAATTCTCTGGGACGATTGAGGGAATTTGTTAGTAATTTTGTATGAAAGGCTTTTTTAGATGCATTTATTGTTTTTCTGTAGTAGTCTAGTTTCTCATTGTATAAATTTCTGTCATTATTTGAGTTAGTTTTCCACTATCTTTTTTCAATCTTTCTAAGTTCCCTCTTTATTTGTCTAATTTCTTGCGAGTGCCAAGATTGGGAGTCTCTCTGTTTGGATCTGGATTTGTTTGTTTTAGAGCTAGGAAGCATAGCTGCTTTTTTATAGTCTCGTTCCAGTTAGCAATACTGATGTCTGTTACTGTTTCAGGAATATGTGGTAATATCTGTCCTAAAAATTTTTCCCTGTCAAATTTCCTGAACATTGTAGTTAGTCTTTGTTTCGGCTGTTGGATTGTGATTCTATTGAATTGTGGGAGATTGAATCTAATTAGGTCGTGTTTCCTTTTATGTGAGTTGGAAAATCTATGATTTGCTCAAAGTCAAGTTCAGACATGGTTTCAATGAATGCTTTTGAGTGTGATGGTGTAGTTGAGGGGAGGTTTAAGTCTCCAATGATTACTAGCTGTTTTTTTCTTGTGTTGAGGGAACATATCATATCTAATATGGAGGATAAAGATATTGTATCTGTGGATGGAGGTCTGTATATGAGACCAAATGAATGTGAAGTTGTTTCAAACATAACATCCATGTTCTCAATATTGTTAGTGGAAATGAGGGAAGCTTTAAGGTTATTATTTATAATAGCGATGACACCCCCACCCCATTTTAAAGCCCTAGAGCAGTGAAGTAGCTCATATCCATCAGTTTGTAATTGATTTAGGAGAATGTTATCATGAACCGTGAGCCATGTTTCTGTTAAGAATAATATGTCAGGTTTATAATCGGTGAGGATATCAGTTATGATCGGTATTTTATTCCTAATTGATCTCACGTTTCTCACGTTTATTCCTAATGGATCTCACGAATCTAGTACAGTGATTCCTAATATGTCTCGGAGGAACCCATCAATCAAGTTTTCAAGATATTCACAATCAATATTCATGAGATAGGATGCATTCATTTGCCTCCAGCGCACGCAAATGTCTCTTACTCTTATCATTGTGAATATCCTGAAAACCTGACTGGTTGGGCTTCCCCTAGGACACATTTGGGAACAAGGTCCAATGTATATTAAACCAGTTGACTTGGCATCTTGTCAAACTTTTTAAATTTGGCATTATAAGATAAATCTTCTAAGCCAGAGTTCACTGATCTGGTTCCAGCCTGGTTTTCATAATAAATATACACAAGACACATTTGTAAACGACAAAAGCAGTGTATATAAATATATCTCATACATATTTACTGTGACCCTTGAAGATCAAATTTGATGACTTGTACTAAAAGTGACTTCCCCAGATCCCTGGAAGCTGCTTCTTTTGGCATCATTTAGGGAGGAGTAGCCTAGTGGTTGGGACAAGGTACTTCAGGCCGGAAGGTCGGCGGTTCAAATCCCACTAGAGGACAGCAACCTTGGGCCGGAAGGACTGGGGTTTCTAGTCCCACAGATGCTCCTTGTGGTCTTGGGCAAGCCACTTAACCCTCCATTGCCCATGTTCCCTGTAAGTATTAGTGTATGTGTCTCAAAAAATCCCCATGTGTTAAATGTATCCCCCACTTGTGTTGTGACCGCTTTGATTGAAGGATAAGGCGGTATATAAATACCATTAAAAAAAAAAAATCATTTAGGTCTTGAGTTGGAAAGGAGAGGCTTTACCCTAGACTAAGGAATCATATGTAAGAAAAATAAAATGAGCAAAATAACTAAGGACAGCCTCTAGAAAAATCAGACAATAATTCCTGCATTTCTCTTGAAGTTCAGTATTCTTGCATTGAAGAGAAACTGCAGTTACACACCTGCAACAGGTGATCTCCGGGAACAGCAGGAATCAGTCTTCACATATGGGTGATGTTGGCACCGATGGAGCCCGGCGCAGGAACACTCCCCAGCACCCAATAGGAATGCTTTTGGGAACAGTCCTCCTTGCATGTGTGGCTGCCTTCCCACCTTACCTCCTGGTCTCCTCAGTCAAGTGTATAGCGGAGAAATAAAAATTGTATACCAGGAAAAAGAACAAATATTGGACAACTTGATGGGGAGGTGGGCGGGTGTGTGAAGACCGATTCCTGCTGTTCCCGGAGATCACTTGCTACAGGTGAGTAACTACGCTATGTCGAACAAGCAGGAAGTCAGTCTTCACAGGTGGGACTCCCTAGCCCAAGACAACTGAGCAAGAAAAGAATCCCGGCACAGATAGGGGTTGCAGCAGGGATATGACAGACTCAGCTTGTTCAGAACAAGGCCATAGCGGAGAGACTGAATGAATTCTTTGCTTCAATCTTTACTGAGGAAGATGTAGGGATGTTACCCATGACTGAAATGATATTTAAAGGTGATGCTGTGAAAGAATTGAAAGAAATATCGATACACCGAGAAGATGTATTACAATTATTTGATAAACTGATGAGTAGTAAATCACCTGGACTGGATGGTATACATCCAAGGGCACTGAAAGAACTGAAATATGAGATTGCAGACCTACTATTAGTAATCTGTGAATATCATCAAAATCATCTGTAATGAAGATTGGAGGATGGCCAATATAATGCCAATTTTTAAAAAGGGTTCCAGGAGTGATTCAGGAAACGTCAGACCAGTGAGCCTGACGTCAGTACCGGGAAAAATGGTAGAAACCATCATAAAGAACAAAATTATGAACATGTAGATAGTCATGGCTTAATGGGAGATAGCCAACATGGCTTTAACCAAGGAAGGTCTTGTCTTACTAATCTGTTATGTTTTTTTGAAGGTATGAATAAACAGGTAGACAAAGGAGAGTCGGTTGATATAGTGTATTTGGACTTTCAGAAAGCCTTTGACAAGATCCCTCATGAGAGACTTTTTGTGAAATTAACAAGTCACGGGATAGGAGGCAGTGTACTATTATGGATCAGGAACTGGTTAAAAGATAGAAAGCAGAGAGTAGAGCTAAATGGCCAAGTTTCCCCAATGGAGACAGGTGAATAGTGGAGTACCCCAGGGATCTGTGCTGGGTCCGCTGCTTTTTAACATATTCATAAATGATCTGTAAATGGGAACAACAAGTGAGGTTATCAAATTTGGAAGATGACACAAAACTATTCAAAGTTGTTAAAACCCATGAGGATTGTGGAAAATTGCAAGAGGTTCTTGATAAATTGGAAGACAGGGCATCCAAATGGCAGATGAAATTTAATGTGGACAAGTGCAAAGTTATGCACCTCGGAAAGAAATACCCAAACTATGGTTACATGAAGCAAGGTTCCACATTAGGAGTCATCACCCAGGAAAAATATTTAGGCATCATCGTGGATAACATGTTAAAACCCTCTGCCCAGTGTGCAGTGTGGCCAAGAGAGCAAATAGAATGCTAGGTATCATAAGGAAAGGAATGTAGAATAAAACAAAGGATATTATAATGCCTCTGTATCGTTCCATGGTGTGACCGCACCTTGAATATTGTGTGCAATGCCGGTCATTGTATCTTAAAAAAGGATATAACATTATTAAAAAAGGTAGAGAGAAGAGCCACCAAAATGGTAAAGGGGATGGAAGGATACCCCCATGAAGACAGGCTAAAAAGGTTAGGGCTCTTCAATCTGGAAAAGAGATGGCGGAGGGGAGATATGATAGAGGTCTATAAATTAATGAATGGAGTGGAACGGGTCAATTGTTTATGCCATCAAAATACAGAAAAACTAGGGGGCATGCAATGAAGCTATAGGGTAACCTATTTAAAACTAATAAGAGAAAATATTTTTTTCGCTCAACGTTTAATCAAACTCTGGAATTTGCTACTGGAGGATGTAGTAAATGCTGTTAGTGTAGCTGGGTTTAAAACAGGTTTGGACATGTTCCTGGAGGAAAGGTCCATAAACCATTATTAAAGAGGACCCAGAATATCCACTGCTTGACCCAATACAAGCATTGTGGAACCTGTCTCTTTTGGGGAAACTGCTAGGTACTTGTGACTTAGATTGGCCACTGTTGGAAACAGGATACTGGGCTTGATGGACATTAGTCTGACCTAGTATGGCATAGCTTATGTTCTTTTAACACTCCTTATGAGGTAATCAAATGGGCAGTGGGCAAGTTGTCTAAATTTGAAAAAGGTTTCGCAGAACAGCTTGTCCAAATTGAGAATCAGCTCTGGAGTCTTTATCGAGGCAATAGTGTGCTGCGAAGGTATGCAGAGAAGACCATGTTGCCACTTGGCAGATCTCTGGGATAGGGACAGAGTGAAAGTTAGCTACAGTAGTTGCCATGGCTCTGACACGATGAGCTGTCACACAGTGTGGTAGAGACAGCCCAGCTTGCGAATAAGCGAAGGACATGCAATCTGCTAACCAGTTTGAAAGCGTTCTTTTGGATACTGGTGTCCCCAAATGACTTTGATCAAAGGAGACAAACAACTGAGAGGACTGGTGATAGTCCTTAGAGCAGTCCAGATAGAACGCCAACACTCTCTTGCAATCAAGAGTATGGAGTTGGCCTCAGTTGGAGAGGCATGGGGTCTTGGAAAGAAAGTTGGTAGCGAAACCGATTGGTTGAAGTGGAAGGTGGTGATGATCTTTGGCAAGGACCACCTTGTCATGGTGAAAAGTAGTATAGGGCACATAGCTTCCTAAAGCTTGCAGTTCACTGACTCTGAGAGCTGAGGTGACTACTATGAGGAACAGAAGCTTCCATGTGACAAACTTTAATGGAGCTAATCTCATTGGTTCAAAAGGACTGCGCATGAATTGTGCAAGGACAACATTTAGATCTCACAGAGTGGGAGGTGTATGAAAAGGCAGCTTGGTCAGGAGAAGACCCTGCATGAATCTGGCCACTAAAGATTTGAAGCAGAGGAAACCACGGTTGCCTGGGCCAGTAAGGGGCAATGAGAATCATTTGTCCCCGGTCGGTCTGGAACTTGAAGAGCATTTTTGTATAAGCAGAAGTGGAGGGAAAGCATAAAGGAGCTCTAAACCCCAATGGATGAGGAAGGCATCTGACTATTCCCTTTGGGGAGAAGGAATCCTTGAGCAAAACTGAGGTAGCTGGGCATTGAGGGGAGATGGAAAGAGTTCAATTAGTGGTATCCCCCAGAGTTTGAACAAGCGTTGGGTTACTTGAGGGTCCAGCATCCACTCTTGTGGATGGAGGATCCAGCTTAGCCTGTCGGTTAATTTTGTGCTCCCAAAAGGTAGACTGCTTGAAGGTGAATACCTTGGGAACTTGCCCAGTTCTAAAGGTACATGGGTCTCCTTGCATAAGGCTTGAGAGCCTGTGCCTCCTTGTTTGTTTATATAAAACATCGCTACCTGATTGTCGGTCTGCACAAGAAGGGAATACACTCTGAGTTGGGGAGAGAAGACTCTGACAGCATTGAAGACCGCACTGAGCTCTAGAAGATTGATCTAGAGAAGCATTTCCTGAGTGGACCAAAGGCTTTGTGTTGTGAGTCCATTGAAATGGGCTCCCCAGACTAGTTTTGATGCATTGGTCATTAGGATAGACTGCGGTGCAGATGTCTGAAAAGGTGACCCTTTGACCAGATTCTGTGGTGTGCACCAACACTGAAGGTCTGCCCTCATCTGCAGAGTGATACTGACTAGGTCTGAGAGGTGACCTGTCGACTGCTTCAACTGCTGTGAAAGAGTTAACTGTCCAGTTCTCATGTGGAGACGTGCGTAGGGGATGATATGGACTGTGGAAGCCATGTGGCCTAAGAGGCATAGAAATGTCCTGGAAATAACTGATAATGCTGCTGGATCTGTGTGGATAAGGCAATGAGACAGATGTGTCTTTCCTCTGGCAGGAAGACTCTGCTTCTTACTGTGTCTAAACGAGCTCCTATGAATTCGAGGTCTTGAGTTGGGCTGAGGTGTGATTTTGGATAATTTATCACAAAACCCAACTACCGGAGGACATAAATGGTTTGATTTAGGGTGGAGGTGACTGTTGAAGCAGAGTCTGCCCTTAGCAGCCAGTCATCTAAGGAGGGGAACAGAAAGACCTCAAAGTTCGTAGGTAGGCTGTCACAATGGCTAAACACTTTTTGAAGACTCTGGTTGCTGAGGCCAGTCCGAATGGGAGGACTCCGTACTGATAGCGGTTCGTTTGAAAAACAAACCTGAGGAACTTTCTGTAGTCTGGGTGAATGAGGATGTGTTTGTAAGTATCCTTTAGATCCAGAGAACATAGCCAATTGTTTCGTTGGAGGTATAACAGAAAGTTGCCTAGAGAAATCATCTTGAATTCCTCCTTGATGAGAAATTTGTTGATATTTCAGAGATCTAATATAGGTCTATGACCTCCTGTCTTTTTTGGAATTAGGAAAACTCTGGATTATAATCCCAGGCCCTGTTGGGCTGAGGGGACCTCCTATATGGCTCCTTGTTCCAGCAGAGAATGGATTTCCTGTTGAAGAAAGTAGATCCAGGGTGGGTTGTCCCACAAAGTGAGTGGGAGGACGAATCTGGAATTTTAGTTGTAGGCCCTGACTGACTAGGCCATGGCTCAGAAGTGATGCTGATCCAGCAGTGTGTGAAATGCACTAGCCTTCCTGGGATCATGGGAGGAGGATGGAGCATTATAGGAGAATTGACCATGCTCTTCTTGAAGCAGTCAAAAACTCTGAGAAGACTGAGTAGTCGCTGCAGGCTGTGGTTTGGTAACCTTGGGTTTCCTGACCTGTTTCTGGACTTGTTGCCTTTGCTTCTGTTGTGAAGCAGAGTAGCCAGAATAGGCCTGATATGGAGGATAAACCTCTTTTTCATAGAGGATCTGCCATTTTTCTTGATAGCCTCTTCATGGTGAGATCGTCAGTTTCTATCTCACCCGCCTTTTCTCTCTACCTCTGGCCAAAGGGGTTCTCCCCATTGCAAGGTATAGTTATTAATTTTTCATGGACTCACTGCTCCAGGTCAGATGCTTGGAGCCATGGTGTTCTCCTAGCCCATATGCAGGCTGCAGCAGATCTGCTATTAGCCTCAAAAGCATCAAATGCTGGTCTTGTCAAGAATTTGTATGTATTTTGGGTATGTCTCACTAAGATCTGATAAGTCGCCTGCTTATCAGGGGGCAGCAAGGTGGTGAATTCTGACAGATCTCTCGATACATCTTTAATAAACATACCCATATATAGCATATATGAGTCTATTCTGGAGGCTAGCATGTTAGCTTAGAACGCTTTCCTTCCAAATGCATCCAGGATCCTAGCCTCCTAGCCAGGAGGCACCAAGGAGTGATTTTTCTGATTTTTAATTCTTCTCATGGCAGACTCCACAACCATGGAGTGGTGGGGAAGTTGTGACTTTTGGAAACCTGGAGAAGAAGGAACCCTGTACAGGGTATCGAGCCTCTTGCTACCAACAGGGGTTGGTATGGAGGCCTCCCACATTCGAGTCATAAGGTTTTTTTTTTAAGATGTTGCCCACCAGGAGGGTGCTGATGGGTACTGGAGTATATCGAGCTCTTTAGCTTTTGGCTCTATTTCTGTAGCCACTGAAACATCGAGAGCTGCCGCCATGTCCTTAATAAAATCTGGAAAAGACACGTCCTTGGGTGGCAAATGTCGACGTTCATAAGGAGGCGATGGATCCGATGGTAATCTTTGGGTATATCGAACTTGATGGATTTCACCTCGGATGCCTCCTCTGAATCGGAATCCAGAAGGAAATCAAAATAATCTCTATGAGATGGTAGGTACCTTCATTGTTCAGAACTTCGTTGTTCGGATGTCGAGGGTATCAGAACCGATGGCACTGAGGTCCTCAGTATTGGTTGCTCTGAGCTATGTGAAGCAGGGGATGCCTGCGGAAGAATGCCAAGGTCTGTGGTCACCATTGGTATCAGTGGAACCAGTACCGGTGCTGGCTGCAGAGCACTCAATGCTATCGGTGGTACAGCCACTAAGAATTTAGCGATGCTACACTCGATGGCGATGACACAGTCATCCAATGATGGTATTGGAGGAGGAGTGGCTCCCGACACAAAAGTGTGGGCCACAACTCCCGATGCCGGTATTGGGGGTTCCACAGAAGACTGGACCTCAGGGGCATCCCCAAACCCCTGAAAGGCTTTGGAGGGTGATACCTCCCACTGGCGTTGCTTAGAAGGATGGTCTGCATCGGAATGCGATGAATGGTGATGCCAATGTCGATGCTTGGTGTCGGAAGCCAATGGCCTCAGTGCCAAAGTCGATGTCTTCTTCTTCTTAAGCACTGGTGACTCCTAGTGATGCTTTTCCTTTGCTGGTGAGGACCTAGACACAAGGGGAAGACTCTGACAGAGTCGATGCCACCAAGGAATGCACCAAAGGAGCTGAGTCTATAGGAAACAGCTTAATCTTTTGTTTGTCCTGGTTCTTCCGACCTCTGGAAGCCATATGGTGACAGGAGAGACAGGAATTGATGTCATGGTCTTGGCCTAAACATTTTAGGTACCAAGAATGCTCATCAGTGATGGAAATTGTGCTGGAGTATTTCTTGAACCTACTTTGGGGTTTCTCCATATTTGAGAATAATATGGAGGCAAAATCAAATTGGGCAATGGTGCCCAAGGAGGCCATAGGCTTCAAAGAAAAAATTTAAATAAAAGAAAATTTAAGAAAAATAAAAAAAAGGGGAACCGGAATTGACAGAGCGTCGAGTCGATCGATGGGAAGACAGAGTACTTTCAAAGGTATTTGGAAGAATCTTTTGAAGTCTCTAGATGTGGCTGACAGGAATGGGGCCCCGATGGCTCCACAGAAAAAAAGATGACTGAGGAGACCAGGAGGGAAGGCAGCCATGCATGCATGGTGGAACGCTCCCAAAAGCATTCCTACTGAATGCTGGAGTGTGTTCTGGTGCAGACGTCACCCATATGTGAAGACTGATTCCTGCTTGTTCCTGGAGATAAATATTTACACCATTGCCCTTCACAACTAATTTGAATACAATACAATAGCTGAAGTGCACAATTTCCATCACTTTAGTTTGCTGTTTGAGGAGGAAGGTGCAAATAGCCTGAAGGCCAAGCCAGTTATAAAACAGTTTGTAATTTTATTTTAAAAAAAGTGAATTGTGGAACACATCATAAGTATTAAATCGAATTCTGATCAAAATTTTCTTTTGGGAGATGAGTTTAGTTTCTTTGATGCAAAGGTAAAGCTGCACATATAAAAATATCAGTTTCTCAATTTGGTTTCGTCCTCTATTGCTTGCTCTTCATTTTAAGTGTCCCTTTTTGAGCTTCTTCAATAAGACCATTCGTCGGCTCTAAATACTGTAATGCTACATTCAAACACTAGAAACATTCCGAAAGTGATGAGCATCGTGTACAAGAATTCAGCTACCTTTAGAGGCATTATCAAACTGTAAATAATGTTAAAACCTTTCATGACATCCATAGTGAATTCTCTTCTATAAATATCAGAAGTACTATATGTTTTTCTTAAAACCACAATGTAACTTTAATGAGGCAAGTTTTAAAACTGATGAGAACCGTCATTCTGATGCCTTTTGTAACTTTACTGAAGCAGTAACATTGTGGTTTTTGGTGTCTTTTCTTAGTTTTGTATGAGATTTTGCATTTTATTCACTCAATATTTGAAAGAGATTTCTGGCCCTATTTTGGGAGTCAGAATCACATGAAAATCTCTAGTGTGAATGTCAAGGCCAGTCATTCCCCCTCATAGATCATATACAGAGATTAGACAAACAGGATCTTTTCTAGTAGACACAGAATGAGAGCAAAGTCTTCATAAATCAAGCTCAAAGGGTTAATATGTTGCAGTTAGAGCTTATGTAGCCTGTCAGGTTCCTTTTAGTGGTGATATTAGGTAGTGCTCTGCTGCAAATCATACCTGAAACCATGGATGGAGTCCTACTTGCTTTTAACAGAAAAAGTACAAATCAATCTCAGGTTTCTCAGAAAGAAAAAGCACCTCTTTATGGATTCACTGAGAGCTGATGATTCTAATAAATGCACCTGAGAGCATACCCATTTTTATTTAACCACTGTGGTGCATATCTCACATTTGTAATATTTCCCTGCCAGTAAGAGAAGATGGTGTTCCTTTTTGGGTGCAGTGACACATTTTTGGTTGTGATATGAAAATATCTGTTTACGAAGTACCGTATTTTTCGGACCATAAGACGCACTTTTTCTTCACCAAAAAGTGGGAGGAAAAGTGCCTGCGTCTTATGGTGCGAATAGAAGAAGTTGCAGAGGCAAAAGGCATCAGGAGAGAAGATAACAGCAAAGAGAAGTAAAAACAGAGCAGTGCATATGAAGGTGCTGTTTTCCAAACTGTTTCTTATCACCTTTATGGAATGTCAGGTTTACTTTCAGAGATCTAGATTTATCTTTCTGTAACTATGTAATTAATTAATTAGACCCTCTTGTAATGTGCACTGAGCAGACGGGGAATGATTTGGCTAGAGATTGCAGTCCTAGTCAGAAATCCTTTGCTAACCATCTGAGATTAAGGGGCCGCGGCTGCAATCGCGAACCACTACCACGGCTTTGTAAACAAGCCCCTAAGTCGCATTTGTCTTTCTCAGTTGTGGGTTACACAATTTACATATGCCTTTGTGAATTCAAAGCCTCGCTGCAAAACTGGCAAGAGCTGAGAACACGTTCTTGCAATGAGCTGGAACGCATATGCTGGGGAGAATGCCCTGCACAACTGTCATAATTAGAGGAGGTGATCCACATAACACAAAGCCTTCTTATATCTGCCTGTTGGATTAGAAGAGTGGCAAGTAAAACTACATGCTTTTGCCAATTCTGTTACTGTAGCAACTACCGGTACATGTGCCTGAATGATATCATTGTCAAATGCATCAAACATAAATAAAGTGCACAAAAATCATATCCAAAGCTGATAATATTATAATATGCAAGCGAGGAACAGTTGTTGCACGTAATTCTGGGAGAGCAAGCCAGGATAATTCCCATACATTCAGCCCAACAGAGATCACCCAACATAGCTTCGCCGTTATCCTGAGTGCAGAGGTAGATGTGGTTCTTCCTATGCATCCAGTGCTATAAAATGAATCAAGGGACTAATCTCACCTTTGTCTTTATGTGTTAATGACAGTGATAATGGTTCTTAATGCCACTGTTGACTGCTGTTCAGTTTATATGGTTCAAATATTATTCTGTTATACTTTATTAAATACTTTCTTACACTATTTGGTTCAGAATATTTTTTTTCCTATTTTTCTCCTCTAAAAACCAGGTGCGTCTTATGGTGCGAAAAATACGGTATGTCTTTGCTTTTTCTCCCCTTCACTTTAACCATATCACATACTTTTTTAGTGCAAGTAGGGCCGGCCTCAAAGTGTTGGCTGGCTGTCAGAATCTATTGTTTAGCTTTGAATGCCATGCATTTTGCTGCCCCAGGCAACCACCAAGTTTGCCTGATGGTTGGGCTGGGCCTGGGTACAAACAAAAGCATATGGATTACTCCAGCAAACTAAGCCAATGTCAAACCAGGATGTGAAAAAAGGGGGAATATTCTGCATTGCTTAAGAATGGAAGTACTAACATCTTGAAAGGAAATAATCTCTACCCAGCTATTTTGTTGGCTTCCTTTGAACAACGTTTAGTCGCAGAATGTAAATTTCTAGCTGCCATGAACAAGTTCACCAAATTAAAAACATCTTTAAAAGTCATACCTTGTTACTGTGGCTTCAAAGACACCACCAGATTCTTAGCTACAATGAGAAGTACCAATACGGTAACATATTCTTACAATACTGAATACATTTTACAAAGTGTCAATATAAACTTAGGGAAAATTTAAAAAAGGGAATCAAACATAATTCTGAAGTATGTAAAACATAGGATGGAAAAAACATATATTAAGTTTGTCCTTTAAATCCTCTATCATGAACATTTTCCAATTCTTTCATTCTTGCAACATGCATGCTATGAATGTTATCCCCCTCCATTTGTTGAGAGAAATAAGAAATATTTTGATTTCAAAATCATTTTATTGATACAAATATACATATGAATTAAACTCATATGAATAAACCTCCTTCAACTTATAAGTGACCATCTATGCTATATGCAAAACTAACCATGATTTTCTTGTTTAGAGGCTTCAAAATGTTTCTGTTCAGTGTGACATTAAAAGTAATCCAAAATTCCATTAGTAAGTCTTCAAGAAACATCACCTATATACTTTAATTAGAATTGCTCCCATTCAAATACTCTCTCTCCATCAAGAAACGCAGCAGAAAAATAGGCTTCTTTCAAACATCTTGCCTTGTTTTATTGTGCTTATTAATTAGTGCACAAAGATAAGTGATTTAGTTCTATGTACAAGAGCAGGAAGGTAAAAACCATACCCAAGCATCTAATATATATATACTTTTTTTTATAATTTATACAATTTTGTATTATTACTGTGCTCTGTTAATATAATTACAATGTGCAATTGCATACAGAAAGAATATATTCAGTGTATATACATATACACAGAGAGAGAGATAAATCACTTGCAGATTTGACACATAACATGTCCAGCAGTACAACACATTTTCTGCTGAGCAGTGATTTACTAAGGGCCCCTTTTACTAAAGGTTGCTATGGATATGCCATTAATGCCCCAATCTCACACACATTAATGGCAGAGGCTGCAGTTTACTGTCGGGGGCAGGTTCAGTAGGTCCCTGGCAGCTAACACATGAAGGGCTTCCCTAGCGTGTGATCTACTAGATCAGGTTCACTTAACAACTTATATGAAGGAGTCATTATGGACCTAAATTATGAGCCCTGTAGCTGCTGAGGGTGCAGCAATTGCCTTGGCACCTGCAGCAATGGGCTCTCCACATCCCCTCTCTGCCCACTCCTCACCCCATCCCACATTTGCTGATTAACGTGTTTTAATGTGCAAAAGGAGACACTATTGGGCATTAGTGTTCCCGACTGCCTGCAACCATGTGTTGAAATGCCCATTAACCGGCTAACAGACTTCAGTAAAAGAGGCCCTAAGTATTACCCAATGTCCAGTTACACAGGATATTCTCCCCTCCCCCCAGGCATTCATTCCAGCTGCCTCCGAGCTTCAAGTACAAATACATAAAAAAGTGTATGCTGGCTTTAGCACAGACACACAAGAAAATGCATGAAATCAAACATGACAAAAATTAAGGAAGTAGTATACTGATTGCTGTCTCATGCTATCATCTATTTTTCTAGAGAAAAATGCATCCAGTATGAGACGATGGCTGGTGAGTAGAAGAGCCTGCTATAAGCTCACGGCTGCACCCTGATTGTTATAAAAGATCGCATAATTATCAAGCATCTGTGTTAACATCATTTAGATAAAAATAAACTCTCTATCTGCTTCTTCTCCAGAATCACTGGACTTGTTTCCATCTTTAGTCGCAGGCCTCTGCTTTGACTCCTGATTCTCATACTGTTGGGGTCCAGGGCTTCCTTTAGGAGATGCCTCAAACACAGATGGTGATCTCACTGTTCATTTGATATAAAAGGATAAGGTAAAAACAAATCATTATTAAACTGTAAGAGCAAAAGAATACCATAAAGGTCTGTACATTTCCATACCTTTAACTCCAACTAAAGGTGCATATAGCTTGCTGAGGATTGATAGTATGATCTGATATAATTATAATATTTTATTTTACAATGATCCTCATTAACTAAAATCACACTAGATTACGGATTTCCACATCAGGTCCTCAAGTGTCACAAACCAGTTTGGTTTTCAGGATTTCTACAATAAATATGCATGATGCATATTTGCATACAATAAATGGTGCATATACAAATATATATTTTTCACATTCATTGTGGAAATTCTGAAAGCCAGTCTGTCTTGCAATCCTCAAGCACCAGATTTGGGAACTACTGGTCTAGAACAGTATTTCTCAATCTAGTCCTGGTGTAACCCTCCCTAGCCAGTCCAGTTTTCAGGACAAACACAATGAATACTGCATGCATGGAAGAGATTTGCAAACACTGCCACCACTACATACAAATTTGTTTCATGAATATACAGTGTGGATATCCAAAAAAACACTTGCTAATGGGCACATTAGGACCAGCTTCCGCAACACTGGTCTGGAATTACCTATTGCAGTGATCACAGAAGTAATTACTGAGTATTAGCATCTCATGCTATAAAGCATGAGAAGGTTTCATTGCACTTAATTCATTTTGCAAAACTCCACGGAATCCTGGGATCTTGCCCATGGGTACACCTGGTTCAGGTATAAGGATGAGCTACTTTACTAAAAGTACCATCCCATTTCTTTCAAAATACTGTAAATTATTTCTGAAATATATTATATGAGTACAAGAGACAATTCAGTGGCATCTGTGATCCTTGTCCCACACCAAACTTAATCAACTCTCCTAAGAAATGAACAATATGAACAAACACTTTCTTGCACTAAGCAATGAAAGCGTAGTTACTTACCTCTAACAGGTGATCTCTGGGAACAGCAGAAATTTAGTCTTCAAATATAGGTATCATCGGCACCGACGGAGACTGCGCGGGAACGCTCCCCAGCGTCCAATAGGAACGCTTTGGGGAGCATCCCTCAGCACATGCACGCTGCCTTCCCGCCTTTCCAACTGTCCCTCTTCAGTTATGTTTGTAGCTGAGTGAAAGGATAGAGGGAGAGAGGAAAGAGATAGAGAGACAACTCCTAGGGGAGGTTGGAGGGTTGTGAAGACTAAATTTCTGAAGTTCCCGGAGAACACCTGTTGCAGGTGAGTAACTACGCTATCTCCAGGAACAAGCAGGAATGTAGTCTTCACATATGGGGACTCCCTAGCTGAAGATGGCAGGGAGATGACCCCAGGAAGCTGCCACCTATAGTGAGGTGGGCCATGCTTCCTCCCATGGATCTCTGGCATCCTACCAGGGTTGGTGGGTAGGCGTTCTATTAAGTTAGAAAGAGATTTTGAAGAACAGCCTGGCCAAAGAAGGCATCCTGACAGGAGGCTTTATCTAGGCAGTAGTGGGCTGTAAAGGTATGTACCGAAGCCCAGGTGGCTGCTCAACAAATGTCATCAATAGACACAGAGTGAAGGTTAGCCATAGAGGCTGACATGGATCTCACATTATGAGCTGTGACATGACCTTGAAGAGAAAGACTCTTACTCACATAAGCAAAGGATATGCATTGTGCAATCCATTTGGATAAAGTCCTCTTGGAGACTGGAAGTCCCAAATAACTAGCATCAAAAGCAATAAAAAGTTGAGAAGACTTTCTATGTTGCTGTGTTCTTTGTAGATAAAAAGCTAAGGCTCTTTCACAGTCCAAAGTGTGAAGGTTCTTCTCTGCATTAGAGGCATGAGGCCTCAGAAAGAATACAGGAAGATAAATCGATTGATTTAAATGAAAAGGCGAAATCACCTTTGGCATAAAGTGTGGATGAGTTCTGAGGACAACCTTATCATGGTGAAACCTAGTGTAAGGAGGATCAGCCACTAACGCTTGCAATTCACTAATGCGACGTGCAGAGGTGATTGCAATTAGAAAGATGACCTTCCAGGAAAAAAGCTTCAGGGTAGTAGTGGCTAAAGGTTCAAAGGGCGGTTTCATGAACTGCCCGAGAACTATATTTAAATCCCATGCCACCGGTGGTGGTTTGATGGGAGATTTTGTTAATAGAAGACTTCTCATAAATCTGGATATGAGAGGATGAGAGAAAAATGGTTGCCCATTTAGAGGCTTATAGGAAGCTGTAATTGCGCTAAGATGGACTCTTACTGAATTGGTCTTTAGACCAGAATTTGATAAATGAAGTAGATACTCTAGTATCGCTTCCAAAGGTATCACCAGGGGGTTTAACCCCTTCTGGGAACACCATATAGTGAAACGTTTCCACTTGAAGGTGTAAGATCGTCTTGTGGAAGGTTTTCTAGAAGTCTGAAGGATATCCTTTACCTGTTGGAAAAGGTTGAGATCCTGAAGATTTAAGCTTTCAGCAACCAGGTCATGAGATGCAGGGACTGGGGATTCGGGTGCCATAGGGTCCCGCTGTCTTGGGAAAGGAGATCTAGAGCACACCCTAACTCCAGAGGCGGTGCTTGAGAGAGATGTAGAAGCAGGGGATACCACGTTTGGCGTGGCCACCGTGCTGCTATGAGGATCATACGACCTCTGTTTCTCTGAAGCTTGACGAGTGTTTTGGGGATGAGGAGAATAGGTGGGAAGGCATAGAGGAAGTCCTGACCCCAGTGAAGGAGGAAAGCATCCCTTGCCTGGCAATTGTGAGCCGGAATCCTGGAACAGAACCGGGGAAGTTTGGCATTCAGTGGACTTGCAAAGAGATCTATGTCTGGAGTCCCTCAGATGTGAAATATCTTTGTCACCTGGTCTAGGTGGAGAGACCATTTGTGAGGCAGCAGTACTCGGCTGAGTTTGTCTGCCCAAAGGTTTTGACTGCCTGGAAGATATACCACGAGAAGGTGGATTTGATGCTCTCTGGCGAGGACCCAAAGTCGTAAAGCTTCGTTGCATAATGACAGAGAGCCTGTTCCGCCCTGCTTGTTCACATAGAACATGGCTACTTGATTGTCCGTTTGGACTAGGACTGTCCTGTAGCTGAGCTGGGCATGGAATACTCGAAGAGCTAAATAGATTGTTCTTAATTCTAGGAGGTTTATGTGAAGGCAAGCCTCCTGTGGAGTCCAGGTGCCCTGGGTAGAGAGATGATGCAGGTGTGCTCCCCAACCCACCTGTGATGCATCTGTTGTTAGGTTGGCCTGGAATAGAGGTTGTTGGAAAGGAGACCCCACTAAGACATTCTCCAGTGATTGCCACCATTGAAGGGACAAGATCAGTCAATGAGAGTTTGATATCTTGTCTGACAGACGTCCTGTGGCCTGTGCCCACTGTGTGGATAGGATCCACTGGGCTGCTCGTATGTGGAGGTGAGCATAGGTAACTACATGAACTGTGGATGCCATGTGTCCCAGTAACTGTATTAGTTCTCGAGCAGTTAGGGAGTATTTTCCCGCTGCTTGAGAAGCTAGTTGCACAATGCGAAGACATGGGCCTGTGGAAGGAAAGCCCTTAACTGTCTGGTATCTAAACAGGCTCCTATGAACTCCAGAGACTGGGAAGGAACAAGTTGGGATTTTGGGAAGTTTATTACCAATCCCAAGTATTGGAGGATTCACATTGTGCGAGACAGTCCAGAGCTGGCTTCCACACTCGTGGGGGCTCGAATGAGCCAGTTATCCAAGTAAGGTAAGACGAATATCCCTAGGGTTCGCAGGAATGAAGCTACTACTGCCATGCATTTCATGAAAACTCTTGGTGCGGAAGCCAGACCAAAGGGAAGAACCCTGTACTGGAAGTGTTTTCCCTTGAAAAGGAATCGTAAGAATTTCCTATGATCTGGATGGATCAGAATGTGAGTATATGCATCTTTTAAGTCTAGAGACCAAAGCCAATCCTGACTTTGAAGGTATGGCAGAAGAGTTCCTAGAGAAATCATTTTGAACTTCTCTCGGAACAGGTATTTGTTCAAGTCTCTGAGGTCTAGAATGGGTCTGTGTCTCCCTGTTTTCTTTGGAATAAGAAAATAGGGGGAGTAGAACCCTGTACCCTGTTGGAGGATGGGTACTTCCTCTATTGCCCCTTGGGTAAGAAGTGTTGAAACCTCGTGATTCAGCAGATTGTCTGCAGAGGTCTGGGAATTGAACTGCCTTAGGATTGTAGGAGGGGGCATGCTGTGAAAATGAAGCTTGTACCCCTCTCCTACAATGGACAGAGTTCAATGTTCTGCTGTTATTTGGTGCCATCTGTTGGCAAAATGACACAGCCTGCCTGGAATATTTAGGGGTTCTGAACCCCTCAGAGGCAGGAAGGCTAAGCTCTTTAGGAAGGAGTCAAAGCCCTTAAGGGGGCTGAACCTGCGGAGCTGGTTGAGCTCTCGGGCCTTTTGGCTTCTTCTTCTGTTTAAATTGCTGTTGTTGTCCCCTTTGGGCAACTTGACCATGAGCTTGGCTTTGCTGGGTATAGGATGGATAAAACGTCCTCTTTTTGCTGAAAGAGGGGTTTTTTATAGGGGTTCTTTTTGGCTGGAGTGGCTGTAGATTTTGACAATCTATCTAAGGTGATATTGTCAGCATCTATCTCATTAGCCTTTTCCTGCCAATTCTTGCCAAAGAGGTTTTCACCTGTGCAAGGGATGTTGCCTAATTTATCCTGTACCCAAATCTCCAAGTCTGATGCCTGAAGCCAGGCAATCCATCGTGCACCAACGGCAATAGCAGAGGTTCTGCTGATGCATTCAAAGCAGTCAAAGGTTGCACGATTCACAAACTTGGACATCTTGAGCATGCCTGACAAGTGTAAGGAAGTCTTGTCGTCTGTCATTAGGGAGAAGTGGGCTCATAAGCTCCAAATATCCTGTGACCTCTTTGGGGAACATTCCCATATATAAAATATATGAGCTGATCCTAGCTGAAAGCCTGAAATGTTTGACGTCCAAAAGCATCAAGAGTCCTGCATTCACGACCTGGGGGATTGGATGCATGTCTCTTTGCACTTTTCATCCTAAGCATGGCTGACTCCACTACCATTGAATGGTGTGGCAGCTGAGTCTTTTGAAATCCAGGACATAGTGGAACTCAATACATGGTATCAAGCCTCCTAGAATGAGGAGATGTGGTCAAAGGTGTCTCTCACATTCTGAGCATCAGATCATGAAGAATTTCATGAATGGGCAGAGTGGCTGCCTCCTTTGGAGCCTTAGGATATTGGAGAATTTCCAATTCCTTTGCTCTAGGCTCCTTTTCAGGAGCTACCATGATTGAAAGGCCTTTGACATCATCACAAAAAGAATCCTGAAAAGACATGTCCTCCGGAGGCGACATTCTGTATTGGGGAGAAAAACTCTAGTACCGGCAGAACTATCAGAGTCATCGGAATCGGAGGATTCGAAGTATCTCTGATCACGATGTTCATGTAAGGCACGGTCCCGGTATCAATCGAAGTCGGTACCGAGTTGATCCGGTACCGATCTTTTGATGCCCGGCAAAGACAGCATGGGAAGAATTCCCACTGGGGCCAGTACCGGCATTGGTACTGGTGTCGGTGCCCGTTGAGCCATCGGTGTCAACAGTACCGCAGCTGTAAGGAGAGCTGCAATACTGCGCTCGATAGCAAGGAATCTCTGGTCTATCGACGCTGCCGATGCCTGGGTGTCGGTACCGGTGAAGGTGCCCGGGACCCCTGAGCATGGCACCAGTAGTTCTGTCAAGGCTGAGGCCTCGAGAACATCCTGGAACCCTGTTGATGCTTTGGAGGCCGAAGCCTCCCGCCGGGGCTGCTTAGCCGGTGTGGTTCCCTCAAGGGCAAGGGCAATGGCCTCTCGATGCTTGGCAGGAGAGCTACCCTTTGAGGACCAGCTTTTATGTTTAGTTACCTGAGATCCATGGGAGGAAGAAGAGGCTCTTGAAGACGTCGATGCAATGGACCTGGCATCCGAAGAAAAGAGGGTACTGAGCTTTGCAGCCCGGTTCTGTCTTCCTCTTTTATTCATTCCCATACAAGAGAGACACTCAGATGGAGAATGGTCATGGCCTAAACATTTAAGACACCAGTCATGGGTGTCGGTGACGGAAATGGTACCGCCACACTTAGTGTATTTTTTAAAACCACTAGCTGGTTTTTCCATCTTTAAGGAAAAATGGGGCCTAGTGCCCAAAATGGCGCCTAGCACCGAAAAAGAAAAGTTTCTGAAGAGAAAATTCCGAATTTTTTTTTTTAGAAGAAAAGAAAAGAACCGGTGGTACCGGTAGGCGTCGTGCGGAGGCAAACACGACCACAAGAAAACAAGATTAAAGAAGAAATTTTCTGCGGTGACAGGGTATGTGTCCTGTCGGCTCCGCGGAAAACGAAGAACTGAAGAGGGACAGTTGGAAAGGCGGGAAGGCAGCACACATGTGCTGAGGGATGCTCCCAAAAGCGTTCCTATTGGACACTGGGGAGCGTTCCCGCGCAGGCTCCGTCGGTACCGACGATACCCATATGTGAAGACTACATTCCTGCTTGTTCCTGGAGATTATTTCTTCATCTCCAGAGGAAGAACTTTTCTACAGGGTGATGAACCTCTGAAATATGCTCCATGTCCTGGCTATAAATATGCACATGGTTAAGAGGAAGCTGGATGAATTCAGAAATGAGGAAGATCTCACTCGATCATCTGCTAAGAGTTCAAGTGATGAATCCAGTGAGAACACCTTTTGAAACCACCAAGGCAATTCTTCCTCTAAAACAGGATTCTCAACCTAGATCTCACAACACACCAAGGCTTTTGGGTTTCAAGATATCCATAATGAATATGCATAAGAAAGGTTTACATATATTTGCATAGAAGGGAGACAATTTATCTAATGCACACTCACTGTGGATATCCTCAAAACCCAATTAGCTGGGCGTGTCCCAAAGACTAAGTTGAGAATCACTGCTTTAGAAAACAAATTAGAAAAACCTTTTCATTTTTGCTTTTTCATGCACCATCTTTTAAGGACATGCCTATAAGACATCTAAATGTGGTTGAGAAAGAAATTTGGTAATAATTATCCTGCAACATATTTATTTATTTAACAGCTTTTCTAAACCGCTTTCTCATTAAGTCAAAGCGGTTTACATTATAACTCACACGTTTACAAGGAACTTATTATGAAACAGACATTTACAAAAACCTGTTATGAGGAGGGGGATGGCATGCGAAAGGTGCACTGAGGCATAACTTTTTACAGAGAAGATATATACATAAGTATTTTGTGAGACCTAAAGTATTTGGTGGTAGTTCAACTGTTCAAGAGCTAAGTGGGTTAATTGAATTGGTTAGCAAAGAGGAAGGTCTTTAGCTGTTTTCTGAAGTCCTTCATGTCAGTGTCAATTTCCCAGGGAGAGTGTTCCAGATAGCAGGTGTGGCAAATGAGAATGCAAACGAAAATATATCCACTGGCATTATCTTTATTTTTTCTTTATTTTTTAAAGCCGTCAAGACAGTGTTGACTCCTAGTAACCCAGCTGCATCTGTATCACTGGAAGTAGATTGCCAGGCCTTTCTTCCAAAGCAAGGGAGGGTAAAGTGACTTGCCCAAGGTCACAAGGAGTGCCAGTGGGAATCGAACCCTTGATCTTCTGGGTACTAGGCAGTTTGCTCTAACTACTAGGCTACTCCTCCACTTTTATGAGATTTATTAATTTTAACTTACATATTTGGAGTGATAATTTCTTAATAGTTAAACCCTACTCAGATCTATACCAGTTAAAAATGAATAACTAATGCAAAGTTGATTAAAAAAAAACCCTTTGCTTTTTTTTTTAAATCAAAATTTTCAGTAATTATTACAAAGTAATAAAGATACAAGGCAAAACAATAAATCCAATTAAAGTACACCACCAAAGAAAAAAAAGGAAAATTGTACAAGTATACAATACGGGAGAGTGAAAGCCAAGGTAAAACAATTGAGGAAAAGATTAAAAAGGTATTAGCAGGAATTACCCCATATTCCATATCCCAAAAAACCTTTGCCTTGCTTTATGAGTAACCTAGCTCACTAAAAGAAACCTTGCTTAGACTCCTTTACTGTACTTTCAGTGGAATCCACACAAGCGTCTCTGTAGCTGAAATGAAGACTTCTGGAAATCTGGCAATATATCTCTCATCTTTATTGTTCGCTTAGGGACAATTTATTTATTTATTTAGCTGTTTTTTCTATACCGCTTTTCACCGGGCAAAGCTATGTATATTTCAACAACAGATTGTTACAATGAACAGTGGAACTTATATACATAATGAGTCACACAAATGACAAGTATTTACATGATTAATTAACTATTATAACTTATGTACATGAGCACTAAACCTACATTATTCAGTAAGGAGGGGAGTAAGGGAGAGTTAGACACAAGAAGGATCATATGATGGAATAAAAATGTTCATTAAATAGGTAAGTTTTGAGAAGTTTCCTAAATGTGGGCATGTCATTGATAGTTCAGAGGTTTCCAGGTAGTGAGTTCCAGTGGGTTGGAGCATATAATTTGAATGCCTTAGTGCAAGCATACTGAGTGCTTTTAATTTTCTCATAAAGCATGTTCAGCATGTTTTTTGTATTCTGTCTTCTCGTCCTGCTTGGGTTGGTAGTACTTAGTAGTGTTTGTAGATAGTATGAGGATTGGTTGTTAATGATTTTGAAGGTCAGGAACAGAATTTTGTAGCATATGTGGCTGAGTAGTGGCAGCCAGTATAGCTGTCTTAGGATGGGGGTTACATGGTCATTCTTTGAGGCTCCCTGAATTATACGTACAGCGGTATGCAAGGCGGTGTGTAGGGGAAGCAGTGTGGATTTTGGCAAACCTTGAAAGATGGAATTACAGTAGTCAAAGTGCGGTGATTATGATTGCTTGGAATGCTGAGTGATAGTTGGATGGTTCCAATAGAGGGCGGAGGTGGTGAAGGGTTCTGATTTTGCGATAAATTATGTTTGTTGTGGCTTTTATGTGTGGCTTCAAAGTTAGCTGTTGATCTACAGTAAGGTGAAGCCCAAGTACTTGACTTTTGGTTGTACTTTCACATGTGTGTCATTTAATACTATTGGTGTTCGCGCTTGGAAATTGTCATCCTTTGTTATAAATAGTATTTTGGTTTTCTTGTTGTTATTTTCAGTGAATTATTTGCCAACCATTGGGAGATATCTGTGAAGCAGCTTATTATTCCTTCATATGTTGGTTTGTTGATGTTAAATGGTGCATAAATCATTATGTTGTATGCTTAGATATGAACGTGCATGTTAAGTGTATGGATGATTGGGCATATCGGTTGAAGGCAGGTGTTGAAAAATAGAGCTGATAGTGATGAGCCTTGTGGAACGCCTTGAGTTTGCAGGTATGGAAATGATATGTTACTTCCCAGTTTCACCTGCTGTTGTAAATCACATAGATATGAGTGGAACTATTTCAGAACATTGTTTTGGATTCCAATGGACTGGCATCTTTGAAGGAAGATGCTGTGGTTGATTGTAACAAAAGCAGCTGAAATATCAAGAAATATTAAAATGAAACCTTGGTATGGCTTCTGTGTTCCTTTTATTAAAGTGTTTAACAGTGATGTGAGGATTGTTTTGACTCCGTGTTAAGGTCTGAAGCCATGTTGCTGTGGGTCCAAATGGGCATGGCTATTAGGGTATTCTTGGAGTTGCTGTTGAATGTTTTTTTCTATTATCTTAGTCAAGAACGGTGGGCTTGATATAGGCCTATAGGCTGTGAGGTCATTGGGGTTGAGGTTTGTATTTTTATTTTTTATTTTTTTTTTTTTTATTTTAGAGGGGACGGAAGGAGGAGGATTTGAGTTGTTTGGGCATGTAACCTTTCAGGAGTGATAGTTGGGCTAGTTTCGTAAAGAATGGGCTAAGCTCTTCTTTGGATGCTTTGACCCATCTCACTGGACATGAATAGAGTGGTGATGTGGTTGTGTTTAACTCAGCAATTGCATGTTCTATGTTCTCTTTGCTGATGGAACTTTAGGTGGACCAAATATTGCTTGTGTTGTTAGGTGGTGGCATCAGTAGGGGTTGAGACAGTGCAGAACTATTTGTTTTATAGTGGTTTGCTAGGGCTTGAGGATCGAGAGTATTGTTCATGGTGTCTGAGTGGGTGGGTTTTATTAGATTCCTTACTATGTTGAATAGCTGCCTTGGCTGGTTGAGTGATGTATTGATGATTTTTGTATAAGAATAATCTTTTGCAGACTCTGTACGGTATTTCTTTAAGAGCATGAAGGTGTTTTTATCTTCTGTTAGCTTGGTCCTTCTTCACTTACGCTCTGTCTTTCGTAGTTGTCTTTTGAGATCCCTGAGTTCTACTGAGTACCAATGAGTCTCTTGAAGTTTTTTGGTGGATCATTTATTTAGGGTTTCTGCAGCTGCTTTTCAAATGACCTGGTTCCAATTCAGTACTAGGGCATCAATGTCGTTTGTGTCATTGTCCAGTAAAGAAAGTACTTCTTCAAGAAATTCTTTTTGTCAAATGGTTTGTAGTGTCCTGTTTGATTCCGATAGGAGTGACTGACTGTTGGAGTAAGATAGCTGGAAGTTTATTAAGGAGTGGTCAGACTATGGGATTAATAGAAAGAATGGTGGGAGGGAGAGGGAGATATGAATGAGTTTGGTGTTAGTGAAAATAAGATCCAGCATGTTTCCTTTTTCATGGATGAAAGTAATCAAATTCCATTGAAGACATGGCTTCTAACAAAGATGTAGCCTGTTTTGTCGGGGTGGAGGGGAGGTTGAAATCGCAGAGTATAATGAGGTCCCTGTTCGGATATGAATTTTCTAATACAATTCCCAGTATATTTGAGAGGTCATTGGATGGCACGGAAGGGGATCTGTATATGAGGCAAAAAGTTAATTGTCTGTTTGATATTGAGATGGAGTCTAGTCCCTCTGTGCTGTTGGCCTTGTGTTTGTGGAAGTTGAGATGGGATTTCGTTATTATCACTACTCCTCCTCTTCCAAGGCTTGTAGGCAGTTGTGTAGCGAGTAGTTGGGGTTTCAGCTGATTTAGTAGTACTGTGTCCGTTTCTGTGAGCCACAATTCCATGATGCAGGAGGATATTAGGATCATAGGTTCTGATATAATCATTGATTAGGCATTTTATTTCAAACTGAGCATGCATTTATGAGTGCACATTTAAGGTTCTGGATGCTGTTGAGCTTGTTGGGTGTAGTGTGGTTGAGGTGTTTTTGTAGTGGTATGTGTATTAGATTATTTGTGTTCCTTTGTCTCAGGGGAGGCCTGATATTATAGAAGCCATGAGGTATGATTGCGGGGACATATGTGGATTTGAGCATCAATGTTTCAGTAGTGAGGGATAGAACGAGGATTGCTAGTAGAGTATATATTATTGCATAGATAGAAAGCATGATTGCATTTGAGCTGTTGTATTATTTTAGATCTTGTGTGTGATGTCCTGGTCTTTCTTTGTGATACACTAGTCAGAGTCATGCAAAGGTTCGCGCCTAAGGCCACTGACACTACCACAGGATCCTTCATGCATCATTGACCTTGCACTCCCTCCAAAATAAGTGGAATAGTAGCCTATTGGTTAGAGCAGTGGCCTGGTGACCAAGTGATCAAGGTTTTTTCCCATTGGCACTGCTTGTGGCCTTGGACAAGTCACTTTACCTTCCACTGCCTCAGAAGAATGGCCTAGCAATCTACTTCTAGTCACACCTTCCCAAGAAAACCCTGGGGCTGCTGGGTTACCAGGAGTCAGCATTGACCCAACGGCAAACATAGATTTTTATTGCAGGGGTAGAGATGGAGGAAGAACCAGCACTATACTCATAGGTACGAGGCTTGGAACACAAGATCTTGTGTGAATGGAAAATGCCACCACTGAAACACTGGACCCAACACTGAGAAACAATATCTGAGTCCTAGATATTATTGGAGCAGTGCACTTCTTATAACAAATGGGATTCCAGTGACAGGGCATGAGAAACTTACTCTGATCACTATGGGGGTCATTCTAAGGCACGAATAGCAGGGATGGACGTCCCAATGGGGACGCTATTCGTGCTGGCTACTGCCCCTGTATAACTTCCCTGCCGGCTGTGTGGGAACATAAGAACATAAGATATGCCATACTGGGTCAGATCAAGCCCAGTATCCTGTTTCCAACAGTGGCCAATCTAGGTCATACATACCTAGCAGTTTCCCCAAAAGACACAGGTTTAGCAATGCTTGTACTGGGTCAAGCACTGACATCCTGGGTCCCTTCTTAATAATGGTTTATGTACCTTTCCTCCAGGAACTTGTCCAAACCTTTTTTAAACCCAGCTACACTAACAGCCTTTACTACATCCTCCGGTAACAAATTCCAGAGTTTGATTACACGTTAGTTATAAGGGGGCAGAGAAGAGGCAGTCCAGGGGCGGAGAGTGGTCAGTCACCGGCCCTGGACATACACAGCCAATTCCAATGTAAGCCCTGTATGTGTAGGGCTGGCGAAATGACCAGGGAACTTATTCCACCCCTGGGGTGGAATAACTTCCCTGGACATTTCAATTTTGCTGCTCTGGGGGGGCGGAAGGGACTGGGGGGGGAGCGCAGTGTTAATTCCCTGCAGTCCGACCCTGGCCTTAGGAGTCCAGATCGGGGGTCAGGCTGCTGGGAATTAACATTTTGGGCAGGCAGGCAGGCAGCCAGCATCGTGGCTTTTAAATGGAGCCGTGGTGCCATGACAACATGACATCATGGCACCGCAGCTCTATTTAAAAGCCATGGCTGAGTTAGCTGGGCAGTGCCTGTACGTGCAGGCCGGGACTGAATCACAGTCCCAGCCTGCATGTACAGGCCTGTTTGCGATTCTGATCCCATGGAGCTAGACCTGCTCCGCGGGATCAGAATCGCAAACTCCTTTGTACGTCCTGGTCAGCCTGGACGTACAAAGAAGATGTACGTCGGGATCATAATTGGGCTCTATGTAAACAGTCTCACCGAAAATTCAGACAGCTCCTCAAGACATCTCCTGGCAAAAGCCATGGAAATATAGCAAAAATGGAAGGTATTCTATTTGGTTTTCTGCCACACTTATGTAAGTTTTGTGTGCCAGTCTCTCTGAAATTTCAGCTTCAGGTTCAACAAATTTCTTTGCAAGATTACATGGTTTTTAGTTTAGGTATGCAGTTAGTACTAGATTGAGTGAGCAGTAACAATCTGGTACTGAATTTGAAAAAACCACCAGGAGGTTCTATGGTTACATTTGTTTGGTATGGAACATCCTAAAGTATGAGAATGATTAACACTTTTAATGGGGAAGTCCTCAATACTCAGGCAGTGCAAAGTTCAGGCATTGTCTGCACATGACTATCCTGTTAAAAAACAAAACAAAACAAATTAAGGCAGTGGTGGCCTCATCTTTCTTTAAACTTAGAACGTTATGGAGGCTCGGTAAACTTATGGCTGAAAAGAATTTATGCTTAGTCATTCAGATACTGGTTCTAAATGCAATTGATTACTGCAAAATTCTATACTTAGGTCTTTCCAAATATGCATTGAAAGTTAAAGTCTTGCAGATGATTCAAAATGCTGCAGATAGACGGTTGGTTGTTCATTGAGCAATCATATTTCTCCACATCTTGAGTGACAACATTGGCTTCTGGTTGGCTTTGCATCTTCACTTTCAACTAGGCTGACTAGTATTTCAGCTGTTAACAGAGAGAAAACCTGAATACCTGTGAGGGTTATTAAAGGACAATGAAATTACTCTAAATTTGAAATAAGAAGCATGAAGTTGTTGGTTCTGCCCATGTATCGGAGGTTAAATAAGTGAAGTTCATGACTCTGTTTTCAGTATAGCTATGCCTATCTTCTTCTGCATCTCGCTACTTGCAATGTTATTTACAAAAGTGAACTATTTAGATTTTAGGCATGGGTGTAGTTTGGAGGGCAGCAAAGGGGGGCATTGCCCCTCAAACAAGCTGGCTCTCTGCCAATTTGGCAAAAGCTTGCCACCCCCACCCGAGCTGCTGCCACTACCACTACTGCTGCGTTTTCTGTGCCTTCAGGGGCAGCGGCAGACTGGCCACTGATGATGATTCAGATCCTGGCACATACATTCCACAGTCACCAAGATCTCTTGCTTGGCTCTTTTAATTTCTCTCTTTAAAGCCAAGGGCAAGCTCCAAATATTGGCTCGGGTGACTTGATCCCTGCTATGTTCTTTTTCAGATTTAGTCTCACCATCCTCAGAGTGCCCATCCACCACGACCTCATTCTCAGCCCATTCCTGCTGCCCTTCTTTGCTCATATATGGGGAGCAATATTCTTCCAGCTTCTTGCAGGTGACCATATGCATGTTAGCTGCCAAACTCATAGGCCACCTCAGAGAGGATTGCATAGCCACTTCGCACCATAAAAATGTTTGTTTTTTTTTGCATCAGCTCCTAAGCATCCATACTGCTTGGGTGACATCACTTCCTCAACATTCATTTTTAATGTACAGTAAGTCATATAGAGTATAAGGTGACATTTTACATACCAGTAAATGTCCTTTCCTTGAGTCCTGCTAGACCAATCCAGACAAATGGGTTGTATTCCTCTACCAGCAGATAGGGGGAAACAAAGAACCAATGAAAAGATCAGGTTTCAATGAAATCACTCCTGTGCCTCTATTCACCTCAGTTACCAGAGGTCTCTTCAGTATCTGTCCCAAAGCATATGACAGAACATGGCAAGCCTCACACAACATCAATGTGGGCAACAATGAGCAATCAAAAGTAGAAATAAAGCATAACCAGAAGGCTGTCAGTAGAAGATGAAACTGCAGAGCCAAGTAGAAAATCATAATGGATCAGGTTGTGCAGCAGAACAACAGAGCAAACACAGAATAGGGCGGGACCTGGACTAGTCTAGCAGGACTCAAGGAAAAGGACATTAACTGGTATGCAAAATGTCATCTTCCATATCATCCTGCTAGACCAGTCCAGACAAGTGGGATGTACCAAAGCTACGACTCCACTGGGCGGGAAGAAGTCAGCAGCTCTCAAAACCCTTGAGCCAAAGGCTGTGTCCGCCCGCATGCACGTGGACATCCAAGCAATAATGCTTGATAAATGTGGAAGGTGATGCCCACATTACTGCCCCACAAATGTCTGCGGGGGCTTCCGAGTTCCGCTCTGCCCACGAGAACGCTTGTGCTCAGGTAGAAGGGGCACGCAAACCCTCCAGAACCAGCCAGTTCCACAACAGATGTGCCAAGGCAATAGCCCCCTTAATGCAGCACCCCAAAGTCAACTTAGCTGCCGCATCACCCTTGCGCAAGCCAGCAAACAGCACATAAAGATAGTCTGACTTATGAACAGAATTCGTAACCTCCAAGTACTGGAAAAGCACCCTCCAGACATCAACAAGGGAAAGATTCTTATCCTTCTCCTGATACTGCTCCTTAGAGGAGGAGGGCAGGAAGACTACCTGGTTCACATGAAAGGGTGAAAGCACCTTAGGCAAAAAGGAAGACACAGGCCAAATGGAAAAAGCTTCCTTTGAAAAAGACAGAGAAGGATCTCAGCAACAAATCACAACCAAGAAAACTGTCTTGACTACAATTACTAATCATTTGTATGGCGCTACAAGGTGTACGCAGCACTAGATATAAGACACAGTTCCCTGCTCATCAGAGCTTACAATCTGATCAAGATGAAAAAACATTGCAAAACTGGGGCTTACAGTTTTGCAAGATACACATATGTAGTGGACAAGAGAATGAGGAGCATCAAGATCCAAAAGCAGCCTCAAAGAGGTGGGTCTTCAGCCTGGACTTGAATAGAGCCAAAGCCCAATGCACTGACTCATGTAGTTTGCTCTAGGCATATGGAGCAGCAAGGTGGAATGAACGAAGTCTGGAGTTGGCAGTGGCTGAGACGGGTACAGATAAAAGGGATCTGCCAGAGCAGCAGAGTTCTTGAGGAGGAGTGTAGAGTGAGATAAGAGAGGAAAGGTAGTGAAGAACTGCAGAATGAATGCACTTGTAGGTAAGTAGGAGAAGTCTCAACTTGATGTAGAAATGGATAGGGAGCTAGTGGTGACTTGAGAAGAGGGGTTACATGAGCATAGCGACACTGGTGGAACATAAGCCATGCAGCTGAGTTTTGAACAGATTGAAGGGGAGAAAGATGATTTAGAGGGAGACCAGTGAGGAGCCGGTTACAATAGTCAAGACGGGAAGTGACCAGTGAGTGGATGAGGGTCTTAGTAGTGTGTGTAGAAAGGAAGGGACAAATTTTGCCAATGTTCTAGAGAAAGAAGCAAAAAGTTTTAGCTATCTGTTGGATGTGTGCAGAGAAAGAGAGAGTAGAGTCAAAGATGACCCCAAGGTTGTGAGCTGAGGAAACAGGGAGGAGTGTAGTGTTATCCACAGAAATAGAGAAGGGAGGAAGGGGGGAGATGGGTTTAGGGGGAAAGATAAAGAGCTCAGTTTTGGCCATGTTTAGTTTCAAATAGTGGTGAGACATCCAGGCAGCAATGTCAGCTGAGTAGGCAGAGATATGGGCCTGGGTTCCTGGAAATATTTCAGACACAGAAAGGTAGATCTGAGAGTCGTCAGCAGAAAGACAGTACTGAAAACCATGGGAAAACAAACAAGTTGTATCTGATCTTAAGAGTTAACAACTGAAATGTGTGGCTAACATGATGGGAGGGATCTAGTAAAGTTTGAAGATTAACTAATTTGGCAGTTAAGATTTAATGCTAAAAAAAATGCAATTTCGTACATTTGGGCTGCAAAAACCCAATGGAACGGTACAATATAGGAGATGAAGTACTCCATGCATAGAAGTGGGACCTGGGGTGGTGGGGGAGTTATAGTATCAGATGATCTTAAAGTGGCCAAACAAGTGGAAAAGGTGAGGGTAAAAGCCAGAAGGATGCTTGAGTACATATGGAGAGGAATGGCCAGCAGGAAAAAGGAGGTGACATACAAAAGGTACTAAGTCTCTAGTGACATCTTAATTGGAGTACTGTGTACAATTCTGAACATCTCCCCTTCAAAAGGATGTAAACAGGATGTTGCCTGTCCAGAAGGTGGCTATTAAAATGATCAGCTGTCTTCATCATAAGGCTTATGGGAATGGACTTAAAAGATATCAATATGTATTCTTCAGAGAGGGAGGGGTGATGAGAGACATTTAAATACATCTGTGGTATAAATGCAGTTGAAAGGAAGCTCTGGAATGAGGGGTCATAGGATGAAGGTGAAGGGGGATCAACTTAGGAATAATCTGAGGAAGTATTTCTTTATGGAAAGGATGGTGGATGCGTGGAACAACTTCCCTGTAGAGGTGGTGGAAACAAGAACTGCATCTGAATTCAAGAAAGCATGGGACAAATACAGAGTATCTCTGAGAGAGAGGAAGTGATTTTAGAACTTCATAGTTCTTTTGGATGGGCCGTATGGTCTTTATCTGCTGCTGTTTTCTATGTTTTTATGAAATAAGTGCTCCAAGGGACCTGAGTGTATAGAGAGAAAAGGAGAGGTCCCAAGACAAAGCCCCTACGTACATCAACTGAAAGTGGTATGGCAGTGAAGGAGGATTCACCAGAACATAAACTAAAAGTCCGATAGAAGAAAACCAGAATGAACAGAGCCCATAAATTGAAGCAAGGACAGGGTATCGAGAAGAAAGTGGTGATCAACAGTGTCAAAGACAGCAGAAAGGTTAAGAAGGATGAGAATTAGTAGAGGCCTTGAGCGTCAAATCCTTCAAAGTAGTGCACGTCAACAGCTCAAAGGGTGCCTCCATCAGAGCCTGAGCACTAGACAGATTCCAGGAAAGGATCACAAACCGGATGGGAGGATGCAGATGCCAAAAACCCTGGTGAAAGTGCGAGGCTAGAGATTTACCAGCTACCGGACCTTGGAAACAGGCCATAGTTGCCACCAGAACTTTTAAAGAGCTAAGGGAAAGGCCCTTCTCCAGGTCATCCTATAGAAAGGCCAACAGCAATAACACTTTGGCTGCCTCAGGAACCAACTGCCAAGCCCACATCATCAAATAAAAAGAAGCAACAGACCCGCATGCATGCTAGCTTGGCAGACTTCCTCCAGGTTCCGAGCAGGGTGGAGATCACTGCTGAAGAGTAGCTCTTACGCGCTAGCTGTTTCCTTTCAAGAGCCAAGCCATAAGCGAGAAGGGGACTGGGTCCTCTAGGATGATCGGTCCCTGCAGCAGTAGGCCCCTTGATAGAGGCAACCAAAGAGAAGGCACCTACAGGAGCCATATTAGGTTTCTGAACCATGCTTTCCTCAGCCAGTCCGGCCACCAAAACAATCCTGCCCGGGTGGCGTTCTATACACTAAATCACATGCCCCACCAGGGGCCATGAAGAAAACACATACATCAGGTGCTGACTTGGCCAAGGCTGGGACAGGGTAATGACGCCCTTGGCCCCATCTCCATGTGGCGACTGAAGAAGAGGCAAACTTTGACACTGGAGCGGGTTGCCACAGATCCATTTCGGGGATACCCCAGCAGCACAGTGTCAATGGAAACGCCTCCTGACTCAACTCCCATTCTCCAGGATCCAGAGAGTGACGGCTGAGGAAGTCCACCCCCATAATGTCTACCCCAGCAATGTGCTGAGCTAACAAGGCTAGGAGGTTCTTCTCCACCCAGGCAAACAAGACAGCCATCTCTAGAGCTACCCTGGCACTCCTTGTGCCACCTTGTCGAATGACATAAGCCACCACCATGATGTTGTCCAAAAATACTTGAACCGCCAGGCCCTCGACCAGGGACCAGAAATGCAGAACAGCCAACCTAATGGCCCTTGCCTCGAGGCAGTTAATGGACCACACTGCTTCTCTGCGATTCCAATGGCCCTGGGCCATATGGTCTAGGTAATGTGCTCCCCAGCTCAAGAGACGCATTCATCGTAAGAAGTATCCAGTAGAAATTGTACAGCGGCATGCCCTTCCACAGAAGACTGGGCTGCTGTCACCACCGTGAACTGCCCATCACCATCATTGGGAGTGGGAGCCTGAACCGCTGAGAACTTGGGGACCAATGAGTCAGAAAGGACAGTTAAAGCAGTCACTTATGAGCACGTGTCTGTGGCACCATCTCAATTGTTGCCGCCATCAATCCAAGAAGCTGAGGATCAACTTGGACTCTGGAAGTCTGCTGCAAACAGAGCAGTGACAGGCAATCCACAGCCTTTGACTTTCTCCTCTGGCAGGAAGACTCTACACACTCGAGTATCAAAATGTGCTCTCGGGAACTCCAGGGACTGGGAATGCAAGAACTAGCCCTTTGCCCAAGTGATCGCCCAGCTGAGGCTTATCAGAAAGGACGCCACTTGGAGATCTATCCGAGATGCTCTGAAAAAGAATGGGCTTGGATGAGCCACTAGTCCAGATATGGGTGCACACAAATCCCTGGGTGCCAGAGCACCACAGCTACCACCATCACCACCTTGAAGCATGCCCTTGGGGTAGTGGAGAGCCCAAAAGGGAAGACGGTGAACTGAAGGGGAGAACCAAGCACAGCAAAACAAATACTTTGCTGATCCCCCAGATCAGGATATGAAAATATGCTTTGGTCAAATTCAGAAATGCCAGGAACGCCCCTCGGTGCACCACTTGAATCACAGATTGCAAAGTTTCCATCTAGAAGAGCACAATGTGCAAGCACTAGCTGACACACTCGAGGTCCAAAATGGGCTGGAAAGTTCCTTCCATGTTAGCACCACGAAACAGGTGGAATACCTGTCCCTGCCCCATTCATCAGGGGGAATGAGCACCATTGCCTTCAGGGGAGGCAACTTGTCCAAGGTGATCTGCACAGCGGCTCTGCTGTTCGCAGACACACAAGGAGAGAAGATGAAAGTGCCTGGAATTGGCTCTTTGCATTCCAGAGCACAGTCATACTGCCCAGGACTAGAACCCAATGATACTAGGTGACATGGGCATATTCTTGAAATATGAGGCAAAGTTTGCCACCAACAGGAGGAACTAGGGAAATGGGCCCCCAAAACCTTCATTGTGCAGCCTAGGAGGGACCTCCTTTTGATAGGACTGGGTCTCTGGGCCCAAGTGCCCCACGAAGGGACTGAGAACGAGTCCAAAGTCCACAATGGGAAGAAGGGCTCTCTAGGCTGTAGCAATGGGATTCCCGAGACCTCCAGGAGTCCGACCAGCGCACCCATGAAAAGCGGACAGAGGCTGATGGAAAAGGAGCTTCTGCTTTCTACAAAGGCCAGTTGGACCTGTCCTCCACAAGGTGGAAAGATTTTGTCTCGTCCAGGTCCTTTACCTGCTTCTGCATTCGGACCCAACAGAATGCCCCTCTAAAGCTGGATGTGCAATTGGGCTTTGGAAGTGGAGTCCGCTGCCTCGTGTCAAAGTCAAGCCAAGCCAAGCCAAGCCAACGCCATGTTACCGTCAACAGGGCACAATCTCTAGCCACTAGACGTACCAGATCATACATGGCATCGGAAAGAAAGGCTGTAGTTGACTCCAAAAGAGGGGTAGAATCATTCGGCGGAAGAGACTGAATCCACTGGAGCAGGGCTTGAAACACCAGGTCAGCACATACCACCAACTGAAAAGCAGCCACCACAGAGAACTGGTTCTTCAACACAAATCCACCTTCCAGACCAGAGTATCCTTTAAAGCCAATCTGCCTTCCACAGGAATGGCAGTAACTTGGCAGATAAAGACTAGCATGGTCAGTCTAGTCTGCACAACAAGGTGGCAAGAGTAGGTGCACCTACCGCTCCGAGCAGGTCACCCCTCCCCATGCCTTTGTTTAGGGGTATATCCACCGCTACATGCAGGTCGCTCCTATTTGTTGAGATATAAGAGCTAGTTAAGTTTATTTTAATATATCCCTGTTGCTATAAAGGGATCCACTGTGTCTGTCCCATGCCATTTTGAATTCTGTCATTGTATTTGCCCGCACCACTTCCATCGGCAGGGCAATCCAAGCATCTACCACCCTTTCAGTGAAAAAGTATTTCCTGATGTTGCCTTTCAGTTTACCCCCTTGCAGTTTCATGTTATGTCCTCTAGTTTTACAGCTTTCCCGTCTTTGAAAAAAAGGTTTGATTGTTCATTAATACTCTAAGTATTTAAAGGTCTGTATCATATCTCTCTGTCTCTCCTTTCCTTTTGTGTATACATATTTAGGTCTTCAAGTCTCTTCTAATATGTTTTCTGGCACAAGCTCCAAATCATTTTGGTCACCTTCCTCTGAACCGTTTCCAGTCTTTTTATATCCATTTGTGAGATATGGACTCCAAAACTGAACACAGTATTCCAAGTGGGGCTTCACCAGTGACTTGTACAGTGGCATAAGTACCTATTCCTTTCTGCTGGTAATTCCTCTTTGTATGCAACCCAGCATCCTCCTGGCTTTTGCCATGGCCTTGTCACACTGTTTCACCACCTTGAGATCCTCAGAAATAATCACACCAAGGGTCTTCTCCTGGTCCGTGCACACCAACGTCTCACACCCTATCACGTACATTTCCCTTGGATTTCTGCTTCCTAAGTGCATGACACTGCACTTCTTTGCATTAAATCTTAACTGCCAAGCATTAGACCATTCTTCCAGCTTTTGTAGATCTTTCCTCATGTCCTCCACTCCCTCAGGGGAGTCCACTCTGTTGCAAATTTTCGTGTCATCTGCAAATAGACAGACCTTTCCATTGAACAGTGCCAGGCCCAGGATCGAACCCTGGGGCACCCCGCTAATCACCCTCCTTTCATCCGAGTGAGCTCCATTTACCATCCATTCCGTCATCTGTCTGTCAACCAATTTTTGATCCAGTTCATCACCTTGGACTCATCCCCAAGCTATTGAGTTTATTGATAAGCCTCCTATGAGGAACAGTATCAAAGGCTTTGCTGAAATCCAGGTAGATGACATCCGATGACATCCATCGCACGCCCTTGATCTAGTTCTCTGGTCACCCAGTCAAAGAATTCAATCAGATTTGTTTGGCAAGATCATACTTTAGTAAACCATGTTGCCTCAGATCCACTATTCGCTCTTTCAGGAGTATCTCCATTACTTTTCCCACCACCAAGGTAAGGCTTACCAGCATGTAGTTCGTCACTTCTTCCCTATTACCACTTTTGTGAAGAGGTACCACATCAGTCCTTCTCCAGTCCTGAGGAAGTTCTCCTGTCTCCAAGGATCTCTTAAAAATATCTTTTAACGGCCCTGCAAGAATCTCTCTGAGCTCTTTCAGTATCCTGGGATGTATCCCATCCAGACCCATGGCCTTGTCCACTTTCAGTTTTGCAAGTTGTTCTAACCCATCATCTTCTGTGAACGGTGTAGTATCTACTCTATTCCCATTTTTATATTTGGGAGTCACAGGTGGTCCTTCTCCAGGATTTTCTTTAGTAAAAACAGAGCAGAAGTAATTGTTTAGCAATTTCGCTTTTTCAATGTCACTTTCCACAAGTCCATTCCCAGCACTTCTAAGTCCTGCAATCCCCCCTCTGATTTTCCTCCTCTCCGGAATATATCTGAAGAAAGTTTTGTCGCCACACTTCACATCTTTAGCCATCTTTTCCTCTGCCTTTGATTTTGCTTTCCTTATTTCTCTTTTTGTCTCTTTTAGTTTGATCCTGTATGTGTTCTTCTGTTTGCGAGCTTTTGAATTTTGTGAAAGGTGTGTTTTTCGCCTTTATTTGAGCATCCAGTTCTTGTGTGCCTTCGAGTCAGTCCTGACTCCTGGTGACCCAGAAGCTCCTGGGTTTTCTTGGCAGTGTCACCGGAAGTAGACTGCCAGGCCTTACTTCCGAGGCAATAGAGGGTTAAGTGACTTGCCCAAGGCCACAAGGAGTGCTAGTGGGAATCAAACCCTGGTTACTTGGTTACCAAGCCAGTGTTCTAACCACTAGGCTACTCCTCCACTCTAGTGGAGGAATAGCCTAGTGGTTCTTTGGAGAACCAAATAGGTTTCCTTCTCCTCTTGTTTTTATTTACTTTCCTTATATATTTACCTGTTGCCCCTTTTATTACCACTTTTAGTTTAGCCCATTGCAATTCCACTTACCTTATCCCCTCCCACCCTGCCAACTCCTCCTTCAGGTACTTGGCCATTTTTTTATTTATTTTTATTTATTTAACATTTCTTATATACCGCACTATTATCATCAGCGCGGTTCACATGGAACAAAACATATGCATACAGGATAACTGTAGTGCATTTACAAGTAACAGGGATTAGAGAACTTGGAAGAAACAAGGTAATCTAAATAAACCATATACAATGAACTATATACAGTAAGTACAGTCGAAATTCACTAGATCTGATCGTGTTGTGACTATTTCTCAAGGGAGGGTTTAGATTGGAAAATAACTTAAGAATAGGTAGTGCTTGAGACTTTTCCTGAATTGTATTAGACTAGTTATGGCTCTCAATTCAGGTGGGAGGGTATTCCATGCTACTGGGGCATGAATGCTAAAGGCTCTTTTAGATGTTTCCTTGGTGTATTTGACTGTTAATTTCGGGAAGGATAGGATATTTATTGCTGATGTTCTTCTGGCTCTGTTAAGGGCCTGGGTGTGTAGTAGGTTAGTGATGGTTGAGGGTGCTTGATTGTTTAAGGCTTTGAAAGTGGTGATTATGATTTTGTATTGGATTCTTGCATTGGTTGGTAGCCAGTGGAGTCTTTTCAGGATTGGAGTTATGTGGTCCGACTTTGATATTCCTTCAAGTACTCTGGCGACGGTATTCATCGCCAATTGGAGAGGATTTAAAGTTGATTGAGGGAGCCCATATAGGATTGCATTTGCAAAATCAAGGTGTGGCATCACTAAGGCTTGGAAGATGGTTCTGAAATCTGTGGGTTCCAGTAGGGGTCGTATGTGGCGTAGTGTGCGTATCTTGTGATATATTAATTTTGTTATATTTTTTATGTGAGTTTTCATATTGAGACGCTGGTCAAGGGTGATGCCTAGGTATCGTATAGTAGGTTTTACTGTCAATTCCTTGTCCTTTATCTTTAATGTAGTAGGGGGTGTGAAGCTTTGGTTCTTCGTGATAAACATAACATCGGTCTTACTGTGGTTGATTCTTAGGTTCTGTGTGAGGAGCCAGTCTTCTACTGCTTCGAAGCATTGTATCAGTGGCGTGAAATCAGGGTGGTTGATGGAGAATGGCATGTATAAGAGAATGTCGTCTGCATAGGCTAAGCAAGTAACTTTAAAAGAACGGATAAGGTCACAGATAGGTTGCATATAAATGTTAAACATTAATGCTGAAAGAGAAGAGACTTGCGGTACCCCTTGATCTTGCAGAATGGGTCTGATGTACTTTCGCCAATCCTAACCTGTTGCCATCGGTTAGATAGGTAGGATTTACACCAGTTCAGTGCAGAGCCATGTATTCCTTTTTCATTAAGGCGATCTATAAGTATTTGATGGCTGACTGAGTCAAACGCAGCCGAGATGTCCATGAATATAAGGATGAATCCCTGCCGGATATTGTCTATTCCAGTGATTAATGTATTGAAGAGAGTGATGAGGAGGGTTTCTACTCCATGGGCTTCCCTAAAGCCGTGCTGGGCCGGATCAAGCGGGGCTTCAGTGTCTATATGTTGGTGTATTTGACGCTGGACCACTTTTTCGATTATTTTGGCTAATAGTGGTATGCTGGATATTGGCCTGTATGATTCTACTCTTAGGGGGTCCAGTTTATTGTTCTTCAGTAATGGTCTTATTGAGGTTTGTTTTAGAATCTGAGGAAAGGTTCCAGATGAAAATGATTGTTCTAGGATTTTATGTATGAAGAAACTTAATTCACCTCTGAGCTCCCTTATCCAGGCTGCTGGGCATGGATCATTTGATGCAGTGGTAGCGTTGATTGACGCAATGGTGTTTTCAATATCTTTAGTTGATATTGTGTCAAACTTGGACAATGTGGAAGGCTGTGACAGTTTGGGTATGCTATGTAAACCAGTGACGCAGGGGTTCTTGGTTGTTTTCGTCATTTTTGATTTTAAGTAGTTGGCATAGTCTTGAGGGTGTATGCTTTGTGTGTGTTGAGGGGTTGGTTCCTTTGCCAATGTTTTTACGATATTGAAGAGATCATGGGGTTTATTTACCGATTGTTTTAGGAGATTGGTATGGAATTGTTTCCTTCTATCAGATATTTCTTGGCGGTGCTTTCTGAGATATGAGCAGTAGGCTGTGTAGGCTTCAGTGGTGCGGGAACATCGCCATCATTTTTCGAGTCTACGAAGGTGGAGGAGAGATGCTCTTAGTTCGTTAGAAAACCAGGCTACATGTGTTCGATGATTGGACCTTCTTGACATGTTCGATGGTTGAGAGTTGGTTCTGAGAGTAGTATCCCAGGTGTTGATTAGGTCATCCAGATCTGGTTTGGAGGTGTGGAGCATATGGAGAATATTCTTAAGTACGTCTTCTCTAACAAAGGGGCGGAACCTCCTGGTTGTTGGTTTAGCAGGGGTGGTATTGGAGTTAAGTGTAGTGTAGGAGTTGGGTATTTGGAATATGATCAGACTATGGTCAGACCATGGTACTGGTGTTATGGAAAGTGCATAGTTGTGGTCTGGTTCCGTGGGTGTTTGTGGTACGAAGATCAGGTCAAGTGTATTTCCCATAGCATGAGTAGGCTCACAGACTATCTGTTGGTATCCAAGGTCGTGTAGCGCTTCATGAAATGCAGCGCCTTGCGTATCATGTAGGGAGGAGAGATTGAAGTCTCCTAATATCAAACTATATATCCGTGGTTTTTCTATGTTGCAGGCCAGGTCGATTATTGTTGACAGGTCATCTGCTGATGTTGTTGGAGCTCTGTAGACTAAGTTGATAGAGTCAACTTTTACTGAAGTCAGTGTTTTTGAAGTCTAGGACTTTGAGCTTCCATCAAACACAAGGTGTGCCGCAAGGATCCTCATTGTCATCTCTACTATTCAACATTTACATGCAGCCCATCTGCAACATCATTAGATCATTTAACGTGAGCTGTCTAATATATGCAGACGACATCCTACTATATATGCCTTTTTCAACCGTTCAAATGAACCTTACACCTCTTATAGAATGCTTCAATACCATATCGGATTGGCTTCAAGCTCAAAACCTCCGCATCCAGCACAAGAAGACGGAGGTATTGTTCATCGCTAGAGATCCAGACTTCACCCCACCAACACATATAAAGGTAAAGGAAGCGGAATTACAAACCAAAGAAACAATAAAATACCTGGGGATCACCTTAGACCAACATCTTGACATGAAATGTCATATAAGCAACATTGTCAAAGCGGTCTATTTTAAAATCCGTTCACTCAGACATCTGCGCTCCCTACTGGAGCCAGATGATTTCCGGACCATATACCAAGCACTGATCCTGCCGCACTTTGACTTTGCCAATTCCATCCTACAAGGTCTCCCGCAATCCACACTAAACTCGCTACAACTGGCCATGAATGCTGCAGCAAGGATTCTTCATGGAGCCTCCAGAAGAGACCACGTGACTCCGATTTTAAAACAACTTCATTGGCTACCTATACACGGAAGGATTATCTTCAAAACATTAATCCTCTCATTCAAGGCAATCAAGCGCCTTTCCTCCACAGCACTTACTGATCTCATCCATACAGTGCCCCCCAACAGAGCCAGGAGGTCAACAGCCCTAAATTTATTAACAACCCCGAAGACCTTGACTAAATGCAATAACACAACAGCAAACAGGGCCTTCAGTCTTTACGTCCCCAAATATTGGAATGCACTCCCACCGGACATTCGAGCTATAGCAGACCTGACCCAATTCAGGAAGGCAATCAAATATCACCTCTTCCTCCAATACTACCCAACCAGCGATGAATTTACTTAGCACCACCTAAGAAACACCGCCTTTTGCAGCCCATACGCACAAGGTCTCAAGTATTCAAAAGGGATTCATCATTTATTGTGCTATTCAACAATGTTATAGGAATTTTACTTCATGTATATAGCATATTTCAGGTTATAGGAATTTTAATTCATGTATATAGCATATTTCATGTAAATAGTTCTTGTATATAGTTCAACCCCTGTTATACAAGTTTATACAAGTTTATATTCCTGTTCTATGTAAAACCAAACAGAATGTGTGTATTTGGTCACTTTATTATACTGTAAACCGCGCTGATGCCGAATAGTGCTGTATATAAGCAACTGTAATAAATAAAAATAAATAAATAAATAAATAAATGATTGGACTGCACCTTGGCTTTCATCTAAAACCACACCATGTAATGATCGCTGCTGTTGACAGGGGCACCCACCTGGACATTCGACACACTATCTCCGTTGGTAAGCACTAAATTCAGCATCGAGCTTTCCCTAGTCGTTTCCATCACCATTTGTCTTGGAAGTCATCCACACTATTTTTACTTCTTTCCAGATTTGTAGAAGGCATACTCCAATCCACTTCGGGTAGATTAAAGTCACCCAATATGATTACTTCCCCCTTTGTGGCTCTCTTTGCAATGTCTATAATCAATTCACTATCTATTTCTTTGATTTGAGTCGGAGGCCTGTATACCACACCAGTATGGATGACAGTGCCATCTCCAACACAATCCATAGTGCTTCTTATTTTCCCTACGCCGCCTGCATTGCAGTAGCTTTAATATTGCTTTTGACATATAGGGCTACTCCTCCTCCTTTTCTACCTCTTCTGAATAGATTATAGCCAGCTATTAAAAAATTATATCTGGACTAAACACAACAACATCACCGTCAGACCCATGCCCAGTGACATGGCTCAAAGCTACAAAAAGCCAACTCTCTCATCACATTCAAAAAATCATCAAAGATTCACTCCAATAAGGATACATGCCACAACCCCTAAAGCATGCAATGATACGACCAATACTTAAAAGTAGCAATCTGAGCCCCTCCGAACCAAAATCATACCGTCCAATCTCCAGCCTGCCATTCCTTGCAAAAATCGTGGAAAAGGCAGTGCAAAGGCAACTTCAGGACCATATTGATATAAATGCCCCACTGGACATACATCAGCATGGATTTAAGCCCCAACACGGTGTGGAAACACTACTAACCTCCCTCTTTGACAATCTCCTAAAAGGCATGGACAACAGAAAAAATGGCTTCCTGCTAGTATTCATGGACATCTCGGCGGCCTTCGACACTGTGTCCCACACCAAGCTATTGCAACACTTACAACACATAGGACTATGCAAGAACACCCTGAAGTGGTTTACATCATACTTGGAAGGGCGAACACAACAAGTCAAATGCAATCAAAAGAAATCACTACTCGTACAATTCCCCATCAAGCAGGGAATACCTCAGGGCTCAGCTCTATCAGCAATGCTCTAACATTTACATACAGTCCATATGCAACATAATCAAGCACCACAAACTTCACAATCACATTTATGCTGACGACATCATGGTATATGCTCCAATCAACCTGCAAGCACTAAACACCACAACAATAACCAAATGCCTCGAAGAAATGAATGACTGACTCATAGCCAACAACCTAACGGTCAACTATGATAAAACCAAGGCAATGTTCGTCACCAGGAACCCCACCTTCATACCTCCACAAACTATCAGCATCCTAGACAAACACATAGTAGTCAAAGAAGAAGTTAAGTATCTGGGCATCACACTAGACAGAGCTCTGAACCTGAAATCCCACATCACCAAAACCGCAAACAAGGCCTATCAATGAATGAAAACAATCAGACAAATCAAACCAATGCTCCGTCTGGACCACTTCCGCACAGTGTGCCAAGCACTCATTACACCACTACTTGATTATGGAAACTCACTATATCAAGGCCTTCCTCAGCAGACACTCCACCCACTACAGATGATACAAAACACCACAGCACGCATCATTACAGACACACCAAGGACCGAGCACATCACTCCCGTCCTACAACACCTGCACTGGCTCCCAATGGTGGCAAGAGCCAAATACAAAACAATAATGATCATCTTCAAAGTCATTCACCATTTCTCAGCAGACATACTCCAAAACGTTATAACAAGGGATATCAGCAACAGACCAAGAAGATCCAATAATGACAACATGATCGGCACAACTGCAAGCTATCACAAAACCAAACAAACTTCTTCAAAAAGAGCACCATCACTACTGGCATCCACACTATGGAACTCCCTCCCGACAAGTCTGAGGGCATAAGATGACCTCACAGACTTCCGCAAAGACCTCAAAACATTTTTATTTATAGAAACACATGAGCATCCAGGCAACATCCCAAACCCATTCTGAAACACTACTTCCGCTGCCAACTAAGCACGCACCCATCCTCCCCACACACGCAGGTTTATCATACCGTGTTATTAAATACCCTCATGTTAAATGTTACCTTCAATTGTACTATCTATATGCTGATAAGTAACTGTACTGTCTAAATGTCTACACATACCCTAATGTTAAATGTAACCCTCCAATTGTGATGTGACGTGACCACCTTGATTGAAGGATAAGGTGGCATATAAATATGTCTAAATAAATAAATAAAATAAATATCCTATTCATGCGATTCATTAAACCATGTTTCCAGGTCAGGAACTTTGTTGGCTAATCTTCGAGCATTTGTGCTCACTGCTTTCCAGCATTTGTTAACTGGCTTGCCTCTATTTTGCATTGATTTTGTTCTACACACCTCTTCCCACTTGTCTTTGAAGTGTGGTTTAAAAGTGTGGCTGTTTCTGATGTTATTCTGCTTTTGCTGGGAGTGACATCCTGAAGTTTTCCTTTCCTATCCATCACCCCCTTTCTCTAGTTTAAATGTCTGTCCACATAGTGCCTGAATTTTTTGCTTAGGATTCTTTTCCCTGTGACAGAAAGATGTAATCCATTAGCACAGTATAGTCTCTTGTTGATCCATCCGTTTACCCAGTTGCCTATAAATCTGAATCCTTCTTTGTTTGCACCAGGTTTGGAGCCATGTATTAAAGTTGTTTATGTGATGCAGCGTTTCTGCCCCCTTACCAAGAACAGGTAGAACTTCTGAGAATGCTACAGTATTAACAATGGCCTTGAGTTTCTCTCCCAGAGTCTGGAAGTCCCTTTGAACTGCAGAGGCAGTGTTTCTAGCAAGGTCATTTGTACCCAAGTGGATGACATCATCAATTTTGGAGTGCTCACTTTCTGCACTAACTACACCAACAATCTGGTTTGTGTTCCTGCTGGCTGAAGAGCCTGGGAGGCATTTGACCATCTTCTCTCCTTTGAGCTGTGTTGCCAAGATGGTGCCTCTGATGATGGAATCTCCAAAGTAGTAGTAGTTTTCTGTTTTGTGATTTTTTCTTCATATTTGGTGCATTATCAGTAGATTGGGCATTGATTCTCTCATTTAAGGGTCCTTCAGTTTCCACAGATTGGGCATCCTCATTATCCAAGGCAGAGAAGGCATTATGCAGGGATATCTCTTGATGTATAGGGTGTCTCTGCGTTACAGTCACAACCTACCAGATCCCACTATGATTCATTTATTCCTGGGATGTTGATTCTTTGTGGGAGCTGTGGTGGATTTAGTTCCGTTTGCATCCTAGAAGAGGTGTGTTTCATTGCTGCTACTTCTTCCCTTAGTAGAGTCAATTCTTGATGCATAGCAGCTAATTTGAGGCATATAGGGCAAGCTCTTAGGTTCCAAATGATTCTTTTCAGAATGAAAGCACCAGAGTTATTGCACTGAATACACAACATGCTGATTAAGCGGTCCTAGGAGATGGAGAAAAGGTGGGTGTAACACCTAATTAAAAAGGACAGATGTCAACGTATATGATAACTATATAGGCAATGCAGCCCTGGGGTGGGTGGGGTGAAGGCTGGGGTGGGGATTAAAGGCTATGCAAGAAATGTAGGCAGTCAGAATATTCCTAAAAATGAATGTATATCCAACAGTTAAAATCTATATTAGGAAAAAATCAAGCAATAAAAAGGCTGAAAGCTTAGCTGTGTGGAGTCTCTGGAAGCTGTGAAGACTAGAGTTGATCAGGTACTTGTGGACAGGCTGTAAAGTAATTTAATTATCTCCACCCTGTGAGCAGGCTTGTAACAGACAATTCAAACAATGGAAACCGAATTAGTCAAATAGTCAAGCGCCTGGAATTGTCTTGGTTCTAGGAAAACATGTTCCTGACCCTTATACTTAATAAAGTACTTCCTAGGAAATTTCAAAAAGAAGCTCATCCCAACAGCAACTGCCCTGGGTCAAAGCAAAAGAAAATCCTGATATTGTGTGTCTTACGAGAAAGATCAGAGAAAACATTTTATAATCATGAAAATTTGGTATCCTAGCCGCCAAAAAAATAGCCTCAGAACCCTATCCCTATCATAGGTCATAACAAATGTTATCAACCAAGGTTGCCCAATTGTAGGTCTCTTCCAGGGATGTTTCTAATTGTAAAGTCAAATTCAAGGATTTCCGGTTCAACCCACCCTCCGTCCCGTCCATTCTCTTAACAGAACCCACTACATAAGCAGCTCTGATGCTAGACAGTTCGGAGAGTGGGTCCAAACCAAGAATATCCTGGAAATACTGTTTTAGCATCTCAGAAGGAGAAATTAATCTTGTATAAGGGAAGTTTAAAAACAGAAACATGCTGGCAGAAAAAGACAACATTGCCTATCTAGTCTGCCCTTCCATATCAACTACAATAGTCCCCTTTTCTCTTTTAGAGATCTTGTGTGTTTGTCTCATGCTTTTTTGAATTCAGATACTGTCCTCGTCTCTACTACTTCCACTGGGAGACTTTTGCATGCATCTACCACTCTTTCTGTAAAGAAATATTACTGCATATTATTCCCAAGTCTATCCCCTTTCACTCTCATCCTATGTCCCCTCCTAGCAGGGCTTGCTTTCAATTGAAAGAGGCTCTCCTCTTGAGCATTTATACCATGGATGTATTTAATGATCTCATATCTCCTCTATCCTGTCTTTCCTCTAACATATACATATTAAGATCTTTAAGTCTGTCCACATATGCTTTATATTTTAGTAGTCACGCAAATTATTATAGCGAATACAATTCTTTAATTTAACAAGTTTATTATCTAAAATACTGTCATCCTTAACGAGGAATGCATTCACAGACTGAACGGATCCTAGGCGCTGATTCTAAGACTGAATCTTGGATTCAAACCTGTCTAATTGCTGGTCAAATTTCTTAAATCTTTCCACAGCCTCACCCATAAAGGAGCACAACTGTGTCAGACATGATGATAAAGTAGATTCCATCCTGGTGATAAATTGCCATATTTCCAGATTCAAAATCTTCCTAGGTAGTTTCATTAGTAATGCTGTTTCACAAGACAAATTCCAAGAAAAAGTAATGGACCTGATAGAATCTACTTCTAAAGTACCATCATCAAATTACAAAATATGACTTTTCTGGTCTCTCAGTGTCATACTTAAATTCTGAGAAGGTGAAATTAGACTTACCTGCTAATTGTTGTTCCTGGAGTAGACCCAGTCTAGTCCCAGACCTCGGAGTTGTCCACCTTAATCAGCAGCTTGGAGACTGAGGAACCTCCTTCTTTTTATGTCATCATCCCTATATATCTCTGGAATCCGCCTTCCTCCATCAGTACCTGAATGACAAAGCAGACTCACCAAAGCAACAAGTAAGTCATGACCTCACTTACCCCCCCGCAAGGTCCAACCACCCAGCAGGGAAACATACTCAACAAATTACCTGCATATGAACTAATTACTTAAAGAACTGCGAACACTAAGGGTGCCCAGACTACCCTCTAACCTGTCCGAACACCCACTTTAAAGATGACATCCCAATATCTTTTCTTACCTGTCATCACTGAGAACTGTAGACCGTGCTGCAAGTCCCCCCCCCAAACACAGGGGTGGGACGCGGGACTAGACTGGGTCTACTCCAGGAACAACAATTAGCAGGTAAGTCTAATTTCACCTTCCTGATCGTAGCCCCAGTCTAGTCCCGGACCTCGGAATAAGTACCAGAGCAGTCAAGTCAACGGGACGGCCCAGCCACAGCCGCTTGCAGCACCGCCGCCCCGAAGTCGGCATCCTGCGCCGATTGGACGTCCAACCGGTAGTGCTTAATAAAGGGATTCAAAGAAGACCACGTGGCCGCCCTACAAATCTCCACCGGCGGCACCGAGTGGACCTCCGCCCAAGACGTAGCCTGGGCTCTGGTGGAATGGGCGCGCAGCCCCCCCGGAACCTGCCTTCCCTTCAGCAAGTAGGCCGACGCAATCGCCTCCCTAATCCACCGTGCAATGGAGGCTTTGGAGGCCGCCTCTCCCCACCGGGGACCCGCGAACAGGATAAACAACCTTTCCGACTTGTGGAACTCCGCAGTACGCCGAAGATACTTCTTCAAGGCTCGACGAACGTCCAGCGCCCTTGACATGGAACCCGCAGCGTCCGAACAGAACGCCGGCAAGGAGATGACCTGATTCAGATGGAACGCCGACACGACCTTGGGCAAAAATGCCGGAACAGGCCGCAAAACCACCTTAGATTCAAAAAAAGACAGGAAGGGTTCCTTACAGGACAAAGCCTGCAGTTCCGAGATCCGCCTGGCCGAACAAATAGCCACCAGAAACACGACCTTCAACGTGAGATCCTTCAAAGAAGCCGAGCTCAGGGGCTCAAAGGGTTCCCGCTCCAGCGCCGCAAGCACCAGCGGGAGCTGCCATTGCGGTACCAGACGCCGTCTGGGAGGCCGCATTAACGCCACCGCGCGCAAAAAACGCTCGACATCCCGATGTTCACCTATGGACCTACCGACCACCCTTCTGAGGTAGCACGACAGGGCCGCGACCTGCACCCTGAGCGAAGCCGCCGCCAGGCCCTTATCGTATCCGTCCTGTAAAAATTCCAAAATCTGCGAGATGGACGCCCGGAGCGCCACCGAATCCCGCTCACTGCACCACGCCTCAAAAACTCTCCAGACCCGGACATACGCCAAGGACGTCAACCGTTTCCTGGCCTTCAGCAGCGTGGAAGCTACCGCCGAGGAATAGCCTCTCGTCCTCAACCGAGCCCTCTCAATAGCCAAGCCGTAAGCGAGAACCGATCCACATGAGGCATGAACAGGGGCCCCTGCGATAGCAGAACTGGACGGACCGGGAGCCGCCACGGCCGCGTGACCAGAAGCCTCAGCAGATCCGCATACCAAGGACGGCGAGGCCAGTCCGGGGCTATCAAAATCACCAGCCCCCGGAAGCTCTCTACCCGCTGAAGCACCCTGCCAATGAGCACCCACGGCGGGAAGACGTACAGCAGATGGCCCTCCGGCCAGGTCTGAATGAGCGCATCGAGACCCTCTGACATCCGCTCCCTTCTCCTGCTGAAGAAGCGACTGGCCTTCGCCGAACGGAAAGTGGCCATCAGATCCATCACCGGCGTGCCCCACCACCGCGTGAGCATCTCGAACACGTCTTGATGGAGGACCCACTCCCCTGGATCCACCCGAACGCGACTGAGGAAGTCGACTTCCACGTTGTCCACCCCTGCCACGTGTGCTGCCGACACCGCCAGGAGATTCTGCTCGGCCCACGCGAACAGACTCTCGGCCTCCGCCTCTAGGGCCGCACTGCTGGTCCCCCCTTGACGATTGATGTAGGCCACCGCAGTGGCGTTGTCGGAAAAAACTCTTACCGCCGCTCCTCCTAGGCCTGGCTGGAAACACACCAATGCCCGTGACACTGCTCGCAACTCCAGACGATTGATCGACCACGAGCGCTCCTGGTGAGTCCACTGCCCCTGTGCAAACTGATCCCGGCAGTGAGCTCCCCAACCCAGGAGGCTGGCATCCGTCGTTAAGGCTATCCACTCGGGCACCTCCAGGGGCCTCCCCCTTTGCAAGGAGTGGGGATCCAACCACCAGCGCAGTGCCGCCCACGTCTCGTCCGGGCAAACGAGCTTCCGAGACAGCTGGTCCTGCTGATGCGACCAGTGCTGGAGCAGCGCCCTCTGCAAGGGCCGCATGTGAGCCCTCGCCCACGGTACCAGCTCGATGGCAGCCGCCATGGTGCCCAACAGTTGCAGATACTGCCACGCCGTGGACTCCCGTCTCTTTAGGAACCTCCGGACTAACGTCCGCAAACTTTGCGCCCTTTGCCGGGGAAGAAACACATGCCCCGTTGCCGTGTTGAAACGGGCTCCTAAGTATTCCATGTCTTGGGAGGGAACTAACTTGCTCTTGGTCATGTTGACCACCCAACCTAGACTTTCCAGGAAAGCGACAACCCGGGACGTGGCCTGAACGCTCTCGTCCCTCGACTTCGCACTGATCAACCAATCGTCCAGGTAAGGGTGCACTAGAACGCCTTCCCTGCGCAAGGCCGCCGCCACCACCACCATAACCTTCGTGAAGGTGCGCGGCGCCGTCGCGAGACCGAACGGCAAAGCCCGGAATTGGAAATGACCAAAGGGCACCGCGAAGCGGAGAAACCGGTGGTGCTCCTGCCGAATGGGAATGTGGAGATAGGCCTCAGACAGATCCAGAGCGGTGAGAAATTCCCCAGTCCTGACCGCTGCAATCACGGAACGCAGGGTTTCTATGTGAAAATGTGCCACACGAAGACACCGGTTCACCCCATTGAGGTCCAGGATAGGCCGGAATCCTCCGTCCTTTTTGGGCACCACGAAATATATGGAGTATCGAACGCACCCTTGTTGGTCTCGGGGCACCGGCTCTATTGCCCTGAGGTCTTGCAGCCTTTGTACAGTCTCCCGCACCGCCTCGCACTTGTTCGGTGCCTTGCAGGGAGACCGCACGAAGACATCGCGCACTGGTCGCTGAAGTTCTAGCACGTAGCCCTCTCTGATGACCTCCAGCACCCACTGATCCGACGTAATTTGGACCCAGGCGGCATAGAACTCCTGCAGCCTGCCTCCCACGGGAACCAGAGGCCCCTGGCACTGTTCCCTCTAAGCTGTGCGCGTGTGCGCGCGCACACACCTCGCCGAGTGAGCGCACATACTTTACAACAGAGCGCACAAAAATTACGGTTCTGATTCTGATAGAAAACAACACAGACGTCTTAAAATTTAAAAGTTGTGATTGTAATTACTAGAAATTTTCCGCTTCATTTAGTAATCATCAATTTTCATTTAATTTTATTAAAATCAATGTGGTGTACATACTGTATTCTGACGTGTAGTCAAATTTTAAAGTATATAACTCCGAGTGTCGTTATGTGGCGCACAAAAATGTAACCCTCTTTCAAAAGCTGCACACAGCTGATATTTTATGCGCACACAGCCTACAGAAAATTAGAGGGAACATTGGCCCCTGGGTCCGCCGTATCTCATTGCGCCTTTCTAAGGGTAGCGGCGGAGGAGGAGGAGGCCGACGCAACCCCCCCAAATACTCTCCCCGCTCCCCGAAACCCCTGGTTTCGGGCGGGGAACCTGCCTCTCTGACCGCTCCCGAACCTTTGAAATCGAAAGCGGCGAAAGTCCCGCTGTTGAGTCCTGCCCGACGAGGCTCCACGGCCCTGCTTGGGTTTGTCCTCCGGTAGTTTACCGCCCTTAGACTCACCCAAGTCTTTGACCAACTTCTCCAGATCTTCTCCGAACAGAAGACGCCCCTTAAACGGTAGCTTACTCAGCCGGGCCTTGGATGAAGAATCCGCTGCCCAGGAATGGAGCCACAGGTACCGTCTGGCAGCCACTGCCGACGCCATACTCTTGGAGAGACCCCGCATGAGGTCATAGTGAAGATCGGACAAATAGGCCGCCCCCGACTCCAGGCGGGCCGCCCCCCCGGGCTTGTCCTCCACCTGCGCAGATTGCACTTGTTGAGACCAGCGAAGGCAGGCCCTGGCCACCCAGGCCCCACAAATAGCCGCCTGGAGGGACAGAGCATTAGTATCAAACACTTGCTGCAACAGGGGTCCAGCTTTCGGTCTTGAGCATCCTTAAGGGCCGCGCTGCCTTCCACCGGGATGGTGGTCTTCTTTATCACCGCCGCCACCGCTTGAAAACCTCCCTGTCCCGATCCACCAGTGGATATAACCGGCCTAACACCCGGGAGCCCTTAAGGGCCGCTTCCGGGACGTTCCACTCTTCCTGAATCAACTCTTAGAAGACCCGGTGAGCAGGAAAGGCTCTCTGAGACTTACGGAAGACCTGCAACAAGGGATCCTCCAGAGACTCGTCCTCCGCCGGCACCTGCACAGGTATATTTAAAGCGCTCAACGTTTCCGTGATCAGGGCCGGCAGCTCCTCCCTCCGAAAGACTTGGACCACTCTGGCTTGCTCCTCCTTGTCCTCGAGCTCACCCTCTTCCAAGTCCTCTTCGGGGAGTCCAGCCGCGCCGTCCTCCTCAGACAGACGCCCCTCCGACACTAATGAAGGCGCATCGGACTCCGTATCCACCCGCATCCTCTTGCCTCCGGGTTGACCCTCTGCGGACAGAGCCTGAAGGACACGCTTTGCGCAGGTTCCATTAGAGAGGTCCGACTGTGGAGGGGGAAGACCCCCTACCGCGTGCTGAAGAGCCACAAACTCAGGAGAAAAAATGGACTCAAGCCCCTTTGCCCAGGGCAGCTGGGGACCAGGACCCTCCAGGGTGGTAGAGGGCCCAGCTACCGGGTCCCCACGGAGTAAGTCAGGGGAGGGAGCGTCCGAAGGCCCAGCATCTGAGCCCGAGCGCTCACCCATACTCTCCCCGGAAGGGTCCAGGGTTGCGACCTCCTTAGATCAACCCCTGCACACTCCGGAATCCAATAGAGCACTCCGTTTAGCCCCACAAATCACACAATGGAGTTTGGGAGACATAGCCCTAAAGTGCTATCTCCTCCCGCTGGAGGGCCTCCAACACCCAAGGCCCCCCCCCCTAAGGGAACCGCGGAAGGCTGCAGACCCCCTGGCCACTGCTGACCCTCCTATGCCTGGCCCTGCGCCCAACGTGGTTTCCGTTCGTGCACGGATGTTTTTTTTTTTCTTTTTTAAACCCACGAACAGAAAGAAAACGAATAATCCCCCTAGCTGTCTCCCCTGCGCCGCTTGCACAGGACTGAAACCGCTGCCATAGAGGCTGGGAAACAAGCCAGGACGAACGCGGGATCAAAAACAGTACTCCCGCGCAAACGCCACGTGGCCAGGCCTTCAATCGAGCAAGGTGCTCCTGCAGCGCGGCACAAGAAAAGCGGCTCCTCCAGTCCGCGCTCTTACCTGCGCTGCTGCTGCCGTTAAGCAGACGGGCCGAACGCCGCGCAGTCCGAGGAGGGGCAAAGGACCGCAAAGCCGCCCAGCAAACTCCTCACGGAGGACCGGCTCCGGACTCCCCCCCCCCCCCCGCGGTCAGCCAGAGGCGCACTTACAGGCAGATCTTCTGTTTGACGCTTGGCTGACCGTCACTCTTACCTCTGCCGGCTCAGCTCCCTTGCACCCAACCGGGAGCGAACCGGCCCCCCTGCAGACCTCTGGAGCCACACGCAGGAGAAACTAGGAGAGGGAGAGGAGAGCCTAAGGCACCGGAAGGCACAGCTCCTAATTTAAAATTTAAAGGTACAGACTCTTTTTGCTTTTCTTTTCTTTTTTTTCTTTTTGTATACTTAATCCAACTAATAACCCACTACACTAAAACTATTCCTTAATTGTTCCTCCAGTGAGCCCGGACCCCCGGGCTCGACCTAGTCAGCTGCTTGGAGACTGAGGTAACTGATGGAGGAAGGCGGATTGCAGAGATATATAGGGATGACATCATAAAAAGAAGGAGGTTCCTTAGTCTCCAAGCTGCTGATTAAGGTGGACAATTCCGAGGTCCGGGACTAGACTGGGGCTACGATCAGGAAAGTGTAGTTACTGTGTAGTTTTCAGCAGACAGTGACAAAGAGGTCAGTCAATAAGAGTAGTGACTCACCTGTAACAGGTGTTCTCCAGGAGCAGCAGGAATCAGTCCTCACTTATGGGTGACATTGGCGCCGATGGAGCCTTTGGGAATGCAGGCACGCCTTTGGAAAAGCCTTTGGGAATGCAGGCACGTATGCGCGGTCCCCTTCCCACCTAAAGGTGCCATCTTTGCCAGTCAAATGACATAGCTAAGAACAGCACTTAAGGGGGGCGGAGCCTGATGTCCAGCGGGATAGTCGCATAGCGCTGAGGCTCCCGAGAGGCCTACCAAGACTCCTGAATTTTGAACCGTTTTAATTCTGAATATTGCTTTGACTCTACCGGGGTACCTTGGGGTGATGGCGGGGACCAAACCAGCACGTCTAGATTTCGGGACCCCAACGAATTCCCATGGTAAACGCTCCAAAACCGAGCCCTCGTCTCCGCAGAAGCAGCCCGCACCTCGGGAAGGTCCCGAGATGCAGCAGGAGATCCTCACTGAAATACGAGGGGTAAAAGACCTTGTGCAATCCAACGGGGAGTCACTCCGAGCGCTGCGTGAAGATTTCGGCATACTGCAAAGCAAACTTGAAGGGCTTTCCCTACGACAAGACAAAATGGAAGGCATACTGGACTCACACACGGTCCGGTTGGCGAAACTTGACAAAGTAGAGCGCCAGATACGGGCCCTTCAGAAAGAAGTGGAAGATGGCAACAATCGGGCCCGCCGCAATAACATACGGCTCGTGGGCATACCGGAGGGAGCTGAGTCTGGAGACATGAAGGAGTTTCTTTGTAAGGCGCTTCCCTCCCTACTTCGGATCACATTTGCTAAAGACCTGGAGATTGACCGGGCTCATCGAGTGCCCTCAAATATGGCGCTCAATCGGAAGACCCCGCGGCCTATTATCTTTCGGCTCTTAAGATACCAACATGTTGAGCAAATTCTGAATGCCGCTCGCGCAAAAGGCCCCATCGAGTTTGAGGGCCACCGGATATCCTTCTTTCCTGATTTGGCTAAGCCCACGGTTGATCGTAGAAAGCGATTCCTGGAATTTCGACCGAGGCTACAACAACTGCAAGCTCGCTATGGCCTGATGTACCCGGCTAAACTCAGGGTAACGCTGCACAACCAGACCAGAACATTTGATGATCCTGAATTACTTGCGGAATTTTTGGAGTCCAAAGAGGCAGATCAGATGCGTTGATCCAAGGAACACCTAGCTAATTGACCTTATATTGGTAAAACCCGCCATATTGTTTTCGGACGCTCTCTACCTTAGAGACTGCCTTGGCAATTCACAGCCTTGGCTTTCACTAGCCTTGATGGCCCTGCTCTATCATGCCCACAGCTACTTCGGTGGAGATCGGAGACTATAATAACAGAAGGGTTCAAATATTACAATCGCACTCTCTTGGGCCTCCTCCCGCAGACATATGGTCGCCATTTATATTTGGGGTTATGCTTCTTCTCTGGGGCACTTCGGTGCTTGTTTTCTCATATGGGGTGTATCTGGTATCTTAATTGATGTGTATGATATAGATGTACAGATGTGGTATATATTCCATACTCACCTGCGCTTTTACTTCAAATGTATGACAATGTCTTATGGCCCTATGTAAGGTTTTTTCATTGAACGTAAAGGGAATCAACAACCCGATTAAAAGAAAGAAAATCCTTAGTTATTTGAGTCATGAAAAGGCGGATCTGGTTTTTCTTCAGGAAACGCACTTAAATTCTACCGAAACTCTGAAACTCAATATTAAACCTTACATGGTAGCTGCCTACTCTCCGGCTGTTTCTAAGAAATGTGGGGTAGCTATTCTGGTGAGGAAATCCTTGCCTGTCGCCATTATTGCCACTAGCTCTGACACGGAGGGCAGATGGTCCCGCGTCCATCTTAAAATTGGACACCTTGAACTAACATGTATATGTATATATGCCCCCAATGTGGATAATCCTGCCTTTTTTGCTACCATTGCTCAGGTTGCGCAGGCCTCTGCTAGCACCTCACTGATAATAGGTGGCGACTTTAATCAAGTCGTCGATCCTCTGATAGACAGGCAACCGCCTAGAATGAGTGGCCTGCCCAAGAGCTCCCTCACACTCACCTCCTTGATCAAAGATCTCGCTTTAGTGGATCTTTGGAGATTGTTGCATCCTGCTGAACTGGAATTTACTTTCTATTCTCCCCCCCCATCTATCACAGTCCAGAATAGATTTTTTCCTAATATCTAAAGTGCTGGTATCTCAGGTAGATACAGCGATGATTCACCCATTACATATCTCAGACCATGCTGCCATTTCCTTCCAGTTGCACGCTAACCTGCCCAGTGGGAATCCGGGAAATTGGTTTTTTGATAGGACCCTGCTAGAGCAACAAGAGTTTCAGTTAGACATTCGGGCCGCCATTCAGGACTATTTCCATTTTAACTTACCACATGATACCATGGGCTGGGCTTGGTGGGAGGGCTTTAAAGCTGCCATTCGTGCAACCATTACTAGCTATCAAATTCGCTTGGGGAAACAGCGTAAGCAACAGTTATTAATATTAGAGCAACAAATTAAAACTGGGGAACGGGTTCTTACTTCCCGTACTGATCCTTGTGTGTTGTTACGATTGCAACGCCTACGCTTTCAATATAACTCAATCCTGTCTGCTGCAGCTTCTAAAAATATCGCATCGCAGCAAGGGATGTACTATCGGGAAAGCAACCGTGCCGGTAGACTCTTAGCTAATGCCCTGAAAGGTCAAAAAGAAGCCAAGCGGGTAGCGGCTCTCCGAAACCCGGTAGGAGGGGACATAGTGACAAATAATACAGAGATAGTAGAGCTTTTCCGGGATTTTTATACTCGTCTTTATAAGTCAGAATGTGACTTCACGTCAGAGGCTTTTGAGCGATTATTATCCGGAATCCAACGGCCGACCCTCTCTGAAGAGGATAGTGTTGCGATGGATAAACCCTTCTCTACTAATGAAATTCACTCTGCCCTTAAACGTGTGGCCTCGGGACGCGCCGCAGGCCCTGACGGTCTTCCGGCCGAATTTTATAAAACGTTCAGTGCTGATCTAGCCCCCCACCTAAAATTCTATTTCACTGCTCTGGCTGAAGACACATCTTGCTTGGGATCCTTTTCGGCGGCGAATGTGGTAGTATTTGAAAAAGAAGGGAGGGATCCGCTGTTAACAGCTAACTACCGCCCAATCTCCCTTCTTAACGCAGACTATAAAATTTTTGCGACTATCTTAGCCTCTCGACTATCTGACCAAATGTCTACACTAATCCACCCTGATCAATGTGGTTTTATACCCGGAAGATCCACTGCCGACAACGCTAGGACTTTATGTCATGTTTTGACTAATGCTGCAAGCCTAGATCTACCACTAGTTGGCCTCTCCCTAGACGCCGAGAAAGCCTTCGACCGTCTAGAATGGCCCTTCTTATTTGCTGTTCTCCGTTGGTACGGCTTTGGGGAGAGCTTTCTCCGGTTTCTTCAAGTCATGTATGCCGAACCCACAGCCAGTATATGTGTGAATGCTATCAAATCTCAGCCATTCAGCCTTCAAAGAGGTACACGCCAAGGGTGCCCCCTATCTCCTCTGCTCTTTGACTTAGCGCTCGAACCTCTAGCCCTGTTACTTAGGCAGTCCGCAGACATCCGAGGTGCCCCTTTTAGACACAGAGAGATCAAACTCTCCGCTTATGCAGATGATCTTATGCTTTTTATAACTTTGGACTCGGTCCCAGTAGTCTTAGAATTACTAGACAGGTATTCGCAGCTCTCGGGCTATAAGATCAACTGGACCAAATCGGTTGCTTTCCCACTTAACCACCGGGTACATGCGGCCGACATGCAAGCCTTTCCCTTTCTCTGGCAGCATAGTATGGTGAAATATCTCGGGGTCTATTATTGCTATCCTTTAGAGGACACTATTAGTTTCAACGCCAAGGCGATAATCTCCAAAGTCCGTGAACTCACCAATCGGTGGTCTCCACTAACCCTTACATGGTGGGGCCGCTTGGAAACAGTGAAAATGATGATAGTTCCTAAAGTGAACTACATTCTCGAAATGCTACCATGTTTACTGCCCCGACACATCTACAAAGATATAGAAGGCCTTCTTATCCGTTATTTATGGCAGGGTAAAACACCCAGGATAGCTAAACAACACTTGCAATCTGATAAAGCGAGAGGAGGAGCTAGATTTCCAGATTTTCTCAAATATCATAAAGCCTTCCTCTTAAAGCAAGGTGCCCGCTGGTTGGATACCCCGGCAGCAGGCCGCCCGGTGTGGCTAGATATTGAAGAAGAGCTTAGTGGACCAGTTCCGCTGGCCTACTTCCCCGGAATGTGCCATCATTCAGACTCCCGCCATTCACCAATGGTTGTAGACACTCTAGTGGCCTTTAATGCCCTCATTCAATCTCTGGGTCCGCAGGCGTGCCCCCTGGACCATCTCCCGATATGGCATAACTCTCGATTTCAAATTAACAAAAAAACGATCGCATGGAGACCCTGGTACTCCAGGGGGATTTGGACACCTAAGCAGCTGTTTGCTGGGGATCGCTGGAAAACCTTTAATGCTTTACAAACGGAATTTGGTCTACCAGCGAAATATTACTTTCAATGGGTGCAGCTCCAACATTGCCTTAAAGGCGCTCGGGTCATTCCGCGCTCTGATACTAGCGTGGAAGGGCTGTCAGAGGTGATTCGTTGTATCGGGAGTCTACCAGGGGTGGCATCTAACTTTTATAAAATACTCACTCATAGTCCAGGCAGGGACACCCCTAGGGCCCAGCAGGCATGGGAGCGCGAATTGCACATCACTTTAACTCCCCAACAATGGAAGATAGTCTGGAGCAAAGTGGTGCGGGTCTCTAGATCCGCCTCTGTCACTCAAACGCTCTTCTATTTTGCCCACAGATGCTTTTATACTCCTGAGAAGATGGCCAAATGGAATGTCAATACAAGCTATCGATGTTGGTCATGCCATACAGCGGTGGGTACCTTCGCCCATGTTATCTATGAATGTCCAGCACTACAGCAATATTGGGGGCGGGTTTGGGACCGGATACAAAGTATCCTACACTTCCGGGAGCCCCTTTCTTGGAAGATTGTGGGACTCCGCTCTGTGGCGGGGATCCCCTCTCTTCCCAGGACAGGCCGCTTCCTCCTGGATTTTATGTTGGGTATGGCTGTATGCTTAGTCACGAAAAATTGGAAGAATGGCTCCCGCCTAACTTTTACCGAATGGTGGAATTCTGTCTGCTTATATAGTACATATGAGCAGATACCTCGTCGGATGGCATTCCAGGTTCAGGACTGCTCTCACTTGTCTAAGTGGCAGATGCTTAATGACTATGTTCAGATTGCCAGATGCTCCAATATAGCCGTATAGCTACACTCATCATGTTGCAGATAATTATATTATCTCGAAAGATAATAATGTGTATATACACCCGATACTGGATTGTTACGTATCCCAGAGAAGAAGCAGGGGGGGAGGGGGGTGGTGGGGGTTCACTGTCCGTGATTGTATAATATTATTTGTTCATGTCTTCTATTCTGTATGTCCTTTTGTTTCGATGTTCCAAAATGAAAATAAAAGTTTAAAAAAAAAAAAAAAAAAAGAACAGCACTTAAAATGTAAAACAATAAACTATGTACAACTGCAACTCCAAGGGGAGGAGGGAGGGTTGTGAGGACTGATTCCTGCTGCTCCTGGAGAACACCTGTTACAGGTGAGTAACTACTCTTTCTCCAGGACCAAGCAGGAAGTCAGTCCTCACATATGGGACTCCCCAGCTTCAGAATACCGGGGACCCAGAGCTGAAAAATGAGCTCCCTCTAGCCACAGCAGCGTTATCAGGGGCTGTTCTAATGTTCTAAATAGTCTTTGGTTGCGGCTGGTGTGGTTGCCGGGCTACGTGATGTTTCCATAATGTTCCATGAACAGAAAGGTCTTGAGTTTTTTTCCTGAAGTCCTTAATGTCTTCAATGGCACGGATTTCTTCAGGGAGGGTGTTCTATGGTGACCATGACATGACCTTACAGGTTTAAACTATTTATTTATTTATTTATTTACATTCTCTTATATACCGCGCTATTCTGCATCAGTGCGGTTTACATTGAACAAACAGAAATTACATTGAACAGAGTATTATAACTTGGAGATAACTATTTTACAGGGAACATGGGCTATGGAGGGTTAAGTGGCTTGCCCAAGACCACAAGGAACACCTGTGGGACTAGAAACCCCCGTCCTTCTGGCCCAAGGTTGCTGTCCTCTACTGGGATTTGAACCCCTGACCTTCCGACCTGAAGTACCTTGCCCCAACCACTAGGCTACTCCTCCACTCCAGCCTGGAAATAAGCCAAGGCGATGCAGTCTGCCAACCAAAGGCATAGAGTGTGCTTAGAAACTGCAGCCCCCAACTTACTTGGGTCGAAGGAGACAAACAGTTGAGTAGACCACTGATGGACCATGATGCACTCAACACAGAAGGCCAAAGCACACTTACAGTCCAGCATATGCAACGCTGCCTCCCCTCGGTTGGCATGAGGCCTCAGGAAGGTGGTCGGCAGGACAATCAACTGATTGAGGTGGAACTCAGACACCACCTTCAGTAGAAATTGCAGTGATTTTGCAGGACCACCCGATTTTGGTGGAACCTGGTGTATGGATGAGCAACCAGAGCCTGGAGCTCACTGACACTGTGGGCTGATGTAACCGACACCAAGAACAGGACCTTCCAGGTCAAGTACTTCAGAGGGTAAGAGTCCAGTGGCTTGAACAGAGCCCATAAGAACCATGTTGAGATCCCAAGCCATCATGGGGGGCTTTGAGAGAAGCAGACTCCATATGAAGTGAGTCACCAGTGGGTGAGCCAAGATGGGCTGGCCCCCCGAGCTGCAATGGTAGGCACCAATCGCCCTGAGGTGGACTCAGACAGAATTGAATTTCAAGCCCGAGTCTGAGAGGTGTAGGAAGTAGTCCAGCAACTGATCCATTGCACAAATGTCGTCCAGCACCCTGCCTGTCTACTACGTGGTGAACCTCCGCCACTTGAATGCATAAGCCTGATGCATTGAGTACTTACACAATGCCAGGACACCCATGATGCTGTCAGGGAGATTGAGCTCTGTCAGGACTATCCGCTCATTTAGAAAATTTTCTGAGGGATGAAAATGTAGTTGAACAAACAGTTTTCTCTATTTGGGGATCCCTACTTAGGCAGGTTGGTATTTGGGGCCTATAAGTATGGCTTATTTTCTTATAGTTGGATATTTATTTATTTTATTTCCTTGATTGACCCTGTTCCTCTTTTTTTCATGAAGAGGCCTTGATTGGATTTGATTATTATCATTTGTAATGTATCTCTGTTTTGCTTTTTCCTTCCATGCAAATGCAATGTATGTCTTTGAGTCAGTACTGTCTCCTGGTGACACAGCAGCTCCTGGGTTTTCTTGGCAGTGTGACCAGATGTACATTGCTAGGCCTTTCATCCTTTCATATTTCTTTACAAATTGCAGAAAACACTAATTTGAAAAGCACTATGAATTGACCTTAAACCGGCTTTGCTTTAAGTTTTGCAGCTCAATGAACACTTATCTTTTGGCCATGTAAGTCACTATATGGCAAAGTTATGCACTTTTAATTTGGGGCTGTCTTAGGGGCATTCTAGGGGTGAGGCAAAGGTTATACAGCACATGTCAAAATATAGTCACTGTCTATCTTATGTGCTCAAGTTTAAACACAAATAGCAGGAATAACTATAAATAAATAAAGTGTCCACTTATAGTTATACTTTCAGCATTCCTACTTGAACACAAAGCGCCACTGAAAATACACATAACCTTATACATTCACTGTGGCTGACTATAGACGTGATATACCTATCTCCGAACCTCACTTTCTTCCTCCTCTTTATCTATCATCACTCGTTTTTTTCCACCTCTCTAAACTGCAGAGATCTCCATCTTCCACACCTTGATTACATATACCAGCACTTACAATAGTTTCATGCTGCTGACAGCCGAGGCCACTGATCTCTACTAGCAGTACTGCAGGAATAATGCCAGTGCTGGGACTGTAACTAGAAAGAGAGGAAGAGCTGTATAGCTGAAGGTGCTCCAATGTCACCGTTTGCAGGTGGCAGGCTCCGAGAATTCTACAATCTGAAATAAAAACTGCATCACCCAAGGACACAGGCGAGTTTAGCGTTTTTGCTTAGGAGGCCAAGCTCGGAGTCTCTTCGAACAGTAGCAAGATAAATTATGGTGTGTGACTCACACAAATATATGTTAGCATGGCAGAGTGAGACTCAGCAGAAGTCTAAACTGTGATGATATTATTATACACAGAAAATAAAGTTAAAAAATATTTAAAACATTGAATCAAAATCTTAAATAATGATATTTAAAAATTGCAATGTAGTGCCACTTAGTACCAGCCAATAAATACAAAATAAGTCTATGGAAGAATGTCTACAACTGACGGCAATGTGATAGCTAATAATCAGATCTGAACCTGAAGGAAGCTGTTTTAGGAAACGCAGACTTCCTGTACAAACTCATGCTCAGCTAAAAAGGAGACAGCATCTGCCCAGTCTATGCGCTACTTGGTGTAAAAACAATGGAATTATTGATCATAAACTTTTTAGATCTGCAGGAAAGGATTCTTCACTGTAGGAACATTGTTAACAAATAAGCGTACCATGAAATAGTGATATTATAGCAGGCTTGTGTGCCCAGGCTGTACAATCTGCTCTGCCTAAGGGACAGATTTAATAAAGCTTTATTCCCCGTCTGATGTCTATGGAAAAAATGCTCAGTAAATTAGTTCCTCAACCTTTTAAGGTGAAACTAATCCGATCAGTTGCAGAGAAGTATTTTTCTTTTATTATTTTTGCATTCTTTATTAAATGATTATAAAGGGCTTTGGGGCAATATTGATATTATCATCATCATCATCATCAATAATTATAATTTATGTTTGGCCCATGCTTATAATCTTGTGAGCATGGTCTCCCAGCATGACCTGCTTACCGTCCTGTAAGAATGATCTTGTGATAGGTTGAGGAATGCTCTGACCATCTCTCTCCTTGTCTGAAGGGATTCTCTTGAGCAGAGGTGGAAGAAGGGCAACTTTAGGGGAACCAGATGCAGATGGGGAATCTGGCAAATCCTCTATGGAAGAAAAACACACAGTGAAATAAATGTGACAGCCCCAGCCCCATAATGTCAGTGCTTTTTAATAGCCTTATAATATACATAGATTGGAACTACAGGCATAGCCATGGATGGGCCTGTGTGGACCGGGGCACCTCCTCTTTGGGGTCAGGCCCAACCAGTCAGCAGTATCAGCAAACAGGCAAATGAGAGAACTGGAAGCAGCATCAACATCCACACTACCCAGTGCCCAACTATGCTAACATCGGGCCACACCAAAAAACTCAATCCTTGCCACTCTGCTGACTGAACTTGTATGAAAAATACAAGATCTGTTAGGTATCTTGTATAGTTGGTGCTCCTATCCCTAATGGTTGGCGCAATGTACTAAATTATTATTCCTTAACGTCCCTCCAGTCTAGTCCCGAACAATAGAGTTGTCTACTTCTCACAGCAGCTTGGAGACTGAGAAACTTCATCTCTTTTCTGATGTCACCAGTATAACCTGTCCGGATCCGCCTCTTCTGGCCAGTTCTCTCAGTCTCCAAGCAGCTGGAGGTTTGGTGAGCCGGGGAGGTCCTGGCTCACTTGGAGGAACAACTACGTTTATTTTCTCTAGAGTAGTGGATTCCATGTTAATCAGGTGATTTCCCTGCCGTTTTTTTCCGGTAAGCGGGACAGTGACCATGCGGACAGCTTACATTTCTTGGATGTTCGTCGGGCCTTGAAAAAGTATCTCCGCCGGACGGAGAGTTTCCGCAAGACCAATAGGCTCTTTGTTCTGTTTGGGGGTCCTTGGAAGGGGGAGGCGGCGTCAAAAGCCTCCATTGCCAGGTGGATTAAGGAGGCCATAGCGTCCGCGTATATCCTCAGTGGAATGGCAGTCCCGGAGGGGCTGAGAGCTCATTCCACTAGGGCGCAAGCGGCCTCTTGGGTGGAATTTCAGTATGTCCTGGCATTGGACATCTGTAAGGCCGCTACCTGGTCTTCGTTAAACTCTTTTGACCGTCATTATCGTCTGGATGTTCAAGCGCGGACAGATACCTGTGTTGGTTCAGCGGTTCTTCAGGTTGGGGTCTCTGATCCCTCCCGGTGAATTCCTGTACTGCTCTGGTACATACTCTATTGTTCGGGACTAGATTGGAGGGACATTAAGGAAGGGTAAATTAGACTTACCTGCTAACTGTTGTTCCTTAAGGAACTCCAGTCTAGTCCCGTAACCCTCCCTGTTCGCCTGTTTGTTTTCAAGAACCTGAAGAAGGAAACTAGCGCTGCTAACAGGTAAGATGACAGGCGTTGGCTCCTGGGGTACCTTTTCTCCTTCATCTGGTGAGTCTGCAGTGTTGCGAAGATACCTCAGTACCAGCGGTTCGGTAAGCTCCTTGCTACGGGGGGGGGGGCCTAGCGGGGACAATAGGGGTTCCCTTCGGGTAGGTTACAGTTGGTAGGTGCAGGTTTGGTACAGTTTTTGGTGCATAGCTAATACTTACTTGTTGCTCCGGTGAGTCTGCTTTGTCATTAGGTTACTGGCCAGAAGAGGCGGATCCGGACAGGTTATACTGGTGACATCAGAAAAGAGATGAAGTTTCTCAGTCTCCAAGCTGCTGTGAGAGGTAGACAACTCTATTGTTCGGGACTAGACTGGAGTTCCTTAAGGAACAACAATTAGCAGGTAAGTCTAATTTACCCTTTTGATTTATTGAGCACTAGGATCCTCACATAAAATCCATGCTCTGCCACAAAAAAAAGTGTGCATGTTGTTGCGGAATGAGGAATACACTCTGTGAGCGTGTACACGTGTTGTTGCAAAGTGAAGGGATACACTGTGTGGGTGTGTGTTCTTACACAGTGAATGGGTATGGTGTGTTTAGTTGTGGAGTGAGGAATACACTGTGTGTGTGTTGTTGCAGAGTGGGAGATGCATACTGTAGGGGTGTATATGTTGTGGAGTAAGGGGTACACACTGTAGGTGTGTATGTACTGTAGTTATTTATTTATTATTTTATTTACATTCTCTTATATACCGCGCTATTCTGCATCAGTGCGGTTTACATTGAACAAACTGAAATTACATTGAACAGGGTATTATAACTTGGAGATAACTATTTTACAGGGAACATGGGCTATGGAGGGTTAAGTGGCTTGCCCAAGACCAAACTAGTTGTGGAATGAGGGATACACTGTGTGGTGGTATGGGGGTGAGTGTAGTTGCGTGTGTGTTGTTGTGGAGTGAGGGGTGCACACTGTGGGTGTATATATAGTTGTGGAATGAGGGATACACTGTAGGGTATGTATAGTTGTGAAGTGAGAGATACACTTTGTGAGTGTGTGTGTGTGGGTGGTGTAGTTGTGAAGGGTACACTTTGTAGGGGTGCAGTTTGGAGTGAGGAGTACACTGCATGAGGGTGTGCATAGCTGCAGAGTAAGGAAACCTATCCTGTCCCCACAAAACAAACTCCTCCTTCAAATCCATTAAAAAAAAAATCAACTGCCATCACGTCAATGCTGACTCCTGGCGAACCAGCAGCCCCTGGGTTTTCATGGCAAGGTATAACCAGAAATAGATTGCCAGGCCTTTTCTTCCGAGGCAATGGAGGGTAAAGTGACTTGCCCCAGGTCATAAGGAATGCCAGTGGGAATCAAACCCTGGTCTCTTGGGTATGAGGCTGTTGCTCTAACTACTAGGCTACTCCTCCACTCAAATATTATATCCCTCAATCTAGCTATCCCAATTTTCACTCATCTTAAAAACAACCCTGAATTTACTCCAGGAGGGAATTCCAAATTATTGGTAAATGGCATCATGACTGACACCCCACGTCCCACCACTAAATCTCCCCTCCACCTTGACCATAATTTTAGTGTGTGAGCCACAAAAGGACTCACTAGATGGCCTATCTTCCCACCCTCCTAACCCCACCCAAACACTTAGAGCCCATTCCGGTAGGGGGACGTCTGGGCCTCCCGGACATCCCCACTGAAGACAGGGCCGTTAGGACCTGATTCTGGTCTACGGGAACGTGAGCCAGAATCGGGTCCGAGGACGGCCCGATGTACCCCCTCCCTGCAGGTGCCCACAGCATCCACGGCTCCAGCCCCCCAAAGCCCTGCCACCCAACCCACGGCTGGCCTCCCGCGGCCTGGATCAGGTGGCGGGGACCTCCCAGCACCTAGCCCCGGCCAGGCGGTGGCTCACCTGCCCCGATCCCACAAATTGTGCTGCTTATACCACCTTTGAGGGTGGTATAAGCACCACATCCCAGCAGGCCTGGCAGTTCATACAGGGCTGTGATCTGAATCGGCCCTGTATGTGCTGCAGTACGGCCCGCCCTCACTCTGCCCCCCCGCCAGCTCTCCCCGTCCTGAAGTACAGGACGTATGGGGAGAGCCAGTGGGGAAATGGAGTCTAGGTGGATGGTGGGACGTGCAGCCCACAACCCACATTCTAGAACGAGGGCCATAGTCCAGCCCTTCTCCCCCCATCATAGCCTGCTCTATCCAAACCCAGGCTTTTGCTGGTTGCCTATGCCACTCACAAAAAGGTCTCATTTGAGCCACTATGTAAGTAATATTTCCTGAAGTCAGGAAGTGAGACTCTCTCCCGTTCCATTTAGTCAAGTGTAATACTCTTCTGGCAACCCGTGGAGACTTGTGCCTCCAGATGTATTTTAAAAATCTTCCTTTGAAGCACCATGAATATACCTTCAGGAACTTCAATTGGGAGAGTTTGAAACAAATATAGAAACCAGGATCACACCACCATCTAGCATGCAGTTCCAACTTAACATCTAGTTTCCGAAGTAATCCTTTATAATTAGCTTTATATAAAGGCAATGGTTCAGCAGTTAGGTTCAGCCGTAGATATCGAATACTTGTAGCCTCCCATTTGAATGACACTTTTTCCTTCAGTCAATCTTCCAGCTATTTATCCAAATAAATCTTCAGTATTTCTGACTTTTGTATGCTGACTGTAAATCCCAATAGCTTCCCAAACTCCATTTTCCAGATCAAGATCATTAAACAAATGTCATCAGCAAAAAGTGAGATTCAATAATCCCTCCCATCGATCTCAGTTCCCCTCAAAGTCAGCACTCATTCTAACTCAGGCTGCAAAGGGCTTAATGGATAATGCAAACAGAAGGGGCGGAAGTGGAGCCTTGTCCCTCTCCCCAGGCTGAGAAACTCTGCGTATTCCCCATTACTTTTGATGCAAGCCTTTGGTTCTCTATATAATGCTTTTATCCAAGCCAAAAAGACCGAGCCAAATCCCATCTTTTCCATAGTTTTAAACATAAAGGACTGATTTACCTGCTAAGATGCTTTTACTGCGTCTATGGCACAAGAAAGCTCCTGCGTTTCCTGTTCTTGTACCATCTACATAAGAATCAAGATTTTCTCATTATCATCACTAGTTTGGCATTCAAGGATAAAGCTAGCTTAGTCTTCGTGCATGAGTTTCGGAATCACATTACTTAATCTGTTTTCCAGAACCTTGGCCAACAGCTTGGCATTCAAGTTAAATCGAGGATATTGGCCTATAGGACCCCACAGTGGGGTCAGAGCCCTCTTTAGGTAGCTCTGTGATTCCCCCTCAACCCATGGTGTCAGACAGTTTCTTCACTCTCAGTACCCCATTAAAGACCTCCATTAATGGACCCACCGTTTATAAAATTTAGCAGACAGACCATCTAACTTGGGAGAATTCTCCACTTTTGAAGTCCCAAATTTCCTGTGATGTTATTGCTTTTTCTAGCTCCTGCACCTCATCCTCCTGTATGATCCCCTAAAATTCACTGACTAACTTTCCATATCCTCCTCCCTTGCTTTTTTCCGCCCCCTATATAATTCCTCATGCAATTCCCTAAACCTACTCCTAATCTGTTTGTGCTCCAACAGTAACTTTCCTTCCTTGTCTTTTATTCTCCCTATAGAGGCAAATGCAATGTGTGCCTTCAAGTCAGTCCTGACTCCTGGCAACCCAGAAGCTCCTGGGTTTTCTTGGCAGTGTCACCAGAAGTAGATTGCCAGGCCTTTCTTCTGAGGCAGTGGAGGGTTAAGTGACTTGCCCAAGGCCACAAGGAGTGTTAGTGGGAATCGAACCCTGGTTGCTTGGTTACCAAGCCAGTGTTCTAACCACTAGGCTACTCCTCCACTCATTTTTCTTTTAAGCCTTGCCACTAACAACTTGCCTACAATATCCTTTTATCATGTTCAAATTACACCACATGCAGCTGGAAATGTTTCTATTTCCACCACAGCAGCTGGAAATTAAAATCCTCCACAGAAAGGCTTTCAATTTCCCCATCTCTTCTGCCAATTGCAATTGCTTTGTATCTGAGGGATTCTGCTTGTCCTCATCCTCCAAGATTTTGATTTTGCTCCAGAAGTCCTCTACCGCCTGATTTTTAATTCTTTTCTCATAGGCTGCCCACATTAGTCATTCTCTTCTCACTGCTTTTAATTCATCTCACACCTGAGCCCAATTAACCCTCCTCCTCCATTAAGTCTAAAATATTCCTGTATACCTTCTTTGGCTAGGCTATTTATTATAGTTTTGTCCCCCAAAAGCCTATCACTCCCCCTTTGTCTCGATCCCTGCCCTCATTCCACCCATATCAGGGTGTGGTCTGACCACAAGATTTTCTCAGTGTCGGAGTCCTTCATTCGGGCAGTGTTGCTCTTTTCTATTAGTAGCATATGAACTCGTCTGAAAATGCCTTGTGAAGGTGAATGAAAGGTATAATCATTTTCCTCTATATGCTAAACCCTCTAAATATCGACAAGGCCGAATTCTCCACATACCCTGTGGCTTGGGAGTGAGATTCATGACTGTTGCATTGTGCGCAAAACTAATCCATTTGGAGAAATCGCCCTGAATAACTTAATAAACAACTTCAACTTAATCTTATCTTCTCCCATCATTCTCCCCCACTTTAAGCCTGCCCTCCCCCTCATGTAAAACCTTGCCCCACAACTCCTGAAAGAAATCCACTTGGTTCCCATTGGCGGCATAAACATTTAATATGGTTACATGTTGCTATTCACCCTCAGGACCTACCTCCCCTTTGACTTGCACACCTCACTTCATGAAAAAAGCACCCCCTAGCCACCAAAACACCCACTCCACATTTTTTCTTTTCCTGCACATTAGATGCAAAATAAGCATAAGGGTATTTCTTATTCTTCATTAACCTTTCAGCTTTTTTAAGTAAATGTGTCTTCCTGTATGAGCACTATAGCAGCTTGTAGACGCTCCATTTCTTTAAAGGCAAGTTGTTCATATGGGGAAATGAACCCTTTAGTATTCAATCAGGGCTGGCTCAAGGGTTTCTGCCACTCCAGGCAGAAACCCCAGCCGTGCTACCCCCTCACCTTGCTGCCGTCGGGGGGGAAGTGAAAGCTTTGTGTCACTGCTTTGTTGCCCACAGCAGACCATGTGCTTCAGCACCATGGCCTGCGGCTTCTGACACCCCTCTGACAGTAAGCTGCGTCAGAGGAGGGGATCAGAAGCGGCAGGTCATATGTGCAGAAGCACATGGCCTTCCACAGGCAACAAAGTGGCGGCACAAAGCCGCCCACCTGGGTCGGTGTCCTTAGGCGACCGCCTAGCTCACCTAGCGGACAGACCGGCCCTGTATTCAATGATATAATTTTGAACCTCTTCATTGCCATTACTGAGCATTATCAGTGCCTCTCTCATAACCAACTCTGCCATACCTCTCACCTCACCTCTCCTCCACCCTTTCCTTACCCTGCCCCCCCTCCAGCCACTACTCCCCCCTCCATTCTTTTAGAAGGGAAATAGATCCTCCTCCAGCAGTCATTCTCTTCCCCCTAACCCTGCCATCAATCACTCATTTTTGCTCTTCTGCATTCTTCCAACCCAGCCAGTCCCACATTCATACCAGTGTCTTATAACCCCATTGCCACCCAACCATCCATCATCCACACAGTGTAAGGCACTCAAAGCACCTAAAGCAAGTTCTCAACATCCCTCCAGTCTCTGCATTCATCTATCAGCTCTGCTGCCTTGTTCCTCAGCAGGGTTATACTCCATATCGCCTGGTGCCCTTGGTGCATGCTCATGGATGACCTCTGAAGCAGTCTTCTTCCCTTAGTGAACCAAATTCAGTAGGTCCTCTCTTTTTTCTCCAAATGAGATTTCAGGAATGGCTTAGCATCTTTTGACAGTTCCCCAACTCCTGTAAACCTCAGTAGTCCTCACACCCCCATGAGTCTGCACCCTTTTAGTACCACTATTGACAGTTGTTAACACCAACGGGGACTGCCACTTATATTTTATTCCTTTCTGCTGCAGAAAGCATCTTACACTCCGAAAGCACTGTTTCTTCCACAAAGTTAGAGTGGACAAGCCTGTGCATTTTCCAATCCATTATTATTATTTCTGGGGCAATTTATCTCATCATGGCTCCAAGCAACAATGTGCTCGATCAATTCTGACCATTTCCCCAGACTCCTCTGTATTTTGGTCTTGTGCAAGTACCATTTTAGAGATCAGCTGTACAATCTCAACACAGGTCTCCAATCACACAGTTTCTGGGATTCCTCTAAATCTTACATTATTGCGTTTTGATCTGTTCTTCAGATCTTCCAATCTTGCCTCCCACTCAGACTGCTGTGCTGTTAAATGTTCAGCCTGTTTTTGTAACTTGCTTAATGCTTCCTCTTGACTCTCCATTCTTTTCTCCAGTTCTTCCATTCATCTCCCCTACTCAACAACCTCATTTAATGTCTTTCTGCACCAATATTATTTTCGTTTTCAATTCTTTCAGCCAGAGCCTCATCTCACTCCTTGTCAATGGTTCCTTGTGCTCACCCCCATGCACCCTGTGGTTTTCTTCCAAGTTGGAGTTGATCGTCACCATCATGGGTCCACCATGAGGCTCTACTCCTGCTTGCCCTTTGGGCAATCTGAGCTCCTGGTTGTGCACTGACACGGATATTGGTGAGCTCAAAACTAATTACTACCACCAAATGGGGATATCATGGAAGGGAATAAATTCATTTTCTCTATCCTCGTCAACCAGGGTTTCACCTATGCCGCAGTATATTTATAGATCACTTGATTATGGGAATTATACTCTCGCAGTTTCACTGGACTTATCTGCGGCCTTTGATCTGATGGATCACAACCTACTTTTGGCCCACATGTACGAGGAAGAGATCCAAGGTACAGTGCTTGACTGGTTTCATTCCTTCCTAAATCATAAATCTTTCCAGGTTCATATTCAAAGAGAGGTCTCTACCCCAGAGACCTTTTGCGCAGCATCCCGCAGAGTTCTATTTTATTGCCTTTATTATTTAACGTTTTCCTCAGCCCGTTAGTTACTCAAATACAGGGATTAGGCATTTCCTGTTATGTTTATGTGGATGACATCTTATTCTTATACCCTACTGATGATTTGGTAATAGATTTGGCCCCTCTAAACAACTGTTTAATAACAATATTGTTGTGGTTATTTGAACACTCTCTTAAATTGAACCCTACTAAGTCAACAGCCATCTGATTTACTGGTTCAGATTTTTAGCCTACACTTGCCCCAATGAAAGATGGTCAGCCTTTAGTATTACATACCTACCTTCAATATCTTAGAGTTGTGTTAGATTTGGCCTTTACTTTCTCATCGCAACTGGCTCAGGTCACTAAATCAGCTTTCCAGGCCTTGTCGCGTTTTCATAGCATTTGTTCAGTTTTGGATCACCCGGCCCAGATAACTGTGCTTTTACACACTGTGATACAGAGACTTGACTATTACAACATTGTTTATCTAGGCCTTCCACAGGTCCATCTTAGTCACACCTCTAGATTATCCAAAATACGTCTCTTCGCGTACTAGTTCACGCACACAAATTCGATATTACACCACTATTCGTCAAATATCATTGGTTATCTATAAATTCTCAGATCATTTTCAAGCTTCTTACCTAGACATACAAAATTATTCATGAGATAGATCTGGATTACTTATCTGCTACTGTCTCCCTATATGCCCCAGCAAGATTTCTTTGCTCGCTCCATGATTTTCATTTACACCTCCCCCCCTCGCGGAAATAAAGCATGAATCTACAAGAAAATTAGCTTTTTCTGCTGCAGCTCCGGCACATTAGAATGGCTTGCAGGGCCACCTCTGTAAAGAATTAAATTACAAGTGCTTCAAAAAATCTCTGAAAATCTCTGGGCATGGTAAGGACAGCCCTATAGTCTAAGGGAATTGTGCGTATTTATCTTTAGGTCTTATTCCGCTTGCCTTTTTTATACTGTTCCTATCTCTCCTAAACTGTCCTGTCTACACTATGGCGTTCCTTTCACTTCTTTTCTTTTTAATTATTGTACACCACATAGACTGCTGTGCAATGTTGCGGTATATCAAATAAAATATAACCATAACCATTTTACTACTGGCCTTAATGGGAGCTCCACTATTAGGCTGCCATTTTTAGTGATGAGAAATGAAGAAAAGGAGGAGGAGTAGCCTTGTATGTAAAAAGCAATATTAAAGCTACTGCAATGCAGGGGGCATGGGGAAAAGAAGAAGCGCTCTGGATTGTGTTGGAAAGAGGAGATGGCACTGTCATCCATACTGCTATAGTCTAGAGACCTCCAACTCAAATCGAAGAAATAGATAATGAAGTGATTATAGATATTGCCAAGATAGCCACAAAGGGGGAAGTGATCATATTGGGTGACTTTAATCTACCCAATGTGGATGGGAATACTCCTCCTGCGAATCTGGCAAGAAGCAAAACAATTGTGGATGCTTTCCAAGATGGGTCACTTAAACAAACGGTGATGGAACCAACCAGGGAAAGCTCAATGCTGGATTTAGTGCTCACAAATGGTGAGAACGTGTTGAATGTCTGGGTGGGTGCCCCTGTGAGCAGCAGCGATCATCACACGGTGTGGTTTCAGATAAAAGCCAAGGTGCAGTCCAATCATAGCAAGCTCAAAGTCCTAAACTTCAAAAACACTGACTTCAGTAAAAGTCAGCACCTGAAGGAGGAGTTGGTAGGGTGGGAGGGGATAAAGGAAGTGGAATTGCAATGGGTTAAACTAAAGGAGGCAATAAAAGGGGCAACAGATAAATATGTAAGGAAAGTAAATAAAAACAAGAGGAGAAGGAAACCTATTTGGTTCTCCAAAGAAGTGGCTGCTCAAATAAAGGCAAAATACACAACTTTCACAAAATTCAAAAGCTTGCAAACAGAGGAACACAGTAAGGAATACAGGATCAAACTAAAAGAGACAAAAAGAGAAATAAGGAGCAAGGTGTGCAGTGGCAGCCGCATGGAAACGCAGAGGCTCCGGGGATGGGGGAGTTTGAAGGGCGAGTAAAACACATAATCCTAATGGAGAGGTTAACAGCAGCAAGGAAAGAGAGAGGGGGTCAGTTTGAAGTACGGTGGGGAGTTGTGGCGGGTGTTAAATCCAGATGGGAGGGGGGGAGGGGAGTTGGGGGGGTGAGAGGGAAGAGCTTGGGATTAAACTGGTGGGGGGACGGGTAGGGCTCATAAGATAGGGTCACGGGGTCAGGAGCATGGTATAATGCTATCCCTGGAAGCGACAAGGCATCCTTTCGTATGGGGGTCTATTTCGGGGCAATAATGGAGGGGTGCTGATTTGTTGTGGGGCTGTCTTTTGTAAGTAGGTGGTGGTTTATGGAAATGTTTTATGGTGAGTTTGGGATTTGGTATACTCTCTTGTGGATGTATTTTCACTTGAAAAGTCAATAAAAGATATAAATTAAAAAAAAAAAAGAGAAATAAGGAAAGCAAAATCAAAGGCAGAGGAAAAGATGGCTAAAGATTGAAGTGTGGCAACAAAACTTTCTTCAGGTATATTCGGGAGAGGAGGAAAATCAGAGATGGAATTGCAGGACTCAGAAGTGCTGGGAACGGATTTATGGAAAGTGACATTGAAAAAGAAAAATTGCTAAACAAATACTTCTGCTCTGTTTTTACTAAAGAAAATCCTGGATCAGGACCATCTGTGACTCCCAAATATAAAAATGGGAATGAAGCAGATACCACACCATTCACAGAAGATGATGTGTTAGAACAACTTGCAAAACTGAAAGTGAACAAGGCCATGGGACTGGTGGAATACATCCCAGGATTCTGAAAGAGCTCAGAGAGGTTCTTGCAGGACCGTTAATGGATGTTTTCAACAGATCCTTCGAAACAGGAGTAGTTCCTCAGGATTGGAGTAGGGCGGATGTGGTACCTCTTCACAAAAGTGGTGACAGGGAAGAAGTGACAAACTACAGGCCCGTGAAACTTACCTCAGTGGCGGGAAAAGTAATGGAGGCGCTTCTGAAAGAGCGAATAGTGGACTTTCTCAAAACCAACAGGTTTCATGATCTGAGGCAACATGGTTTTACCAAAGGACGATAGTAGTATAATGGGTACACTACTCGTCAAACTGATTGACAGGTGAGATAAGGATGACAGGAGCCAATCAGCGTTCACTTCCGGTCTATGTCCCGCCTTAGGCCACGCCCCCTCCCATAGAAGTGAATGGTGAGTTAGCCCCGCCCACTCCCACCCCCAAAATGTTGACAGGTACCAATCAGCGCCCACTTCCGGTGTATGTCCCGCCTTAGGCCACGCCCCTCCCATAGAAGTGAACGGTGAGTTAGCCCCGCCCAGCCCCGCCCACTCCCGCCCCCAAAATGTTGACAGGCACCAATCAGCGCCCACTTCCGGTGTATGTCCCGCCTTAGGCCACGCCCCCTCCCATAGAAGTGAATGGTGAGTTAGCCCCGCCCAGTCCCGCCCCCAGGCGTGGCCACCGCCCCCCACTTGACACACCCCTGCCCCCGCCCCAAGGATGACATCATCCAATCAGCATACACTTCCGGGGGTGTGTCACACCCATGCCACGCCCCACAATATGACATTAGCCAATCAGCACCCACTTCCGGGGTTTGTGCTACGCCCACAGCCTCCCACCCTCCTCCACGCCCCCTGCCTACATCATCGGAAATGACATCACCGGAAACAGGGCGTCATCAGAAGAGGGACTGTCCCTTTTTTGCTGACATCAGCGGAAACAGTATGGCTGACTCCGGAAATGTGTTTGCTTCTGCTTAATACTGAAAAACAAAAATGCTTTTCTCTCTCTCTGTCTCTCTCTCCCACACAGACTCAGTTGTTTCTTTCTCACACAAAAACTGATTCCTAGCACAGAGAGACAGGCAAGCTAGAATCTTTTTTCTTTCCAAAATGCAATTAGCACATCTTTGTTAGAGGGATCACCCTCTCACCCTCAACCACGCCCCCTGCCTACATCATCGGAAATGGACTGTCCCTTTGTGCTGACATCAGCGGGGAGCAGTGTGACTGACTCCGGAAATGTGTTTTTTTTTTTTGCTTCTGGTTAATGTTTACACCTGCAAAAAAAAAAGCAGGAACCCTGGAAAAATAAAATGCTTTTCTCTCTCCCACTGCACCAGTTCTTATTTCTCACAAAAAGATTCACAGCACAGAGTCTCTCTAGGGTGTGGTAACACGTGATTGGTTGAAACAAGAGGTCTGTTCTGAGCATGCTCCAGGTGTTCTGAGCATGCTCCTGCTGTAAGGGGAGCATTTTAACACAGACTTTCAGAAAGGAAAAAATGGCTCTTTTTGGAACACCAAGCAGAATTTCCAGCAGGGCACACAACATTAATTACTTCCTTAAGGATCATGATGCTGTTGCAGAGGGGTATCCACCGATTGAAAATCCATTTGAACTACAGGAGAGTCTGGCAGATCCTCCGCCAGAAATAGCAGCTTTTGTGGATTATCCAGATGCCCAAATATTTTTCAACTCTCAAGAACCCTACGATTCTGGCACAGAACTTGGCTTAACATCTGACAACACAATGGACCTGGAGGATATAGAATTATATCACGCCACTGTAGATGCAGAAACAAACTGTTTATTGGAAGACCTAGGATCATCAGAGGTAAGAGAAGTTTTTTTATTTAGAAAAGTGTTATAGAAGAAACAGCAGTTCACACTGACATTATTTTGTTTTGTTTTTTTGTAGGGAAGTGACGAATCTCTGCTCCTACAGGGGCACATACAGACTGCCAATCTACGCTGTTTGTGCTTTCTCTGTACATATCAAAGGGAGGCATTTGATGTCATAGCCAGTCAAAGGGATTGTACAAAACCTGATGAAATAAACAGATTTAAATCTGTTATACAAACAACGGTGGCCTGTATTATCAAGAAATGCTGGCAGGGCATTATGCATAGAGACTGTGCAGCGTGTGTAATACATGCTCCAGGCCAAAGACACCATGACTGTTTAAAGTGGGAACGCAATGAAATACATCAGAAAATCCATAAAGCTTGTAACAGGTTGTGTCTAGGACCTATTTTAAATGTTGCCATGATTGCGGGTCATAAAATGAAAGCAACTGTCCTAGTTTATGAAAATTTGAATTTTTTGTTTGAACTCGTCAGAGATTTTAACAACAGTAGAAACCCAGGACAACTGCTCAATATTTTGCTTAATTCTGTGGCAGACAGCGAAAAAGAAATAGTGGAAGGCTTAATCTGTGACAGAGATTATAGATCGTTCTTTAAAAACACCAAGTTCTGTAAAAATTGACTTTTTATGAAAATGTATGTATTTCCAGAATCTATTAGTTGAACATACAGATGAACAAAAATTATATGTATGCCTTTTATTTTTTTTAAAACTTGTAATGCTCAAATGAATTTCACAAGATGAAAACATTTTATTTGAAATAAAATATTTTGAACCTATGTGTGGTGTGTTTTAGGAATGATTAGTTAATTAAACCTACAATGGTTTGTCTGGAAAAAAATGGGGCCTCCAGGTGTGTCCTAAACAATAGGCCATAAGATAAGAATGTGCAGAACTGTCGTGTAACTAAAATCCACTTAAGACGTCTGGGAAATGGGTGGGAATGTGTATTAGCCACATACACAGATATATAGCATCTATTACACTGTGCTGTCTGCGAAAAAAAGGCATTGTGAATTAGCCAGGTCGTATGATAAGCTTATGAGATCCAGTATATTTCAGCAGCCAGAAAAGATCACACAGTCTCTATAGCTTGTATCATCTGCAACTTTTTCTTCAGACATGGTGAGTAGATATGAGTCTTTTTTAAAAATATTGTTGGCTATGTAATGTTTCTGTCTCTTATGATTGTCTTTAAAAAATAGGAGCAGAAAAAGGGGGTTACAAATAAACTTTCTCTTACAAAAAGAAGGCGGCAAAGAAATTTAAAAGGTATGTCCTGTGTTGTTTTAATTTTCTAACAGCTATGTTCTTTATAATGTGTTTCAGAGGACAGCCTCAACCTGTAATCTTTTTTATTTTAGACCAAGAAGATGCTACAAAACAAGATGGCCAGTCTAACCAACAGACGGTACCTTACAGAAAGCCAAAAGACAAACAGAATCGTGAGTATTCCAGTTTTATCCAGCACCTAGATTTTAAGGTCTCTGTAAAAGTATTAGCCCCCACGTTTTCTTTTTCAGACCGAGAAAATGTTAGAAAATCAGCGGCTATGGGAGAGAAGTCTAACAGAAAAAGATCACACAGCAATAGTTTTTCTGATGGTGAATCTACACACACCGGTACAGAAGAGCAAACAGCTCCATACCGAAAACCAAAAGATAAGCAACATAGTGAGTATTCCGGTTTTATCCAGTACATAGATTTTAAAGTCGCTGTAAAAGAAAAAAAAGTATTAGCCCCTACATTTTCTTTTTCAGACCGAGAAAATGTTAGAAAATCAGCGGCTGTGGGAGAGAAGTCTAACAGGAAAAGATCACGCAGCGATAGTTTTTCTGACGGTGAATCTACACACGCCGGTACAGAATACGGAGGGCGTGGTGAAAGCCGTGTCTTTGATCACAGTGTTTCAGAGGACAGCGCAAATAATCATGCATTAGGCCTCGCTGAAGAATCAGAACCAGTTAGCTATGTTCAGTTTGTGAAAAGGTGGGATCGTAAATTGGACAAGTTTAATGGTGTAATTTATTCAGAGGAATTTCGGTTTATTAATTTAGACAGGATAACATCATTATCTGAGGCTCAATTCGCCATTCGGCAAGGTATTCAACATATTCTGGATGAGGTTAGCAGCCGGGTTTCACCCGGTGATTATGTACAGGTGCATCTACACTCATCTCTTTTCCACAATTCCTTATATTCTGGTAAGTTAAACCCCGAGGCATTAGACGCTGACGATTTCTTAAATCAGATCGCTAAACTCCTTCAGAGTCACAGAGAAATCCAGGTTTGTGATATATTCCGGGTTGTTGTACTTGTCATAAAAAATCGGGGTGGGGGTGCTCGTAGGGTCTTAAAGACCATACCGTTTAGCCATATTATTCATAAGAAAAGGATGTATTTGATAGACTTGAACAACACTGATAATAGCCTGTGTTTTGCAGGTAGCCTCACAGCCCTCATGTCACAGGTAAAAATGACAGATGTCGAATTGTTAGAAGGTGCTAAAAAACTACATAACGAATTGGGGTGGCCGGTACATAGAAAAGTCATGCTCGATGATGTAGCAATATTTGAACAGCATTTAAAGATAAACATACGCGTTGTGCTTTACACAAAATCATGGGTTTGTTTTAAGACATCAGACAGACCTGTGTTCCCTAAGACAGTGTTCTTGTTGCTACACGATGACCATTTCTATGGTATAACCGATGTCAAAAAATTCTATGGGGAGCGCAACTTCTGTAGTTACTGTCAGAAACCGTACAGTCACGATCATAATTGCACATTATGGTGCCGTCTTTGTTTGACACTAACGTGTACGAATAATGTTGGTGTACAACAGAGATGCCCTAATTGCAAACTCTTTTGCCGTTCTAAAGAGTGTTTAGATAGACACGCGGATCTGGCTCTGAAAAAAGAAGTGGCGTGTTTATCTAAGATACTGTGCCAGAAATGTGAGTCTTATGTGGACAAGAAACATAAGTGCAAGGGCCGTCATTGTAAACTATGTCGCGAGCCCCTAACCGGGGATGGCGTCCACTTATGTTTTATGACCCCTATTGGTAAAACTGAAACATCTGAAAAGTATATTTTTTATGATTGTGAATGTATGCAAGAAACAGGCTGGCATGTCCCTAATTACATATATGCGACGGACTTAAATGATGAAAGAAACTGGGAATTCAAGGGTCTCGAATGTATTTCTGCCTTTATACAGATTTTTTGTGACAAAAAATTTAAAGGTTACACCTTCATAGCCCATAATTCCAAAGGTTATGACGGATATTTTGTTCTTAAACAACTGCTTAAGGAAAAGATGGACACGGGGCTGTTGGTTCAAGGTGCTAAACTTTTACAAATTACCGTTGAACCTCTGACTATCCGTTTTATAGACTCTCTAAATTTCCTGCCTATGAAACTTAGCAAACTTCCACAAGCCATGGGTTTTACAGGCAGCAAGGGGTACTTTCCACACTTTTTTAATACGCTGAAAAATCAAAATTATGTGGGTCCCATGCCGGGTGTTGAACATTACGGTGTGAGTAACATGTTGCCTGAAGAAAAAGATGAATTTTTACAATGGTACAAGGACAATCAGCATAAAACTTTTAATTTGCAAAAAGAGCTGGCTTATTACTGCCAGCAGGATGTATCTATTTTGCGACAGGCCTGTGTTCTCTACCGAGCTGAAATCATGAAAATGACAGAGAAAGAAGTGTTTGTAGAGCAGGGTGACATCTCAGAAATTCAAACAAGGTGTTTAGACCCTTTCCAATATATAACCCTTGCATCTGTATGTATGGCTATGTTCAGATTCATGTTTTTAGAACCCAAGACTGTGGCACTCATCCCACCAGATAACTATCACCGGCAGACAAAGAGATATTCAACCCCCTCTATTCAATGGCTGATGTATGTGGAGGCCAAAGAAAATATACAGATCACACATGCTCTGAAAGGTGGTGGTGAAAAAAAGGTGGGGGCTTATTTTCTTGATGGCTATGCCGTGATCGGTGGGGTAGAAACAGCTTTTGAATTTAATGGTTGTTTTCACCACGGCTGTCCGAGCTGTTATAACGATAAAGACCAGAATCCTATAGCAGCCACGACCTATGGTTTTCTTTATTACAAAACACAGCTAAAAGCTGCATTCCTGGAAAGCCGTGGGTTCAAGGTCATAAGTCTATGGGAGCACGAGTGGAAGCGGATGGTAAAAGAAAATGATGGGGGCTGCGCAGATTTCCTGGCTGACTCCGCATTACCGCAACCTCTGATTCCACGAGATGCCCTTTTCGGGGGTAGAACAAATGCCATTTGTCTGTACCACAAAACAAGGCCTGGGGAAAAAATACACTACTATGATTTTACCAGCCTATACCCTTTTGTCAATAAAACAAAGGAATATCCAATAGGCCATCCAAAAATCATTTATGACAAATTTGGCCCCCCTACAAAGTACTTTGGTTTTATAAAAGCAAAAGTATATCCCCCACGAAAGCTCTTTTTCCCAGTGTTACCCATACGGTTGGGCGGTAAGCTTATGTTTCCGCTGTGTCACACGTGTGCTGACACACGGCCAACAGGAAATGTGTGCCCACACGGATGAGGAGAGAGCTTTTGTGGGGACTTGGTGTACGGTGGAGATGAATTTAGCCATTGCAAAAGGGTATGTGGTTGTTGAAATCTATGAAATCTGGCATTTCGAGCAAAAATCTGATCATCTCTTTTCCGAATACATCAAAATGCACCTCCGTCAAAAACAAGAGGCTTCTGGCTACCCTCGATGGTGCAATGATACTGAAAAACAAAATGTGTACATAGCTGATTTCTTTAGAAAAGAGGGGGTGTGTTTGCGTACAGACCAGATTAATGTAAACCATGCTAAGCGTCAAATAGCAAAACTTTTCTTAAATTCCCTGTGGGGTAAATTTGGTCAAAGAACAAACCTGCCTACCACAAGCATTGTGAAAGAACCTGATGATCTCTTTAAATATCTGTTTTCTCCTGAATTCGAGGTTTCATCATGCGATTTTATTGATGATGAAACAGCCTGTGTGTCTTGGAGGCACTCAAAAGACCAGTGTATATTGTCAGGTAGCACCAACGTTTTCATTGCCTGTTTTACAACGGCTTATGCACGCCTGGAGTTGTACAACCTTCTAGATAGTTTGCAAGAGCGCTGTCTGTACCATGATACAGATTCTGTGATATTTCTAAGTCGAGAGGGTGATTGGAACCCATCTTTGGGCGATTATTTAGGTGAGCTCACAAGCGAGATACCCTCAGATGAACATATCACAGAGTTTGTATCAGCGGGGCCTAAAACATACGGCTACAAGCTGTCAAGCGGGAAGACCTGTATGAAAGTAAAAGGGATTACGTTAAACGTAGAAAACTGCCAGAAAATCAATTTCACTAGTTTGAAAGATCTAGTTTTGGACTACAAGCCTGGGACAGCAGATTTATCCCAGAAAAAGATAGGAGTACAACAACCTGGTATTATAAGAAACAAAAAGGGTTGGACAATAGAGACTGGTGTGATTAAAAAACACAAAAGGTTGTGTATGACAAAAGGGTGAAGTTGGAGGATGGCTTTAGCACATTACCCTATGGATACTAGCGTGGTGGATGTGCGCTGGTCACATCCTTTTTCTTGTATTTTAGCGGGGCCGTCCAATTCAGGCAAGAGCTTCTTTGTTAAAAAGATGTTAGAACATGCTGGTCGTGTATTGACTGTCATGCCTAACAATATTGTGTGGTGTTACAGTTGCTGGCAACCTCTGTATAAAGAAATGTTAAATAAATATCCTTTTATTACATTTATGGACACTTTGCCTGATACTTTTAATGATGAACGGCTGTTTCCAACCAATAAAGTAAACTTGGTTATTGTTGATGACCTAATGGATTCTGCCTGTAAAAGTGATGAAATAGAGAAAGCCTTTACCAAGTAT